>OZ010795.1:515521700-516770450 GCA_963932465.1 Maratus speciosus
GATATGTTCATAAATATATATAACTTAAAAAAATCTGGGTTGTAGGATATTAAATATTACGCAAAGTAATATAAAATTTAAAAAGAAATTGAATGACGACTCTGACATGCGCATGTATTTGTTATACATGTAAATTTATTTGTTTACCCCTGACCTGTAAAATTATTTGTTATTGAGCTATTCGCACTGCAATAATTATTTTTCTTATAGGGTCATTTCATGCAAAATGAGCAAATCAGCTGTGGAAGACATGTCAGAGATTTTAATGAAAATCAGTCTATAAGTAGATCACATCTATTTATGAGTAAACGTAAAATAATAGATTTCAGGATTGTTTATTTAAGTATTAAAATTTACATTAAAGTGGATGCAAAGTCGAGGTTTTGTCTAAATGCTTAAAATTTCAATTTTGATTATTAGCCTTATGAATGGAAAGACTACATTAAAAATTATTTATAATTAGGAATGAATAATAAGTAACAGATTGGCATAAGTTAGTAATTGTATTTTTATTCCTTAATCAGAAAAAAATTATTTTTAAAAATTTTTGAGGGGAAAAAGGCAATATTTTTATTGCTCCTTTACACATGAAGGACAGCTCTGACAAGTTTAACTTTTTTTTGACGTTATAGCTAAAGGTATATATTTTAAATATCGGAAATTTCATTCTTGCCTTTTTATTCCTTAATGAGAAAAAATAAATAATAAAAAATGTTGTGGGTAAAATGCAATATTTCTATCACTTCTTTGAAAGTGAAGGGAAGCTTTTTAAATCTTTTAAATTATTTGATATTATAGATAAAAGTGTATATTTTAAAAATTGAAACTTTTATTCTTGCTTTCAGTTTATTTTTACCTCAAGAATGTATTTAATTAAAGTAGAAAAAAATAATTCACTTTGGACAAAAAATTACATATTAATCCTAAATCCAGATACAAAAAATAGATGGCAGCACCTCATTTTTTTCACCTTGAAATCGTGCAATATTTTAAGAAACGAGCAAGAATTCAAAGGATGTAATGTATGGAATGTAACAGATATTACCTTAGACCGATCAAGTTGAAGTTGGGCCCAGGGCCTCTTAAAAAGTTGGGGCCCCCCTACCTCCCCATTCCCGGTGACACTTTCAGAAAAAAAGTAGGTTTATTTGATGAGTTGACAAAGTTTTTTGGGTGAAAGTTTCAAGTTTAGAAAAAAAATTTAACTTACAAGAATAATCAAGAAAATGAATTACTGTCCACTTTCTCAAATAAGCATTTGTATAATTCACAAACATTTATGATCCACAGTTTATGTTGCAGAATAAATGAGGACGTCTTTTTCAAAACTCGCCTTATCCAAAATCATAAAAATTGTGTTCTCCCTAACGGTCTAGTAATCATTTTAAACTACAATTCTGACACTGTAAAATCCTCATTTATACTGAAACCAATAGACACAGTATGTAGTTTTTGGCATTTTCCCCAAATTTGATTTTCTGGATACGGTAAGTTTTGAAAATTATAGGTACTCTCAAATTGAGAAGGACTTTTACAGAAAAATTAAATATCGAGGTTTTTTAATTACAGTGAATCTTTGTTTTTACGTCAGGGACCAAAATATAAAATGCAAACAGTGGAAAAACTTAAATTCTTAGAAAATATACACAAATTTGTGGGCCCCTGAAATTGGTGGGCCCAGGGCCGAGGCCCCGGAGGCCCGTGCATTAATCAGGCCCTGCCTTTTTGAACTCATTTTTGCTATGTTAGGAATCAAAAGGCAATCTTGAATTTTTTTTGAACATATCATGGACTTATTGATCTTTATGTCTGTGCAATATTGTTAATTTTTTGGGGCATATCATGGACTGATTGATCTTTATGTCTGTGCTCTGCTTTGTTTTACGGCTAGCTTCTGTAAGGTAACGTTATTTTTTGGATACGACACAAAATAAGCTGGGAGAAAGAAATAACATACCGGGGGCTAATAACTTCATAAACTTATGTTGTAACTCTGTTTAACTGAAACAACTATTCACTGACTTTCTTTTAAAATTACATGTTGTAAAAATTTATTATAAACTGATTTGCTCTAGAATGACTCTTTTTTTAGGTGCGGTCCTAATTATATAAATACGTAGCACCCATAGTCGTCGTCTGATCCGTCCGTCTGTCTGTCCGTATGTGAGCATGTAACAGCACAAAAATTACCCAACTGAATGGTTTGAAATTTAATATATATATGTAATCGTTGCAGAATTATTTCGAGTCATTTCAAATTTTATGAAAATCGAATCAAAAACTTAAAAAGATATTAATAAAAGTTTTCTCTATTCTATTAAATCCTATCATACGTAATTAATTCAATGATATCCCATGATAGGTAATGATTGTAGTTTGCCATGGTGATTACGTCCTATTTAAGATGGAGTCCTATTATTTCCGCATTACACAATTTAATATATATAATCGTAATAAATTTACATTCATGCATTTTTGCATAAGAGTGCAACAGCTATTGCACCAAGATGTGAATATTTATAAAACTATTGTTATAGTACGAACGCATCTCATTTGCCACCTTTGATGTACAATTTCCGATTTCTTATTCTTTTAAATCCTAAAACTGAAATTGTTTTTACATTCAAGGAAATATAGAATCAAATAACAGATCAAAGCAATCAAAGATATTTTACAAAAATTATTTGGGGATTTCTGCTAAAGTTTTATTCAAATTCAATTGCAAACAAATTTTGAAAAACGGCCATTAACTAAAAGACAGAACGTGAAACAGATTTGAAGGATTCTTTATTCCATTGGCTTTTTTCTGTATTTTAAACTGTGCGTTAAGTTTTCACTCCATCGCTCCAAAAGCGTATAATATTTTACGCCAGCATTTGTGATCGATGGCTTTTACTGCACCAAAACAGCTGCTACAGATAATTTTTTCAAGTCACGCTAATTTTGGTTCATAAATGATAACTGTTTAACAAAGTTTTATTAAGAACTAAAAATTCTTAAACAAGTATGTTAAACAAGAAAGATAAATTGTGCATCAAGTATAGATTATGAAACACTTTCCAACACAGAAATCTTTAAGGGGTCTCAGGACTCTTAAAATTGGACAAATGAAATTGGAAAAAAAGACCATTTTCAACATTTAATATCTTACAATGTGTTTTTAAGACACAATTTTTATTCGGATGAAAGATATAAGTATGTTCTTTCATTTCATGTACTTAAAAATTTGGAAGATGCAGAAGTAGCATTTGCAGGGGGTTCAAAACGGTCAAACATCTGACGAGCAGAAAGACGGCATAACAGATTTCACGCAGGATTACAAAATAAAATTTGAAACTAGAATGAAAATTTTCGTGCCAACTTATACTTCATATTGTAATAATTACCCTGAACCTAAATAAATTTGTATTTAAAGCATTTTTATATTTTTAATACAAAGTCGTATTTAGCTAGTGCAAAATTTAGAAAATTTCAACAGTATAATAACCTAAAAAAATATTTCTTTGAACAATGAAAAGGAAAATGTAGGTTCAGTTTATAAAGACTAACATGAAACATATGTTTTGAAAATTTAATTTCATGAAAAAAAATTCAGAAGTTTGTGAGATATCGTGCGCGTTATCCCCATAAATTTCATTTGGAAAAAAATGACTTGAAATTTTCAGAAACGCCGCTTCAGCTATTGAGTGGGTATAATTCTAAAAGCCGTAACTTCTATTCTAATGGAATTTCAAGGAAGCAGTTATATATGTGGAAAAAGATAGGGGTTTAGCATGTAAAAAAATTAGAATTTCGAAAATTTTAATGCTTTAAGGGTCCTGAGACCCCTTATCGAAACTGTTTAGTAAGGTTAAAAAAAAATCTAAGTAAACATTTTAAAAATGCATAACACATTTGAAACAGATTTCAGCAATTACCGTCCATATAGGCGGAAAAGTAGTCCAATTCTTTTGTGTAGTCCTGTATTTAATCTACAGATTTGTATATATTCTACATAGTATGCTAAAACTTACTTTTGTAAGAAAATATCTAATAGGCTGAAAATTCCCCCTCAGAAACTTTTACAAATATACGGAAACATACATGAATTCTTTCGTACAGCTCTGTATGTTACCAACAGATTTTTATATACGCCACATATTAAGCTGAAATTTAACCCCTTGCCTTTGACGCCCGAATTGAGTTCGGGCAATGCAAATGCGCCAATTTTGAAATTCCCGACCTGAGTTCGGGCAAGAGAAAAACATTTTGTGAAATTCAAAGGAATCTAAGGGACATGGAATTCATGACAGTTGATATAAATAATAATGTTGTTGTATTAGTTTATTATATTTATCTTGAAAATTATGTCATTTGATTTATTTGCTATAATTTAAGCAAAATATACTGTAATTCATTAGCATTTCCTATATAGGTGAAAATATTGAATATAGTAGTTATTTCGTTTATTTATTTTTTTAATGATCTATTTCCAACATTTTGATGATAATAACAAACAAAATTAAAGAGAAAAAAAAAGCTCCATTTTTGGCATGTTTTTCTCAAATATATTCCGCAGGCAATGGGTTAATACAGGCTAAAACATGGCAAAAATTAAAACTACCGAAATCACATTTTCAGACATTATCGGCCCTGCAAATCACTTTATTTATATTACTAGGGGGCACGGCCCCCTACGAGCTACGCTCGCCAACCCCCGTCCAGACACCGTAGACTCTAAATGCACGCTAATTTGATCGGCTTTAAAAATATTTCGAAAGATTGAATTATAATTTAAAAAACAGTGGCGATCTCTCTATAAACGGATTTCTATTAATTTCTCTTTGATTGCGGAATTTTAACGCCAAATCCGTTGCGGTACTGCTTGATTATCCCGTCGACCAATTTCGCCAAATTATATAAATCGCCAAACCACTCGCCAAATTATACAAATTGACATAATTTTTATTTTAAATAACGAAAAAACAAATAAATTAGTACAACATTAATAAAAATACAAATAAAACGTCGAAATAAAAATAACTTGATGACGTAAACACGTGCAACAACATTTCAAAATAAGCTAATATAAAAGGAATTAAGTAAACAGAGTCTTTGTCTCCTGGTATTTTTTAACAAAGTGAAAAGAAAGTTCTTTTAAATGAGACATTTTAAATTAATCGTTTTTAATCTGACGTAATTTTGACCAAACTATTCTTTCTCTTTTTAATATTCACGTGAAAATACTTGTGTCAGAAATTAAATATTATTTGCGCTTTCCTAACAAAAATAGTTGAAAAGCATCCTCTTAAAATATCAAATAAATGTCTAGCGCAATTTCTAAATTTAAACCGTTTTGCAATATTATTTTGTGTTCATTTTATGTAATAACTGTAATGTGACGTAAATATGACGTAATTTCTCCTATTTAAGACTTCTAATGCATGTAAATAAATTTATTGGTTTACAAATTCCTTTCTCTCTTAAAATTCACTTGTAATTTTAGTTTTTATGACGTAATTTTTAATAAGTTCCTGCTTTTTGTTCATAATTATTTAATTCCAATTCCAAATGTTTTTTTCTGTTTATAATAGTCACGTGTAAATAAATTTTTAATTTATTTACACGTATAAATATTTTTTTTTTTTTTTTAAGCAAACATTATTGTTTCCGCTATTTATACAGTTGGCAACAGTTTAAATTGATATCACTTTCTAAAATCTGTTAAAAATATCTCTAGAAATGCTGAAAATCTGAATTTAAAATAGAACTAAAACCTCTAAAAATGAGTCAAAATAAAAAAATTAATGCAATCTGCACTCCGGCAAATTCTAACGCATAAAATGATCTAAAAATGATTAAATTCCTATGAACAGTTTTTGCTCCTATAAAACTTTTTTAGAGGAACGATTTTGTCCAACTTTAGCATTAAATATCTCTAAAAATAATTCTTCGATCTGAAAACTGTCTGCATCAGCGTGTTTATCAAACATTTCTGTATAATACTACCGATTTTCATATTTTTGTATGCATTATTTTTCTTAATATTAACGAAGAAAGACCTCCGGTCACAAAAAATTCAAAACCGGCGGCGGCGGTGACAGCGGTAGTTACTTTTTTAGGTGCGTTCGTAATTATATAAATACGTAGCACCTATAGTCGTCGTTCAGTCCGTCCGTCTGTCCGTCTGTCCGTCCGTCTGTCCGTCTGTCCGCATGTAACAGAGCAAAAACTACCCAACTGAATGGTCTGAAATTTCAAATATATGATTGTTGCAAAATTTTGTCGAGCCATTTCAAATTTTATGAAAATCGGATGTATAGTTTAATTACAGGGACAGTCAAAAGTTTTTCTTTACATTACGGCCAATGGGAAAAATTATTGCAAGTGCATTTTAATGATATTAGAGCCTTCCGAATGGTCTGGAATTTTAAAGATATAGTTGTTGCAAAATTTTGTTGAGCTATTTCAAATTTTAGGAAAATCGGATCTATAGTTTAATTACAGGGACAGTTCCGTTACATTACGGGGAATGGGAAAAAATTATTGGAAGTGCATTTTAATGATGTATCAGACTATGCACTTTATGAAGTGCAAAAAATTATATATTCAGTACAATATGGGGTGCAAAAAATAATTATAAAACTAGTTATAGTACGAACGCACCTCATTTGCCACGTTTGACGAGCAATTTCCAACTTGTTTTAGAATAGAGAGATACAAACATATCTTAAGTATACTAAATCTACTAAAAAACAACTTTTCAAAAGTAAAAAAAAAAAAAAAAAAAAAAGATGAAACTTGTGGCTAAAAAATGGTGTGATATCATATTTCCAAGCTTATATTATGGTACTTTTTTAACATTTTCCACTAAAACATTTACCATTTGTAAGTCGAGTGACTTCGTATATGTTGATAGAAATCCTCTTCTCCTGTACTAAATACATCATAACGTGTTTCTGAAAATTCAAATGTTTTAAAATTATGCATCATGGGCTTGGCGGCCATCTTTCCATATTTTACACAAATTTCTAAGCACCCAAGTTTGTAAAGGGTAATAAGTTTGCATTAATAACAATTTAGAACTTCGGATTTTAACTACGGACAAATAAATTTAAAAAGACTTTTATTTTGAGAAAAAAAGTTCATTGTTACTGCTGTTAAATGCTTAATTACTCTAAAAAAGTAATCATAAAAGGAATAGCGAAGATATGTCACCATTACCTTAACACACAAATTTCTAAGCACACAACTCCGTGAAGGAAAGGCATAAAATGTGTGCTGTGGTAAAAATGTCGAACTTTGGTTTTCAACTGCAAACATCCGATAAATTGAAAAAGACTAATATTTTGAGAAAAGAAATATATTTTTATTGCCTTTAAATGATTAATTACTTTATGAAATAAATCACTAGATGAATCCTTTAGATAAGTCACTATTATTTTAAGACACAAAGTTCTCCGAATACAAGTCCGTAACGGAAAAGCTTAAAATGTCTGCTGAAGTAACAATTTTGAATTTCGGATTTTAACTATGGATTAGGGTACATAGAAATTTGTGTAAAATATGGAAAGATGGCCGCCAAGCCCATGATGCATAATTTTAAAACATTTGAATTTTCAGAAACACGTTATGATGTATTTAGTACAGGAGAAGAGGATTTCTATCAACATATACGAAGTCACTCGACTTACAAATGGTAAATGTTTTAGTGGAAAATGTTAAAAAAGTACCATAATATAAGCTTGGAAATATGATATCACACCATTTTTTAGCCACAAGTTTCATCTTTTTTTTTTTAGCTTGGCTTTTTTTTTTTTTTACTTTTGAAAAGTTGTTTTTTAGTAGATATCATTTCTTTTTTTTTAAACAAATTATATATAATTTAAATAATCTACTCACTTAAATTAAAATGAGTTTTATTAGAACCTTTGTAAGTAGAAAGGAAACCCAATATGTGTACATTTTGTTTACATATCATTCATTTCTTAGAGTAATTAAGGATTTAAAAGCAATGAAAGCTAACTTCTATTCTCAAAGTATCAATCTTCTTCAATTTATATGGTATTTTAATTTTTATGAAGAATGAAAATTTTGTAAAAAAAAATGATAGAGTCGAAATAACATATAGACATAATAGTTGGTCTTTTAGTTAGATATTTGTTTATTGTTAGATAGTTAGTCAGGTATTTGTTTAAAGATAACTTTTTATTTTATTTTTTGCAAAAATTGTTTTACCTTTGCAAATATCTACGGCTAATCCGAGAATCAAAACAGTGCAGATATTTTTAGAAACGATTCTTAATGAACCTTTACATATTTTAGATAATTAGTATGCCAAATTCAGGCTTCTACCCCGAACGGTATCACAAAAATTGGAATTTTAGAACTTTTTTTTTGTTGTTTTTGAACCCTTTTAAACTTTGAACTTATTAGGAAATTATTTCTGAGAGCATTAATGTTTCAAAAGTTACAACTATGTTAAATTTCAAGGTCGTGCTTTGACAATTCTATTTAAATCGTTACTTAGAACGTTTTCTGCTTGTTTAATCTCTTTAAAGATAGACTTCATTTTTCGAAACAGTTCTTAACACACTCGCTGTGTAAGTAATTCTTCGCGATGAGCGTCTTTTACAAAATTTTTAATCGTTTATCACCGGCTCTTTAAAGCAGAAATTTTTGACTATCGTAATCGGGGAAAATGTTCTGATTAAATCAGACAAAGTTTTCTTTAAAAGATAACTAGTGGGAATAACCAAATAGTATTAATTTGACGGGAAAATGCGTGCCCGAGCATAGCTCAGGCTGCGGATCAAGAGGTTTAACGAGCACTTAGATCTTAAAATTAACAGCTTGCCAAAATTCAGGTTTCAATCTTTAAGGATATCAAGATAAACCCAATTTTAGAACTTTTTTGCTCCTGCGCCGTTAAAAATTTCGATTTTTTAGGAATATTTACGTCTTAAACGTTACAACTATGTCAAATTTCGATTTCCTTAAGGCTAAGAATTCCAAATAAATCATAATTTAGAACCTTTTTAGAAAGCTTTTTTACTCGTTTCACCCTTTTAAATTTCGATTTTTTTAGAAATAGCATTTAGCGAGCACTTACATCTTAAAAGTAATCACCATATCAAATTTTAAGTTTCTCCCCTCAACAGTTTCATAGAAATCTTAATTTATGAATGACTTTTGCTATTGCAACCTCTTAAATTTTGAATTTTTTAGAAATTGCTTAGGACGAGCATTTTCGTTTTAGTAGCCGTAATCATGTTAAATTTCAAGTTCACGCTCTAGCAATTCCATTCAAACCAAAATTTAGAAAGTTTTTAAAAAGCTTTGCACTCATTTTAACCTTTTAAAATTCGATTTATTTTGAAACAGTTTTTAATGAGCATTTACATCTTGTAAGTGACCATCATGCCAGGTTCAAGGATTCTATCCCGAACAGTATCACAGATTCAAAAATACAAGAATTTTTTTGCTCTTGTACACTTATAAATTTCTAATGTATTAGGAAACGCAAAGCATTTACGGCTTAGAAAATGACATCTGTGTCAAATTTTATGTTCCTAGCCCAAACAATCTCATTAAAATCATAATGCAAACCGTTCTTAAAACGTTTTCCGCTCGGTTCACCTCTTAAGATTTCGATTTTTTACTAACAGTTCTTAGCCTGCATTTACATGTTTAAACAAATCGCCATGCCGAAATTCAGACCACTATCCCGAACGATATTACAGAAATCGCAATTTTAGAAGTTTTTTTTTTACGCCTGCATCCATTCAAATTTCGAATATTTTAGGAACTTTTCTGTGAGATCATTTACCCTTATAAGTAAAAAGCACGTCAAATTTAATGTTTCTAACAATTTGCATATTCAGCAATTATTGCAGACTAACAATTGCAAATAAATCATAATTTAGAACGTTCATAGAACGCTTTTATGTTGTTTCGAACTTTTAATTTCTACCTTTTTTAGAAATTATTCTTATCGAGTATTTAAAATAACTACTATGTTGCCAAATTGTCGGTTTCTATTCCGAACGGTATCACAGAAATTTCAATTTTATTAAATTCTTTTCTTTTCTATTCTTTTCAATTTCGAATTTAATAGATTATTTTCGCCTCTGTCTAGCAGTTTGATCCCCGTTAAATGTATGCTAAGCATTACATCATGTTACTTTTATTCATAATTTAATTAACTATCTCAATCCTTCGCCAAGTAAGAAGATTCTGATAGAGAAATCATGAACTCGTTACTTTTATGCTAGCGGGCTCAGGTGATAAATCGCCTATTATTGTTTCCTTCTCATGCATTCGTATTGCCTTAATTTTACTTAAACTTTAATCCTTTCACTTATTTTATATAAAATGAATAACTTTAATTTAAAATACAAACGTTTAAGATACATGCCTTTCATTATTTAATTTTAAAAAAAAAAGGAAAAGAAAAGAACTAGAGAAAAAACTAGAGAACAGGAATTCTGCTTTTTCAGAATTTAGTGTCGCCCCCGGCATTTCCATTATTGCATTTTCTTCTGACGGACTGATGGCTTCTATTATTATGAAACAGCCATTATAAATGAAGTGTTAGGTGAAGATGAAAGAGCAGCCGTAAAAAGTTAGAACTCTGATTTTCTGGTCAGAATTGGAGGGGGGGGGGGGGATGGCCATAATTTTTTTTTACGGCTGCTCTTTCATCTTCACCTAACACTTCATTTATAATGGCTGTTTCATAATAATAGAAGCCACCAGCCCATCAGAAGAAAATAACTCGGTTAAGCGGGACTCTACTGCAGTACAAAACAAATTTCAATTTTAAGACTTAAAGAACACGTTTTATTTTATGTAAAATGACGTCATTCGCATCCGCTTAAGAATTCCACTTTTACGATCTACTCTTAAACATCTACAGTAAAGCATGCATAGCACACCACTATCGCGAAATAATGCACAAATGCAGCAAAAAGATTCCATCATTCAAGAAAATCGAAAAAAAAAAAAAACGGCTTTCTAATGATTCATAGATCTTACAATTAAATATAGTATATAATAGCTCCATTGTTTTAACAGAAATCATTCGTTTATATTTTTTTCAAAATAGCACGTATTTTAATTACATTTTCTTTTGTTGTTACGAGAAAATGGCAACAAAAATATATAATTACGATTTTAAAACTATTTTTCCTTTACTTTCTACAGAAATGAAGTACTTCCGTTGCCAATATTCCGTTGCGACCATTCGTACCATTTTTTGCATGAGTACCATTTTTCCTGACGCTAATTTGGCGAAAACATTAACAGCATAAACAACAACATCCGTGTTACCATATCAAGAAAAATAACGACACTTTGGCGCCAATTGAGTTCCCGTTGCGTACATGACATTGGCGTCAGAAAAAGGGTACAGATGTTATATTCGCCCCATATTGGCGCGATTTTTGGTACTTTTCGGTTAGCCGGGCGCCAGTGTTATATATACATATATATGTATGTATACATGTATGTATATATACATATATATACATATACCTATATTGTATATATACACATACATATATATGTATATATATATGTATATATACATACATGTATACATACATATATATGTATATATAACACTGGCGCCCGGCTAACCGAAAAGTACCCGATTTTTTTCTGTCGCCAATATCATATAGGCAACGGGTACTTAACTTGCGCCAAAGGGCTTGATGTGGTAACCCGCATTATGTTGTTTATGCTGTTGATGTTTTCGCCAAATTGGCAACCGAAAAAAATCGCGCCAATATGGGGCGAATATGACATCTGTTCCAGAAAAAGATCGCGCCATTATGGGGCGTATATGACATCTGTGCCAAAACTTTTATTAGAAACACACACAAATTATTTTATTATAAAATGCACAAAGATTGATTTAATCTAAAACACACGCGATCTCTTCTATTGGATTGTCATATGAAGGATAATATCATCAAAATTTCTGGGTTGCTATGGAATAAAATTGCCATTTCGGCACTAAAAGTATACCCCAATCCGTCTGAGACATCGTCTTTGCCTCCGTTTGACATACGTTGAAATAAGTTCAATAATAGGGAGATTTGGCACAGATGTCATATACACCCCATATTGTCGCAATTTTTTCCAACGCCAATTTGGCGAAAACATCAACATAATAAACAACAACATCCGGGTTACCATATCAAGCAAAATAACGACACTTTGGCGCCATTTAAGTACCCGTTGCGTATATGACATTGGCGTCAGAAACAAATCGCGCCAATATGCGTATATGACCTCTGTGTTTGTTTGGTTTTTTACCTGAAAACCTTTTCATATTCAACTCAATTCATTTTCAAAAGTTTTGTTTACATTAGGAATGAAACCTAAAATGCCGTTAATTTTGAATGCATACTTCTTAGAAGGTACCATTTCTCTATAAAATCATTTTTATTTTAAAAATCTTTCTAAAAATTAACTTTTATGCAGTTTTATTCGAAAAAATAATCTTGATGGAAAATATTCATCTACCAGATTGAAGTTGAAGTGGATTTGTGCTATTATAATGAGGATAGTACGCGCTCGTTGGCGGGTTTATCACTATTTGGCACAATTTTATAATTTTAGAATGAATTAACAGTTTTTTGCATATTAAGGATAGAAATTTTATTTTTTTCAAACTAAATTTTATAAAAGCACGTAGATAGAGTAATTACCAGTCCGAAAATGCATTCCATACTTTTTTCTGTCCATTATTTAAGTCTGTAGCTTAATTGAATTAATATATGTTTGACGAAGGATTTTTTGATCATTTTCAGTATCTCGACGTTTTTTAAAAAATCCTGTATCTCTGTATATAATTATTTTATAGAGACGAATTTGGTCTCAAATTGAAGCTTTTCTTCAGTAGATTCTTCTAGTCTTAATTTTATTTCTCTGCGATACTTGCTTTCTTAAATATCTGAAATTTTAAAATGCCACGTTTGGTCGATTTAACATGGACAAGTTGTCTTCAGTATAATAAGCAGTTACGCTGTTCTGGCTTTTGTTTCTTGGCGTTTGTTTGTTTGGCGGGGTTAGCATTTTTTTATAGCTTGGCTTGGCAGAACGACCGTCCTGCTGGATAAGTCCAACTTGAATGTGCAATAACAATTAAAAGACCCTTTAAGCCATTCACACTGATACTCCACAATGGTTACGAATTCTTTTTTGTATCCCTGAATATGAGCTATATTAATTTACTAGCAGGCTATGCCCGCTGCGCTGGTCAATTTTTTCAAATGAACATTGGTGAATTTGAACTTTCATTTTAAACAATATGGACCTTCAGCTGGACCTTACTCATTTCTGAAAACGATGCGAACGCATTGCGATATAATATTACCTTAAGCGTTGGACAAAATTTAGCTATTAAGAAGTAATTTTTTTAGTTGTTAACTAACAATGCACTTTTGGTAGGGTAATGAGACCGTTATGACAACAGGAATTAATAGCTCTATAACTAATCAACATATAATGAAATGTTATATACTAACGCCATTCCTGAAAAGTCATGTAACAGTGTCACTTGTATCAAAATACGTTCTGTAGATTTTTTTAAAAAAGGCTAAACTCTTTCATAATCAGGTTCACTTAATTTTTTAATTTTTTTTTCTCTATGACTAAGTAGCGTTGAACAATATGTATACACTAAAACCTTTCCAAAATTATTACCTAACTACTTGGGCACATATGTCATACATGCCCCATATAGGCGCGATTTTTTTCTGACGCCAATGTCAGAAACAAATAGTACGCAACAATACTTAACTGACGCCAAAGTGTCGTTATTTTGCTTGATATGGGAACCTGAAAGTTGTTGTTAATGCTGTTTATGTTTTCGCCAAATTACCATCGGTAAAAAATCTCGCCAATATATGACATCTGTACTACCATTTGTGGTATATCCTATCAAAGTATTATAAACAATCGAAATGAAATGCAAATTTCCGTTTTAAATATGTAGTAGATGATGATGATGCGATTTTGTGTAATAGAATTCATCGTGAAATTTTCGCTCCAAACATAAACGATGCTTTCAACATTATAGCTAATACACCAATATGTGAAGTATCCGATTACGGAAGGTTAACTTGGATTCCTATGAGCCCAAAGAAAAGTGAATATGTGGCTTTTGTGATACTTTTATGTTAACCGGGCGCAGGTCATAAATCAACAAAGATTGCTTTCATACTATATCCTTATATTTATTATTTTCATTTAAGATACAAACCTTTCATTCATTTCATTTAAAATGCATGCTTTACACTAATTTCATTTAAAAAACTGAAAAGACAAACAATAACAGGAAATAATTCCATAATTAAAAACAAAGAATTATTTTTAATTTTAATTTACATACGAAAAACGTAACTACTGCTACTGGCAATTTTAAAAATGCTATTGGCGAGATCTGCGCACGGCTGTTATAAATGTACCCATTTTTTCTTCTTATCGAGGAGCAAATTATAAATCGCCAAATATTTTTCCAATTCCAATTTCTTTCATTGAAAATAATTTTTAAGTCGTTACAAACATTGCTTTCATATTTAAATATTTTCGTTGGTACTACTTAGTTATCCCGTCGACCAATTTCGTCAAATTATACAAATTGACAAAATATTTATTTTAAATAATAAAAGAACAAATAAATTATTATAACATTAATAAAAATACAAATAAAACGTCGAAATAAAAATCACTTTGTGACGTAACCACGTGTAACTTGTTTAAAGTCAGGTGAATTTGACATTTACGATCAACACTTATTGGAATTTAATCTTATAGTTTGGCGATAGATTTTTGGTCGACGGAAAATCTAAGCAGTACCTTTTCGTTCTATAACGCTAATTTCTTAGTAAAATTGTTCCTTTTATTTTACATAAAATCACTATTTTTTTTCTTTTGGTACTACTTAGTTATCCCGTCGACCAAAAATCTATCGCCAAATTATAAGATTAAATGCCAATAACGGTTGATCGTAAATGTCACATTCACTTGACTTCAAGGAAGTTACACGTGCTTACGTCATCAAGTTATTTTTATTTCGACGTTTTATTTGTATTTTTATTAATGTTATACTAATTTATTTGTTCTTTCATTATTAAAATACAACTTATGTCAATTAATGTAATTTGGCGAGTGGTTTGGCGATTTATATAATTTGGCGAAATTGGTAAACGGAATAACTAAGTAGTGCCATTTTTTTTCATTAAGATGTTCGTATTTTTTTTCTCAAACTCATTGAGCCGTTTTTATTCTTTATCCAAAAGAGTTAATTTGAATTTTTTTCGTTGCTAGAGTAACGGATGTAATGTTAGATATTTTGAGCTTTAGACGCCAAAAACACCGCCAAATTAGAAAAATATGAAAAATGTCATGAACTGTTGGACTTATAAGAATTAACTTGGCACCAATCGATTCAGCATACAAAAATACATTAAATTATGCTATCATCTGACGCATAATTATAATATCCGACTTTTAAGGAATTTTTTCCCTCTCCTTGCAAAAACGCCGTTAGAGGTGCTACTTTAGAAAATCCATTCTTAGCGATACTATATAGATATGCCATTTGGCGGTGACTGGATGATCGAAAATTAGTCCAATATCATTTGAAATATTACATAACAGAGGACAAATTACGAAGAAAGACGAAGAAGGAATGACGAATTACAGAAGACTTGCAATTTTTTTTTTCAAAATGTTGAATTTTTCGATAATAATAACGCATGATTGTATAAATTTCCTTAAAAACTATCTTTATTTCCTAGATTTCGAAGGTGTGAATTTTCCTATAAATGATATTGGCGATATGACTTAAGAAAAAATAAAATAAACAATAGATAATATTTGCATAAAAAAATGGATAATATTCATTGATCTGAATTCGAGTTTATAAATATCACAGGCTTTCGGAATTACGGTGAAAAACATTTAAAAAAATATGAAATTATTTTACAATATGTATGTGTGGCAGAAATTCACACTAAAATTTAAGTATTTGATTCCATTTTTAAAACATTAATTGATATCCATATAAGTTACAATTGAATATAAAAATGTACTCAAAAAAAGATCTCGTTCACTTGAAAAAACACCATTTATGAGAATATCCTCAAGCTAGTGTCACACTTACACATTTTTGACTTAAAATCACATTGTTTGGCGACAAAAGTAAAATAAAAAATCGTAAAGAAATAAATAATAATTACACATGTGACTCTCAATTACATCTGCTTGTTTCTTCTATAAGTTACGTGATGGGGCAATTAGATAAAAAGAAAAGAACAAAAGGAAAAAAAAAAGTCATTAAAAATTCATCTAATCAAATTTTCAAATTCATTTCTATAATCTAACGCAAGCGATAATGAGCCAAATATTGCGTATCAATTGTAATCTTTCTCATTAAATTAATTTTTAAGCATTACAAATATTTCTTTCAGGTTTAAATTAAATTACAAATATTTCTTTTAGCTTTAAATTAAATATATTCTTTTTTTAACATAATCCCTCATTTAAATGGATTTTTCTTTCTTTTTTTACAATTAAATGTCAGTAATTATTTTTTCATTTATTTTCTAACGGATACAGGGATTTCAATTCATTTGTCGCCAAAAAATAACCTCTGGCAACCTTTTCGTTCAAAATAACAATAAAATGCGAAATTTATTACCAAAAATCATAATTATCCCTGTATATTTTACTCATAAACCACCACGTGAATATTCTCTATCGAATGACACTATTTGTAAAAAAATACACTGGGTAGTTTTTGAAAACATTCGGGCGGAATTTTTAGATCTTTCTGCTTTATAATATATACTAGCAGGCTATGCCCGCTGCGCTGGTCAATATTTCCAAATGAACCTTGGATTAAACTAAATGGTGAATTTGAACTTGTATTTTAAACAATATGGATCTTCAGCTTGACCTTGCACATTACTGAAAACGATGCGAACGCCATTGCAATATAATGTTATCTTAAGCGTTGGACAAAATTTAGCAATTAAGAAGTAATTGTTTTAGTTGATTATAAACAGCGCACTTATGGTCGGGTAATGAGACCGTTATGACAACAGGAATTAATACCTCTGTAACTAATCAACATATAATGAAATCGTATATACTAACACCATTCCTAAAAGTCATGCAACAGGGCCACTTGTAACAAAATATGGTCTATAGATTTTTTTAAAAAGGCTAAACTTTCATAATCAGGTTCACTTAATTTTTGAACTTTTACTGTTGCTCTATAACTAAGTACCCTTGAACAATATGTATACACTAAAACCTTTCCAAAATTATTACCTAACTAATTGTGGTATATCCTACGATAGTATTATAAACAATCGGAATGAAATACAAATTTCCGTTGTAAATATATAGTAGATGATGATGATGCGATTTTGTGTAATAGAATTCATAGTAAAGTTTTCGCTTCAAACAAAAACGATGCTTTCAACATTAAAGCTAATACACCAATATGTGAAGTATCCGATTACGGAAGGTTAACTTGAATTCTCATGAGCAACTACTCAAAGAAAAGTGAATATGTGGCTTTTGTGATACTTTTATGTCAGCCGGGCGCAGGTAATAAATCAATAAAGATTGTTTTCATTGCATATTCTTACTTTATTATTTTCATTTAAAACACAAACCTTTCACTCATTTAATTTAAAATGCATGCCTTATACTAATTTCATTTAAAAAACTGAAAAGATAAACAATAACAGGAAATAATGCCATAATTAAAAACAAAAAAATATTTTTAATTTACATACGCAAAATGTAACTACTGCTACTGGGAATTTTAAAAATGCTATCAGCGAAATGTGCGCACGGTTGTTATAAATGTAACCATTTTTTCTTCTTATCGAGGAGCAATTTATAAATCGCACAATATTATTCCAATTCCAATTTCTTTCATTGAGGAACCTATGACCGGAAAAAATGGAAAAACACTTTTGTAGATTCTTCGGATGACGGCATCTGACGCCATAAACCGAGTTTATATATATGAAAATAATTTTTAAGTCGTTACAAACATTGCTTTCATACTTAAATATTTTCATTGGTACTACTTGTTATCCCGTCGACCAATTTCGCCAAATTATATAAATCGCCAAACCATTCGCCAAATTATATAAATTGACATAATCTTTATTTTAAATAACGAAATAACAAATAAATTAGTATAACATTAATAAAAATACAAATAAAACGTCGAAATTAAAATCACTTGATGACGTAAACACGTGTAGCTTGTTTAAATTCAAGTGAATTTGATATTTACGATCAACCATTATTGGCATTTAATCTTATAGTTTGACGATAAATTTTTGGTCGACGGAATATCTAAGTAGTGCATTTTCCATTTTTGTTTTATAACGCTAAATTCTCAGTAATTTTTTTCCTTTTATTTTACATAACATCACTATTTTTTTTTAAAAAAATTAAGATGCTTGCATTTTTATTTCAAACTCATAGAGCCGTTTTTATTTTTTAGCCAAAAGGGTTGATTTGAATTTTTTCCGTTGCTAGAGTAACGGATGTAATGATAGATATGTTGAGGTTTAGATGCCAAAGACACCGCCAAATTAGAAAAATATGAAATGTGCCATGAACTGTTGGCTTATAAAAATTTATTTGGTAGCATTCGATTCAGCATACAAAACTACATTAAAATATGCTATCATTTGACGCATAATTTTTATATTCGATTTTTTTCACCTCCACGTGCAAAAACCATTATGGGTGACACTTTAGAAAGTCCTTTCTTAGCAGAAGTCTATGTCATAAGAAGTATTTTTACCACGATTTTCAAGATTTTAGGTTCAGTAGTTTGCGCTGTGCGTTAATTAGTCACCTAATCCAGACTTTATTTTATATACTATATTAGATATTCCATTTTGCGGTGAATCGATGATCGAAAATTAGTCCAATATCATTTGAAATATTACATAACAGAGGAGAAAGTACGAAGAAAGACGAAGAAGAAATGACGAATTACAAAAGACTTGTATTTTTTTTTTCAAAATGTTGAATTTTTCGATAGTAATAACGTATTAAAACATAAATTTCCTTAAAAATTATCTTTATTTCCTAGATTTCGAATCTGTGAATTTTCCTATAAATGAAATTGGCGATATGACTTGAGAAAAAATGAAATAAACAATAGATAATATTTGCTTATATAAAATGGGTAATATTCGTTGATCTGAGTTCGAGTTTATAAATATCACATGCTTTCGGAATTACGGCGAAAAACATTTTAAAAAGTATGAAATTATTTTACAATATGTATGTGTGGCAGAGATTCACACTGAAATTTAAGCATTCGATTCCATTTTTAAAATATTAACTGATATCTATATAAGTTACAATTGATTATGAAAATGTACCCAAAAAATGATCTCTTTCACCTACAAAAACACCATTTGTGAGAACATCCTCAAGCTAATGTCACGCTTATGCATTTTTGGCTTAAAATCACATCGTTTGGCGACAAAAGAAAAATTAAAAATTGTAAAGAAACAAATAGTAATTACACATGTGACTCACAATTACATCTGCTTGTTTCTTCTATAAGTCACGTGATGGGACAATTAGATATAAAAAAAAAAGAAAAGAACAGAACAGAAAGAAAATATCGTTAAAATTTCATCTAATCAAATTTTCAGATTCGTTTCCATATCTAACGCAAGCGACAAAGAGCCAAATATTGCGTATCAAGTGTAATATTTCTTATTAAATTAATTTTTAAGCATTACAAATATTTCTTTCAGGTTTTGATTAAATGTTTCCGTTTTTTAATATTATCACTCATTGAAACGGATTTTCTTTTTCTTTTTTTCTTTTTTTTTTCATTTAAATAAAATTAGTAACAGTTTTTCTTTTATTTTTCGAGGTTTAATAGCCGTTTCAATTTTTTTTTATCAACGATGAATTTCGCCAAGAAATAAAATGGTAACCTTATCGCCCAAAATAACAGAATTTTCCGTCATAATTCTAAAACTAATATAGGTAGAATAATGTGTTATAGCTTAAAACCTTCCCTGAAACAATACCTATCTAACGGTATAAGTTCCGTAAAAATCCATGCAGTAGAACTCGAAATCTAGGCGTTCGGAACGAAATTTCCGTTTGGATTTTATATATATAATAGATAATAGAATAGATAATAGATTATATATATATATATAATAGAATAGATAATAGATTATGTGTTATGAACTATCTCAAAGTTTAAAACAGATCGCATTGTTAGATTTCCCAATTTTAACAATATCGCGTTATGTTAGTTCCACATTCCACCACCAGGGAGCGCACTCTATTCTTAACGAAAGCGTATCCGAACGAAACTCCTTCGTGCAACCTTTCCGTAGATACATGAATCGGGAGGGTGGCGGTCTTAACGAATAATGTAAGATAATTGCTGAAATTACTACGAAAAATATGTTAAAGGGGCCCTACGCGGGCCCCTAATAGAGTTAGAGGAAATCGGAAGACGGCAAAATAATCGCGGGGAAAAGTTTGCTTGGGTGCTTCGGAGCTACTTTTGGCGCGAGATCTAAGCTCTACGACCAATAGGAGCCCAGATATTTAAGGAAATATGAAGTTACAAAGTTCAATATAAAAGAATTTTCCGTAATAATTCTATAACTAATCTAGGTAGAATGATGTGTTATAGCTTAAAACCTTCCCTGAAACGATACCTATCTAACGGTATAAGTTCCGTCAAAATCCATGCGGTAGAACTCGAAATCTCGGCGTTCGGAACGAAATTTCCGTTTGGATTATCTATTTATATAAAATCCAAGTCTCTGTGTGTCCCTCACGATTCCGGTAGGACCGCCTCATTGAAGTGAGTAATTGTCGAAAAAAACTAATGCAGGGTTACCACAGTAGCGCCAAATGTTAGCCAACTTGGTGATAGCTGGCTAATTTGGCGAAATTCCCATTTAAAACCATTAATCTTTCATAAAGGAGGTCACCGAAATTTAATTTAAACTCCGCTCTTTCAAGACATTTTTCAAATCTGAGTGAGAATTTAAAGTACATCTTTACATCTTCCTCCCGATGCTACTAATAAAATAATCGCCAATATACGACGCTGTACTGTGTGAGCTCCTAACTGCATGATTTTAATGTGCTTTAGGTACTTTTCCAGTATAGGTGCCTTGGCGAAAAAGGAAATTTGGCAACATATTTTCCGGGAACCTATCCACTGTTTCATTTTATATACACACGCATTTTTTCGCTATTTATACGATTTATTTAATATAAAAAAGACGTTTCTCTAATTTTATAAAGAAACAGATGTGATTTGTACATAAAAACATCAATAATATACATATAAAATAAACATATAAAACAAACAAAAACGCTCATCAAGTTTGTTTTCATAGCTGTTTATATGATTTGACAACAAATCTCGATATTTTTCCGTTATACGGACATCATGCCAAAATGTATGCTAATGCGCCAATTATTTCAAAATGCTAAAAGATATTTATAATTTTATGCCAGCAGTTTAATATGAGTTTTATTTTATTGCTTTATTTTATAACAGTTATTTGTTCACTTATTTTAAGTATATAATTGTGATCTAATGAAATAGTTCGTAAATGTCTGGAATTTTCAAATGTTATATTTTTTAAATGCTCACTTTAGTATCGACAATGTTTTTTCTTTTATTTTTCAAATGCTTCAATGCACGTGATTTTCATTTTGCGCCATCTATTACGCTTGGCGACAATGGTATCCGTATAACGGAAACGAACCCAAATCTTACTTTCTAATGCCCAAATTACACCAAGCTTTTTTTTAAAAAAAACGCCAAAGCTCCCACAGTAGAAAAGTACCAAACTGTCTATTATTTTGCGTTATCTGTGTTATAGTTTGTACTATATGTGAGGGATGTGGAGCGAGGAGTTTAAAAATTAAATATTAAAGTTTCGGCACAGATGTCACACACCCCATATTGGCGCGATTTGTTTCTGACGCCAATGTCATATAAACAACGGGTACTTAACTGGCGGCAAACTGTCGTTATTTTGCTTGATATGGTAACCCGGATGTTGTTGTTTATGCTGCTGATGTTTTCGCCAAATTGGCGTATATGACAACTGTGCCTAAGTTTCTATAAAGCAGTATAAGACTAAAAAATTAAAAATAAAATAAATGCAAAATAAGACTAAAGAAGAAAGAAAAATCATGCGTTAAGCATAGAATATGAAACACTTTCCAACACATCCTGAATGCTTTAACAAAACTTCGTTATTTGGGGAAATAAGATAATTAAGTAAACATTTTAGAAGACGCATAAAAAAAATTAAATTGATTTCAGCAGTTACCGTCCATAGCCAATATTATCGTTATTACATGCCACTATTTAGCCAAAATTTAATTTAACCTACTCTTAAAACTACTGAAATCACATTTTCAGATATTATCATCCATACACGGTTATGTATCCAATTCTTTGCGTGACCCTGTATATCATTTTATCTATATTCTACAAACATTTCTTAGTAAACTAAATGCAGTTCAGCGCAAAAACGCATAACTCCTTTAAAAACCACCTTTAAGCAATTTACTCTCATACTCAGTAACCCTTACGAATTCTTTTGTGTAGCCCTGGATATGAACTGTAGCATTTATACATACAGTATAGTATGCATAAATGTAGTGAAACATAAAAGCGCATATCATAATTAAAAATGCATATCTATCAATCATTGCTTATGTACAACTTCGGAGAAAAGTTACTTGGCGAGAAAGAAGTTTGCCAACGTATTTTCTGACAACTTATTTACTGCTTCATACTCACAAGCAATTTTTTCCATATGTATGCAATTTATTTAGGTAGTTGTTAGCTATCCCGTCGACCAGTTTCGCCAAATTATATAAATCGCCAAACCACTCGCCAAATTATACAAATTGACATAATTTTTGTTTTAAACAACGAAATATCAATTAAATTAGCAAAACATTAATAAAAATACAAATATAGAGTCGAATTAAAAATCACTTGATGACGTAAGAAACACATGGTCATGTTTAATGTCAACCATTATTGGCATTTAATCTTACAATTTGGCGACAGTAATTTGGTCGACGGGATAACTAACAAGTACCTTTATTTATTGTAAAAAAAGCGGTACAGATGTCATATTCGCCCCATATTGACGCGATTTTTTTCTGTCGCCAATATGATATAGGCAACGGGTACTTAACTTGCGCTAAAGGGCTTGATGTGGTAACCCGGATTATATTGTTTATGCTGTTGATGTTTTCGCCAAATTGGCAACCGAAAAAAATCGCGCCAATATGGGGCGAATATGACATCTGTTCCAAAAAAGCTATTTACCCATTTTTGGTACAGATGTCATATTCGCCCCATATTGGCGCGATTTTTTTCGGTTGCCAATTTGGCGAAAACATCAACAGCATAAACAACGTAATCCGGGTTACCACATCAAGCAAAATAACGACACTTTGACGCAAGTTAAGTACCTGTTGTTATATGATATTGGCGACAGAAAAAAATCGCGCCAATATGGGGCGAATATGACATCTGTTCCCATTTTTTATAATAAACAAAAGTCATTTTGGCACAGATGTCATATTCGCCTTATATTGGCGCGATTTTTGTCCGACGCCAATTTGGCGAAAACATCAACAGCATAAACAACAACATCCGGGTTACCATATCAAGCAAAATAACGACACTTTGGAGAGAGTTAACTACCCGGTGCCGGTGTGTATATGACATTGGCGTCAGAAAAAAAATCGTGCCAATATGGGGCGAATATGACATCTGTGCCGTAATTTTTGCACAGATGTCATATACGCATCGGGGTTGGCGTGATTTTTCTTTGACGCCAATTTGGCAGAAATCTCGCTTTCGAATACCAGTTACTTATATATTTTTAAATTATTTGCTATCATTTTGAAAAGGAAATAACTATAAATAAATAAAAGTTTGAATAATAGCTATAGAACAAAACAGTTTACATAATTAAAAACAGAAAATAAAACTAAATAAACAATTTATTAATAAATAAAAAACAATAGCCGGGTTACCATAGCAGGCAAAATAACACCATTTTGGCGCCAGTTAGGTATCCCGGTTCATATCTGAAATCTGTGCCGTAATTTGTATATAAAAAAATATATATATATTTAGAAACGATTTTTTTATGTATATAAGTGCATATATAAACAAAAATAAAAGTTCATTAGATTTGTTTTCATAGCTGTTTATATATTTTGGCAACATATATCACTTTCTGATGCCCGAATTGCGCCAAGCTTTTTTTTTAAATGCGCTATAATGGAAAAGTACCTAAATAAATAATTAACAGAAATAAACAATTACACATACTAAAACTTTTGGTACAGATGTCATATTCGCCCCATATTGGCGCGATTTTTTTCTGTCGCCAATATCATATAGGCAACAGGTACTTAACTTGCGCCAAAGTGTCGTTATTTTGCTTGATGTGGTAACCCGGATTATGTTGTTTATGCTGTTGATGTTTTCGCCAAATTGGCAACCGAAAAAAATCGCGCCAATATGGGGCGAATTTGACATCTGTTCCAAACTTTTTATTTCGAGATTAAAACATTGTTTTTAATTTCAATTAAAAATACATATATCCTTGGATAACTTTAGTTGAAATTAGGTTCACAGCTTAATATCTCATTCCATAAACCTAAACAAACACAAGTGATTCATTCATCGTGAAACTTAAAAAAATTTTAAATCATCGAGGTAATCATTCACAAAGTAAGTTCTCCAACAATCAATGGACAATATTCTAATGACATCATAGTAGGTAAAATGGTGGCGGTATCGTTTGTTTATGGTTTGAAATCACAAAGATTTAATTTTGCAACGTCTCTTAGTTACATTATTTTATTGTCATATTTATGAGCTCAGAACAAAAGCATATTTTTTCATTATTTAGTTATTAAAGACGGAAAAAAATTATAAATGCATGATTTGAAAAATTTAAATAATTTTCTTTCTTAATTGTAAAAAAAAACATCGGGAAGTAACAGCGGGTTTAAGTTAAATAAGTTTAACTCTTTAATTCTGTTGTAATATTCAAAATAACTGTATTTATTAGGTTTCAGTAAACAACATCAGGGCCCGATTAAACTTTGAAGTTAGAGGAATTACAATGTCATTTCAGGACCTTTCTTTTGGAGAAGCTTTTCTAAATTTCATATATACATGGAAACTCTTCAATGTTAGAAATATTATTCTTAGGACTGACATAACATGAGAACAGCCTGAAATTTTACACAAGTTTTTGAAAACTACTTTATATCAGAAATTTTGCTAAAAACTGGTTACTTTTTTGTTATAGCGGCCACACTATTAGGATTATGACAAGTTGCAGCCAATTTCGCCAACGTCGTAACCAAGATCGTGAAGCACACACATATAATACCATGTAATACCATTTCATGAAATCGTATACGATAATTTAATAGTTTTTACCTTACTTCAAGTGTAAAATTTATTTATTTTTAAGGCGTAACAGTCTAAATTGTCCAATATATGAATTTAAAAAAATGTAAACAAAGATTGAATAGACATGACCGCAAAAAGCCTCAAATCTGCATAATACTTGGAACCAAACTGTGCAGATTAGTGGTCTTCTACTGTACACAGTTTTTCAGAAATGTGTTTCGTTCTTTAAATGTGTTATTTTCATCTATCACTGCGGAACAAGCGAGAAAACTCATATTCTTGCACATGAGTTGTATATATCTTTATATCTAAATTTCCGTCATTTTTGACGGGCTACCTTTCTAGTATATATATAATAGATGATGATACACATCACATAGTAAGCAAAAATTTAGTTAAACATGCATACCATAAATGAAATCGCACTCCCAGCAATTATCGCTAAATAGATAGTACTGCAGATACAGTATTGTATCCGAATCTTCTGTGTATCCCAGTGAATGAAAGATAAACGCTATGTACATCATGTTATACAACAAGTATCTTGTAGTAAGCCTCAGTAATGTATATCAATTTCATTATATTTGAAATAGCGTAACAGAACGCTGCAAACAATTTTCCCCCGTAGACTATGATCGTAGGGGTCTGCACGGGCCGGGCCGGCAAGAAAATTGAGCGGATCTACCGGGCCGGGCCGATAAAAAAAACATTAAGCCGGCCTGCTGGCCCGCTATAAAAAACTTAATCGAAGCCAATAAAATATGAGTCATTTTCAAAGAAGGCCACTTTCGCGAGAATAAATATAAACGCGCCGATGCTAGTTTTAAAACATTAATGGAGAAATGTAACATATCCAGCGTAGAGATCAGCATCGGACAGTTAAATGGTGTCTGAATCCGGGCGTAATTTTTCAGCAGACTCGTGCCGGGTCGAGATCAGGCTTGCATTTTTTTTTCTACATAGCCGAGCAAGGCCGGAACTGGACTTTATTGTTCTCAAGATGTGTAGGGAAGGCAATATGTTTTGTGAAAATATTAATAGCGAACTTATGTTAGCGGAATCTTTGGAAATACACATTAAGGTGGTTCTCAAATTCACTCCTCAACAGTGAGATATTTTCTGACACATTTTCTGACTCATTTTTAATTGTAAAGGCATAAAATTGACAAGTCTGACTAATGAAGGGATTTGGAATCGATCCGCGTTTTCCATTTTTTTAAATAAATAAATTACTTAGCGAGATACAAAGGATTCTTGTCACGTGACTGCAGGTTTTTCGCCTTTCCTGTCCTATCGTTTCTGGAAATTCGATTCAATACTTTAACTTTGAGAATATTTTCTCAAGGATATATTGCCTTTATCAAAAAATGGCTAACGTTATTCGATTACATAGTTTCTGAATAAGAACACCTGACAATCTTATGCATTTCCGAAAAGAAATGAATTCAAAAATGTATCAGAAAGTACCTCCTTTGGATTTGAGAAAAGCCTTATTAAATGGCAGAGAAATATTTTTAGAAATCTGCTTTTTATTATGCAGCTTCAAAAGTTATCATGTTTTTCAACCCTCCTTTTTTTCTTTTATTCTAAACTACATTAATTTTTTAATGAATCCTTATTTGAATGTTGAAACGTCTAAGTCTCTAAGTAATTATCAATGTTGCTATTGTGTTTTTTCTGTCTTGCGAACACTAAGTAATTTTAAAGTATAGTGTAAAATGAACCCATAAATATATATGCAGTATTATTCTTTAAAAGACTCTTAATTGTATGTTTAGAAAAACCTGAATTTTTTTGTGAAAAATGAGTCGGACCTCATTTAATTGATTTTCCACGGCCCGGGCCGGCCTGGTTTCACTGATTTTTGTACGGGCCGGACCGTGAACTGTGAAAATATAAACGGGCCGAGCCTGGGCCTGGAAATTACGGCCCGTGCAGACCTCTACCATGATGTAACGAAATAAAAAATTTAAAAATCGAAAAAAGAGCAGTAAATTTAAATATAGTTTTCAAAGAAATTGAATTTGAAAGAATATTTTTTTTCTAATTGATAGTGTAAAAAATGAAATGCGTGGGATTTTTAGAAGTTAAAAAAATTGTTGTGAATGCGAAATTCATGGGTCAGGTTTTCCACTGTCTATGACGCCAGCTTCTCTTACAGACATGTTTTTGCTTTATAATATATAGATTCTTTCTACTCAAACAAATATATGGAGTAAAAAACTGCTAAGACGGAATCGCACGGAACGGGTGAAAAATTTTGTATAAGACGGGCTTTGCCCTAGAAGGCAACACTGCCTGTTATTATTGTATTATTTCAGCCGGGACTTTGAAATATTTTTCTTTAACACAAGATCCCGTTATAAGCAAGTTCCGTTATAAATAGATACTATTTTGACAGGTTTTATTGTTTATATTTTTTCTTTCGAACAAAGTTGGGAAATATTAAAACACACAAAGTCATAAACACATTTCTAGTCAAAATCGACAAATTTCATTTTTTTTTTTATTCAAAGCCTTAAGAACTTTAATAGCCCCCGGTCCCCGGTATGCTATTTCTTTCTCCCAGCTTATTTTGTGTAAAAAAAAAAAGAAAAAGAAAAAAAAAAAAACGTTACCTTACAGAAGTTAGCCGTGAAACAAAGCAGTACTCTTAAATATTCTACTGCAGTTTTTTTTAATGCTATTTTCAATTTTTATACCATCGTATTGGAAACAAAAGTATTTTTAAATGCAATTTGCTTGAAAACTGGATCTCCATTTATTTTTGAGATATTAATTTTTTTGTAGAATTTAGCGACATTTGTTTAATTTTGGCAACTCAAGTACTCCATTTCTGTAGAAAGTAAACGAAAAATAGTTGGAAAATTGCAATTATAGCTTTCTGTTGCCATTTTCCCATAAAAACTGAAAAAATGTACTTAAAATGCGTGCTATTTTGATAAAATATATAAATCAATGATTTCTGATAAAACATGAAGCTATTAGAAACTAAATTTAATTTTAAGTATATTAATGTTACAAACAAATGAAGGCATATGAATCATTAGATAGCCTATATTTTTGTCGGGTTTCTGGACATTCAGAGATAGTGACGTCATATGCCTACTTTATTGTAGATGTTGTTTAATACTGGATCGCAAATGAGGAATTCTTCTGCGGATGACGTCACTTTATATAAAGTAAAAGCATGTATTTTAAGTCTTAAAACTGAAATATGTTTTGTACTATCTCTCTATATATGTACATATACTTTTTTCTTAATGGGGGGCGACACTAAATTCTGATAAAGCAGAATTCTTGTTTTCTAGTTTGCATTTTTTTTTTAAGCCTTACCTTTTTAATACTTTTCAACATAGATGAAAAGACTTTATGAATTCCGTTTGTCTGTCTGTTCCATCTCTAAACCTCATAAATATACTCAGATTGCTATGTAATTTTTATATGTTATTGATCTTTGCTATAGAATAATCGGTATTGAAAATGATGTATGTGGCATTTATAGTTCGTTTTAAATGACACACAAACGAACTGCGTTACATTATGTTCTATGGGGAAAATTCGTTTTCAATGCATTTCAATGGTGTTATAATACTTCAAAGATAATGAAATGGATGTACTAAGGTGTACTGAAACCTACTTTCTCAGGAGTATAGAATAAATAGCATTTATCGTTCGTTTATGGAGACACACCTAACAATTCCATTGCGTTATGATTTTGACAGGAAAATCATTTCGATGCCTTTTAATGATGTTATGATACTTCAAACATACAGGGTGCATCCAAGCTAATGGTACAAACTACAGGGTGTATCTGAAAAAGCGGACAAAACTTTACGGGGTGATAGAACTCAGCTATACGAGCAAATTCGTCATAGAATGTATGGTCGGAACGCAAGCGGTGAGAAGTTAAAAGATAGTTTTCAATTGTCCCAGGCCGATGTATTGGTCGAGGTGGTCCCATTGCTTGGCTACCAAGATCGCCGGATCTCTCGTCCTTGGACTTTCTCCTGTGGGGCCATATGAAAAGCCGAATCTACGAGTGCCCCGTTGAAACCGATATGAATCTAGTTGCCAGGATTGTCGTTGTTGCCGGCAATATTCGGGAAATGCGTATTGTCTTCGCAAATTTGCGTCAGTCCCTATCCCGCAGGTGTGCAGAGTGCATTAGAGCTGGCGGAAGATCTTTTGAGCAATTACTTTGAGCATGTGCATTAATTATATTCCTTTTAATGAAATGTTTCCTGAAGTATATCCTTTCATTCTTGTGTTAAGGCTGCTCTCAAATCCAAAGGGTCAACTTTCTGACATAAGTTTTAATTCATTTTTGTTCGAAAACGCATGAAATTAGAAGGTGTTGTTGTGACAGCGTTTCTGTCCCATACCTATAATTTTTATTCAAAATTAATTTAAAACATAATTTTTACTTTTAAATCACATTATCCTCCACCCCCCCCCCCTCTTTCTTATGCTGAAATATGTAATTAAATTCATTTCTCAAAACCATCCAGCTTTTATTAAAAGGTTTTCTTTCTAAAAACATCTTTATTTCTAGCCACAAAGAGTCATTTCTTTTTCCCCTTTCCTTATCTGTCTGTTACCGCTTCCAGTTCAAAGAAATAAATAAAAATTAGAATCGCAGCTGCTGGTTTCAAGGCCTTCATTAATTTCATCGGATGTTCGCCCAGCGCAGTCAGAAACAATTTTTATCTCTGCTAACATTTGACCGTTGAAATTATTTTAATAACAAAAATAAAGAAGTAAAAACGAACAGATCTTATGGGAAGCATGTATTTATCGTGCTTTGTGGTCGAGCTAAAAGCCAGATGCCTGTGATTTCCAGAATTTTTCTCAGGCAGCGGTCTACTTTGGAAAATCTGTTGTATAAACAAGTTTCGCTTTTCTGACGCATTTCTCATCGTATTAGAAGCGCTTGCTTGCAATCTCGGCCTCCCCCGTCCGATTGTGTCACCACATTTTTGCGGTAATGTTTATCGCCAAAAGCCTTTGTTCATTTTCGCGCAGTCACCAAAAGTTGTAAATTGGCGATTCTGTGCAACGCCAAGATTTCTTGACTTCTTGCAAAAACTGCTCTTCTGTTTCAGCTTTCGAGATGTAAAGTTGTCTAAAAGAAAAGGCGCTTCGGCGTCCCATGTATTTATGGGGGTCTCTCTCTCCCATTTTTTAACTGAACCACCTAACGATGCTTTTAAATAAAGAGTAAGTCCAGTAAATTTTATAGTTGGAGTTTTTTTTTCAGCATTTAGAACCCGGTCTTCAAATCCATACTACATAATTTTGGCGCATCGCCTATATTTTTTCTCCAACTCAGTTAAAAAAAAAAAAAAAAAAAAAAAAAAAAAAAAAAAAAATGCACGTTAGAGAGAGAAATTCACCCCCCCCCCCCCCCCCTTAAAATCATTCAAGTACCCCATTCAAGTACTCTTGCAGTAATTTTCTTCAAATTCTTGGACTGGATATTTTTTTTTCAACCATGCCGGACAGTGTGTCTTCTTGGTGTGCCGTGATATCCTGCACTCATAATATTGTGCTCGATGGATGGATGCAATTTTCTCCGACGGACAGTGATGGAACCCATTCTAGTGTTTCTTCGCTCACCAGCTGGACATCTTCGAGCCGCTCTTGTTTCGCCTGTATGCCTTCTCCTCCCCCCCCTCTGATGTTGGTGCGGTTGTTTCTTCGTTCCTGCTCACCATCACCTCCCCCAGATGATCGGATTTATCCGGCGAATTGATCTTGTATCGTCACTATTCATAAAAAAAAACGTGACTTCAGCGGTTCGCCTTGTGTGTGTTTGTGTCGACGTTTTGCTTTCTCCTTTCGACAGAATATTGTGACCTAGTGTGTTTTCATTTATGTGCGTGTGCATTCAACGGTGCCTGCAGATTTATCGTGTGGAAAGTGAAAAAGTAAAAAGGTTCGCGTGCATTGCGGCAAAGGTGTACGTAAAATCTCATGCTACAATTTTTTAGGAAAGTGCCTTCAAAAGTTTTCTTTTTTCCAAGTGTTGCGTCAATGAGTTACGTGTGTTACGCCAAGTATGTGTTGTCTTCAAGTGAAAATTAATAAAAAAAATATGTGTTGACAGATAACTATTAGCTTCTTGTGCATAAATGAGATTAAAAAAAAATTTGCTTCAGTTTCATCATCAAATTTGCATCAGTTTGATTTTTGTTTGTTGCTGGTTTCTGCCATCTTTGCTTGTAAAAAAAATCAGTGCCAATATGTTCGCAATAATAAAAGTGGTACACCTGATAAAAAAGGAAAACGTGAAGTTATAAAAAAAAATGCGAAAACGTACAGAAATGTACCACCGTATGTCTGCGACTAAAACAACAAAAAATTCTACAGCTAACAATATGAAATTAAATAATAAAAGTGTCTAGTTTTCACTGCATAAGCATGAACACGGAAAATTCAAGTGTTTCTTTTAAACTTTAATTGTAGTAAATACAGTAAATTAGTTATTATTATTTTGCTTTATTTTTATCTGTAGGTATGCGTTATGATTTATCAATTTTCCCTTTTCATGCTGTTTGGGTAAAAAAAAAATAAATATAAAATGATGACTTCTTACTATTCAGTATATTTGTTTGCATGAACAGAGAAGCTTACGAAATTTAAGCATTATATTTTAAATGTTTTATTCGGCACTTATAATTTTTTTTGGCTTCTCTTTTCTTGCTTTATTTTGAAAGGTAAGTTTTTTTTAAATTCAGTATTGCAGTGCATATTTATTTTATATTGATATTTAGGTGATTAATTATTTTCCATACAGAAAATAAAATGTCATTTAGTTAAAATGTGTTTGTGATAGGCTAGGCATATTAACATTTATTGCCCTCGTTTCCAAAGGTGCCTTATAAAATTTTCTTGGCTATTATTTGATAGTTTTTTATTTGTTTTTTTTGCTTTTACTCAGCATTTACAAGTGAATATTATTTTTGCATGCATATTATTGGAAGATGTTGCAGTGATTTTGTGCTGTTTTCTATATAATATCTGAGGGTTTATAAATTTTTCTTACTGTATGAATATTTCAGATACTGCATACTTTTAAAAGAGACAGAAAATTTTTTTTTGAGAACTTCCAATTTTTCTTCTCTTTTAATCTGCTCGTTCAAAAAAAAAAAAAAAAAAAAAAAAAAAAAGAGAGAGAGGGAGAGAAAATATTTGTTTTGAGTTTTTTCTTGCTTTTTGCTCTAATACAGTAACTAAATTTTAAATTATTGTGCCATCTTTTATATATTTTTTTTAAATTCTTCTTTGGCTACTTTTTCCAACATTTTTGAAAAATGTCACAGGCCAATAGCCATCCAGAATTAGAAGTATCTATGGCTGAATTAAAATGTTCTCTGCCGTACATGTTTGAGGAAGCACTTAACAGATTTACGAAAGGGTAAACACAGAATTCCCTATACCACAGGAACAAATTGGTAGTAAAAACAATAACACTTTAGTTGAAAACATATCTTCTATGCATAAGAAATTTTTATGGAAATTTCAAAGGTTGGGTAATTTTTTTCAGGTTATAAAAGATGATTATGTTAGGTTGCAGAATAAGAACAAATGTTTACAAATTGTTAATACAAAAATTTTGGAAAGATTGCACGCACTCACAGTGAAAGAGAAACATAAAGTTGAAATTAATGTGACGTCTTATCAAAACCAAAGCACATCCGAGGCATACAGCGAAATACTATCACCTAAGCGGATTGAAACAACACAAATAGATAATTGTGAAATCAACAGTCTGACTGGAAATTCCTTGCAGCATAACTCAAATATTATTTCTGATTTGAAATGCCCACAACAAGATGTTACCACTTCTCCTATAAATAGTAACTTTTCGTCCCCTTTTAAGCATGATTTGAAGCCAATTTCAGTTATAATTTGTCAGTTGCCAGAAAATTTTAATATTCCTGATATTCTTTTGGCAATTTCTGACTTAACTGGTATATCCACACCTTCTATTCAATTTCAACAAAAATATAAGATGAAATATGTTGAGTTATTTAATTGGATATTTCTAATGCCCCCAAAGATAGCTAAAAGATTAATTATTCATGACGAAATCAAAATTCAGTCTACTGGTTACCCTGTAAAAGGATACGTTTCGGTAAAAAGATGTTTTACATGTCAAAATCTTCTTCATCAGGCAAAATCATGCACAGATAAAGTTAGGTGTCCTGTATGTGCCTTATCACATAAAGATCCTCATTGATCAAACAGCCCAAAATGCATTAATTGCATTAGATGTAATGAGGTAAACAACACAAAATTTAACGTTTTCCATACAGCTTTCTCACATAGATGTCCTACTATAAAGAGATATATAAAAGAGCAACGAGAAACCTTAGACAACTGCAATTCATTTCATTGAACACACCTCTTTTTTTATATAGATATAAAAAAAAAAAGACCTCTTTACAAGATAAATTATTTTTTTTCTCTTGCTGCATTTTGTAGTGTGAAGGATTCTTAAAAAAAAAAAAAAAATTCATTTAAAGATAAAAAAACATTTCACTGTGTTAGACAGTTATGTACATCTTAATACTTCACCATATGGCATTAGTGATAATTTATTTCGCAGTTAACACTTAACTGCAAATTTAAATATATTTGTTTTTAGAAATTATGTGTGTACTGTTAGGTATACCTTTTTGTCATTCGATTATTACTGCAGGAATGGTCGGATGATTGAAAGATTGTATGGGAGAGTAAAATACATTGATGCAGGTCATCAGTTTTTTTTATTCTCACTTGTAAAGGTTTTGGTAGTACAGGTGTACACACAAACACTCTACAGATGTGTCTTCCATTTTTTTTTTTTTTTTTTTTTTTTTTTTTTTTTTTTTTTTTTGCACCAGTTACACTTAAACGAGTTTAGATATTCTTTTTCTACTTTGGTAATTTGATTGATACAAGTGATGGAAACATCACATTTCACTCTTTACATTCAGTTTTGGTTTTGGAATTTAAATTTTCACAATATAATTTAATAACATTTTCTATTTTGTCTCTTACTTAACATTTATTTTAAAATTGACGGTACTTTTTTTTATTTTTACTAGGGGGCTCTGCCCCCTACGAGCTACGCTCGCCAACCCCCGTTCAGGCACACCAAAATCCAAAAAGCACGCTAATTTGATCGGCTTTAAAAATACTGAATTAAAATTTAAAAATAAGTAGCGATCTCTCTGTAAACGGGTTTCCATTCGTTTTTCTTGGATTGGGGATTTTTAAGACCAAATCTGCGTCTGTTAAGAGATACAATGGTGGTTTTCGTATTTAATTAAAAAAATAGTTAAACATTTGAAAATAAGCTAATGTAAAATGAATTAAGCAAACAGCGTCATTGTCTCCCGGTATTTTTTAACAGCGCTATAAGATAGTTCTTTTAAATAATTCATTTTAAATGTATCGTTTTAAATCTGACGTAATTTGCACCAAAGTTTTATTTCTCTTATTATTCACGTGAAAATACTTTTGTTGTTAGAAGGAAATATTATTTGCGCTGTCTTCGAATTCACGATAATAGTTGAAAAGATTATCTCAAAATATCTCGCACAAATATTTGTTTCAATTTAAATTGTTTTGCTATATTTTTTTTGCCATTTTAAATATGACATTTCCTCAAATTTCAAGTTTTAACGCATAATAATGATTTTTTTTATTTTAAGATTTTGTTTCTCTTTTAAAATCCAAGTGCAAATATGGTTCGTCGCATATGTCATATTGGCGCAAATTTTTTCTGACGCTAATTTCATATACGCAACGGGTACTTAACTGGTGCTAAAGTGTTGTTATTTTGCTTGATATCGTAACCCGGATGGGTACAGATGTCATATCCGCCCCATATTGGCCCAATTTTTTTCGGTTTCCAATTTGGCGAAAACATCAACAGCATAAACAACATAATCCGGGTTACCACATCAAGCAAAATAACGACACTTTGGCGCGAAAAAAATTGTGCCAAAATGCGCTTATATGACATCTGTGCCTATGATTCTTATGACGTAATTTTCCTGCTTTTAACATGTAATCATTTAATTTTAATTTTAAAGTTTTTTTTCTGTTTGTAATAGTCACGTGTAAATAAATTTTTAATTTGAAGTAAACATTATTGTTTGCGCTGTTTATGCAACTGGCAACAGTTTAAATTAATAACATTTTCTAAAATTTGTAAAAAATATTTCTCGAAATGCTGAAAATTTGAATTTAAAATTGAAATAAAACATCAAAAAATGAGTCAAATAAGAAAACTAAATGCAATCTGCACATCGGGAACTTATAACGTATAAAACGATCTAAAAATGATTAAATTCTCATGTATAGTTTTTGCTCCAATAAAACTTTTTTAATGGAACGATTTTGTCCAACTTTAGCATTAAATATCTCTTAAAATAATTCTTCGATCTGAAAACTGTCTGCATCAGCGTGTTTATCAAACATTTCTCTATAATACCACCGATTTTAATATTTTTGTATGCAACAGTTTTTTTAATATTAACGATGAAAGGCCATGCTTAAGCATTCAAATTGGATGTGATCTACCCGGAATATCTACGCAGATGTTCATTGGTCCATTTCCAAATCAAAACTTTTTTATATATATAGAAGGATTTTTTGACAACATTAGTTCATGTTCTGCACTTAAGTTTTAGATTAGTTACACAATTTTGTTCATGTGAAATCACACATTAGTTCATGAGATTAGTTACACAATTTAGTTCATGTGAAAACACACATTAGTTCATGAGAATAATTACACAATTTTGTTCATGTGAGATTACATTTAGTTCATGTGAGTTTATTTTAGTTCATGGGTATATTTACACAATTTTAGTTCATGTGAGAATACACTTTGTTCATTAAGATATTATCATACATTGTTCATGAGTTTGTCACACTTTGTTCATTGAGATAATCTAAAACTTTCACACTTTGTTCATATGTTTATACACTTAGTTCATGGTGTCAAGCAAAACTCCCTATCATTATATAATCTAGTGATATTAATTCATTAATTATGTAATTGAAATCACATTCACAAGAATGATTTTGGAGTTTTGTGTTTGTACACACGTACCGTTATTTTTTTTACTTCTACATCTTATGTCAGGTTTTCGTTTTACACTACAGTTTTTTTTTTTTTTTTTTCCTCTCTTACTCTCTATATACTAATTTTTTTCAGTTTGGGTAATGTCATAACTTACTAATGATACCATCACTTTCTTAATTACACAGATTTTGTTTTTAGAGTTACATGAAATTATCCTTCACATGACATTTTTACTTGACACATTCATTTTGCGGCAATTAACCTGTAACAGTTCTTTTTAACACTTTTGTTATAGACTCCTTGCTTGTAGGTGGCATATAAAGTAAAGTCTCTATTTACACTACACACAGTAAAATACAGTTTTTAAATTTTTTATTATACTTGGTAGGATGTTTTTGGATGATGTGTTTAAAAGTTTTGCAGAAATTATGACACAATTTAACTATTGTACAGGGTTTGCACATACATCTAATATTTTTATACAGCAGATAATTAATTGGCTGTACATTTTTACACATACAGTTAATCTACTGTTTAATTTCATTGTTTACACAAAGCTGGTGACTTGTTGCTATTTTTATTTATAACATAAGGTAATTTTATTTTATCTGACATGACATTTGGTATCCTTACATGTTGTTTCTTTCGAAAAATTTATTCAAAGGCATAATGCTAGCTGTTATGTACACTTTAGTTATTTTTTTTTAACGCTATTCAAATAGAGTCATTAAACTAAATCTTTGGCATTTTCTCACATTTGAAATATTTTATTTAGTGAGTGAAAGTCTCACGTTGTCTTGTGACGGATACATACACTCGTATGACATGAAGAATTTAGCTTTTGTTTCTATGCATTTTTACTTTCTCTTTCATTCTTTTTACTTGGAACATGTTTGGCTTGGCATAACTTCTACATTTTTAGCGTATAATTATGCAATCTGCCGGGCACTTGTGCATTTTATGCACACTTTTGTTACCTTAATACAGTAATAACTGGCGCAGATACAACTTTATTTTAATTTTAACCCTTAGTCAACCATTAAGTCATTTTTACAAGCAGTTCATGTGTTGCATATTTGTTTACGTTGCACAACATTTGCTTATTTAGAATACATTTTGTGCATCCATATACATACATTACACTAGTTCATGTGTTGATTTACATATTTTGTTCATTTGCTTTTACACATTGTACTTTGCTAACGATTTATTCGGCAGTATTTCTTTTTGTTTTTTTTTTCTTACAAGTAGTTCATTGAGTAATACACACTGGCTGGTTTAGAGTTTAACCAGGGTTTACACACACATTACAAGTAGTTCATTTGTTTTTTAACCCTTATTCACTACATTTTGATGATAACTCATTAATTATGTAATTGAATCTCACTCGTTGTAAGTGTCTTGGGTTATTACACATATACTGTCTGTTTATTTTGTTGGCAAATGCAATTACATTACAATTTTAATTCATTGAGACATTAATACATAGAGTTCATGTGATATTATACAATTTGTTCATGTGTTTACTTACACGCTGTGTATGCTTGCGTACACTTTTCTTCATGTGTTGCATTACAAGTAGTTCATGAGTTTTTCTACTCCGCCCTCCACACACATACAGTTTCTCCTTTACTTTCCTGGCTTTTAAATTTTACACCATGTTTCAATATTAAAATACTTTTTAACAGTTTTTTTTTTTTTTTGTGTTTGCATAATGTCATAATATACCAATGACAACATCACTTTGTCTATGTACAAAGATTTTAAAGTTACAAGGAGTTATCCGTCACATGACATACTAAACTACACATACATTTCGAATTTGTTTATTTTTAACATGTTAAATTTTAACACTTTGCTTAGATACTTCTTACTTGAAAGTGGCAGATCGAGTAAGGTATCTTGTTACATTATATAACATTTAGATACATTTTTCTTAACTTTTTTTCATATTCTTGCCAGGAGTAAGAGAAAATAACTCTAGTGAGTACACAGGCACTTCATATCATGCAGAATCTTGAACACAAGATGGGAAATTTTAATTAATACACAGAAATACAGGACAGCAGTGTGTAAATTTATCAAATGCTAACTTATATTATACTTTGACTTCTTGTTACAGCGGGAACTTAGTTATAGTGCAGGTATCTAAAAAAAATATATACCCTTATTATCTAAGGCAGAAGCCCTAAGCTGATGCCATAATACTTGTGGTCTCCACAAGATTTAGGGCTACACCTGTTTGCAGCGTGCTACATGCACCCCTTTTTGGTAGTCCTGTGCCTTGAGCACAAATTTTTCTTTTCATATACGATTCATCTGTATTGTAATACAGTACATTTTAACTTTTATTTTATATATATACATACAATACTTTTCTGTGTTCCAATTTTTTTTTTTAAAAAAGTTCTTATTGGTGTGGTTTGTTTTAATTTGCTTGCAGTTCGTATGAAATTATGATCTCATTGTAAGATCACATTGTGAGAAGTTATAAAATATGTCTAATGTAAATACTTCTCTTTGGAATCATGACACAATAAAAAGCTGGTACCAGCGCCACAAATATAGAGCCACATAAAAAGCATAGGATCCTAACTCTTCGTCAAATGTGGCACATTTTTTTTTCTCTTGTGGCATATTGAATTGATAAATAAGATTTGTTTTAAATATGAGCGCTCAGTCATGAATAAATATTATTATTTTGAATTATTTGAAAGCAAGCAAATATGTTTATATACTACCTTTCTATTTTATTACTTAAATTACTGGAAATGATGCTCTAATAGCATTTTAGAGAAACAGGTTCAAACATTTTTCTGTTATTGGATACAAAATTTTTTTATATTTCTATGTAGATTGTATACTCTGTATGTGCGAAGGTGGACAAAGGATTTTAAGTAGATATAAAGCTGCAACGTACACGTTTCAGCTTTCTTCTGTGGTCGGGGTGAGTTATGTGACAGCGTTTCTGTCCCATACCTATAATTTTTATTCAAAATTAATTTAAAACATAATTTTTACTTTTAAATCACATTATCCTCCCCCCACCCTCTTTCTTATGCTGAAATATGTAATTAAATTCATTTCTCAAAACCACCCAGCTTTTATTAAAAGGTTTTCTTTCTAAAAACATCTTTATTTCTAGCCGCAAAGATTCATTTCTTTTTCCCTTTTCCTTATCTGTCTGTTACCGCTTCCAGTTCAAAGAAATAAATAAAAATTAGAATCGCAGCTGCTGGTTTCAAGGCCTTCATTAATTTCATCGGATGTTCGCCCACCGCAGTCAGAAACAATTTTTATCTCTGCTAACATTTGACCGTTGAAATTATTTTAACAACAAAAATAAAGAAGTAAAAACGAACAGATCTTATGGGAAGCATGTATTTATCGTGCTTTGTGGTCGAGCTAAAAGCCAGATGCCTGTGATTTCCAGAATTTTTCTCAGGCAGCGGTCTACTTTGGAAAATCTGTTGTATAAACAAGTTTCGCTTTTCTGACGCATTTCTCATCGTATTAGAAGCGCTTGCTTGCAATCTCGGCCTCCCCCGTCCGATTGTGTCACCACATTTGTGCGGTAATGTTTATCGCCAAAAGCCTTTGTTCATTTTCGCGCAGTCACCAAAAGTTGTAAATTGGCGATTCTGTGCAACGCCAAGATTTCTTGACTTCTTGCAAAAACTGCTCTTCTGTTTCAGCTTTCGAGATGTAAAGTTGTCTAAAAGAAAAGGCGCTTCGGCGTCCCATGTATTTATGGGGGTCCCTCTCTCCCATTTTTTAACTGAACCACCTAACGATGCTTTTAAATAAAGAGTAAGTCCAGTAAATTTTATAGTTGGAGTTTTTTTTTCAGCATTTAGAACCCGGTCTTCAAATCCATACTACAGTTGTTATTCAGAAACTATGTCATTGAACTGTTTTTTCCGTTTTCTTCTAAACGCAATAGATCTTTCAAAAAATATTGTCAAAGTTGGCATTTTGAACTGAACTTCCGAACGGAAGATTAAAATCCAGTCAGTAAGGGGAGAAAAATGCCGTGTCATGTGGTCAAAATAGCTTATAATTGAATAGGTAATTGATTGATCAAAAAATGGAAAACACAGTTCGATTCCAAATCGGTTGCATGGTCAGGCTTTCCAATTTTATAGCTTTCCGTTAATAAATGAATTTGTTAATGTGTCAAAACATCTTGCGCTTGTTGAGCAGATCAGTTGAGAACAGCCTTAATTCTTTAACTGCGACAGTGAAAAACTACCGTTTAACTTCCCACTGCTTGCGTTCCGACCCTACATTCTATGACGAAATTTGCTCGTATAGCTGAATTCTATCACTCCGTAAAGTTTTGTCCCCTTTTTCAGATTACACACTGTCTCAGGGTTGATAGAGGACACTGTAACAATCATTTATTGTCTAGGAATGTACGGATGAAAGTGACGCGTTGAGGCAGAAACACAGGAACGAGACGTGAACAGAATGTTTATTGATCGTATTATTGACAAGTGCTATGTTTACAATAAGTGTTGAAAATTGCGTCAATCAATAGTAATACATGCCTGGCAGCGTCTATGGAGCTACTAGGGTACCGATTCAAAGATGCCAGGTATTTCAGGAACACGTACAGCAGCGGATATTCAAGCGAAGAAATCGTCACCAGAATCAACTGGAGCTGCTAAGAATGTGACTCTTCAGATGTCCTCATAGGAAGTAATTGAGGGTCAATAAATGGAGAGATCGTGGTAGCAAAGAACACGCCAAGGCAAGCAGCTGTTAGTTGTTGCCATTTTTTCTGGAAGAATGGAGAGGAGTTCTCTGCAAAATTATTTGGAATTATTAGCAAGTGTTTTTTGTTAATCAATTTACACACAATGAACATTACTTTATTATAATGAAGATAACGAATATTTTTTCAAACTGGATTAAATCATATTCAAGGCACAGTAGCAGAGTTGAAGTTTATTCCAACAGAACGAAAAATATCTAGACCAGCCAAGTATCCAGGTTCGATTCCTGGTCTGGACATTTTTCGCTCTGTTGGAATAAACTTCAATTGCGCTACTCCAGCCTTGAATATGAGAATAATATTACTTTATTACTTATATTACCATTCTCATAACTTTAGTAGATCAAAAACAAAAACATTTACTGAAACATTCGTAACTCTTTTTAATAATTAAAAGCATTACAACAAATGGAACTCAATATACTGATTTTAGATTTGGTTTGGTTTGTGTTTATGACGGCCGATTATCAACACGTGGGATATAGGCCCCCAGGGGGGGGGGATGCCCTTCATGGGGGTCTTTCTAAGGGAACCTAACCCGTAGTTACGCATGGGAATCCACGGTTTCGAAGAAAACCACGAAAACTCCGAAACGGTTAGGCCTACGGGCGCGATGGAGTTCGAACCCAGCACCTCCCGTCTAGTCTACCAGCTTCGAGAGCAGAACCTCTCAGCCGCTGGTGGGGCTTACTGATTTTAGAAAGAGGCGAATAGTTATTTTATAACGTGAAAAGAGCCTGAAAGTGCAAATCCCTTCTTACTTTTTTCATCAACAGCTTTAAACTAGGAATCCTCAATGTGGCTGATAACTAAACTATTAGGGGGTCTTTTAACCATTATGTTATCATGATAGATTAATTACAATTTAAAGTATTCAAATAATTATCACTTTAAGATATCACATTCGTCTTTTTGGTGTCATTTTTAAAATTAAAAAAAATATATAAGACTAAAATGACCATTTTCTTTTGAGAAAATATTCAATTCTGTTTTGCACGAACAACTCATTCAAAATTTCAAAGCCTCGAGTATTTTTGTGGGAACTATACATAATACATTGGAATGTTTCATGTATACATTATTTATGATAGGATAACTATTTTCAATATGGAATATATACTGTTGTTTATTTTAACTACTTATTTAAACATCGTGAGAATAGGTCTATTTTTTTAAATTTAGAATAAGGAAGGATTGAAACAGAGATAGGCACCACAGCACTTCATTTTTCATTTTTGTGTTTATAAAAACGATAAAATTTGTATGGAATCAACTTAGAAATGTACTAAAAAACAATGGGAAAAAAGAAGAAAAAACAAGATATAAAAATGAAAGAAAAAAAAGAAGAAGAAGATTATCTTTATCGGTACATTGAATAATCTGTTCTGGAACAGTATGTTTCCATTCTGAAATGATTAGTCTATCTTACTTGCATTTTTATAGACTCTAATGTGAATGTACATTAAGAAAATACACTGCCGGAATAAGGAAACTTTTTTTTAATCTCATAAAAATTATTCAGAGTAATTCAAGTTTTATTTAATCATAAATAATACCTGTGTACGTCTCTTTATAAAACGCAAACTAAATCAAAAGTTTTGCACTAATATCAATGCAGATCAGTAGCTATAAATGAAAGATTCATACTTATATTTATTAGAATTTACAGTAATTTAAGAAGTTTACAGAGAGCATGGATTAGAACGATATTTGAAAATTTAAAAGGATTTATGCAGTATGAAATATCGGGAATTGCGCAACGCGTCTGCAAGATGGACTTTGTGACACCGAAAAATTGGTCCTCCTCGTAAAACTATCCGCAAATCTTATTTTAGAATGCATGTAAGTATTTGAATTCCCTCAAAATATGTTTTGGCTTTTAATGTTACTAAAATGTGCGCAAAGAAAATGTCCTTCTAGTCTGCAACTGGAGTAAAAGGTAACTTCCCCATTCCTTGTTTTTAAGAATCTAACTAATTTTACTCAAGTAAACGAAACTAAAATGCCTAAATCTCAATTATACAAAAATCCTAGTTTCCGTCACTACAGGATTTCGATTTCGATGAAAATAAAAAAAAAAAAAAAAAATCATCAGCTTTCGCAGAGATAGCTTCATTTATGGCGACCTCATTTTGTTGCCAAATTTGGCAATATTTTGTCAAGAAGCGCCAAGCTTGATGAGTTTTAGACTTATGAAAGTTGCAACAATGTAAATAAGTGCGAGTAGTAAGTCAAAATTACGTCCATTTCTAATCATATCATAATATTAAAATATTTATTTGCTTAAAAGACGTCATAAAAACACATTAAAAGTAAATTAAAAACTCTTTATTTACATGTTTCAACTAATTTTCTGAGTCGTCGTCAGAATGTATAATATAAAATTACAAATGCATAATGAAAAATGGAAAAAATCATCGAAAATAAACAAGTAATCAGGTAACGCGCCCTATATTTTCGCGATTGCTTGTATTCCCTCTATGTCGCGATGCTGTAATTTATCTAACCATTCAACCCATAAATTCGGGATACGAAAAGATAATGTATCGTTACAAATTCCTGAACCTCTTAAATAAATTTCAATGGACTCTCTTATGAATAATTGTAAATAAAAATTAGACCTGTAGATGATTTTGCAACAATGGTTACAACAATAAAAGAAAACTTGCGAGAAACTCGTAAATTAACTCCATAAAACTCATAAAATAAACCCGTTTATGTAGAAACCCCTTATTTTTAATCTGTTATCTTGTTTCAAAATGTCAGCCATCCTTGAATTTCAAATTGCTATATCTCATTAATTTTTTAAGATGGAGGTGAAACAAAAAATGCTCCGGAATCCTTGTGTCAAGGTCGAACACATAAAGGAAAAAGCTTTTGGGATATCCAATTTTTTCGTACATCTTTTTGAATTTGAAATCTTTAAGTGGCCGCCATTTTGATATAATGTGTCAGATGAAGCTAGCCAGTGAACTCGGTCGAGGCTTTGGTAAGTCGTTTACACGTGTCAGTCACATCCAAATCGGTTCATAAATACAAGTGCAGTCGCATTACAAAAAAAAACAGATATAGATATACCGTCAACTGGGGTAACTTTGGCCCAAATTTCTCTGTTTCTTGGCATGTTCAGCATCTTCATTCTCTTATTTTATTAAAAAATGAATATCCTGTAAATTTTTTGTTTGCTACGAACATTTGGAACCACACCATTATCATAAATTTTTCGACATTAGGTTTTTTTTTTTTTTTTTTTACCGAAAAGTGTTTTTGAAAATTTGGACCAATGTTACCTTGAATTGGGGAAACAATGGCCCATGTGTTAAAACGAATGTTATACGGCCTACAGCATGATGTGGATCAATGTTACCTATTGAAAAAGGCGGGAGAAAGAGGGTAAGAAGTATAAGCATGTAAAAAAAACAGTAAATTAGCAAATATTTTAATAAAAGAATTATTACAAAACTCATAAATATTGCTTAACGTGGACTGTCAGGGTTGGGACTGAATACTGGTTTCTCTTAGACAGAAGTTTAGGTAGACTAATTTTTGCCACAATATCGTTCAATTCATACATCATCTAGTCCGGTCGCTGTGGCCAACGACAATACTTTAACTTCTTTTCCATGCAGTCAACAACGCAACCCTCCTTAGAATTCAAAGTAATCCTTCCAGGATAGAGATTGCCATTAAACAGCACAAGTACAAAATTTCCAACATTAGACATTTTTGTCAATAGCTTTCTTATTTGGTTCAGTTGGAACCAATACACTGGATGAATTTCAACAAAATTATTGTATGTATAAGCATAAATGTCTATTTTCTTAAATATACCAGAAATAAACAAAAACATTACCTCAAAAACATCAATGCTTAAAGCTCTTCTTCAAATATAATATTTTTAATGCATTGACAGGAAGTACATACAAAAATTTAAATGATAATCGGTTAGGCTAATGTTACCCCAAATATTGGGCCAAAGTTACCCCAGCTCAGAAAAACCCTTTTATTTTTTATCTCAGAATAGACAACGCACAATCCTACATTAGGTCTTGATCTACACTGATGAGGTTATAATAACATGTACTTAACCAAGGTCCAAATGGATTAATTTACAGCTTGGCAGACAAAAGTTGTAAGTAAATAAGATAAAACTGGTGTGAATGAATAAGAACAAAAAATCTTCTTAAAACACCATCAATTTTTTTTTCTTAAAAATTTTTATGGTGTTTTAAGAAAATTTTTTGTTCTTAAAAGTTGTAAGAACAAAATTTTCACCGTCTTCACATGTTTTTGTTTGACTGGTGAACCGTCGTGAATTACTTACAATGAGCTGCCAGCCTCAAGTTAGTGCGACTATCTACATTTTCAGACCAAAAGTTTATCGATAACTCAAGCGAAGTAGAAAATATAGCAGATTTAATCTTTTTTTCTCTTTTGGGCCAAAGTTACCCCAGTTGACGGTACATAGGTAGATCGATATATAAATGAACATTTGAATAGAGAGCGGTTTTGGGGATCTGGGTGCTCATTATCGGTGAAAATATATCGAGATTTTCGGAAATTCGGTTGGCTGCAATAGGTAGTTTTTTACTTTCTGCAGTGGAAGTTTACCTAAAAATTAAGAAGAAAAGAAAAGTTTACACTTAACGCTCACACTAAAGATTCTCGACTTTATACTACTAAGAGGATATCTTTTAATTCTAAATAAATATTTTTTTATTCAAACTCTATTAACACATTTCCAGAAACAATGCACGGCCTTGGAAAAAGAATGAATTACATTTTATTCTTATATTCAAATGACTATTTTTATACTACCAGCTCACATTCAAACTGACAAGCTTTTATGATTTGAATTCAACAGAATGGAGTGACAAAGTGTTTTTTATTAAAAGGCTTCGTGTCTCATTATTGTTTTTTGATGCTGTTTCAAATTACATACGCATGTTGATAATATTTTGTGATGTCTTCTTGCACGTTTTTGTTGAGAAATAAATCGTCTGAAAAAGTGAAATGTCCTTTGTCTATTGTTATTTTATTTTATTTCAATACGATTACGTTACGTGTTTCTGCTTAGAAGCGTTATTTTTATTCTTTATAAAAAAGGATCATGACACAGATATTATATTTAAGAAACAGGTTTTTTTTTGTTCATTTTAATTGTAACTATGAAAATGAAAGAAAAATCGTGGGTTACATTTATATTATAGCACCTACTACGCTATTTACTTGTGTGGTATTAATTTTCGCTGATCATTAGTGTTGCAAATGCATTGTCGCAAATAATAAGACAGGGAAGTAAATAAAAAAATAAGTGGGACAGCTCCTTTTAAATCGGGACTTTAAAATATAATAGTTTTTTTGTCATAGCATTAAATTTATGAGAGCGAAAGATCGATAATGTAATTATCTCAAATGTTGATAAAAATATAATATAGTACAGCATGTTTGAAAATTATTTGACCGATTTTAACTCATTACATTTTATTCATAAATTGTCAAAATAAGACATAATTTGATGTATATGTAATTCGTAACTGACAAATTCTCAATGTGAGCGTGAGCATCCTTCGAAGACCTGATTAAATCATAATAGAACCCTAGACCTGGGAATTATCTGAAGCCTTCTTTTTCTTAACAATTAAACCCGTTTTTATACTTTACTGTACTTATATTAATATATAAATACTTATTTGGATAAGTATATCCTTTGTCTTTAATCTCATCGTAGTCCAAGATGAAAATATTGATTACAATTAATAAACGTTCAGAAACTGATAAAAAATGTCAGCATATACATCTCTTACTAGAAGATAAAATAAAATAACGATACTTAGATTTAAAAAAAGTTAAGGTCCTTCATAAAAGGAGGACCACGGCCACGATCCAGTTGATTCGGATTTTAATCAGGCTCTGCACTCATCACTTTTCTGCACCCTTGAATTCCGCCCAGAGTCCCTTCAGAAGCTTTTTTTTTTATCAATGGTCTATGTACAATCTACACCGAGGAGCCAAAACATTATGACCTTCCCCACATCTTGCAACGAGTTCGCATGGATGAAGTGGGGGGCACACGATCAGGTAGGAATGGTATTTAACTACTGCTGAGAAGTCTGAGGAATCGTTCTTGAGCTTATTTCTGCGTGTGATGCGAAATACTGCTGATTTAAGCCACTTTGATAAAAGACAGATTGAAATGTCTTAAAGCCTTGGAACGAGTATCACCGAAACTGCACTACACGTGTGTTTTCGTGATCTGCTGTTGTTAGTACTTATGAAAATGGACAAATGACGGTGAAACTATCAGTAGACGCCATGGCGTTGGACTTTCACGCGTTACGAAGCAGAAAGGACGTCTGAGACTGTCCCGCTTCGTAAAGCGAAATCCACACCAGACCGTGACTCAGCTGACAGACTACTACAATGCAGGTCCAAGAAGAGTTGTTTTGGAGCATACAGTTCAGTGGATACTGTTGGATATAGGACTACACAGCAGACATCCTCCTTATGTGCCTCTGTTGACAAACACTATCACCAGCCACGTCTAAACTGGGCCCGGAAACATCATAACTGAACAATTGATAAATGTGAGAGACTTGACTGTTCGGATGAATAACAATTCGTCATTCATAACGTCGATGATCGTGTCAGGGTAAGCTGTATTCTAGGCGAACTGTTGCTTCCCGAAAGTACAGCAAGTCAACACAGGTCGTTAGTGGCGTGTTTCAGCTTTGGGTGTCGCTCTAATGTGCGTCTCTGGTATCCGTGGTTGTCGTAGAACAGACCATGGAAGCAACAGACATTCTAAACATCAATGCGGACCCGTTGTACCCTTATATGGAGTCTGTCTTCCCAACTGGAAATGGAGTTTTCCAGCAGGACAACGTTCCACGTCACAACGCTAGAATTGTGCTGAAGTGGTTCCAGGAACATAATGCTGAATTAAAGTTAATGTTCTGACCATCTAACTCAACGGATCTTATTCCGATAAAGCACATTTGGGGTGTCACGGAATAGCAGCTCAAATCTCAAAAACCACCATGCCGGAATATCGCGGATTTCCGTGACCGCTGCTTGAACATCTGGTACATTCTGTCTCCGGCCATCTACCAGAGACATGTGGCATCCATGCCAAGGCTGGTTGCAGCTGCTTTATGGGCCAAAAGGGGGCTAATAGCTTTTTGGTAGGTGGTCACAATGCTTCGGCTCTTCAGTGTACATGTCAGCCACAGAGCTATTGTAATCTTACTATTCTGGTCCATATTGGAGGAAAAAAGGAGTTTGATACGGGCCGTAACCAGATGCGGGCAGGGTAAGCTGACCCTAACAATTTCGTGAGCCCCTTCTAAATTTTTCAATCCTAATATGATCTATTATATTTCATTAAAAATTTTTTAAACTTCCTAATCAAAAGTTTTATGATAGGGCTCTTACCCTTTACTTCTGTCTATACTTATGTTTTATCCTATCGTGAGATGAATTTGCAGATACTGTCTGGCTGGGATAAGAAAGACTCTAGAACCGGTCTCGGTTCGATCCTGTTGCCAAGGTAACTGGTCAGTCGACTTCATTTTAGGAAAGTCCTGCATTTTCTTTTCTCCCATTCACCGATGATTACGAGAATTAGCGGTCTTTTTTTGTCCTTTGGATGAAGTTCCCTCCCTACAAGTTTTGGAATCTTCGAAAACAGGAAACCTACTCAGGGTTTTTCTTATCTCGGCCCTACAGTAGAAGTTGCTCACGAACACAAATTTTAATTACAATGACACAGCAAGAGATAAATAATTGAATACACGGATTAAGGGGCTACCTTAGTCAAACGAAAAGACCCGTTCGCTAATGCTAATTCTATGGAAGAAATTTATAACGATATCTCGGTCGCATTTCAATATTTTTAAATGATATCTTTTGCATTGAATAGTTGAGATTGATCTGTACAAAGGCCGTTGTTTACCTTTTCGATTTTGTTTACAGGTATTTCTTATGAGGACATTTTCATTTTCAGAACCGGTTTCGAAAGTAAAAGCCTCATCATAAAAAATATCTGCAATCAAAATCGAAAAAGTAAAAAACGGCCTGCATACTGCCGATCTCAACTATTCAATGCAAAAGAAATCATTTAAAAATATTGAAATGCGACCGAGATATCTTTATAAATTTCTTCCATAGGATTAGCATTAGCGAATGCGTCTTTTCATTTGACTAAAGTAGCCTCTTAAATTTACACAGATTTCTTTGAATTCTGAAACTATGAATAAATTCTGGAAATATAAAATTATTCAGAAATTATGGAATTATGAAATTATTAAGTCCATAAGTTCTTGTCCGTAGAACTCCGTTCTATGCGTGGGTTCCTTGTCTGAGTGCGATCCGCAGTCTAACTTGATTATCTCAGAGTGAGAGTGAGGTGCCCACCTGAATTATCCTATTCCGTGCAACCTCCTCTGCAGATCGGACAGAAAGAGAATAGTCCAGTCAAATAAGGTGGAAAAAGGGGCAAACCTCGGAATGAAAAACTGGTAAGTTGAAAATATGCGAATATCATTGTTTTGACATTCTAAAAGTTAGCTGAAAAGTTTCATAAAATCTCGCGTCCACGTTTCCAGATATTTAAGATCAACGGTCATTAAAATCTGTTTTTCGCTTATATTTTGAAAACTGTACATTTTACCGAAAACAGCCCAGTTACAAGATTAAAGTACGCAAAATTTCCTATAAAATACACATATTACCTTTAATTTTCTGGCGCAGAGTTTAGAAGTGCTAGAGCGCACTGAAGAAAGGCAACTTTTTGACCTTCTAGTTAAAACAAGAGAAAAACTCTCACCAATCCTCGATTTCTCAAAAGTTTTGCCTTTTATCAGAAATAAAAACAGTTACAAAATTCAAGTAAACAATATTTTATACAAAATTCATAAAATAACTTCAATTTTCTGACAAAAGGTTTAGGTTTAGGCGCTACCTTTGAGCCAAAAACGAGAGAAACGCCCTTTCTTTACATTCGATCTTTCGAAAACTTTCTTTTCGTTTTAGCGAAGAACCACAATTACAAAATTAAAGTAGACTTTATTTTCTAAATAATGCAAAAATAACTGTAATTTTCTGACAAAAGATTCAGGCGCTAGAGGACACTGAAAAAGGTTGAGTTTTTGGCCCTCTGGCGAAAACGAGAGAAACGTTTTTTCAAGATTGTTTCCTATGCTTCTCCCAATTATCTCTGAAAGCATTACAGATCTTGTAGAACATAAAATTCTCTACATTTTTGGTCGAAGGCATTTTTTATATAATTACCGTATATACCCGCGTATAAGTCGACCCCCTAACTTTTTGCTTCAAGTTTGCACGAAATCAAACCAAAGATTTCACTTCCCAATGCAAAAAGGTAGTAAGTTAACAAAAACAAATCATTGAAATTTTTTTAAATGATAAATTATTACTATTTGTATATTTTATATATTACTTTTCTATTCATACACATAAAATGCCATATTTTTGCAGTATTCGAAGTTTTTGTTTTCGCTTTTTTAACTGACTCGCGTATAAGTCGACCCCCCAAATTTGCTTACCGAAAATTGTGAGAAATTCCTCGACTTATACGCGAGTATATACGGTAATTCGTTTTTAAGATAGAGCGCGAGGAGTGGTACGTGCCCAGCTGTGTATGGGATAACGCTAATCAACAAGAAAGTTTCTTTAAAAAAATTGACAAGGCAATATGGATACAATGTGGAACAGGGGCGTAGCTACCGTGGAGCAGTTGGAGCAAACTGCTCCAGGCGCACGAATTTTAAGGGCGCAAAATTAGAAAAAGCGAAATAGCGATTTCTTAAAATATTTGTATATTTTTTCATTATTTATCAGACATTATAGATGAATCTTGTTACAATCAGCATATTTCTATGATATTTTACCTTGTGTTTAACCTCAACTATTTCGATTTAAAACATGTTTTCATACGCAGTTGAAAGAAATGACTTCTATTCATCAAGTTTTAATTTTAATTCATACCATATTGCAGCCTCGAGTAACTTCTCCAACACCGTTTCAGCATGCCTGACTTTTTTCTGTAACTTTTCCGTAGACGACCGTTGAAGATTTTCAGATCTTAAAGTAATCAAAACTTATTTAACAAGGCTTATTCAACTTATTTAACATAGGTCACTTTACTGGCTACTACTATTTCCAAACAGTAATCTTTCTGGTACATTTCTATTAGAAATGTTTTAGACATTTATCATGATGATTACTGTACGGAAATAATGGTAGCCAAAGAGTTCACCGCTGAGAAACCTATATGTAGGATGTAACAGTAGTAATTTACGAAAATTTTTTTACGATTTGGGAAAAAATATAGCGTGACAAGTTGAAGAAAATTATTGACCATTTTACAAACGAAAACCAATAAATGAAAATTTTGAAGCTTTTTTCTTTTTGTTTGTTTTGTGGAAACTAAACATGCATCAATACAGATTACAAAACAATAATAAGAGCCGGATTTAAACATATTCTACATCAACCCACGGCGACAAAATTTAGATGGGGGGGGGTGAGGGGGAAACAGCAACTTAAATTTTGTGCGTATTGTTTTTGAGATTTTGAAAATATTGCAAATGTCAAATGCAAAATCGATAAGCTTCAAAAAGAGAGAAAAGTTAAGTACCAAATTAAGTGTTCCTTAGGGCCTGATTATAGCCTATGCAAAATGACACCACTTTTTCTAACAGTAGTTTTCCACATTAAACCTTATTTAATCGCAGAATTTTAGGATTAAATAAGGCAAAACATATTTTTCGAACATAGTAATGTGAGTTTGCTTAGTCCATAATCAGGCTGTGTCTACTCCATCGACACACACGCACATTCCACCACCATCTGATAGCACATATTAGTAGTCGATGAATTTTCGATTAAAAAAAAAGGAAGAAAATGTATGGAGTTACTTCATTCAACTTTCTGAACAGTTTAGAGATATATTGGTTGTTCAAAACAGTATAAGAATGAATAAAAACTTAGTTCCTAATTTTATACAGATGCGAAATATTTCCACTAGTGATAAAGACGTCGTGTTTTAAAGAAAACGTGCAATTTCATTCATAAAGCTTAAACATTTTTCTAAAGGCATAATTTTCAATAAATTTTCATTCCGCCAATGCCGAAACAAGGCCTATAAACAATAATAATAATAAAAATAGAATTTTACTAAATTAAGTCACATTCTGGCAGGCTCAGACTGGCCCGCCGGCAACCGACCTGCGGGACGGTGCGCCCTAAACCAGGTAAAGCTGCTTCCTCCATCATCTGAAACTAATAGTTTTAAAATTTACTATAAGCATTACATATGAAAAATCTTAAATCATTTAATTTTTTTTTAAATCACTTTTTTGAAGACTTTTATTTTTTATTAATGATTTTTATTTCTCTTTGCAAGGCAGAAGAATTGATTTTTTTTCTTGAAAGTTTCTTTCTTGAAAGAAAGGACCATTTAAATCTTTTAAACACTAACGTATATATTCTGGAATTTTTTCTATGACCAGTTTGGACATGGCCTGCCTCAAGAGTTTTCAGTCTGTCTTGTACCAAAGAGCGTGGCCTCTCTTTATATATATATATACGTATTTTATTTTATTTAGTTATTTGTAAAATCATTTATTAAGTATTTGTTTGAAATGTGTATAGGCTTCGTGTATTCGTACAATGCTGTGATTGTAATTTCCTCTATAATAAATTTTATTATACTGATTTTTGCGCTTTGTACTGCTTCAGGATTGTTTTTTTAACCGATTTTTGGAGCGCGCATTTCACACAAAGGCGTGTTAAAGATATATGACAAGACGTTTTTCTCCCTTCGTTGACTGGTTTTTCTGCTTTCTTCGGGAAATTCCATTGAAAATGCCAACTTTGACAGTGTTTTCTGTAAGACCTATTGTGTTTACAAAAAATGCGGAAAACATCTTTCGATTACAAAGTTTCTGAATAACAACATCTGCTAGTTTCATGCGTTCTCGAGCAAAAATCAATTAAAACGTATGTCATAAAGTTGCTCCTTTGGATTTAAGAATAGCCTTAAGAAATAAAATCCTACAAATTTCAAGTTCATTTAAGAATATTATCACGGGCCTGGGCAACATCGGGTGGGTCAGCTAGTCTATACTAATAAAAGAAAGTTTCGCTCTGTGTGTGGTGGCCAACGAAATCTGTTGCACGTCTGAAAATTTGGGTGAGGGTAGTCCAAGACAGGTCCTGATGCGCCTGGAGCTCAGATTTTTAATTGTTTATGACCGGTTCCCCAGAGCACCTTTCAGTTTTTATACCATGAATTGCTCATAACTTGCCCCGATCTTCTTTGTTTTGGGGACCCTTTTCCCATTTAGTTATTCTCCGTTTCTACATTCCAGTTAAGACCCTGGGCCCCTTGAAATTTTTGTGCGCCATGCATTTTTCACCCCCTAATATTGTCAACCTCTCAATGCATAGCTTTAAAATTGAGAGTTGGACTCCTCTCCCCGGGCCAGCACCCTCACACTTTTATTGGGCACCTAGTGCCCTTTTTAAAGAATTTTCCCCACTTTTTTTCGCGTTTCTTTAAAATTTTATTCGAATGATTAATACATACCCCATGCTTAATTTCGACTTATTGAGATCTAAAGCGCCAAGTACTAGAACCTTTTAACATATTTTCATCTTAAGGTCCCGCTCTCAACTATCATTTGGCCCCTTTTGGACCTCCAATTATATCTCCCTTAAAAATGGTCTGATTCACTAACTTTTTTTTTAAACAACATCTTACGAAATCCTGCTACTACATGAACGACAAAAAATTTTTTTACACTTCAGCTACCACAAAATTTGAATATTAATCGCCTTCTTGGGGCCCTTGGTGCAGCTTCTTTAAAAATGATCCGATTATCTTGCAATTTTCTTTGACGTTGTTTTAGCGTCGTTTGACTACTATATAAAATACTAAAAAAATTTCCTTTTGCCCAGCAACATTCCAGTTGTGACCCTGGACCCCTGGGGCTTGGTACAGAGCCACTTGAAGTTTTTGTGTTCCTAAAGTTCCTAAATTGTTAATAAATTGCCTCCTTTCAATCCGAGCTTCGTTTTCGGAGCTCTTTTTTCATTTAGTTTTTTTTTCCACTTCTACATTTCAGTTAAGATACTGAAGCCCTCTAGGGTAACTTTTTGTGCGCTATGCTTTTTTTACCCCCTAATTGTGTCACACTATCATTGCATAACTTCAAAATTGAGTCGGGGACTTCTCTCCCCGAGACAACACCTTCATATTTTTATTGGGACCCTAGGGCTTTTTAAACATTTCCTTGAAAAAAATTTCTAAAGATTAGTACTTGATTAGTACTTATACCCTATACTTAATTTCGCCTAACTGAAAATCTAAAGCGCTAAGTACTAGGACGTTTTAACATGTTTTCACCTTAGGCCTTGCTCTCAATTATCAGTTGGCCCCTTTTGGTCCCCCTATTATAGCTCCCCTAAAAATGGTCCGATTCACTAAGATTTTTTTTCTAACAAATTCTTACGTCCCCCAGCTACTACAAGAATAACAAAAAAAAAAAAAAAAAAAAAAAAAAAAAAAAAAAAAAATTACTCTCACTTCAGCTACCAGCAATTTTGAATATTAATCGCCTTCTTAGGGTCCTTGATGCAGTTTCTTTAAAAATTATCCGATTGTCTTGCAATTTTCTTTAGCATAGTTCGAGGGTCTTCCGGCTACTTATAAACGACTAAAAAATTTTCTTATACTCCAGCTACCACCTTTTTCGAATATTAATCTTCTTTTTCGGCATCAACTTACGTTTACTCACTGCAGCCGTGAATTAAATATCGCGTTTTTTGTTAAAGGTAATTTGTTAAATTTACAGGGGGTGGGGGCCACAAACACCATCCACTGCTTGGGGGTGCATTCTTTCCTCGGGTTCTTAGGGGCTCGATTTCAACGGGAATTGGTTCATTCAACCTAGATTACGATTCAGCTACTTTCTGTATTATAAAGTTTGTATTAGACTTCTGCTACCACCATTTTTGAACATAACCGGCGCATTCTTTTCTCGGTTATTATGGGCCCTATTTCAACCTAAATTGGTCCATTCAACTTAGCTTACGACTGTTTTAAAGATTATAGATTCACCGCCAGGATTCGCATTCTTATCTCGGGTTCTATGAGCTCGATTACTACGGGGTTTGACTCATTCAACTTGGTTTTTGATTGTCTCCGGAGCGTACAGAACACTGCCTTTGGTAGCGGGACCCAGGCCACAGGTTAATTCAGAAAGAGACTTGTCGGGAACACAATAGACACTACCGAAGGCAGTGGGACATCCCTAAGACCGGGTTCATTTGAACTACTTTCGGAATATATAAAATCATACAAACTTGAGTTTTGTTTATGTTATTATAACGGGCCCAGACAACGCCGGGCGGGTCAGCTAGTTACACACACACACACATATATATATATATGTTTCTATTCTGTTTTCATTTTTAATCAATTCACTTGATTTTAATGGTTGTTTGGGCACAGGGGAAAATAACTTTTAGCTTTACCTTATTTTTCTCACAGAAAACAACCATTTTGCTTATATCATTGAATTCTGTGCCCTTGACAACGTAATTCAATATATAAGCATTTCCATTATTTGTCGGTGTCCACTTTCTTATTTTTCTTCCATAATAATTCTTATAATAAATTTAAAAAAAAAAATTATACTTACAGCTTTAATTCATTATATTACGGTTTTTGATGGTGGTAGGTTATGTTTAATTAATGGTTATATATATATATATATATGTAACTTCAAATCAAAATTACGCAGAACTTTTTTGAGTGACAAGAAGGCGCACAAACTTTACTTGCTCCAGGGCGCTGAATATGTAGCTACGCCACTGATGTGGAAGCAATGAAAATCTATTAATCTAAAAGCTTTGGCAAATATCCTCGTTCTAAAGAAGAAAGACAGCCAATTATAAAAATGTTCGTAAAACATTCCAATTTGTACCTACCAGTTCATATACTTCAGCAAAAAAAAAAGCCCTCCAAACATATTAGGTATTTAAAAATGGAATACGTGTTCTTTTAGCAATGTAAAATGCTCCAAAATCAGAACACAGTATTGACAATTTCAGGTACAAAAAAATTCATTAAACAAGATTAGTACGCTTCAAGGACTTTCAAGGAAAGTAATAATTGCTTTATTTAATTTAAAAAAATCTTCAGATATAGCGACCAGTACTTTACGAAATTTCTGGTACTGAAACATAAACAATCCCCTGAATCCCTTGATACGTACGAACCCTGTTAAATCAACAAGACTCAACAAACCGGTAACAGTTATCACCTCTTCCACCTACAAGTGCAGAAGCTCGTCAACATATCTATCGTGCCTGCTATTAAATTCAAACTTGGTTAGGGAAAGATTTAAAGCCCGAGGAACAAAACAAGAAATACTACAACGACGACATACAACAGCCCGAATACAAAACGAGATCCTACACCGCGTCCCAAAAGTTTAGACAATCAATAAAATTTGCATTAACATAAAAAGTAATAAGGTATAATTAAAATTCGTGAGATAGGTAATAAAGAAGAGCAATTTTTCTGATATACACATATAAATTATGAACAAAGATTTGAAATTATAAAATATACATTAAATTATATAAAAATGTGCTGTCCCAAAAGTATAGACAATTGTAATTTTGTTTGGTTTTACATTTTTAAAAATAACTAAAAACTTACTTTTAATATTTAATTGTATTGCCACAACACTTTATAACATCTAATACACGTTTTTACATATAATTAACCAAGCATTGCATTACAGAAGGAGGTATTTTATACCACGCTTTGTCAATTGCAATTTTTAAGTCATTTACACATGTATATTGCTTTCCATTTTCATATATTTTACGAGATAAGATCCCCCATATGATTTCTATGGGATTCAGATCTTGACTAAGTGCTGGCCAGTCAAATAGTGCGATATTGATTCACCTAAACCATGTTTTCGATGATGTGGAGGTATGGCTGTATGCCCCATCTTGCTGGAAAACACACTCCGGTCCTGCTAGCAAATCCAAATTACGTGATGATAGATTGTTATTAAAAATGACTTCAGTTGATAATTTATCTCTGCGTGAAATTGCATCAATTTCCAGAATTTCAAAAAGTACTGTACACAGAAGAATGAAAGCTTCAGCAAATATTGTTTACAGGATAATGAAAGCAAAACCTTTCTTAAAGCAGAGACGTCTTAAAGATGCACGTCTAAAGTGGGCTAGAAAGCATATGTCATACGGTGAAAAATGGATTTTTGTCTTTTTCAGTGAGGAAAAGAAATGGAATTTAGACGGTCCTGATGGTCATAAATTTTACTGGCATGACCTAAGAAAAGAACTCAAGAACTGTTTCAGCAAGCAGCAAAGCGGATGATCCGTAATGACCTGGGAAGGGTTTTCTTTCAACGGCCAAACTTTTCTTCGATTTATGGACAGAAAAATGAAATCAGAGGATTATCAGGATATTTTACATACCAATTTACTGCCAATTATGGATTTGCCAACAGGACCGGAATGTGTTTTTCAACAAGATGGGGGCAATCCATCCATACCTCCACATCATCGAAAACATGGTTTAGGCAAAACAATATCACACTATTTGATTGGACAGCACTTAGACCAAATTGGAATCCCATGGAGAATATATGGGGTACCTTATCCCGTAAAATATATGAAAATGGAAAGCAATATACATGTGTAAATGACTTAAAAATTGCAATTGACAAAGCGTGGTATGAAATACCTCCTTCTGTTATGCAATGCCTAGTTAATTCTATGGAACAACGTGTATTTGATGTTATAAAGTGTCGTGGCAATACAATTAAATATTAAAAGTAAGTATTTAGTTACTTTTATAAATGTAAAACCAAACAAAATTACATGTGTCCATACTTTTGGGACAGTACGTTTTTACATAATTTACTGTATATTTTATAATTTCAAACCTTTGAACATAATTTATATGTGTTTTTCAGTCAAGCTACTTTTATTTATTACCTATCTCGCGAATTTTAATTGTATCTTGTTATTTTTTATGTTAATGCAAATTTTACTGATTGTCTAAACTTTTGGGACGCGGTATAGAACCCATAATAACGTTAGTACCTTCAACACCAGAAGAACTACTCAGAATGATCTGCAATTGGCAGAAAGTCTATTTCACGAAGGATGGTTGTAGAAAAGTAGGGTTGCATGGAATACTCCTCAGTTTGTGGCCACTGTCATTACACTGGCCATCAAGAGACAAGCATGCCTCAACATCATATACGAATGAATGATCTTAATGAAGAAAGTGAATATGAACCAGACGTTCTTCAGGCTTTAGAGCCAAATGTGACGGACAACGAGGATGATGTTAACGATCTGGAAATTCGATGTGGGCAATCCGAAGAAGGAGACGATGACGAACAAGAAGAATATTAAACTGTATACTTGCTGTCCATAATCAAAGGCTAAAAAAATCGCCTTACATTTTAACTTGAATAAATTGTAATAGATTTACGATAAACTTGTCATAAATAAAAATGTAATTACAATGTACACTGGTTTCCAAAAATTAAGGAAAAACAACAAAAATAGCGATTGCTCAAAATGTTACATGTAGATTTTAATAAAACTGAGCCACAATATACAACACATAGTAGTATAAAATAACATTAAAAGAAATTACCAGACGATTGTGGTGTTTCAGAAATTAACATAATTATAAAATAAAAAAAATAAATGTGTCAGTTTGGTATAGGAAAAGTACCTTTAATATGGAGTATGATGACCCCTAGAAGCAATACATCACATACAGCGATGCGTGATACTGTCAATTATGCGATCGAACAGTTCTCTAGGAAGTGCGAGCCATTGCTCTTGTAAAGCAGTAGTAAGCATGCCAATAGTTTGAGGAGGGGGATTGAGAGCAGTGACACATTTTCCTAAAGCATAACAAACATGCTCGATGCGATTCAAGTCAGATAACCGAGCTGGCCGTTCCATGCGCTGAATTGTTTGGTGCTGAAGATAATCTTCTACGATTCGAACAATGTGTGGTCTAGCGTTATCGTCCTATAAAAGAAAATCATTACCTATTGTGCCAGCATAAGGGCGAGCATAAGCATCAAGAATGTCATCTCTATAGACGTGAGCAATCGCAGTTCCACGTGGAAAAACATGGAGGTCTGAGCGCCCACTCAAAGTGATACCACCCCAGACACAGAAACTGCCTCCTCCGTATGAATCTCTTTCACGAATGTTTGATGGATGATACCGCATTCCCTGTTATATCCAAATCAAACAACGTCTACTATCGCTTTGGAGGCTAAACCAGGACTCATTTGTGAAGAGAACACGCCTCCATTGATTAGCCGTCCCGTGGACATGTTGACGTACCCACCTTAAACGTTCCCTCCGGTGACGTGAGGTAAGCGGCACACAAATGGCTGGTCGTCTCGCGTCAAGAACACCTTCATGAAGCCTTCTACGCAAAGTAGACGTTGATACAAATCTTCCAGTGGCTGCAGCAAGGGAGCCTCCAAGATGAGAGGGTGTTGCTGTTTTATTCATTCGAACAAAAAAACTGCAAATATCGGTCATCGGTGCTTGTCGTAGCTCATGCTCGTCCTTATGGTTGAGCATTCTGGAGTCCGAACGAGTGGTTTGAAATTGTTGCCAAAGCCTTTAAATAATAGAAGGACTCACATTTAGCCATCTGGCCACCTCTGTCTGACTTTGACCTGTTTCCAATCTTCCAATAGCTCTATATCGCAGTTCCGCGGACACATGATACCACGGGGTCATACCAAGGAATTGGCTATCTCAGTTTTCTTATCTCATAATCACAGCGACAACTGCATCCGTATTCTCTAACGTGCATTTTTAAGCTCCTCACAGATGACGCAATCCGACTGCAGCGCCACTAATTTGCATTTTGTAATTTTATTCAGCATCTTTTAGTTAACAACATATCCAAATTTCATACGGATAGGTTTATTTTTGAACGAGTTATCGCTATTTTTGTGATTTTTCCTTAATTTTTGGAAACCAGTGTATTTAAACTATTTCATTCCAATATCTACTTATTTATATAATTTAACTAAATATTAGCTTCCGGGTGCCTTATTTACGAATAATATTTATAAATAAATAAATAATGTAATTTTATTAATAATAATATTTTTTGTAAATAATTAAAGCTCCAAATATCGTTGGAAATATAGGAAACAATTTTTGAGTTTCTCTCTTTTGGTCAGAGGGCCAAAAACTAATGAAATTTAATGTACGCATTTTGCAGATAATGTTATCCATTTTAATTTTGTAACTAGGATTCTTCTAAAACCGCATAATTTTTGAAAAATCGAGGGCGCTTTGGCTCGAAGGTTTAAACGTCGTCGCCCTTTTTTCAGCGTGACTTAGCGCCAAACCTTTTATCAGAAAACTAAAGTTATTTTATGAATTTTGTAGAAATATTGTCTACTTGAATTCTATAACTGTGTTTTTTTTTCGGTAAAATGCATAGTTTTTGAAAAAACGTGGATGGGCGAAGGTTTTTCTATCTTTTTGGCCAGTAGGTCCAATAGTAACCGCTAGTCAGTGCGCTATCACCAAAACCTTTTGTCAGAAAATTAAAGCTAATATATGTATTTTATGAGAATTTTTTTCTACGTTAATTTTGTAATTATTTTTTCAATAAAATGCACATTTTTCGAGATATAAGCAAAAAATTGGTTTTCGTGACCTTTGACCTTGAATATCTGGAGACGCGTATACGAGATTTTATAAGATTTTTCAGCTAACTTTTAGAATGTCAAAACGAAGATATTTGCAAAATTTCAGCTTGCTGCCTTTCATTCCGAGGTTAAATCTTTATTTGACTGGACTAGAACTGATCCGCTTCATGCATCAAGCACGTTCGAAGTTAAAATTCCCCGAGAGGTAGAGGTCTGCACGGGCCGGAATTTCCAGGCCCGGGCCGGCCCGAAGGAAAGCTATTTTGGCCCGGCCCCTTTACATTTTTACCGTTCTCGGCCCGGCCCGTACAAAAATCAGTGAAAACAAGCCCGGCCCGGCCCGGCCCGGCCCGACTAAATGTCTACAAAAAATTCCGTTTTTTCTCGACATACAATTAAGATTCTTTTAGTGAATACTACATGCATATTTATGGGATACACTTTTACAGTATATTTTAAATTACTATGTGTTCGCAAAATAGAAAACACACAATAGTAAACATTAACGATTACTTACAGTGTTTTAGTCAACGTCTCTACAGACGTTTCAAAATTTAAATAAGGGTTCATTAAAAGATTATTGTAGTTTAGAATAAAGGGTTAAAAAACATGATAACTTTTGAAGCTTATAATAAAAGGTAGATTTGTGAAAATATTTCTGTCATTTTTAAGGCTTTTCTCAAATCCAAAGGAGCTACATTTTGATACATTTATGAATTCATTTCTTTTCGGAAACGCATGAGATTGGCAGGTATTCTTATTCAGAAACCATGTAAATGCCGTTTTTTTTTAGATAAAAGTAATATATCTTTCAGAAAATACTGCCAAAGTTAGCGTTTTGAATCGAATTTCCGGAAGCGATAGCACAGGAAAGGAGAAAACGTACAGTCACGTGACAAGAGTCTCTGTTATCTCTGTACGTAATTTATGAAAAATGGAAACGCTATTTGATCCCAATTGCCTTCAATACTCAGCCTGTCAATTTTATGCCTTTATAGTTAAAAATGAGTCAGAAAATGTGTCTGAGAGTTTCGCATTGTTGAGCAGTAAATATGAGAACCACCTTAAGGTACATTTCCAAAGATACTGTTAACAGAAGTTCATTATCGCTATTAATACTTTTACAAAACATAATGCCTGTCCTACACATCCTGAGAACGATTAAGACCAGTTCCGTCCCGGCACAAGTCTGCCGAAAAAAATTAAACCCGGGATCAGGCATCATGTAACTGTACGACTGTAACTCTACGATGGACATGTTACATTTCTGTATTGATGTTGTTAAACTCGCATCGGCTCGTAACACACATTTATACTTCTCGAAAAAGTCATATTCATTGGAAATGGCCTCGTATTTTATCTGCTCCTCTCAAATTCTTATATCGGGCTGATAGGCCCGATTAATTTTTTTTATCGGCCGGGCCCGGCCCTTCAGGCCCGTTCAATTTTTTTGCCGGCCCGGCCCGTTGAAAAAATTGTCCTAATTCTGCCGGCCCGGCCCGTTTGAAAATTCTCCTCCATTCCGCCGGCCCGGCCCGGCCCGCGGGCCGGGTACGGGCCTCGGGCCAAGCCCGGGCCCGTGCAGACCTCTACCGAGAGGCCCCATGGGCAATTGAATTTATTCGGAAGCGGATTACTTTGCTGTTTACCACTACGAAGGGGCAATCTCGAGTGCTCTGGCATTTATTATATTAAAGCTGTTTAAAATACTATCAGAGTTAATCGCCTGGTTTAAGTTATATCTTTTATACTTTCAGATAGAGAGTTTGAAGTGGAATTTATTTCACGTCTAAGTAGTGTGTTAAAGATTTTTATGAAATGCATAGCTTTCTATGAGAGTTTGGCGTTTAGGCTAATATCTGAGTCTATTGACAGTGTGTTATTGAGTAAAAATAAGCAAAACTTTACAGTATCAATAAAGTAGAGAAAGCACTAGTGATTTAGCTTCACAAAAAAATTTCAAAACCTCTTCTGACTTTGCTAACTGGACCTGAGTTTGAATAGAATGTCCTTTACATATCCCATGAGAAATACACGCTTAAACGAGTCTTAATAGTATTAACGCGCACAGCAAACCAAACGATGTTCACCTTGAAAATGAAAGTTATTTTTATAACTATTGTCACTTTACCCATGTTGAACTGTTTCCTATAAATAGGAAAATTAAATCCCTTCCGTCTCCTGTTTTGATCGAATATTTATATCCAAAATCGGCTTCAAGCGTCTAATTTTTACCATGCATGATGTGCAGGCTTTCAATAAAAAATAACATCTCCTAAACTATCCAAAGTTCTGTTATGCAATATACACTTTCAAACTCAGAAAGAATTATAGAATTAAAAAATTTTAATAAGAAATTGACTTTCATAAGAGTCAAAATGGATCTAAGGCTGTTAAGTGGTTAAGAGTCTTTAAAGCAAAATAAACGGTCGAGTGCGAGTATTACTCGCGCTCAGAGGGTTCCGTACAATAAATAGAGTAGACAGGGGTAAAGACACGCACTTTCTATAAATTTTGATTTTTAACGAAAACATTGGTCTAAATTTATGTAACCAGTGATTAAAATGTTAGATTAGAACCTTAGGCAAGTGCCACCATCAACTGACATTCTGTCAAATTATAATTCCGTGAGAAATTGCAATTTTTAAAAAACATTGCTATGCGTATCTTTGCCCCGTTAGTTGGGGTAAAAGGCAAAGATAGGCAGTTCGTATTTCTGCCCCATTGCTGCGGGTTTAGGCCCAATTTCCACTAAAACGATTGAGTTATGTAAAAGTATTAGTAAATTTTGCTAGTATGTATAGTTAAACTGAAAATTACGTTAAACCATGAAAAAAAAATAAATAAAAAAGCGGTCTGTGAGATCGCAAATAGCAGTTAACCCTTTCGAGACGGGTGATGCATATATGCATCGTCAAAAGGTGCATGCGGAATTTCTTTTTGGCCCCATTAATAAATAAAAGTAATTTTAGTCTTTTTGAATTAAAGTATTCTTTGGTATTTTACAACTAAAGGGAACTGTTTAATAAAAGCGGTGCCACCCAAATAAAATTTGTGTAAAGGGTGTCGTGCTGAAAGGGTTAATCTCTAACTTCTGTGACAAAAATTGTTGCATAAATACTGTGAGCGGTCTCAGAGCGGTCTCAGTAGAATAAATAAAAGCGTCAACTGTCTCCTAAGATATTATTTCTGTACTATATGTACAGGACTACTAACGTAGGTAAAATGAAGTCATCCTACTTCATTTCACTCTGAAGTAAGATGACGTATCCTCCTACTTCAGACGATACGTCATCCGCATTAGCTGAAGAAATCCTCATTTACGATCCAGTCTAAACAACACCTACAGTAAAGTATACATAGGACGTCACTATCGCTGAATAATACACAAATCCAGCAAAAAGAAATCAGCAAGAAACTCGACAAAAAAAACAACAACAAAAAAAAAAAAAAAAAAAAAAAAAAAAAAAAAAAAAAGCGGCTATCTAATGATTCATTTGCCTTCATTTGTTTGTAATATTAATATAGATACTTAAAAGTAAATTTAGTTTATAATGGCTCCATGTTTTATCAGAAATCATTTATTTATATTTATTTAAAATAGAACGTATTTTAATTTTTTTTTTTCATTAGTTATGAGAAAATGACAAAAAAAGGTATAATTTCTATTTTCCAACTATTTTCCCTTTACTTTCTACAGAAATGGAATACTTGAGTTACCAAAATTAAACAAATGGCGTTAAAACCTGCAAAAAAATTAATATCTTAAAAATAAATTGAGATACAGTTTACAAACAATTGTATTTAAAAGAACTTTTTTTCTCCCAATACGACGGTATAAAAATTGTAAATGTGCGATGCTTCGAAGTTTAAAAAATTGCAATAGAGATTATTCCGTACAATGATACATCTGCTTTGTTTTACGGCTGGCCTATACAACCAGGATTGGCATTAATCGATTACTTTTTTAATCGATTGATTAGTCGATTAAAGATTCAATTATACGAAATTGACGCCTAATTCAATTTATCATGATTGAAATTGAAAAAGTAATTGCTCTTTAAAAAGTTTTTTATGATTTTTTTCAATCTGCATGAATTCAATCTTGATTAATTTAATCATTAATTACATAGATAAAAATTAAATATGATCGCCCTGTTCCCTTTCTTAAAATCGCTTTCATTACTACGAAATTCTTTTTAAGAGTCACTATACGATTTTCCTTATTGATTACTAGCAGATCTACCCGGCTTCGCTCGTGTCAATAATAATGGTCCACCCGGGTAAAATACATTAAAATGAAATAATACGGCAGTGACAATAACTGAGATTCGTGCATTACCGTCCACGAATCGTTAAAAGACCGATAAGAAATATAAGTAAAATAGTTTTAATTGCGTCTACTATTAACTATACCATAATAATGTATATTCCAAACAAATGTCATAACATATATTAAAGTACAATTATTTGCTTAAAAAGCGTCATTTAAATAATAAAAAAACATTAAAAATATTAAAAATTTACATGTTTCGACTCTTTTATTGAGTCATCTTCAGAATATATATATATATAAAAACTACAAACACAATGCCAATTGTGACATTATACTGATGATGGCAATGACCTAACCCATAAATTTTGACTTTACTAAAATTTTTTTAACTGATGATCATCATACAATTTCGTTTTTCACACTGTCGAATAGAAAAAGCTTCTGTCAAATGAAATTTATTTGGAAATTTTATCTCAATTTTTTCATGTGAATGGATTTTAAAGTAATTTTCAATCATGGATATTTTTGATTTGCATGCAGCCAGGGATAAGATTTCCGCATTTTTTCACACCAGTATTTTGTTAGAGTAAATATTTCATTTAATCGGGACACTCTCTTGATTTAACAGAACAACATTTTCTTTAAGAATATACCGGTGTGCAAAAACGTGGAAATCTCATCCCTACATGCAGCCCAATTACGAAAGATGTACCTGTTTGCTCTTAATGCAAAATTATAAAGTAAAGACATTGATGAACTATGAGTAACTCTAGCATCATATTGTTGGTGGCAACAACCTAACCCAACCATAAATTTAACTTTTACTGCAATTTGACCTTTAAACATCGCACATTTGATTATTCCAAAATATAATAGAATACAAAAAGTACTTTCAGTAATTTTTTTTGAAAAACTTATCTCAATTTACGGATTGTTTATCCATTTTAAATTAATTTTCAATCACGGATATATTTTTAAATATACCTGTAACCCAATTCAGAAAGATAGATCCGTTTGCTATTAATGTAATATTATGAAGAAAAGACATATCTATGAGTAACGCCTAGCACCATATTGTTGGTGGCAACAACCTAACCGTACCATAAATTACGCTTTTAATGCAATTTGATCTCTAAACATCATGCATCCCATTATCTCAACGTCTAACAAAAAAGTCTGTGAGTCATGAAATTTTGTTTAAAAAAGAAAAAAAGCTTACCCTAAAAAATAGTAGCTATAATTTCTATTTAATATAAATCGTACAAAAATCGTATTTTATATAACCGTATTCGATACAAATCGTAGAATGTTATCAATGCATTTCAGGTATTAAAACATTTATCTAAATGATATAATTAAAGATTACAAAGAAATAGGGAATAAATTGTAGCATCCAGTTTTTAGAGCCAGTTTGAAATTATATTGATGACATTGACGTCATATCTAGCAAACGATTTTTTTTTACTATTATCATTTTCCTTATTTGATTCTTGATATTGAAACGACTTCCTTAAAATAGATTTTTTAACATTCAACTAAAGTACTTCTAAGGTCATTTTAAAACATGCTTAGTTAAAGTTTTTACATAAATATATGAAAAATGTGCGTTTTCTGATTAGAATGACGTCGATTTCAAAAATGTAAAAATATAGCAGTCGAGTCTGAATTTTTATTGGCTAATAAAACAAAGTACTCGAGTTATCAATTTTTTTTTAAATTATTGAGCAGTTTTTTAGATGTGTGGCAACAGGAAAGAAGCTATTGAATTTGAAAATTTTAAATGAGATATTTCTATAATGTTAAATTATGAAAGATGATAGAAAAAAGGGATAAATATTGGTCTGATGATTTTTTAAAGGTGACAGGGATCTATTCCACGTTCTAAAGCCTATGTACAGCAAGTTTCGTGCAAATCGGTCAAAAATTAAAGATTTGTATAAAGGACATACACACAGAGAACGGCTTTTATATATATAGATACAGGGTCACACAAAATTATTCATATAAACAGAGGTCAATATGTTTAAATTATTTAGGGGGGTTAGGGGCAATTGAAACCAGCTTAATAAAACTGATATACCCTTTTATATTTATTTTAGGCAAATAGGATCAATATTATCAATCATTTGATAGTCACAAATTGATGGCGATAGTCCCTCCTCCCTCATAGACTATACTTCATGTCGGCGCCACTAACTTCAATGGATGCAGAAGCGAAAAAGTTTTGAAATTGCGATTTTTATTATTTTGATGGGGAGAGAAACTTGAAATTTCCGTGATAGTAATTACTTAAAAGTTTTAAATGCTATGTAAGAACAGTTTCTAAAAAATTCGAAAATTAAAACGGTGAAATCAGCAAAAAGTGTTCTAAAAACGTCCTAAATTACGATTTCAATGGAATTGTTAAGGATAGAAAATTTTAATTTGATGTGGATGTTACTTTTAAGACTAGTCTCACAGAGCAGTTAAAAAGTTTAGATATTTAAAAGGTTGAAATGAATGACGAAAAGCGTTCAAAAAAAGTTTAAAATTACGATTTTTGTGGAAATGTTAAGGATACAAACTTGAAATTATACACGGTTGCTACTTTTAAGACAAAAATATATGCGCCTTACACTTTTTAAAATTGAAATAAAAAAAAGCTGTGGGAAAAAAGCGCCTTTTAACGGGAAATATAAAAAAATTTCATAAAAATGTATTTTTTATTCCTTCTTGAATGGCAGTAATTTTCAGTATAAAAATAGAAAAGATTCAACTCAAGTTTCTAGTGTAGAAACTCCTAAGGGAAATGAAAAAAAATATATATAAATATATATATATACTAAGGGGCTCTGCCCCTGCAAGCTACGCTCGCCAACCCCCGTTCAGACACCGCAGAATCTGAAAATCTGAAAATCTAATGGGTTTTAAAAATATTAGAGAAGATTAAATTATACTGAAAAAGCTGTGCAGATCTCCCTGTAAACGGGTTTCCATTCAATTCCCTTTGATTGCAAAAATTTAACGGAGAATTAGTTGCTGTTAAGACATCCAATGGTTGTTTTCGTTTTTGATTAAAGAGGATCAGTTAAACATTAAAAAGAAGCTAAACTAAAATGAATTAAGCACTCAGAGTCTTTGTCAACCGATATTTTAAAACAATCTCTATAACAATAGCCTAAATCATGTGACTATCATCAGCAGTTCCGGGCGGAACACTTTGCTTTTTATACTCTAGGTGCCATTTTGATACTTTAATGTTATCCAGGCACAGGCGATAAGTCGCCAAATATTATTCTATCCCCATCATTTCATCTATATTATTATAGTTCAAATCATCAAATGACATAAACAAATACGATCTGATCCCTTCGCCTTTCATATGAAAGTTTGGAACAAATGTCATATTGGCGCGATTTTTTTCCAACGCTAATTTGGGGAACGCATCAACAGCATAAACAACAACATCCGGCTTACCATATCAAGCAAAATAAAGATACTTTGGCGCCAGTTAAGTACCCGTTGCGTATATGACATTGGCGTCAGAAAAAAATCGCGCCAATATGGGGCCGTATATGACATCTGTGCGAAAGAAAAAAAAGCCGGGTGCAAATCTCGCCAATATCTTTTTTTCAACTCGCCAGTTAGCATTTTCTTTATTGTTCGAGTGGTAAATTAAAACATTGATTTGAAGTTGAAATTAAATGTCATGGTTACATAATTTAATATTTCGCCAGATGTCATATACGCACCGCATGTTTGGCATGATTTTTTTTTTTTTTTTTTTTTTTTTTTTTTTTTTTTACGAAAATTTGGCGAAAGCCTCGTTTTCCAATTCCAGTTACATATGTATTTTTGCAGTTATCCCGTCGACAAAAAATCTATCGCGAACTATAAGATTAAATGTCAATAATGCTTGATGGTAAATGTGACATTCACTTGACTTTTAGCAAGTTACACGTGTTTACGTCATCAAGTGATTTTTATTTCGACGTTTTATTTTTATATTTATTAATGTTATACTAATTTATTTGTTCTTTCGTTATTTAAAATAAAAATTTTGTCAATCTGTACAATTTGGCGAGTGATTTGGCGATTTATATAATTTGCGAAATTGGGTGACGGAATAACTACTACATTGTACCGTATTTTTTAATTATTTTCTATTATTTTCAAAAGGACATAGCAAAAAAATAATAAATTGGTATAGAACAAAATAATTTATATAAATTTAAAAAAGAAATAAAAGTAAATATACATTTATTACTAAATAAACAACATTAACCGGGTTACCATGTTTATCAAAATAAAGCCATTTGTGCGCCAATTAGGTACCCCGGTGCGTATATGACATCTGTGTCTAATATTTTTCTTTTCGTTTTTTTTTTTTTTTTTTTTTTTTTTTTTTAAAGAAGTGAAAGCCATTAATTTAAATGTTTCATTTTTAAAGGAAAGTTTTGTATTTAATAAAATGATAACGAAATATAAAGAAAGCATTGTTCTTAGCATAGATTTAAAGGAGGCCCAACTGTCGCCAAATTAATTTAAAATAGTAACCTTTTCTGAATTATGAATAAAAAAATTCTGTTATGATTAAAATTTGAGTTGCCATCATTAGAAAAAATGTATTTAAAATGAGAAAAAAATTAATATTTCGAAAACTAATTCGAAATAAAAATTCTAATACCAGATTTGAGATCTGTGGATCAACACGGATTTTTGGTGTTAATTTCATCGCAAAGTATTCCATATTTCAGGAGAAATCGCCGTGAAACAAAATCAGTTGTTTAATCACTCGATTCAAAGAATCGATACATTTCAGGCGTTTCATATATTCGTTTCATAAATTCGTTTCATTAGGATTTTATATATATAGGGTAGATTTAACCATACTTAATGACCCCCCCCCTCCTTGAGGCGATGATATGTCCCCTCCCGGAAGATTTGAGATTTTGTATTTACAATGGTCAAAAAGTGGAATCCCCCCCCCCCCTCCTCCGGAGCCACAAACATTCCTCACGGAGAATAGTGCCAGAATTAAACACTGTTAATGAGTAAAAATAAAATCTTAAGATATGTGTACCAAGTGTATTTCCCTTAATTGCAACTCATTTAAACTTTGAAATAACAACAACAACAAAAAAAAGATACATATATATATTTTTTTTTGTTGGAATTTTAATCTAATTAAATATAAAGAAATGATCTATAAATATTATTTATTAAGCTTACAAATATTTTTACAGTGCAGATTTACATATGTTTAAACAATTTTTAAACAGTTTAAAGAATTGAAAGGAAAAAAAAAAAAAAAAAAGATTCTGCATCAGATAACTGATTTGCAGCTGAAAAATTGCGTTTAATAAACGTACTAAATTACGCTAAGCATACGACATTACGGTAACATACAAATGCTTACATCATAAAAATAAACTTGCAACAAACCGATGAAGAAAGTCTATCGTAAAAGCAAAATGAAACAGTGTGATGTTAGCTTCACATCATAAAAGTGTAAGAATAAATCAAAGGGGGTGCTTTGCATCTCCACCCATTCTCGCCAAAGCAAATTTTTGTAGCATATTTTGAGCAATTAATTTAATTAAAATACTCCAAAAGCTTCAGGAATATTTTCACAGTACATTTACTTATTTTTCTACATTTTTCAAGGATTTTAATGAATTAAAGTAAAAAAAAAAAAAAAAAAAAAAAAAAAAAAAAATCTTTACGGCATAACTAATTTGTTGCAGCAAATTTTGTGCAAATAACCATACTAAACATACATCATAAGAAACTTATAACAAGCTGAAGAAAAAAGAACATTGTATAAGCAAAATTCAACAGTTCTATGTTGACTTTACATCATAAAATTATGAAAATAAATCAGTGGATTTGCTTTTTATCTCCCCCCCCCTTTTTTTTTTTACCAAAAAGAGCTTTCAAAATATACTGACAAACCAGTTAATTTCAATAATGTACTCATAAAATTTCATTCATGTGAAAAAAATCGAACAACGTTTTAATTGTTCTTTAAACTAAACGCATGTTTGATGATAGTGTATTTCTAATACAACTAATTATTTATTGATGGCACTAATTAACAAAAGTCTTTTTATGACATTCACACTTTAAAAAACTTTTCGAAGTACGCACTCTTTTTTTAAGGGTGTATTCGAAAAAATATTTTTCCACCCTCAAGAGCTCGAAATTTTCTGAGACATTTTCAGACTCATTTTTAAAAGTAAAAACATGAAACTTGCTGAGGTGATTTTTCAAGAGATGTATAAGAGGCCGGGTGATTTCATTTTTCGCTCCATTCATTAGAATTTGATTTTTAAATAATTATTTTCTCAGCAGGACCCTGTTTTCATCCCCAGATCTCCCTCTTCGTAAAATTCGGTTCAAAACACCTAAATTGAGAGCATTTTTTGCAATATTTTCTGTATTTATCAAAAAATCGACAAGCACGGCACATTAGGTAGTTTCTAAATAAGAGAATTTGGCAGTTTGATGGGTTTAAGAGCAAAAATGAATTTAAAAATAAATCAGAAAATAAGCAGTTTGGATCGGAATACACCCTTAAAGGGTCTTTCTTTTTTCGTAAAATGAGTAATTTTGTTCGATGTCTTGCAACTGAGCGTTTTATACATTAAACAGATTTAAATGGTTTCGTGAATTGGCAAAAGAGTAGCGAATTTTGATTTCGAAACAGTCTCATGTTTTTTGTCAATTAAGTATCAATTTTCAAAACTATAATTTTTTTCTGTTATTTACAGTATGTAAATAGTCACTATATCATATGCATACAGTGAAATACGTTTAACACGAAAATGCTTAACATGAAAAATCGGTTAACACAAAATGATATAGCAGTCCAGACAGTATACGATGCAATTTAATACATTTATATTCTTTTAACACGAAAAAAATTCGCTTTCGAGCTAGTAAGTTTGAGTTGAAATTGGTGAATTTTGTGTTAAAACCACTGAATTTTGGGTGAAAATAAGTGAATTTCGTGTTTTTTGTAAATTAGCTTATGTTTTATGAGCACAATTGCTGAGAAATCGGTGTGAAATCAAACTGCTATTTCGCTTCAAATGAAGATCAAGTTGCTTAATGCAGTTAATGAAACAGAAGAACTAAACCTGAAATCTGCAAAAAGTTTTGCATTGCTAATTTTACATTAGTAACAATAATAAAAAACAGGGATCCCATTATGTTAATGTCTGAGCACAGTATGTTTAAGCCTGATAGAAAACGTATAAGAACTGCTAAGCACGAAGATTTAAAGTCAGCCTTTCTTATTTGGTTCAAACAAGCTAGATCTCAGAATGTTGAAAAAGACACCTCAAAAAAAGATCTAAATTTTTCCCTCCAAAACAATATTTTGTTTACTCGCTTTTTATCCTAATGGATGCAACTTACTAGTAGTTTAGCAGAAAACTAAAATAAAATTTAACGACGCCGAAAATGTTTCTGAGTTTTGTTCTTTTTTTAAAGAATCATTTAACGTGAAATTCTTTTAACACGAAAAAAAATTTCGGTCTGCTCAGTTTCGTGTTAAACGTATTTCACTGTATACGAAAATCAAAATGTATATACATAAATTTACATGTGTAAATAAAATTAATAATCATGAAATAACAATAAAGTTGAACAGAAGAATTGGGAGGTATGTTCTTTAGATTTTGATAACTCTGTTGAAAATGACTAAATGCGAGTTTATACTGGATATTGGGTGAAGGAAAAGTCAAAAAGGGGGCTGAAAATTCATCGAATTCAAAATATAATTCAGTATGTTTTGGTCATACAAAGATGATTTATCTTTGTTTGACATTTAAAATAAGAGATAGTTTATAACAAGACATAACATACCTTAAACATCCTGTCTTCACAATTTAATCAAATTTGAACTGAGAAAATAATAAAAAAAAACACTATTTACTTTTCCTCTACCCTAACAATTAGGTAGCATATGGCTATTTTTTAAAGTAATTTAAATTATTCTTCATTACTACTTTCTTTTCAAACATATCATCCGTTAAATTTTGAGATGTAGATAAATTAATCATCGTGGCGAAAGAAAACATCCTTTCTACAGCTCCAGATGATGGCATTGCTGTATTATATTTCACAAATACTCTCTTTATAAACTGATAACGTTCTAGGAGGTTTACTTATTGACACTGTTCCGAAAAAAAACCCGATATAAGGAGTTCGACTTTCTTTTTAGGAGTGTCCAATTCCTCACACTCGCTATCGGAATTTGAGCCGAAATCAAAATATATATCTTCCTTTGATTTTTTAGTAGAATAGTTTTGAAGGAAAGGAACTTTCACGTCTGCAGAAATTTCATCACATATTGCAGCTATGAATAATCGAATACACCATTTATGCCTCATCAATGGTATACAAGAAAACCATTTATTTTTAAATTTAGGATAACTTAAAGCTGCAATTACAGCGTTTTCAGCAACATTACCGGAAAGACCATAAAATTCAGAAAACCTCTCTTCAATACTGTCAATGTACTTGTTTAATACTGGTCCACAATACTTGAGATCCCGTTTAAGTAGCTTCTTCAGGATCTTTTTAAGAGCTAATAGACAAGGCAAAACAACACCATAAAGCGTGCTACTGCCTTGTAAGATATCAATTGTATCTGCTATCGGTGTAGTGCATTCAATGAATTCATCAATATAATCATATTCAATATTTGTTAGCGGATTCTTATGCCCCAAAGCCCGACTTAGTATGAAATTTTTATTTCTTATTGCTGAAATTTGTTTTAAGCTATCGTAAAAATTATTCCATCTCGTGGGTCCTGGACGGGATAACGTATGTCCTAAAATGCTTTGTATAACTTCCGCTGATTTTGGTTGCCATGCCGCATTCCATAATGCATTGCACTTCCTGATAACTTCCAAATGCAGCCTTCCTAATGCAGTTTTATTATCATTCAATAAATCTTTTATATCAACACTTGCTGTCAAGTTTAGTGTATGAGCACAACATCTGAGATGAGGGGATAACAAATTATCATCGATATTATTATATGTCGACTTGTTTGTTACCGTTTGGCTATTTTTTTTTTCAATTAAGGGATCTTTGTCAATCGGCGCACCCTCACATTCATCTTCGGCATCACTGGCTTCAAAGCCTAAAGACACGTCTGTCTCCAGTTCTAGAGATTTGGTTTCAATTACAAAAACCTTGAAGGCTTTCACAAAATTTGCACCGTTATCTGTAACTGATGCTACTATCTTTGAAACGTCTAAATTGAAATCCGAATACACTTCAAGCAAAAATCTTTGATTCGATCATGTGTAGTGACCCCTTAAATCGCCGGCAAGTAAGTGCAACTGATTATCTTTGTAAATATGCACTTATCCAATGGGCGATTACACCCAGAAAGCTTCTTTTTTTCCCGACCAAATATCTGTCGTGATGCAAACATATTTGGCAGATGTCAGCTTTTCTTTTACTTTAGATTATTGTTCAAATGATCGCTTTAAAATAGCATTTCTTAGAGATCGTCGATTCGAGATTTTAAGGCTTTGGTCGCTTATGTTTAAAATTTCGAACAATTTTTTGAAATATGGATCTTCTACTGTTCGTAAAGGTATCATTGAGTGAATAAAATATTTGGCTAAATCAGCTAGACATTCTTTTTGTAATATGACATGCATAGAATTTCCAGCGACATTGTTAACGTTGACAGAGTCGTAGTTAACTCTGCTTTTCGTGCCATTGTTCTGCTTGCATATATTCCCGGTATTGTTGGAAAGCTTTAGGCCCGTTTATACGTCTTAAATGGCTCACAAAATTAGAAGTGCATTTTATATAACCTTTTATTTCCTTTTTTGGGGGGCAAGCATTTCATACAAAGTCCAATAAAAGTTTTCTTTTGTAGATTTTTCTGGAACATATTTGAAAAATATACCGTTAAGTAAAGGCATAGGTGCTAGTATTGAGTAACTGTCCGAAGCTTCTTTTGTAGAATTTAAAGGCAACGACTCCTGAGAAGTTTCAATTTCAACTCTCAATAAATCGTTACATGCTTCCTCAACCTCCATTTTTTTTTTCAGAGAGTAAATAATAACGTCACTTTATAAAAGCATAAAACGATAAAAATCATACGTCTATAACATTTTCCATTTTAAATCTAACAAAATAATCGAATAGTACAGCTTTGGAAGTCTTACTGGGTGGAAATATCTCTGAGAAATGACGCCACTTGAAGATAACATAATTGATATCACACAGTGATAAAATGCAAAGTTTTACTAAAATTTAGAGTGCTTTTACAGTAGAGACACATACTCAGCTTGCTGGCTCAGGTCAGAAGTTTTTGTCCAAAATTTAGCAATCCACATTATAGAACTTGGTTATTCTCGTATGGTTGAATTCGCTTCGAGCAAACGAAGTCGAAGTTAGTCGAGCAAACGAAAATTAACTTGGAGATACTTCCAGGTTTACCAGATTTAACACCCCTTAACACTTTTTTTTTGACACAATAAATTAAAAATAAGGAACCTGCACCACTTTTTTTACTAAAATATTTGGCTTTGTACAATCGAAAAAGGTATGCCATTTAACAAACCAATTACACTTAAAATTAAGTTTTACCCAGAAGCTTTTAGTATCGAAGATAGCAAACTCTTTTTGCCCGAGCGGTACTCGGGCAAAACAGTTAAGGGCAGGGGCGCGCCGACCCAGTGTGCAAAATGTGCACCGCACACAGGCGCCAGAATAGTAAAGGCGGCAAATAGTTTAGGCGAAGCTGAAAATTTTGAAAACCTTTTATCCAATTTTAATTTATTAAAGCGGTATTTAAATTGAAAGTGCGTTATTTCTGATGACACATTTATGAGTTCATTTTTACTTTTAAGATATATGAAATTTGCAGACGCTAGTCAGCGGTGTAGTTTTAGGGGTGCGGGGAGGGAAGTCTCAAACCGAAAGGTGCCACGGTGTCGAAAGGCGCATCGTTGTCGTAAGGCCATGGTCGTAAGGCGCCACGGAAGGCTTAAGGGCGCCTAAAATAAATTTAAAAAAGTGCTAGAAACATAAAAAAAATTCGGAAGGGCGACCGCGAATGCCCCTTTTGACATCACTGCTCTAGATCAGACCTGTCCAACTTTTCAGAAAGTAGGGGCGAACGCAGCTGGTGGCAAACATGGAAGGCTCCATTTTATTCAAATAATTGAAAATATATAACACTCGAATCTTACTGTAGTATTGGTAGTGATACACATGTGGACGATATAAAAACGAGTAGTATATTATATGGCACAATGGTAAAGCAGCATAAGCCCCCAGGTAAAAGTAAATTGCCGAAAAAAGCACAAATCAATCACAGCAATCGGCTACATTATAACAGAAACAATAAATAAATAAAACAGGATGAAGCTCAACATGCAAAGCATTTAAAAAAAGAAATGAAAACGCCATTCGATTCCAACCCAATTTTATAGTCATGCCTAACAATGTATGCTTTTACGCATAAAAACGAGCCCATGTCATTTACAGTAGGGAAACATGTTTTTGAGAACAACCCCAAAATGAATTACGTTTTATTGAAATTTTAATTGAATATTTCATAGATTTGCTTCAAACAAAGAATAATCGGTCAAGTGCGAGTTTCACTCGCGTACAGAGAAACAATAAATTCATTAATTTCTAACTACAATCTTACAAAATATAGTTGTTTTTAAATGTTATTTAAATGAATAATAAGACTTTGCAAATAACTTAGAATTATTTTATTAAATATTTTTCAATAATTGAATTCAATTGAAATGAAAAACGCTGAATATTTATCAATGTGATTCGTCTTACCTAAAACAAAGACCTTGTACAAAGTTTAATATTGCCATTGTGCCAAGTACGCTTCGAAAGGAGGTCGCAAAGTTGCATGGCCACTTCGGTCTGTGCCACATTTTTTTAGATAGGTTTTTAATTAATATCTCGGCTAATTACCGACAATTCTTTTGGAAAGTAATTATCGACAGTTCTTGGATGATTTTTCGTCGATAGGTACCTCGAACTCCCCTCAAATCTTCACTGAGCGCCCGCAAAATAAAGTTTATGTATAACTGAAAACTGCGATTTTCTGGAAAATTGTATGAGCTAGGACAGGGTCGGCGAACCTTTTTGTTGCCGCGTGCCAAATTTGAAAAAAAAATATTTTACGTGACCATGCCGTGCCAACTAAAAAACAAATTTAGTAGGTGGAAAAATAATGGGTTAAAATTGCTTAAAATTTTCTATTAGTTTTAAAAAATATGAGGAACATATATGTAGGTATTACCGATAATAATTATGGCAGCAAATATATTTCAGAAATTAATTAAAAAAAATTAATACTATGTAATTTGATTTCTATGGCTGCATCTTAATATCAGGTTAATTTTAATGCAAACTAAGCATCGGGTTTATCTGACAAGTGTTTTCAGTAAGAGTTTCGATATTCATTTGTGAAAACAGTGGCTTGAAAGCATAGATAGGTAGAAAAGCTATTAAAATGGCAAACACCAGTTTCTTCGAATAGCTCTGAAATAAATTCAAAGTCGCCATAACTTTATCATTAGAATTTAGTAATGACTAATAACCAATCTGTCGATTGTTTTTAAATATCGTCTTTGTTTGAAAAAAAATTGAGACCATATAATTAATCAGATTGGAATACAATATGCCGCAATTAAAATTTTTCAGTTTCCATTTAATCGAATTTAGAAAAGATCAGTCGCAATTTTACGTAATCTTACTTTATTTTGATTTAGAGCCACAAGCAATGCCGTGCCAAAATTATTCTTTTGCGTGCCAAAAGTGGCACGCGTGCCATATGTTCGCCGTCTCTGACCTAGGATAATCTCTATAGTTTTCCTGCAATGTTTAAATAAATTCCTGCTACTTCTAATTTTTTCGTAATTTTATTTTCAAAAGATTTGGAAATAGGAGGGGGAAGGGACTTAATTTTGCAATACATTTTCGACGAATTTCGGAAAATATAATTGTATCTAAGAGTAAAACAAATATATTTTTGAGTTCTGTGTTACGAACTTTTTCGAACGATCCCCCCCCCCCCCCCCCCCCATTTTGTCTGAAATATGCACCCGTTCACTGTGTGAAAAGAGGGAGAAGCTGCTAATTGTTGAGATTTGTTATGTAAATTTTTTTCATGATTTTTGAAAAATTGTATGGGGTAGTAATGAACAAATTAAAACTTTAAAATGACCTCTACTGATGAAAAAATAAGTTAAGAGGAGAGGAGTGAGTGCTCAGTAATATCCAGGCCAAAATCTTTAAAACAATATGCCACATGAAAAAATTCATTTTCTCCTCCACGGGGGGAATGCCACCTAATAGTCTGGGGTAGAGTCTTGCATCGGGTCGAGTTACCCGCTTTTACCCGACCCGACCCGCACTCGGCGCTATATTTTCCCGTTGCGGGTCGGATCGGGTTGACTTTAACTACTTTTGTTGCGGGTCGGGTTGGCTTTCATTGTTTCGGGTTCGGGTCGGTTTTTGACTCTTGTGGGTCGGGTTCGGGTTGACCCGATTTTTTAAAAGAATGTGGAAAATATTTTTTCATGTTAAAAGCCTATATAAAAAAGCAGATGAAAGTTTCACAAAAGCAAAATGCGTGCCTGTCTGTTTTGTCTTTAGTCATCCTTTCACGAGTCTTCGAAATAACAAACTGCATTATTTTTTTATCGTATTTTAAAAATATGTCAAAGTTGAAAGTATCAAGACTTATAGAACATTAGCAATTGTAATATGTTTTGCAATGATTAAAAATTAATTTAACATTAGGAGATTCAAATTTTAAATTTCCACAATTCCTAATCTACTTTTATTTTCAAAAGATTTGGAAATAGGAGGGGGGGATGCCTAAATGCCTTTCTGTTTAATTTTCTAAAGTAAAATTTAATGACAAAGCCAAATATGTATTGAAAATTGTATTGAAAATTTGTATTGATTTGTATTGAAAATTTCAGAGTTTGGTACAATTTTAGTAGTATGAAGATGAGCCTTAAGATTATATATATATATATATATATAACTTGAAAGAATACATAATTTCCTATCGAATGTTTATTTAATTGTTTCCTGTAAAAATTTGGTGAGTAAAATGCATGGGGTCATTTTTTCATTTATTATTTCCTTTGACCGACTGCACCTTAAAACCGTCAGATACCAATGATATTTATTCATGAAAGTGGCCATCATATGAAATTAGAGAGCACTCATCTTAGACTGATGTAGTTATTTGCAGGGAAAGAAAAATCTTCTGCTGAGGATAAATTTGAGAATGTGTCCCCTTTATTGGAGAACTACCATCGTAATATAGTATTACCGTGGTAGTGCTTGAAATGACCTGCGTAGTACTAATATACATTAGCTGAATTAGTATTGCACATATATTAAGTGCACCTGTTACACAAATTTAATTAAAATTGTCTTTTTAATAAAATTCTTCTGAATTAATACATTATTTTATTTTACACTTTTATTTATAATAAAAAAAAGACATTTATATTCAATATTACATTTAAATGTAAAATGTTGAGGTTCTTTAAAATTTAAGAGTTGTAAGAAGTCTAAAGTTCTAAATTTTCATTCTTTTTCAGTAATCCATCATAACTAATAGTATTATAAGTTTTTTCACAGCTGTATTTAACTGAAAAATAAATATCCAGAAAAATACCCAAAGTGGGTATTTTACATCACTGGGTGCACCGGGACAGGCTTTCGACTATCCTCACAAAAATTTTGAGCCTCATACGTGCCGTAGATTCTGCTAGCCATCGCACACAGACAGAGCGAAACTCTGTTCTATTAATATTTTTAATTTATAACTTGGATTCATTGCACGAAAATTGGAAATTCGAAAAATAAAAAAAATCTGACAGAGAAGGAAGGGTTAAGAGTGTGACAGGGTAAAGATATGCTTAGCTTCTTAGCAGTGTAAACGTCGAAATGAATATGCATTTTTTATAACAATTGTTATATAGCCAGCATAGGGGTTCTGTATATGCTAATATAAAATCAAACGTTCCGGGGCTGTAACATTTTTTAATGCACCCCTTATTATAATGTAGGGGAGACCGGGGCAAGTTTTCCAACTTTTTAGATTTTTATTTTTGTATTTTTTATTTTTAACTATTTTGATATATACAAGATATCATTGTATTACCTAGTCCTTCCTGTACAAACTGGCACAATTATTTTTCAAAAAACTAAATATACTTTTTCACAAAAAATAGTTAAGTCTAATCATGTTACGTTGGAAAATGTGCCCCGTATGCGGGGCAAGTTTTCCAGCCTACGAAAAATGGTCAGGGGCAAGTTTTCCAACTATACTTTAAATGGTAAAACATCAGTAATAAATCTTGCTTGTTAATAAATAAGTATTTTTTATTGTGAACTAAATGCTAAAAAACAGTTTTAATCCATTTGACATTTAAAGACGAAGGTCCAAACAGCTCCCTGGCCGGAATTGGATTTTTTTTTCTCGCCTCTTTTATCTGATTCTTTTTGCAGTTTCTTTTTTTTTTCCATTTTCAGTTGATTTTTGACAGGAGAATCAGTATGTACAATACCTCCTATTTTTTTTCCACGCCGTGTTTGCCTGCTTAGGGGCAGCCTTCGCAAAAGTCCTAACTTCTTCTGGTGTAGGCAAAGCTTGTTTGGATGTAGAAGGAACTCTTTTTTCATAAGCAATAGGGAAATTTTGAGTAGAACTTAAGGAACAGCTTCTTTGTAAATGCTAGCCTGCGTTGGTGTAGAATGATTAGATGCTTTCGGTGTTGTTTTGTTTCTGCGGGGGGGGGGAGGGATTATTGAGGAAAGTTTCAAATCTTTTCAGGATTGTTGGTGCTTTTAAGAATTTGTGCGGCAGGAGCTGGCCTGTCAGAAAAGTAGGATGGCGTGTAAAAGCAGAGTTTGTAAATATTTCAGGATTTAGTATGAAAATTCTCTAACGTTTAAAAACCGTCATAATATTAACTGTGGATTAACGCCAGTGGAGCGGCTCTAAGCACGGTTAATTTGCTTTTTGAGGGGTTCATACTCACTGCGATCTCAGTGTGCTAGCTTATGACTATAAATGCATAATTAACATAAAATGGATTCATTAAATGAACCCATTTTAGAAAAAATTGACATTTTATTATATTTTTGAATTTACCTTGTTTTTTATATTGATGGTTTTACTTAAATGATTAAATGATCAAACGGGTTCGTAGTATATATGGTTATTTGGTCGATTTTTTGATACAATAAAACTAGCTGATTTAGGAAGGGGGGGGGGGGGGTAAACGAGAAACATGTTGGAAAACATGCCCCGTATGTTGTTGGAAAACCTGCCCCGTCGCCATATTTGAACTTTTACACTACCTGGACGAATACCGGTGTAAGTTATTTGTAAAACAAATGCATAGTTACCGGAAAAAAGAAACACTTTTTAGTGTATGCAATGTTAAAACAGTAAGTTTAACGCTAGTACGTTTTTTTTTACGTTTTAATAAAGACATGAAATTTTACTCACCGTTGAAAAAATGCAAAAAACAGCTCTCCAGATGAAGTGACAGCAGCTATTAAGCTATAACTTTTGTAGATGTTGTGTAAGATGTTGCCACTTCAGCCAGTTTACTCGCTAGCGTCACCTAGCGGCTCATTTAAAAACTAAAGCGAGTTGGAAAACTTGCCCCTATGGAAAATGTGCCCCGGTCTCCCCTACGTGTGGTAATTGTTTAAGGCGCATCTTAATTGATGTTGCATTATTTTAAAAGAAATAAAAGTACTGTAACAAGCTCCGGTGCATTACGGACACCATAATTTGAAAAAATATTTTTCTACTTTTATGTGTATTTACCGTATTACGAGCACCCCTTTCTTTGTGTCATAGTACTTCCATTGATTAATTCAATACAGCCATATTTCCAAAGTAAAGTTTATTTGAACTGTTTTAAGTATAAATATAAATAAAGATCAGATCTATAAAATTCTGGGAGTAATGGAGGCAAAAGAAGCTGATTTATGTAGGAGGTATGCCATTGTGGGGAGGAGGAGTAAACAGCTGAAGCATCCACTTTTTACGGATGTCTGTTATTTGCATAGCTGCCAACATTCCTTATTTTTAAAGTCAAGCAACAATATTTTTAACCAGAAATTTAATAAATGAAATAAAAAAGAACTCTGTAAGAACAAGACACATTTCATTAAATAAATTTTCTGGTTCCAAATTCTTTTATTTGATCTGGAGAAAACTCCCAGTAGGTTGGCTTGTCAGCTATGCATTTATACTCATTGAAAAAAAAAATTATATATATTTTTCTTCTTTTTTTTTAGGTGTAGGGGGGTGGGGTGGGGTAGGAATATGGGGCGTCAATTGAAGTTCTGCACACAGGCGCCGGATACTTCTGGCGCGCCCCTGGTTAAGGGGTTAAAATAATGCCAGGATTAACAAGTTTTTGCCCAAAATTCCCTCTGAAATTGTATTGCCTATATGCCTGTATTCTGTTTAAAAATCGTTCTACTATAATTTTACCAAAGTAACAGAATTTGTATAATGTAATTTTCATAATTTTCAGTTAATCTGAATTTTTAAATTTAACTCCTTACTTAAAAGGTAAAATATATATAATTAATATTATAAATGTTGTAAAAAGAGGAATACAATCTGATTCCCTTTTCCAGAAAAAATTGAAAGGTCTTAATTATACTGTACAAATGCAACACATGAAGTTGATAAGCAGCCGATATTGAATTAACTTTTAACTGATGTCACATAAATTGTCACATAACTACTGTGAGGTGGTCTGTGAGACCGCTCTATCGAAAGATGAATGAAAGACGCGATTAAATTTCAGGATAGTATTTTTGTACTAAACTGTTTGTGCAGTACTGTTATAATTAAAATTCCCCTATTCAAAAGTCTCTGGTGACAGTATTAAAGTTCCAAACGAAGCAAAATTTCGGTAATATTTGTAGTTAAACTGAAAGTTACAAGCTAATCTATAAAAATTGAAAAAGGCAGCGGTCTGTGAGACCGTTAACATCAGTTAAAGGTTAAAGGTTAATATTTTCCTGTCCTTTTTTAGTTTTTTATACTCCTTTGAGTACTCTTGGAATATGGAATGTTGGGTAATGTCAAAAACTTAAATTTAAGAAGTTTTTATTACTTATTATTTTTTCTGTTTTTTTAATCAATGCTTAGTATTTAATTATTAATCATCTAGTATTATTTAGATAACCTTTACTCCAAGTTGTAAGTATCAACTGTTATTGAGCGGGTGTCGTGAATAAAAGTGACTCGGTCATAGAATTACGAGAAAAAATTATGATGTAGGACATCATTATTAAGACTAAATAAAATAATGACTGGCCTGCCTCGGCTTCATTGTATTTATATAACTTTCTCTTCATTCGAAAAATATTCATAACTTAAAAAAAAAAAATCGAGTCATACCGAGCCCGATCAGAAAGAGTCAAAACCTACTCGAAACCGAACCAAACCCAAAATATTTAAAGAGAACCCGATTCAAGACAAGACCCGATGCAAGACCTTAGCAGCGATCAAGAGTGATTAAACCAGAAGAAGCTTGAAAAAAAGATAAAAGAAAGGTCCCAAACCCACAACAATACATGAAGTTTTCAATCATAAATCCTTCATTAGATTGACTAATTAGATTAAGAATTGATTTGATCGTAAAAAAGCAAGCGATTACAACCAAATAATCATTGGTCATTAGTCCATGAGTAGGATTGAATTGATTTAATCGTAATCAAAGCATTGATTACATTAAAATAATCACTGATCGTTAGTCTATGAGTTGGATTGAAACTAAGCTTAATCGGTCAATCTTTAGTCATGATTAAAAAAATAATCGTTAACTTTCAATCGTTAATCTAATTAAAATTTTGCACAACCCTGTATACAACGGAACGTTATTTTTTGGAGGCGACACTTTAATTGCTGGGGAAAGAAATAGCATGCCGGGGCCAAAAAGTTTTTTTTTTTTTTTTCTTTTCGTTCATACTTCTTTTAAAAACTTTTATGCATTTTACAATCTGTGGCATGTTTCATACATCAACAAATGAAGAATTTCTCACGAGACCTTAACTTCCAATAATAAGCATTTTCATATTTTCAGTGAGTGGAAATGAAAGAAGAAAAAAATGAGGTCATTCTCCAGTCAACACGATAAATATAGATGACATTTTGTAAGTTTTCTGAAGCATATAAGCTTTGCCCTTTCTTTCCGCAAATTAAAGCTTTTCAACACCCAAATTCAACAGCTGAAGAATCTCTTTCAGCGGAAAAGATAATTTGGAAAGTTGCCGACACAGCGCTGATATATATAATAAAACACAATAACACATATGAGATAAAGAGCTGTAAAATCACCGGGTTACAGTTTCGAATCTTGCGACTAAACTCTCAAAATAATTAACAAACATTTTTTAAAATCATTTTATTGTTGCTTCAAAATTGAAAGAACTATTAAAATAGATACCGAAGAGTATTTTAATGTTTTGAAGTTTTGTGTTTCCTTTTCCTTTGCTTTAGTAAAAAGGCTAATCTTAAAATGTAGGGTGGGGTGGGGTGGGGGGGCTTATAGCAATTTCACACACTTCTTCTTTTTCAGACTCTGAGAAAGACAGCATGTAAGCCCATATACATTCCTTACCCCCCCCCCCCACACACACACACACACAAAAATAAATAAATAAATAAACGTAAAAAGTACTGATTACACACAGTTTCGAATCTTGTGACTAAACTTTCAAAATAATTAACAAAAAATTTGTTTAATCATTTTATTGTTTCTTCGAAATTGAAAGAGCTATTAAAATAGATACCGAAGAGTATTTTAATATTTTGGAGTTTTGTGTTTCCTTTTCCTTTGCTTCAGTCCAAAAAGGCTAATTCTAAAGTGTAGGGGGGGGGGGGGGAGGAGGAGGGGATTATCGATGTTGACCACCAGGGCCGTGCGAAGAGAAAACTGCTCCCGGGGCAGCGTGCCAATTTGGCGCCCCCCCCCCCCTCCTTCAAAATTGATAAAGGACAGAAACAGAAATAAATTATATATTGAATAAATATTTTTAGTTTATTTTAGAACTTTAAATTATTCCCCCCATTTTAATTCAGAAATTCCAAGCAACTAAATAACAGAGAAGAAAATTGCACTTATTTGTTAATGAGATCATGATGCTTTGCGACAGATTTTTCTTAACCTGTCTCACATGTTTTTCTAGACATTTTTAGCTGTTGTTAGTCTTTACACTGCAGAAAATGGGTAAAATTCGCTAACAACCAGGTTGGAAATAAGTGGTCCCTTCAACCGATAAGTACTAAATAAACAAAACAAATAAAAAACCTGCAAAACATAACGTAAAAGGTAAAAATAAATTTTAATTTCAGTACATTAATTAAGGAAGATAACTGAAACAATGTTTTAATTAACATAAAATAAAATATAATTATCAGGCAAATACATTTACTTCCATTTTATTTTTCTTGCGTTTAGGGTAGCAAAATCTTTTATTATTTTATGTGTAAAGATTGCAACACTGAATTGTACAGAAAGTAAATTCAGGTTGCTTAATCTATCGCTCATAGTAGATCTTACGTAGTTTTTTACTACTAGGGGGCTCGGCCCCCTACGAGCTACGCTCGCCAACCCCGTCCAGACAGCGCAGACTCTAAATGCAGGCTAATGTGATCGGCTTTAAAAAGATTTCGAAAGATTGAATTATAATTTAAAAAACAGTGGCGATCTCCCTATAAATGGATTTCTATTCATTTCTCTTTGATTGGGGAAATTTTAACGCCAAATCCGCTGCGGTACTACTTGATTATCCCGTCGACTAATTTCGCCAAATTATATAAATCGCCAAACCACTCGCCAAATTATACAAATTGATATAATTTTTATTTTAAATAACGAAAAAACAAATAAATTAGTACAACATTAATAAAAATACAAATAAAACGTCGAAATAAAAATAACTTGATGACGTAGACACGTGTAACAACATTTCAAAATAAACTAATATAAAAGGAATTAAGTAAACAGAATCTTTGTCTCCCGATATTTTTTAACAAAGCGAAAAGAAAGTTCTTTTAAATGAGACATTTTAAATTAATCGTTTTTAATCTGACGTAATTTTGACCAAACTATTCTTTCTCTTTTTAATATTCACGTGAAAGTACTTGTGTTAGAAATAAAATATATTTGCACTTTCCTAAGAAAAATAGTTGAAAAGTATCCTCTCAAAGTATCAAATAAATGTCTAGCGCAATTTGTAAATTTAAACCGTTTTGCACTATTATTTTGTGTTCATTTTATGTAATAACTGTAATGTGACGTAAATATGACGTAATTTCTCCTATTTAAGACTTCTAACGCATGTTAATAAATTTATTATTTTACAAATTCCTTTCTCTCTTAAAATTCACGTGTAATTATAGTTTTTATGAGGTAATTTTAATAAGTTCCTGCTTTTTGTACATAATTATTTAATTCTAATTCCACGTGTTTTTTTCTGTTTATAATAGTCACGTGTAAATAAATTTTTAATTTATTACACGTATAAATATTTTTTTTTTAAGCAGACATTATTGTTTCCGCTGTTTATACAGTTGGCAACAGTTTAAATTAATATCACTTTCTAAAATCTGTAAAAAATATCTCTCGAAATGCTGAAAATTTGAATTTAAAATAGATATAAAACCTCGAAAAATGAGTCAAATTAAAAAAAATAAATCAATTCTGCACACCGGGAAATTATAACGTATAAAATGAACTATAAATTATTAAATTCCGATGTATAGTTTTTGCTACTATAAAACTTTTTTAGTGGAACGATTTTGTCCAACTTTAGCATTAAATATCTCTTAAAATAATTCTTCGATTTGAAAACTGTCTGCATCAGCGTGTTTATCAAACATTTTTGTATAACACTACCGATTTTCATATTTTTGTATGCATTATTTTTCTTAATATTAACGAAGAAAGACCTCCGGTCACAAAAAATTCAAAACCGGCGGCGGCGGTGAGAGCGGTAGTTACTTTTTTTTAGAATAGAGAGATTTTATTATTACTGGAATACTTATAAATATGTACGCTGTCTCCACGTTTTTCAATTCCTTGTTTTCCCTAAGTTAAAAGTATGGAGCAACTAAAGGATTTCTAAATGATCCATTTTATAAAAGTTCTTATCTAATGGTAGAAATAATGTTTTCGCATTTGAAACCTCGCTTAACAATTCAAGTTCATTCAAGTCAACAATAAAGGGCAAGGCCCGGCAATATTAACAGATTTTCGGTAACTGATTTTAGATTCGCACCAGCCAGAAACTCAAATTCTTGTTATACATTTCTCAGTTTCGTAAAACTCCAGTTCAGTTGCACGGTTATAGTGTCTCTAACACAAATTCCTTTACTTTCATAGAAATTTCCACTTTCATCAGGAGCTTTGTAGTCAAACTCAGTGGCGTAGCTACATATTCAGCGCCCTGGAGCAAGTAAAGTTTCTGCGCCCTCTTGTCTCTCAAAAAGGTTCTGCGTAATTTTGTTTCGAAGTTACATTTATATACACATGCGTGCACACACACACACACACATATATATATGTATATATATATATATATATATATATATATATATATAATAAATTTGAAATCACAAATATATGAAGAAAATGGTAAAGTTCTAAAAATGATTTAGAAATGAACATAGGAAACCAGTATATAATATAAGAAACTATGAATGACGCACAGAATCATCAGAGAAGCTTGTGAGTTCATTCATAGAAGATGCGTTATTTCATCCAAATTTGTCGGCATTAAGCCTAAAATGACAAAATTTAGCTTCTAATATAGCAAATATTACGAAAAAAAAAAAAAAAAAAGATAATAAAAATCTAAGAGATCTAAAAAAAGATACACCTCATACAGGATATTAAAAATTATTAGAGCACAATACCTGAACACATTCTAGGATCAAAACTACAGCATATCAGGATGAAAAACATAGTTAAGACTATTTTAACATGTGAGCTACAGTTGAATACCTGACAAACCCATAACCGTGCTGCCATCTGGTGGGAGAAAGGAAAATGTAAATTGGAACTGGATTAATAACATTAATGTTTAGTGTTGCCATCTTTAGCCTCCAAAAAAATAAAAGGAATGAAATTGATTGAGGAAATCAAGAAAAGACTTAGATTAACTTTTAGTTAAAGTAGAATTAAAAAATAGGAGTAAATTTAATAAGTACTGAGTGAATACAAAATAAAATAAAGAATAAGAATAAATTAATACAAAAAAAAAAAAGAAAGAAAGAAAGAAAGAATTATTAAAAATAAATAAAAGGGCAATGGATTAAATTAACTATTATAAAGATAAAATATTGTTATATAAAAAATGAAAATATAAATAACATTTAAAAAGATGAGGAATATTTGAGATAGTAAAATATAGCCTTGTATTATGTAACTAAGTGTGAAAATTTAAAGAGCAATGAGGAATATTGAGATAGTAAAATATATACTTATATGATGAAGCAATATGTGAAAATTTATGAAGTTAAATGCATGATACCCCGTATTTTTTTTAATTATATGTCCATACAATATATAAGCATACATACACATATACACGCTCACACACATAAAAACATATAAGGTTTTTAATTTTTTTTTATCATTCCCGACCTCAACCCTCCGTAATGGTATTTTTATTTTTTATGTTTTTACTTTCTTCTATCTTAAATAGAAGAAAGTATTGTAATCGAAATTTTTTTCGACTTCCGGTTTTCGACGGATTTACATGTTTTAGGGGTCAGAGATCCCAAAAAACATGTTTATAGAAAATGTCTGTGTGTCCGTCTGTCCGTGTGTCCGTCTTGTCTGTCGCCATTGTACCATCCAAAAGTACATGAAGTTATGCATAGAATTGAACCAAATTGTTATTTTTAGTTTTTGGATACGGCAGGTAGGTCCTCCCTGAATTTGGAAAAAAATCGCCGGTAGGGGACGCTGTAATAGCGATTTTTGAGCGATTTTGAATATTGTACTATCCAAAAGTGTACGAATTTATGCATAGAATTGAACCAAATTTTTATTTTAATTTTTTTGGATATGGCAGGTAAGTCCTCCCTGAATTTGGAAAAAATTCGCTGGTAGGGGGCGCTGTAACAGCGCTTTTTGTGCGATTTTGAATATTGTACCATCCAAAAGTGTATGAAGTTACACATAGAATTGAACCAAATTTTTATTTTAAGTTTTTGGCTTTGGCAAGCAGATCCTCCCTGAATTTGGAAAACATTCGCAGGTAGGGGGCGCTGCAACAGCGATTTTTGTGCGGTTTTGAATATTGTACCATCCAAAAGTATATGTAGTTATGTATAGAATTGAACCAAATTTTTATTTTAAGTTTTTGGATATGGCAGGTAGGTCCTCCCTGAATTTGGAAAAAATTCGCCGGTAGGGGGCGCTGTAATAGCGATTTTTGTGCGATTTTGAATATTGTACCATCCAAAAGTGAATGAAGTTATGCATAGAATTGAACCAAATTTTTATTTTAAGTTTTTGTATATGGCAGATAGGTCCTCCCTGAATTTGGAAAAAATTCGCTGGTAGGGGGCGCTGTAACAGCGATTTTTGTGCGGTTTTGAATATTGTACCATCCAAAAGTGAATGAAGTTATGCATAGAATTGAACCAAATTTTTAGTTTAAGTTTATGGCTATGGCAAGCAGGTCCTTCCTTAATTTTTAAAAAATTCGCTGGTAGGGGGCGCTTTAATAGCGATTTTTGTGCCATTTTGAATATTGTACCATCGAAAAGTGTATGAAGTTATGCATAGAATTGAGCCAAATTTTTTGTGTTTCTTTTTGGTCATGGCATGAAGGTCCACCCTGAATTTGGAAAAAAATCCGCTGGAAGGGGGCGCTATAATTACGATGTCTGTACCATTTTCTTTATTGTACAATCGAAAAGTGTATAAAATAGGCATACAGTTGAACCAAATTTTCTGTGCATGTTTTTGGCTTTGGCCAACAGGTCCTCCTTGAATTTGGAAATATCACGCGGAAAAGGGGCTCTGTGATATCAATTTTTGTATTTTTTTCTTGATTTATCATAGTTCTATTGTCCATCGGCGGCTCGTGCAAAGGCACGAACTCGCTTCCTGCTAAGCCGGCTATTCACAAACATCTCTTAACAACAGAATAAGGAAAAACTATTAATTTTAGCAAATATCATTATATAGATTAACTCGTTTTTGGTTCATTTAATTGACTGAAGCAGAAATTTAAGATGAAAATCAAAGTTGGTATAGTAATGAACTAATAATATTGAAGTATTAACATGTGTAACTAGTTTTTGAAATATTAAGATGTATAAGATAGAAGAAAGTTTTGGGATTGGCACATCCAACTAGTTTAGTTTATAATGTATGGAAAAACATACACATACACCAAACTTTTTTTTAATATATATATACATTTTTTTGTGTATGATTTTTTATAATTTTTTCAGCAATTCACATCCCACCCTCCATAATAGTGTTTTCGATTTTTTAGTTTTTTTATAAACATATTAAATGCCTATACTGGTAAGAAGTAGAAAAAAATGAATATTAAGATTTGAGCCATGCAGATATAAAAGAAATGGGTTAATTATAAGACAATGCTAATTGCTTTAATTTAAAAATGTTAGGCTGTAAGAATTAGGAGGAACATAAATGTTACGAAGAATATGATTAAGCAGAATATTTCTATATACTGAAATATGCAAGCAAGAATAGAAGTTCGTAAAATTAATTACATTAAATGAAAATTCATTGCGTTTATCATAAATGTTGAATGTTAGGGTGTTATTGGGGAGAATATTAATGTTAACATCCATAAAATTGATACTAGAATTATATGAAAAGATAGTACTAAGTTCTAGATTAGAAGGGTACTTTACAGGAAGAGATATAGAATTATTATCTTTAAGAGAAAGAATAATTATATCATCTACGTATCTGTAGAGCAATACATTATTATTAATAAATTTACGTTCATAAAAGTAAAGATATAAACCAGATAACATGCTTGATGAAGCAGCTCCTTGAGAGTTGCTCTGTATTTTTATTTTGTTTTTATTTTAATATTTTTATTAGTTTTTGTAGGTTTTTTTTTCTTTTTAAATAGCAGTTAAAATAGATTTATATTCTTTTGAAATAATATGAACTGTTGTAAATATCATTAAAATGAAGAATTAAAAATATAATGAAGAAAGTAATTAATTAAAAAAGAAATAACTGGTATTACAAAATAATCATGTCCCAGAACAATATTATAAATAATAATTATGTTGCTAGCCTGAAAACTAGGTTAAATGTAAAATAATATACAAAATTACCTCACCAAAATCTACAGATTGGGAAAATTATATTAAAAAATATCAAGACAAAGGCAAATGCTATAACATAATAATAATTGACCCCCCAAAAAGCGCAGAAATAATCGCAGAAAAAAATCACTAACCTTCCCATATATAATAAAAAATTAAGAAATAATATAAGATAATATGTGTTTAGTATAAAATATATGGCATGACTGTGTTGAAAAGTGATGAAATAGCAAGTTCATTTCAGAAAGAAACAATAGGTTAAAAAAAAAAAAAAAAAAAAAAAAAAGAAAAAGTAAGAAAGAGTGATAATAGTTTTAGGGGGGAGGGATAACAAACAAACATATATATAGTTAACTGAGTGATAAATGCTGAAGTAAATACATTTGGATTTCAAGTGAATGAGATAGCAATAATGGTACATAATCAACAAGATGAAAACAAATTGAAGACTAATGGAGATAATACATGAAAAATGCGCTATTGCAGCTATGAATACATGTATTAAGAGAATTAAAATGAACAAAGTAAAACTGAACAGCTAAAACCAAGCTAGAATTGCCTTTTACTTGATAAATAGAGTACCATTAAAAATGCCAGAATAAGGTTGTAAGACAAAACTAAAAATAACATACTTAATAACATGCACATTTGCAGCAATGTTATTAGAATGCTGAAATAATACATTTGAAATCACAAATATATGAATAAAATGGTAAAGTTCTAAAGATGATTTAGAAATGAATATAGGAAACCAGTATGTAAAATAAGAAACTATGAATGACACACAGAATCATCAGAGGAGCTTGTGAGTTCATTCATAGAAGATGCGTTATTTCATCCAATTTTGTCGGCATTAAGCCTAAAATGACAAAATTTAGCTCCTTATAACGCAAACATTACAAAAAAAGATAATAACAATCTAAGAGATCTAAAGAAAGATACACCTCATACAGGATTTTAAAAATTATTAGAGCACAATACCTGAATACATTCTAGGAGTAAAAAATACAGCATATCAGGATGGAAAACATAGTTAAGACTATTTTAACATGTGAGCTACAGTTGAGCATCTGACAAACCCATAACTGTGCTGCCATCTGGTGTGAGAAAGGAAAATGTAAATTGGAACTGGATTAATAACATTAATGTTTAGTGTTGCCATCTTTAGCCCCCAAAAAATAAAAAAATAAAAGGAATGAAATTGATTGAGGAATTCAAGAAAAGACTTAGATTAACTTTTAGTTAAAGTAGAAATAAAAAATAAGAGTAAACTTAATAAGTACTGAGTGAATACAAAATAAAATAAAGAATAAGAATAAATTAATAAAAAAAAAAATAAAGAAAGAAATAAAGAAAGAAAGAATTATTTAAAAATAAATAAAAAGGCAATTGATTAAATTAACTATTTTAAAGACAAAATATTGTTATATAAAAAAAAATGAAAATATAAATAACATTTAAAAAGATGAGGAATATTTGAGATAGTAAAATGTAGCCTTGTATTATGTAACTAAATGTGAAAATTAAAAAAACAATGAGGAATATTGAGATAGTAAAATATATCCTTATATGATGAAGCAATATGTGAAAATTTATGATGTTAAATCCATGATACCCCGTATTTTTTTTAATTATATGTCCATACAATATATAAGCATATATACATACACATATACACGCTCACACACATAAAAACATATAAGGTTTTTAACTTTTTTTAGCATTCCCGACCTCAACCCTCCGTAATGGTATTTTTATTTTTTATGTTTTTTAGTGTATAATGTATGGAAAAACATATACATACACTAAACTACTTTTATATGTATGATCTTTACAACTTTGTCAATTTCTTCATATATTTGTGATTTCAAATTTATTATATATATATATATATATATATATATATATATATATATATATATATATATATATATATATACATACACATAATTTTTTTGTGTGTATGATTTTTTATAATATTTTCAACAATTCGCATCCCACCCTCCATAGTAGTGTTTTCGATTTTTTAGGTTTTTTATAAACATATTAAATTCCTATACTGGTAAGAAGTAGAAAAAAATGAATATTAAGATTTGAGCCATGCAGATATAAAAGAAATGGGATAATTGTAAGACAATGCTAATTGCTTTAATTTAAAAATGTTAGGCTGTAAGAATTGGGAGGAACATAAACGTTTGATACGAAGAATATGATTAAGCAGAATATTTCTATATACTGAAATATGCAAGCAAGAATAGAAGTTCGTAAAATTAATTACATTAAATGAAAATTCATTGCGTTTATCATAAATGTTGAATGTTAGGGTGTTATTAGGAAGAATATTAATGTTAACATCCATAAAATTGATACTAGAATTATATGAAAAGGTAGTACTAAGTTCTAGATTAGAAGCGTACTTTACAACAGTAGCACGAAATTTAATTCACGGCTGCCGTAAAAGAAGATTAATATTCCAGGGCTCCCAAATGGCCCGCCAACTGAATACCAATAAATTTTAACAGAAAATTTTATGGTAGGTTTGCGCTAGAATTAACTTTCAAATGTGATTCCGGGGCGGTTTGTTAGAAAAATCTAAAAAGAAAAAAATTCTAAAATAATATTGGTATTCAGTTGGCGGACCATTTGGGAGCCCTGATATTCGAAAAAGGTGCTAGCTGGAGTAAAAGAAATTTTTTATTGGTTTCTAAAGTAGCCGGAGGACCCTAGAACTATGCTAAAGAAAATTGCAAGGCTATCAGATAATTTTTAAAGAAACTGCACCAAGGACCCTAAGAAGGCGATTAATATTAAAAATTGGTGGTAGCTGAAGTGCGAGTAATTTTTTTGTTATTTATGTAGTAGCTGGAGGACCTAAGAAATAGTTAGGGAAAAATCCTAGTGAATCGGGCCATTTTTATAGGGTGACCAAAAGGAGCTTACTGATAGTTGAGAGCAAGGCCTAAGATGAAAACACGATCAAAGGTCCTAGTACTTAGCGCTTTAGATTTTCCATTAGTCGAAATTAAGTATAGGTTATAAGTATTAATCAGTAGATAAAAATTTCAAAAAAATGCTTTAAAAGGGAGCCCTAGAATCCCAATAAAAATATGAAGGTGTTGGATCGGGGAGAGAAGTCCAAGACTCAATTTTGAAGTTATGAAATGAGAATGTGACACAATTAGTGGGTGAAAAATGCGTGGCGCACAAAAAGTTACCCTTGGGAGGCAGTGTCTAAACTAAAATGTAGAAATAAAAACAAAAACAAAAAAAAATTGAAAAAGAGCCCCCCAAAACGAAGGTCTGATTAAAAGGGGCGATTTATTAACAATTTAGGGCACAAAAACTTCAAGTGGCCTTGTACCAAGTCTCAGGGGTCCAGGGTCTGAACTGGAATGTAGCTGGGCAAGGGCCCCAAGAAGGTGATTAATTTTGGTGGTAGCTGAAGTCTAAAAAATTTTTATGTTGTTCGTGTAGTAGCTGGATTTCCTAAGATGTTGTTACAAAAAAAAAGTTAATGAATCAGACCATTTTTAAGGGAGATATAATAGGAGGTCCAGAAGGGGCCAACTGATAGTTGAGAGCAGTTCCCTAAGAGGAAAACATGTTAAAAGGTTCTAGTACTTAACACTTTAGATCTCAATAAGTCGAAATTAAGCATAGGATATGTATTATTCATTCGAATAAAATCTTAAAGAAGCGCGAAAAAAAATGGGAGAAATTCTTAAAAAAGGGCACTAGGTGCCCAATAAAAATATGAGGGTGCTAGTTCAGGGAGAGGAGTCCAAGTCTCAATTTTAAAGTTATGCATTGAGAGGTTGACAATATTAGGGTGTGAAAAATGTACGGCGCAGAAAAATTTCAAGGGTTCAGTGTCTTAACTGGAATGTAGAAACAGAGAATAATTAAATGGGAAAAGGGTCCCCAAAACGAAGAAGATCTGAAAAAAAGAGGGGGCAAGTTCTGAGCAATTCAGGGCATACAAACTGAAAGGTGCTACGGGGGCGCCGGTCATAAAAAATTAAAATTCTGAGCTCCAGGTGTATCAGGAACTGTCTTGGACTACCCTCATCCAAATTTTCAGACTTCTACGTGCAATATATTTCACTAGCCACCACACACAGAGCGAAACTTTCTTTTATTATTATAGACTAGCTGACGCACCCGGTGTTGCCCGGGGCCATGATAATATTCTTAAAAGAACCTGAAATTTTTATGATTTTATTTTTTAAGGTGGCTGGTCACTCAGCTTCCGATTTCCCCCCCCCCCCCTGATGTAAAGTATATGGGCATAGGATGCATTCGTATATTTAAAACACCTCCTAGGGAAATTAATATTTTTAACTTCTATTTTTTGTGTACACTTCCTAAAAGATGTCTCTTTCTTCCTTAGTTCTCAACATATTTCTAAAGTATAGACTTAATTTTATAGAAAGTGTTAAACTATTACTCACAATTCGCCCGCTTTTAACACACAAAATATTAAATCCAGCCTAGATTTTAGAAATATTTTGAAAACTAAGAAAAAAAGAGGCATCCTTTTAGAAGAGTACACAGAAAAGAGATGTTAAGAATATGAATTTCCCGAGAAGATATTTTAAATATACGAATGCATCAAAAGTCCATAGACTTAACATTACGGAGGAGAATTCCGAAGCTGAGTGACCAGCTCCCTTAAGGGTGTTCTTAAATCCAAAGGGGCAATTTTATGACATGCATCTTAACTAATTTTTGCTCGAGAATTGACATGTGTTGTTATTCAGAAACTGTAATCGAAAGACGTTTTCTGGATTTTTTGTAAACACAATAGATCTCACTGAAAACATTGTCAAAGATGGCGTTTTCAACGGAATTTCCCAACGAAAGCAGAAAAACAAGTAAACGAAGGGGAAAAAAAGTCTTGTCATATATCTTTAATACGATTTTGTCTGAAATTACGAGCTCGATGACTGCGTTTTTTTTTTCCAAATCGTAAAATAATTATTATAAATTACTACCTGTTACATCGCACGTATAGGTTTCTCAGCGGTGAATTCTTTGGCTACCATTATTTACGCTCAATAATCATCATGATAAATTTCTAAAACATTTTTAATTGAAATGTACCAGAAAGATTATTTTTTGGAAATAGTGGTAGCCAGTAAAGTGACAGATGAAATAAGTTTTGATTACTTTAAGATCTGAAAATCTTCAACGATCGTCTCCAGAAAAGTTACAGAAAATAATCAGGCATGCTGAAACGGTGTTGGAGAAGTTACTTGAGGCTGCAATATGGTATGAATTAAAATTAAACCTTCCTGAATAGAAGTCATTTCTTTCAAATGTGGATGAAAAAATGTTTGAAATCGAAATAGTTGAGGTTAAACAAAAGGTAAAATATCATAGGAATACAGCCATTCAGGGTAACTTTGATCGGTATTTTCTCTATTTTCATATGCACACTCTTATTTTAAGAATATTGTTGCAACTAGGGGCATAATATTGAAGAAATTATCCTAAACTATTGTATGACTATCAAAAATTAAGGAATAATATTGATAAAAGTAATAAAAAATGAAATTTTATCCTGGTTCAAAGTTACTCAGCCATTTAGGGTAACTTTGCACCATATGATAAATATTATCTAAAATAATTCATTACAAAAAAGTATTATAGTTAGCACAAATTTGAACCCCAAAAAATGTTTTCAGATATGTAAAGACTCCGAATTTACATTTCCCAACATCGCAAGATTTGTATAATTTATGATATTACAAAAATATTATGCATAAGAAAAGTGGAAGAAGAGAACCATGAATATTTAGAAAAAAAAAAAAAAACTGTTCATAGTTCAGATAAAACATAAAAATGCAGTTAAAAACAATTTCAATGTTTTAACTCAATAATATATCCATAGTTACAGTAATACATACTAGTACTAGTATTATTCAAACAAGAATAAAAATTGTCGAATGTATGAAACGTCAAATTTGAATAGCTCCGCCCTGAATAACGCCTTTAAATGAATTTTATGTATGTTACACATATTTGTGAAAATATTTACATGTTATATCTAATACACTTTTTCGGCATTTATATAAAATATACGTGCAAATATGGGAAAATTTTCACATTAGCACTTATAATCAGTAAATTATAAACAGCAGTCTAACTTTGAGCCGGCTCAAAGTTACCCTGAAAATGTGGTAAAATGTTAGTGCCTTCTTATTTTACATTTTATTAATTATTAATGAATAAATAATCACAAAATAGTAACACCTTTGCAACATTTAGATAATAATATGTCTGATAAATGAGGGTATTGTTACTTACTATGAAAATTTAATTGGATTACAACAACTTCTAAACAGCATTCAAAATTAACTTGAAAACAGTACTTCACAAAAATAGCTAGATGATGCAGTTAATTGCGCATAATGTTGCTAATTTATTTTCTAAGATAAAGAGTAGAATCCCTGTTTAGAACTTTGCCAACAGAACACAGTTCCGGAGTTTATTTAGTCTTTTGGAGTCAAAAATATTGAAAATTAGGAGGTGGTGCAAAGTTACACCCCATGGATCAAAGTTACCCTGAATGACTGTACGCTGATTGTAACAAGATTCATTTATATAATGTCTGATTAATAATGAAAAAAATATGCAAATATTTTCAGAAATCTTTATTTCGCTTTTTCTAATTTTGCGCCCTTAGGATTCGTGCGCCTGGAGCAGTCTGCTCCAACTGCTCCACGGTAGCTACGCCCCTGGTCAAACTGTTCTGCGAATTTTACGTTTTCTGTTTTGCTCAAATAAGGACTCTAGATTTACGGGCCTAACCAAATCTTCGCTTTCTTGTTAAAAAATTCCCTCCCTTATTGTCTGAAATGTGTCTTTTAGTGTTTCAATCAGTTTGCTGGCGATCAAAACATTAACAGTTTTTTTTTCCTTCTTTTTTTCGTGATTAACTTTTTCTATTTCCTTTAAAATGCTATGTCAAACTACTAGGCCGTAAATAAAGGAGAATTTCTTTATTTACTTTATTAAGCTTTTTGCTCCTGAGTAAGTTTACTCATTTTACTTCATTTCTATAAGGTTTTCCAGAGCTTTTAAAATCTGCGGCAATTGTTTGTAAACTGCAGATATAGCTTTATTTTTTCATGACCATAGAATATCGCAATATTTCTTTAAATAACCTGATAAGTGGGACATAAGTATATTCCTTATTTCAGTAGAAGAGAAGAAGAAAACAAACACATTTTATGCAGTTCCGGACATTTTTGGACATACACCAGCAGCACGAACTCAAAGTTTAGAGAATGCGCAGAGCATGGTAAAAAATGGACGAATTTATTTACTTCGATGATTCGAGCTTACACAACATTATATTTGGAAGCCATATTTGCACCATATCACAACATTGAGCTCTGAAGAGTTGATATTGGTATTGTTTATGATGGCCGATTATCTACAAGTTGGATATAGAAGACCGGAGGGGGATGGGGGTGTCCTCTGTTGGGTCTTTCTAAGGGTACCTAACCCATATTTACGCAAGGTTCGAAGAAAACTACGGACAATTTCGAACGATTAGGCTGACGTGCGCGATTGGATCGAACTCAGCACCTCCCGTCTACCATCTTTGAGAACAGAACCTCTCATGCAGCTGTGAATGTCGAGATTGTGAGACATTAGCTTATCTTAAATTTCTTGCGCTCATTTTTTTTTTTTTTTTTTTTTTTTTTTTTTTCTGATTTGATGTAGTCAAGGAACCTTTCCACGACTGAAAACTTTCTAATTTCGGTATCGTATAATTTGCATCATTTGTTCTTTGTGAGGTGTACTGGATTCCTAAACTATGTACTGTGTTTAAAATTCAATAACTTGCAAATGGTGACAATTATTAAAAGAAATTCTTGCAGGAGAGTTATGTAAGGTATCAGAAGTATTTTTATTGCAGTTCTTGGTTTTAGTTCCAAATAGCAGAGATAGGTGGCAAGCAATAAGCGCTCAATGGAGGTCTAAACTGAAATCCCCTAGCATCATGCGAAGGAAGGAGGTTAAATATATAGAGTAGGCCCCTAAAAATAAGATTGTATTGGATAATGAGACCCACTCTATATATTTAACCTCCTCTTTTCGCATCAGTGTTGGGCAATTTCGGTTTTGACCTTGTCTGAGCACCTATGGTACAAGATGTTGTCTTTATAGTTCTTGTGTGGTTATACATTGCTGGCATAATTGTCAATTCAGTATAAACTTGATTGATTTTCACGAATATTGTTTAATAAAGTATACTGCTGTAATCTGAATTGACTATAAACCTATTTAATTCTTCAACAAATCATCGATATTTATATTGTAATGTGAAATTGTAAAACTGCAGTATAATAATTGAAAAAGTCATTTGTAACGCGAGCAGCTAGTGGATTTGGTCTACCCCTCGGGTTTATACTATCACTCTAAAGCGTAAGCTGAGTCCCCGAGGTGGTCATCCCTGCTTGCAGTGCCATCTATACTTGCTATTTGGAACTAAAGCCGGGATTTTTTTTAAATAGCTGTCACCATTTACAGGTTATTTAATTTAAAAAACAGTCAGTCCATTTTAAAACACTCGGTATATAGAGTGCGATGAAACGAAATTGAAAAATACCTTGCTCTGTGAATTTCTTCTACAATCGTTTTTCTTACTTCATTGGCAAGAAGGTTCATAATTTCATCCTGAATATATTACGTCATTTATCTTTTTCACTTTCAATAATTTTCATTTTTGCGCTTTTCAAATTTGCTGTCGATTACATGATTTAATTTTAAACGTCTCTCAAGTTTCTTTTAGCGAATGCATGCATTCCTGTGTTCTAGAGTATTTTTATGCTCAAGAATTTTGGGATTTAATTTCTTCCACTTGAAAAACCCACAATCTGTATTGGCTAACTTTGGAGGGCGATCATGATAACTGGTGAATAATAAACAGAGAAAACAAAATACAGGGTGTCCACTCTCAACGGTGTCCAATGGCTAATTCCTAAACCATTAGTCATAGACATATAGTTCCAATTACAAAAATGTTTTAAATGAGGTAAATAAATATTTTAAAAGCGATTTGGGTCAATAAAAACATAAAAAAAAGAAGCTTACATTTTTATACGGTCCTCGGGTCCTATAAGTTATATTTAGTAAAAATTTTCTGTTACACTGACAAGTAAGACAAAAAGCCCCGCTATTCTACGATTAAAATTGACCGAGTAATAGCTATTTAAAGTTGGAGCATATTTTTTGCTGCAAATTAGGGGTCATTTACAAATTTAGTAGAAATATAATTTCGTCAGATATATTAAAAAAATTGTTGAGAGTAAAATTAACACTGCAATATTTTTTTTTATTATAACTTTGAAAATTTACGATTTGCGAAAAATCCTGACATGATGGTTAAAAATTAAGTTAATTTTCGAATTCAGTGCTAAAAAATTCATAAAAGTTAAAAAAACACAACTATCGTAGCCTTGTGTTATCTAATCTAAAACTTTTTCTTAAACTTCTTGGCGGTAATCTATCCAAAATTTTTGTGTTATCCTGTAAAATCCTGTAAAGTATAAGTGGTAACCACCAAAATTAATAATAATATTAGATTGTCATCGGATTTATGTCAGTATGTAAAATTTAATCTCGATCGAATAGTTGAAAGTGAGTTAAAATTCGAGTACAAATTTTGAACTGTAAAAACATACATACAATCGTTGAAGTTAAATAAAAACTTATAAAAATAACATAATTTTTTGTTAAAAGAAATCATGAAAAGAAACTGTCTCAGATCTTTAGAAAATAAAACATACGTTAAAATGCAATTATTTTAACCAATCTGAAACTTAATTAACGTTAACTCAATCGTAATGCTTGTAAGATTTTTTTCAAACCGGATATACCCATGAAATAAGTTCTTCGAATACTTTAAGCACTTGTTATATGAGCTCTCAAACCATGGCCTAGCTGATTTGTGTTCAGATGCTAGAAAGTGATATAAGTCATGCATTTTTAAAGTTTCATAACACGGTCAATTTTAATGTTATATGTACGAGACTTTTTTGTCTCACTTGTCAGTGTAATAGGAAAATTTTACTAAATATAACTTATAGGACCGGGGACCGTATACAAATTTCAATTTCGTTATTTAAAAAAAATGTTTTTATGACCCAAATCGCTTTTTAAATGTTTCTTTAGCTCATTTAAAACATTTTTGAAATTGGAACTATATGTCTATGACTAACGGTTTAGGAATTAGCCATTGGACACCGTTGAAAGTGGACACCCTGTGTAGCGATTCCCTTAATTAAGTTATACAATAAGCCGCAATCACGGTTAATAATTTCTCCACTAGGTATAATTTTCTTGAATGTTAATTTGGAAAATTATCATCCTTCTGCAACCGCAGATTTCATGTAACCAGCATTTTTCATCCTGTGCTGGACCTTTTTTCAAGAGCAAAGTAATGACCAAATGTCTATAAGAATGATCCCATAGTGGAATCAGAATAGGTTAGCACTTCATTTTCACTGAGTGTGGGAAATGGCAGAAACTTTCGTATACGATGTAAAAGGGGCCGCAGAGTGCAAAAGTTTAAGAAACACTGCAATAAGATACCACAAAAGCATACTATATAAATTTAAAAAATCAAAAAACCCGACTGCGTAAAAAGCGAACTAATTAATTATTTCTCATCAATAATCATTTTTATATTACTTACCTATTTTTTTTATTTACTTGTATTGATGACTTTTAAGTTGTGTTTAATTGTTAGTTCCTATCTATAAACACTGTTTTGATAAGGCCTGATGTCTATGAAGGTTAGAATTACAGTAAAACTAGAGATCCTACCTACACAACTAACAGGTTACGTAATATTTAAACGGAGCTTCTGACTGTACAATAGTCTAGGAAACATCGTCTTTATTTTGAAAGACCTATCTAATGATATGCCACTCAATATAGTGCGTAATTTTTTTTTTTCGTCTCTACTGCCATTTCGTATTTTACGGCCGCCATTTCGAATTTATAAAAAGAAAACCTAGCCTATAACCATCGGACGGTTAAGACAAATCGATAGAGACCTCATTCATTAAAATCCATCCAGCCATTGGGATGTTTCGAGAGTATAAAGAAATCCACATATCCAGATACGCGTGAAACACATAACCTTTCTTGGCAGTCGGGTAAAAATCATCAAATCTAAAAAGCTAAATGAAAAGTAAATGTGAACGATGCAATAAGAAATGAAAAATGTACATACTTTCATTGGAAAAAAAAAATCTCGATATGTAAATATATACATTTTGTTTTTAAAAAAAAATAGAAGATCGAAGAGTGAAAAAAAAAATCTAATAAAAATGATCGACGGCAAAAAAAAAAAAGAAAAAAAATTAGTAGTACAAATTTGGCGCCCCCTAAATTTCCGCGCCCGGGGCGACCGCCCCCTTCGCCCCCCCCCCCCCCCCTTTCGCACGGTGTTATTGCCCACATCTCTTCTTTTTTGACTGTGAAAAACACAGCATGCAATCCTAGATACACTCCCCCCCCTTCCTCAAAAAAAAAAAAAAAAAATCGTCAAAAAGCATAAAAATTACTGATTACGCAGTTGACGGAATACCCCCCATGATTTCTAAAAAAAAAAAAAAAAAAAAAAAAAAATATGTTATTTGACGAAATTTTCGTCTTTTGATTGCGGGTGTTAGCAATTGCCATGTGTTTCATAAAGCTCCTTTTAGTGAACGTATTTTTTTCCTCCTGCCCGTTTTCTGCTAGCGTAGAACATTTTTTCTCTTCGCGCCCTTGTAGGGTTGATGTAATAATTTGACGTAAAGTGTAGAGGTTCTTTTATTCTCACAGACATGCAGTTCTAGAGTGAAAGAAAAGGCTAATTTGGCTGCGAAAAATGCGGAGTTATACGAAAGGAAAAAGGGTTCGGTTCGGATTTTAAAATTCTGGTCGATGACCCTTAGAGTTTTAGCTGCGAAATGCCGAGAGAAACTATAAGATTTTATAAGAAAAAAAATCTCGGTTTTTTTAGAATTCGGGGCTTGTACCCTTAAAAATTTTGCTGTGAGTAAGAGTGTAGAAATGTACGTTGGGCATAAGTTATATACCCTGTTTATACGTAAAAATTAACTAATACGGACAATTGAGCTTTTGTTCTGAAAGTTTTACAGATGAGATCCTCTGCCAACAGGATAAATAGCAATTAAAATTAAGGAAAGCCTTTATAATTGCGTCATAATATTAGCAATCCTTTTTTGCGTTTATAGTTAAGGCTGTTCTCAAATCCAAAGGGTCAACTTTCTGACATAAGTTTTAATTCCTTTTTGTTCGGAAACGCATGAAACTAGAAGATGCTGTTATTCAGAAACTTAGTCATTGAACTGTTTTTTCAGTTTTCTTGTAAACGCATTAGATCTTTCAGAAAATACTGTCAAAGTTGGCATTTTGAACCGAACTTCCGAACGAAAGAAGAAAATCCAGTCAGTAAGGGGAGAAAAATGCCGTGTCACGCGATCAAAATCGCTTATAACTCAATAGGTAATTTATTGATCAAAAAACGGAAAAAACAGTTCTATTCTAAATCGCTTCCATGGTCAAGCTTTCCAATTTTATATCTTTCCGTTAAAAAATGAATTTGTAAATGTGTCAAAACGTTTTGCGCTTGTTGAGCAGAACAGTTGAGAACAGCCTTAAGTGAGCTCTTTGCGATTTTTGTGTATGATTATTTTTATGTAAATATTGTTATATAATTGTATATGTGTTCTAAATTTAATTGTGTATATATGCTAAATTTAAGCGTATTGTGTATAGTCAAAATTTAAGCAGTGTGTTATGGTTTTTATGTCTAAGAGTTGTAAATATAAATGTTTCAATAAAGTTAAGATTTATTAATTTGTTTTGGTTTAAATTTGTAGTTTAGTGTGTATTTTTTAAGAGTAAGTATAGCCGCCCTGCGAGCGTGTCATCGCAGTTTAGCGGCACATTTCTATGTCATTGTTTTAAGTTGTTATTTTGAGTTACTGACAGCGGGATTTAAGGAAAATTTGAGCTTAGATATGCGAGGTTTTAGTGATTTGAAGGAAAAAGGACGTGTATAAAAATTCCGTTTCCGAAACGAAAAAGTACTGGCCGCTAAGTTGCCGGAAAACCCCTAAGATCTGATAAAAATGCAACTTAGTGGAGGATTTTAGGTAATTTTTAAGCTAGGTTTGGTGAAGGTTTTGCAAAATGCAAATGAATCTTTGAGGGAAGAAGGCAAATCAAAGCGGATATTTAACGAAGCCAACGGAAAAAATCCCTCAATTCACCAATTTTTTTTTTAGAGTGTACTAAAATCCTGCATCGTGTCGTACGCTGTGAAAAAGATGTCTATATAATAACAGATAATCGATTGGTAATGATTTAACTTACGTAAATTTACAGAGGGATAAAAATCGAATTCTGTAAATTTACGGTAGTGTCTGAATATTTACATCTGCAAACATACCAAAGATTGTAAACTTATGTGAATAAAATATGTATATTATAATATATTCAGTGAGATTAAATAGAAAAGACAATGAGGTCATTTTCTAGTCAACGTTTTAAATATAGATAATATTTAGTAACTTTCTGAGGCGTATAAACTTTGTCTATTTTTTCCACAAAGCACTCAGAAAAACAAATCCAATAGCTGAAGAATCGCTTTCGTTGAAAGGTATAATTTGAGAAGTTGACGACACGACGGTAATAATATAATATAGCATAATAACACATACGAGATAAAGTTCTTTTAAGTTAACAGGTTAATTTCAGATGCATGCCTGAACTTTAAAAATAACAAGCCAACATATTTTTAATCCATTTTAATTAGTGTTATTATTCCCAAAGTAACTAGATAATGAGCACATATACACTGTCAAAAAAAGTTTCGTCAAAAAACGTAAAAAGTACAAGCAGTAAACACAAGCCGGGAGACATCTATGATTAGAAGAGTCTATCTCCTCTTATTTTAAAAGAAAATCCGTTTTTTGAGTGGAGAATTTCAGGAAATTTTCAGCATCGGTTCGCGACTTTTACATGCGCTGAAGGAAAGGGGACAAACGTAAATATTCATGTAATTTTAATTAATTTTCAGCAGTGAAATTACGCTTGAAATTATTGAATATTTAATACGGGATTCATCACATTGCTAACTAAGCGTAAATCCAACAAAGTGAAAAATGTCCAAGCTGGGAATCGAACACTGAACGCGGGAACCCTTTGGGATAGCGCTCCAAGTGCTCTACCATTTAAGCTACGGGGACGATAACCAGCTTAGCATCTCTTACTCATATATGTTGGTCTCTCTCACTCATATATTCCAAAGGTTCCAGGTTCGATTCCCGGCATGGAAATTTTTTAAATCTGTTGGATTTACGCTTAGTTAGCAATGTGATGAATCCCGCATTAAATATTCAATAATTTCAAGCGTAATTTCACTGCTGAAAATTAATTGAAAAATTATACGTGTTCACCGATGCTGGGTTTGTTTGTCTTACGTTTCGCCGTAGAATTGTGTGCTCAGGAAAACTGTTCCATCTTATGCTGCAGTTGCAGCTTTTCCAGCATATATGAGTGAGAGATGCCAAGCTGGTTATCGTCCTCGTAGCTTAAATGGTAGAGCACTTGGAGCGCTATTCCAAATGTTCCGGGTTCGATTCCAGGCTTGGACATCTTTCACTCTGTTGGGTTTACGCTTAGTTAGCAATGTGATGAATCCCGTATTAAATATTCGTAAAATCCAGTTTATAATACGGAAAAGTACAACTTGTTGGAACACCCCTGTGATTTGACAAGTTAGTTTATATGTTAGATTGGTGACTTTCCTGTATTTGTGTCATAAATAGGCAAATCAATCTGAAAATTTCGTGTGTTAACGAAAAAAAGAAAAAAAAAGCAACGGGAAGAAACCTTTAAATCACAGATTTTTTTGAGAGTTTTTAATAAAAATAAATTGTTTTCCTCTATGTTTTGTAACGCAGGAAGCCCAGGTTGAAACCCCTGTATAAAAAAAGTCGCTTCTCTGATACTATAATAATTTAAAATAAACGCTAAGTAACGTAAAATAATAAGTATAAGAGTTAAATATTTACGAAAAGTACTGAGGGAAAAAAAGGAGGGACTGGTTAAAATAAAGACTGGTAACAAAAAGTAAACATTATGTATAACATAATAAAAATACGCATATCTTACATAATTAAAAAAAAGAGAGAAAGACAGAAAAGGAAAGAAAAGCGAGGAAGGTTTGCTCATTTATTTTCGTTGGACTAATTTAATAAGAAAGTGATTGATTACGTTTCTAATATATTAAAAGTCATGAATAAAATGAAATAAATCTAGCTGATTAAAAATTCCGAATTGTAGTTCAAATCTCTTTTTCAAAGCAAATTGTATTGTTAAAGTTTTATTTTTCCTTTAGAGCCGAAAAGATTTTAGCCAAAAATCATTAAGAGGGGGAAATGTAAGGGATCATACAGGAGTCGCATAGTGTCAACGTTTAGTTCTGAATCCCTCTGAATCAGAACAAAATCATGAAGAGTTACTCCATTCTAGAAAAGAACCCTGTGCGGTGTGCTGTTGCGGATCATGTTCCGGGAGAATTTATCGTTTTATAGCTTTTTTTTCAACTTAGCTCAGTAGTGTTTTACTGTGCATTATATCATCTAACCAATAAAGGGGTAACCAGACAAAAAGATCTAGAAAATTATGTCAGAATTGTCTTCTCACAATTAAAAAAAAAAAGAAAACATAATTTAACTTTATAATCAATGATTCGTGAAACTATAAAAAATTTCTACTGAATGAAATCTATGTCGAATTACTAATTTGTACGAATTATTTTTTGAATTCTTAATTTTTAGGCATAACTAATTTACAAATTCATAATTAGTGTCGGCGATAAAGAGAGAATTATAAGCAACAGCAACAAAGTACATGTGCTGTGCTCCTACTGCCGTTTCTTTTACTGTTTTAAATTATTTTCATGAAGTTTTTTTTAACTAGAACTTCCCTCAGAGGGATTACTCTGAGGGATATTGATGAGAACATAGATTTAATAATAACATGTGGAAGCAAAGAAAATGAGATATTATCTTTAATTGTCCATATATTGCCATAGATTGAAATGATGAAAATAAACGAATCGTAGAATTACAAAATCTTACATACAAATTCGTATACACTGTTTAAAAAATGGGAAATCAAACCAGGCAAGATAGCCATGCATGGATATAAAATTGAAAGTACGCAATACATTAAAAGTAAAATAGAAAATGAAACACTAAATTATCTTATATCGAAATTTTAACTGTATAAAATCATGCCAAGAGCATAATCGGACGCTCCGCAAAAATTTGAGTAACTTTAAATGGCAAATATATGATGTTTAAAAAGAATGGACTATACTTTATATGGTGTGTGCTCCCCCGGAATAGTTAATATTGTACAATATCTATTTTCCACGGATGCAATGAGGTTGTCGATAAGTGATAAGGAATTCTCTCTTCAAAATCTGACGCAGTATCGAAGTACCGAACACATCAACAGTGGCATGCAATGCGTCGTTAGAGTGTGTTTTAGATATGCTCGATCGGATTTAAATGATGAGTGTATGCTGGCCACTACATACGCTGTATTGTTTTGTTTACAAACATAATCTGCACAAGTTGAGTTGTATTTAGCATGTATTAAATAAATGAAATCGGCAATGATTGCAACATAAAATATGACACAAGATCTGAATATATCGTCTGCATAACCTTTGATCTGTCAAAGTGTCTTTTGAAGTAATTTACAAATTCATACATATTTTTTCAGCAAATCATGCAAGCTAAAATACGCCAATATGAACCCGATTATGAAATTTCACCAGAATAAATTAATATATAAAAAATCTACTAATGACAATTGAGAATGTGATCTTATGATAAAATGTCTAGAAAAATGAATGAGAAAAAAAATCATATCACATTTAAAACGGCACTTCCTTCTGTTAGTGGCCTTGGCGAGAGAGAGAGAGAAAAGCCTAGAGAAGGAGCACTTTAACAAGTACTTTCGGGCAACCTACTCACTGTTTCATACAGGTCTTTATTCAATATTTACACAATTTATTTAATGCTAGGTGGGTATCTATCAGTTTTGTTACATTTAAATTGCATGTTTTGTAGAGGAAATGCAGCATTATAAAATATTTAAAATTGCTATACCTAATAATTCCAAATTAATGGTAATTGAGAACGCTTTCCGTTCATTTCATTTTTTTAAATTTTAAATTTTTTAGAAAACATTCATAGAGACAATTTTATATTTTAAAAATAACCCGAAGCAAAATTTCAAGTTTTTGGGCTCAGCAGTGGCACAGAAATAGAAAATTTTCGAAAGTTTTTTTTTTTTTTTTCCCCTACAGTGTTTTATATAGCGACATTTTTAGAAATTGTTCTATTGCGAGAATTTACGTCATGATAAATACAGCCATGTCAATTTTCATGTTTATATTCCTAACAATTCCATGTACTTCGTTACTTAGAACATCTTTAGATCTTTTTCCGCTTTGTTTAGTCTTTCGATTTTTTAGAATTCGTTCTACAACGATCATTGACATCTTATAAATTACTGCCATGCCAAAGTTCTAGTTTCTAGCCCCAACAGTATCTCAGAAATTTCAGTATTCCAAATAAATCATAATTTAGAACCTTTCTAGAAATTTTTACCTTTATCTGTCAAATGGAATTTTCGAACCTTTTAGAGAGCGTTCATAACGAGTATTTACATCTTAAAAGTAACCACCACACCGAATTTAAAGTTTCTAACCCAATCAATATCACAGAAATCGTAATTTTAGAACTTTTTTGCTCCTTCAGCGATGTAGGTTGTTGCGCTGACATAAAATACAGTCTTTTTTTTTTTTTTTTTTTTTTTTTTTTTTTTTTTTGAGCAGAGATGGCCACCAACATTTTTTTAAGTTGGCTATGTAGTTTCAGAGATAACACCTCACAAACGTACAAACATTAATAATATTGTACGCTTTATAATATTATAACGCTTTATAATATTAGCATTAGGTATACAGATACAAAAACCATTTATCTGTTACAAACTAAAGTGCCTTGCGTTGCCCAGAATTTGAAGGATGCTTGTTCTGGAAAATAAATTTCAAAATTTAACATACAACATAAAACAAACATTAAAAAAAGCAGTCAAAGTGTTGTACGCATGAATCAAGTAAAAACACAATATAAAAATATATAAATGTATATAACAGACACAAAAGAATATAGCTATAAATGAACATTTTTCAATTTATAATTGGAGCAATAATGTTAAAATACGCCAATATTTCCATAATCGGATTTTTATCATGCTTCAATACGTTTTTTCATACTCATATGACGTTATACTACATTCACCACGTCTTGTATATTTTCAATATGACGTAATATTTTCCTCTTTCACGTGGAAACCTTGAAATAGAAAAGTTATGAAGTTATATTCACTTTCATTTAAATTAGTCAAACTATTTATTTCATTTTCATTTTTCATGTGAATATCTAGCAATAGAAAAAATATAACGTAATATTTACCTTTTTTTTTAATTCGGCAAACTAGTTATTTCATTTTCATTTTTCACGTGGAAATCTTGCAGTAGAAAATTAATTGTTCTAGTAAGAATTTTATTGTGTATTTTAATTGTTTGCAACAGCTATAACGAAAAATGTTTAAATTTGATAAGAAATTGTTGTTAAATTGGCGGCTTTTTATTAATTAAAAATTAACCATAAATTATTTCGATTCCGGATTACTTTAGTTGCCTCGGCTGTCTTTTAATACGCATGTACGTACCTTTTCGCAGTTTTCGCTTCCAAAAAGTCGATTTGTATAGAATTACAAACAGACTGATAGACAAATTTTCATTTTAATATATTAGGTTATATACAAACATAAATAACTTTTCTAATATGTGTTAGCAGATGCATTTTTAAATGTATATGTATAAACCTGTATAATACTTATTCTGTTTTATTTTCGTAGTCATTTGGCAAAAAATCTCACTTTCTTAACCCCGAATTGCGTGCTTTTTATAAAAGCAGATATAATATGCAGATAAATTGTGCTTTTTTATCAGTTTTTTCTATATAATTTTTAAACGGTTTGGAACTTATTTTTCATAGTAGGTGCATTCAGTAGACGACCCTCATAGGTACCTTCTGGTGCAATTAGAAACGAAATCCGACAAATATTTTTTGAGTTATGCTTGACGAAAGGTTTTTATTAGGCTTTTTATTTAGTAGGACATGGCGTTAATATCCATCGTAGATGTATGTGTCACTGAGTATTAGCCTTCGCTTCGCTCAGACAATTATTTATTTATTTATTTTTTTTTTTTTCTCATTGCCATGTGGCTATTTTTGGAAAATATTTATCTGTTTTTCTGGCGTTTTTTTTATGCGTTACACAAATTTTGTGGGCGCTTTAGCTCTTTTTAATAATTAAAAATGTTTAATTTTTTTGTACTGTTTCCTTATTAACTGATTTGTTTCCTTTTGTTTTGTTTGCCAATTTTCACATGAAAATAATTTGAGTAATACTTTATTATTTTAAACGTTTTGACAATGAAATTGATTTTTGGCTGAAAAAATAAAATCTTGCTCTAAGAAAGGATTCCATGTAGTAATACTTTACTTGTTTAGTCTTTCAAAGTTAGTTGGAATTGATTGAAAAGTATAGGCCAGTGAAATTGACACTATGTTTAAAATATATATATATAGATTTTCATTCATAAATTTAAAGTAAATTAATTAAATTCATTGAATACATTTGTTTTTCTTTTTATGTTCTAAGATTAAAATTCTACTGTTTTAATTTTATGAAAATATGCACAAAAGTAAATTTTTAAATATATTACATTTAAATATACAATTATTAAGAAAAATAGGTGAAAATTAGGCCCCTAATAACACAATCATGTTGAGAAGCTTTCTATGTTCATTAAATTTAATCTATTATTTAATCTTATTTAAATTATTTAATCGGCACTTATTTGCATTATCTACATATACATATATTTCAATGTATGTGAAAAAATATAACTATAATATTTTTGCATGTGTTTAAAATTCGGGTTTAAAAAAAGAAAATATATATATTCTCTATTGAATATCACATCACTTTGCATATAAAAGCATGCATTAAAAATTCCAATTTAATATACTTTATCGAAACATTTTTATTTTTATTTTTCTTATTTTTCTTATTTAAGCTATGGCAATAAAAAAAAAATGTAAGACAATTTTAAATTAAATGTATCATTTGAAATATTTATTCAAATAATGAAATATTGAGATTTATGAAAGTTATAAAGAAATTAAAAAGGACCTATATCCTATTGCGCTACTTCGAATTATATTTTGTAATATAAATGATATATTTTTCTTCATTTACTTTTAAGGTTGGTTGTGTTTATTATACGCCCAATTACCAACACGAGGGATATGGGCCCTAAAGGGGGAGGGAGTGCCCTCCGTGGGGGTCTTTCTAAGGGAACCTAACCCGTATGTATGCAAAGAAATCCAAGGCTCGAAGAAAACCACGAAAATTCCGAACGGTTAGGCCGACGGGCGCGATTGGGTTCATTTACTTTTAAGAAAAAGTAATATTCTAGATTATTGTCCAAATTTCGATCCCAGAAAATATTAATACACATAAATACCAGTTTAAGCCATGACTAATTTTTTTTTTCATCATATAGTTTTTTGGAGGGGCCATTTTTAACAAACTACATAGCCATTTTTGGGAGAAAAACATGTTTTACGGAAAATGCTGTAACTGCTTTATTTTTCTACCTATCAAGATGAATCAAAAACCAAAATGTTCAGCATAAAATTGTCGACATTTTATGTGATTATAAGATTTTCATTAGTCTTAAAATTGTCAACATTTTATGTAATTATAAAATTTTCATTAGACTTAAGGACCTAGACCAAAAACATGCTTAAATACCGAAGAAATAAAAGGTCAAACACCGCATTACGCTGCCATTGTTTTTTATGAAGGAAATGAGACTCACCTTAAATAATAATAATAATAAACTAGTATGTTGTGGCCATCACAAAACTTTCTTCTATATAAATCACGTCAATTAAATCATTTAAATAGTACAAGAAATTACATGAATTTAGCACCAATTCATATCAAAGTATATCTGAATTTGAAGTTTGATGAAAATTCGTGCATTAGTTCTCGAGATAGAGCTATAGCGGAAATTCTGAAAAATGTAGCATAGCAGCGCCACCTGTTGAGCGATTTACACCAAAAATAAACAGCACTAAATGATATCAAGGTATACCTGAATCTGAAGTTTGTTGAAAATCTAAGCGTTAGTTCTTGAGATAAAGCTATTGCGGAAATCGCAAAAAATACAGCATAGCAGCGCCACCTGTTGAGTGATTTACACCAAACATTAAACAGCACTAATTTATACGTCAATTCATGTCAAGGACTAACTAAATCTGAAGTTTGATGAAAATCCGTGCAATAGTTCTTGCGATACAGCTCTTGCGGAAATCGTGAAAATGCCGCACAGCAGCGCCACCTGTTGGGCGATTTACACCAAACATTAAACAGCACTAATTTATATCAGGGACTAACTAAATCTGAAGTTTGATGAAAATTCGTGTATTTTTTCTTGAGTTAGAGCTATTGCGATAATCATGAATAATGCAGCATAGCAGCGCTACCTGTTGGGCGATTTTCACATAAAAGTAATCAGCACCAAACTATATCCTGGACTAACAGAATCTGAAGTTTTATAAAAATCCGTGCAGTAGTTCTTGAGATATAGCTATTGCATAAATCGTGAAAAATGCCGCATAGCAGCGCCACATGTTGGGCGATTTTCACCAAAAACTAATCAAATCCAGTTTATATCAAGGTCTAACTAAATATGAAGTTTTGTGAAATTCCGTGCATTAGTTCTTGAGTTAGAGCGCCCACAAAAATTTTGTCACATACAGACTCACAGAATGACAGAGTGACAGAGTGACAGACAGACTCACAGACAGACATTTTCTAAAAACCATCAAATCGCGTTCTGGGCATTCTAAAACGTATAAATCAGTCGAAAACCGGAAGTCGAAAATTTTCACGAATCCAATACTTTCTTCTTCTTGTAAAGATAGAAGAAAGTAGAAAGATCTCTTATAGGACTGTTCATTTTTATAAATTTCAATCCTGAAAACCGTTTCCTTTTTTTTTTTTTTTTTTTTTTTTTTTTTTTTTGTACAGCTCATCAAAAACTGTGTTAAGTCTGCTTTTGGCAATTTTCACTAATTAATATCTCAAAAAGGACTGAAAACTTAGGATAATAAACATCTTTGTACTATAAAGCTAAATTTTAAATTTTTATGACTGAGACTTAACTGATTTTTGAATAACAGTTCACAAAAAATGCACCGCCCCCTCCCCACTTTCTTTTCCTTTTTGTTTTGTTCCAGATACATAGCATTACAGGTACTTTTTGCTTAGGTACGTTCAAATTAACGGTAAAAACAAATTTTACGCATTATTGCTTAGTTAAATAGAGCAGTGGCACCTTTTCAATACTTTCTTGAATGGGGGGGGGAGTCTTTTGATTTTATTGTGCGCATCTGAGGAGCACCTGATACAGTTTTATTCTGACATTTTTTTTAAAAATTAACCTAAATATTCGCTCACTAAGAATTTTATAAAATATCTCGTTTGCATACGCCACTGCCCCTTGCCTTTTACGCACATTGCCTTCCCTCCTCTCCCCTCCAACACACACACAAAAAAATACCGGTTATATGAATCACTAATTAATCACATTAGCAACTTTTATGAATGAAATCTAATAATCTTCCATAAAGTAAGAGTTACTCGAAAAGAAAAAAAAAAGTATGTGTATTTTGTAGAAATAGTGACCCTTCGTGATCCCGGAGATAAGGTTTTGACTGGGGTGCGAAGAACAGTAATGAGACAGGGTTGAGAAGGAGGGTGAAAAGGAAATAAGAAGAAACGGGACTCCTTATCTCAGTTTAGTATTTTAATTTTTAACAGTCCCCTGTACTTTTCGGCTAAAGGAAGTCACGATCCTTCTTTCTTTAATACACTACATAACAATATTAATAATAAAGAATTGCATTTCTTTTCATTTCACCTGTTTTTATGCGTTTAGTACAATTTTTATCAAAGCATTTTATTTATTAACCATTTGGAAAAATGGTTATTGTTCTCGTCAGGATAGGAAATTAAAAGCATATCTGAAGGTTTTCATTGGTTTAATCCGCATTTTATTCGTTTTATGATTGGTTTATACAGTAATCTGTATTTCCCTTTAATTTCAACAATGATGGATACCTTCTGTTGCCACTATGACAAAAAAGTAATAAAAACTACAAAAAAAGAAAAAATAATAACTCAGAAACAAACTGAGATACAGCTTTTAAATAAATTGCATTTAAAAGTACATTTTTTTCTCTATCCGACGGTGTAAAAAGTAATATTGTCGGATGTTTAGAAGTTTAAGAATGAAATTTCATTTAAAATTGGCCGTCAAATTTCTTGGAAATTTGACGATGGAAAAGCCCTTTCCCGAACAGCCAATGAAATGCTTGGATATTTACGTAAGTTTCAGGTGGATAATACTTAAGTTTCATGAAATCTGACGGGTCGCAGGCGATATTTTTGGCTTGCAATTTTTACGTAGTAATAACACTATTAATGTTTAATTCATGGCGTACGTAACGTATGATCAACTCCGTGCGATTTTTTATGTCTTAAATTTTAGTCTTCGAAAAAATCGTTTTCCAAATGGTCGTTGTAATTTGATAAATTGCTATTTTTTTTTTTTTTGTTATTTTATTTTGCTTTATTTATTTTGCTCCTAAATTGAATGGATGGATTAATGACACATAACGTGGAGTGTCAAATTCAATTGAAAAAGTGAACATAAAAGATAAATCATGTCATATGCATAGGTTATGAAACACTTTCCAACACATTCAGAAGACTGTAACAAAACTTCCCCGTTTAATAAAGTTACAGATGATATAAGGACGTGAGTTTCAAAACTCGTCTTATCCAGAAACTCAAATTTCGGGAAATCGCGAAAAACCTCTGACTATGTCCACTGGTTTTCATTGTAAACCAAGATTTTATAATAGCAGAAATACACGATAAAACTAGTTTTTTTGCAGTTTGTTGCGTTTTTTTCGGAGCAGGTTTACCAATAGAATAGATTGATAGAGAAAACACGATTTTTTAAATTTTGGATAAGGCGAGTTTTGAAATTTACGTCCTCATATCTAAATAAACAATTTGGAAAATGTATAGCACATATGAAAATCCAATTTTAGCACTTTCCTTCGATTGACGGAAATTATATCAGAATTAACTTGTGCAGCACTATACAGGGATCTATATACATGTATGTATACTACATAATATGCGAAATTTTAATTCAGTTAGGAAACGCCCAACACTGTTGAAAATTCCCCTACACCAATTTCAGTCAATAAGTGGAAATGTACTCGAATTCTTTTGTGTAGCCTCTATATGAACTATAGAACTTCTATATGAACTATATTTTTTAAACCAAGAAAAAAGTTTTGCAGCTATATGATTATTATAGTGGCATCCAAAATTAAGTAATTTATTATTTTTTCAAAAACACTGGTGTATAATGATCCTGGTGTGTAAGATAATGAGTAGCCGTGGAGAGAAATCCCCTCCCCCCTCTCTCTCTCCATGATACCAAAATTTCCAACATATATCCCTTCTCGAAATGTCCCATTCACAAAAAAAAGTGGGGGGGGGGGGCGGGGCGGAGAAAGAATATATGTAAAAGTACATATTTTTTCCATTGGAATAACGTAATAAACAATGACTAATTAAATTGCTAACATATTTAAAAAAATAAATTCAATTCAAACTCAGGAGCAATGTAAGCTTGCCAAAAAAAATTGTGAATTGCACCCCAAATCTCCCTTTTAGCGCAAAATTTATTTCTGAAGTTTCATCTAACTGAAACGGCAGGAACACTTTTAGAAGGAATCCATTACATTTTTTTCTGAAGTTTTCCTTATTTTTAATGGCAGATTATCACACTTTGCTTATCTTTATATGTTTATTGACACAAAATAAGAAGAACAAGTCGTAAATTGTACTTCAAACTTGGCAAATGAGGTGCGTTCGTACTATAACAAGTTTTATAAATATTCATATCATGGTGCAATAGCTGTTGCACTCTTATGCAAGAATGCATGAATACAAAATTTACTATGATTCTGTATATTAAATTCGGTAATACGGCAATAATAGGACTCTATCTTAAATAGGAAGTAATCACCATGACAACATAGAATCATTACCTATCATGGGATATCATTGTTGTAACTACGTATGATAGGATTTAATTGAATGAAGAAAACTTTTATTAATATCTTTTTAAGTTTTTATTCTATTTTCGTAAAATTTGAAATCACTCGACAAAATTTTGAAACGGATATATATATTAAATTTCAAACTATTCAATTGGGTGGTTTTTGAGTTATCCTATGCGGACCAGACGACGACTATAGGTGCTGCATACATATATATATATATATATATATATATATATATAATTACGAACGCACCTAAAAAGAGAGCGCTGCATATTTTTCACTTATATATGGAAAATTCGAACTGCTTTTATGTTTCTAACATAATTTTAGTTAACATAATTCATTTATTACCCGACTGAAAAGAAGGGTTATGTATTTCACGCGTATCTGTGTATGTGGATTTTTTATACCCTCGGAACATCCCAACTGCTGGATAGATTTTAATAAATGAGGTCTCTATCAATTCGTCTTAACGGCACGATGGTTATAGGCTAGCTTTTGTTTTTATAAATTCAAAATGGCGGTAGAGACGAAAAAAAAAATTACGCACCCTATTGAGTGGCATATCATTGGATAGGTCTTTCAAAATGAAGACAATGTTTCACTGACTATTTTACAGTCAGAAGCTCCGTTAAAATATTATACAACCTGGAAGTTGTGTAGGTATGATCTGTAGCTTTACTGCAACTCTAACCATAATAGACATCTATAGACCTCATCAAAACAGTGTTTTTAGATAGGAACTAGCAATTAAACCCAACTTAAAAGTCATCAATACCAGTAAATAAAAAGAATAGGTGAGTAATATAAGCAAGTAATATAAAAAAAAATATTTTTAGTCAATTCCTACTTAGGTCAATAAGAGAATTTTTTTTTCTCCCATTCTTCTTACCTCTCGAGTGGCGCTTAAAATGCCTTGATCAAGAAGAGGGCTCTCTCGATTATTGAAAATTAATTAATTTAATTAATGAATTAATATTTGAAAAAAACTGGATTAACATCAAGTGTCATCCACTAGAAGTTAAAAAAAAATTATTTGAGCTTGATTGGATGAATAATAAGTATTTTATTAACGATTGAAAATTTGAACAAGATTTATATAGCGAGAGCGTGAGCTAATAGTAGGAAATGAAAAAAAAAAATAGTGTCACATTGATGAGGAATAATTAATTAGTTCGCTTTTTTGCGCAGTCGGGTTTTTTGATTTTTTTCAATTTAATTGTTTTTTTTATTATATTTTACTTACTTTGCACCTAACTTGCATGATCTACAATACTATAATGTAAAATAAATTTTACAAAGCTAAAAGAAGAAATATCAAATAGTAAAACTGTTCTTTTCCAAAAAAAAAAAAAAAAAAAAAAAAAACTTTTTAAATGTAAAAACAGTATTTGGCTGTATAAAAAATAGACAGTTCGTAAAAAACAACTTTTCTTTTTCATAAAACATATGTTCTTTTGTTGTTAGCTATTTTTTCATTTTTTTTCTGTCAATTTTGCAGATTTTTTTTTTCCGCCGTATGACTTCAAACTTCAAACAGTAAAATCTCTAAAATTGTTTAGATGAAAAAGACAGAGCAAGAGATAGTTTAAAAAAAATCTATAATTACCCCAATTTTTAATATTTTTCTTTTATTATAAAAGAAAGAAAACATATAGAATGAAATAATGTATGAAATCTAAAGAAAAAAAAACTTTTGAAAGTTTTAAAGATTTTTTAAACTGTACTTTTACACATACATTTCTTTATGACTATGCAAATGAAGTAAAGATTTTAAGTAGATTTCTCTAGATATTGAGAAAGAAAAGAAAGAACAAAAAACCCGAGCATTTAAACTTTCTTTAAAAATAATTTAATAAGACTGTGAGGAAATAAGTTTCTAACATATTATATTATTACATATAGTTAATTTATCTGGTTAGCTAATCTAATCTGCTGCGCCAGACGAGATAAATGGAAATAACATTCTGGAATCTTTAATAGGCAAGACAGAACTACTAATTATAGGTACAGGATCTTTTACCTGTTTTTTTTTCCCTTTAAATATTTGTTCTCTTAAGTTTTGAGGGTAAAAGAGGATATCATATATTTCAATTACAGTTAATTTATTTTTATTTTTATTTTATTTTTTTGTACTTTTAAAGACATTTTTAAAAATAATTTATATTTTATTTTACTTACTTTTTCCAGTAAATATTTCGATTTATCATAACTTGATGAGCAATTAGCCCTCTTTGAAATATCGTATTCGGCTATAAAAAAGGGAAAAGGAAAAGAATAAATTAAAGAAATCGCAAAAAATAACACATTTTTTCAACTAGAACAATTTAAAAGTGATTAATTAAATAAAGGGTTCTGATGGTAAGCAGGGTAATTAACAAAGTGAAAGTTTCAAGACATTCAATAAGTTTCCTAAAGAAATCTGCAACCAAAAATATTGTTATTGTTTCCTCTTTATCAGCTGATTTTATAAAACTGAAGCTCCAGTTTAATCTTATGTGGAACACTTTTTATACAATAGATTTTATTTTATTTGACTTATGAAATTTTAATAGCAGAAATATTTTCATTTAGCAAAAATTTATGTTTGATTATGATGGTATATATGGAGTAAAAAATAAACCTTATACCTATTAGTATTAATACAATATATAAAAGTACAATTATATATATATTTATATATAAGACACCGTATAAAAAAAAGGGAAAAAAGAACAAGAACTGTTGATTTTACAGTAAAAAAGTAATGCCAGCAAAAACTGTTTATTTTACAAAAAAAAAAAAAAAAGAAAGAAAGAAGAAAGAAAGAGAGAAAGGTAACAAAGAAAGGAAATCTGCAAACCTTCTGTTTACTACAAACCCGTTACAATAACAGAAAGTTTGTAATAAATACAGATTTTATTTCGGAGGAAGCCGGTAAACTAATTATTTTACCAGCAAAACTGTTAAAATAACAGAAAGTTTGTAATAAATACAATAATTTTATTTCGCAAAATAAACAGTTTTTTACTGACGTCCTGGCTGACAGTGTTTATCTGTAAATTAAATAGATTTTTGTATTGCGTGCTGAGAAAAAGGCGATTATCTTTTTTGTCTTATGGAAAAAATTTATAGATAAAGCAAACGAATATTTTCACTATGGTTTATAATGAATTTCATTGCGATTTACAAAATAAACCTAGCAGACGGAAAATCAATCATGATATTCTACCCAAATATTTGCAGAACGTTTAAGATTCAATTATGTTACTAACGTCTTAACTGATAACATAAATAAATATGGCTCTAAAATATATAAATATATGCACTGTAATAAACAGATTTTTTTTTTTACAGTGTATATATCTATTACGAAAATTAAATTTCCGCGCTTTATTAAATTTATTTTCTAAAATGATTCTACAATCCTATTATTTCCTATCTTAAATAATATTCCATTCATTCCTTTTACTTAAATTCATTTCTATTAAAAATGCGTATTTTAAAATATTTTCTTTCAAAATCTTTTCTAAAAAACACATTCCATAATCATTATTTGCTTTCAAGGTGCTTTCATTTCTCAGTCTTAAAATGCCGCCACGAATTCTACTAAAATTATCTGTTTGTACCATTTTATTTTATTTTATTCTAAAGTCGTTTGGCACTCTTTTCCGGAGAAACCACATTATTCCGAATTTCTTATACCTGTAAAATATAGTTCTGTTCAGCTTCAGTCTGCTATTGCTCGTTTTTGCATCTGCAGTGCCGTAAAAACTCTACGCGTCTGATTATAAAACATCGAAACATGAGTTTTGGGTCTCAGATTTCGTGGCATCCAACACACACACACACACATATATATATATATAATATACACAAGAATAAGTTTATATAGTAGTTATAATATGTGTAAAAGTATTAATATAATCAACCTTGTGCTTTACAAACTTTAAAAAGTTTGTTATAATGCAATCAAATAATTTTATATGAAAATCGGAAAATAATAAAAAATGTCAGCTACCATGTTTTACACCAAAACCCTTCAAATTTCTAATATATTGAAATATTAAACACAGCGTTTAGGAATAACATAATAAAAAGTCAGATGAATAAAACTTATCAATTGTAATCCAAACTTCCCTTTCATTACAAAATATATTGTTAAAGGTTTATCTAACCGCAACAGCAAGGAAATTTTCAGGAGATTAATCCATTGTACTCATATTATAAACGTTACTTTTCGGTAATAGCAGAATCTGATACTTTGTTATTTTTCTTTAAATGTTTATTAGGTATTTAAAATTTGAAAAAAAAGGAGAGGGACGTGGTGCATATCTTTATGTTACAGCTGAAATTTTCAACTGTTTTTACAATAATGTTTAACAGTTATCGAAATAATTTTTTATTCTATTTTGTTTTCTTATTTTACTCCTAAATTATGCAATTTGATATACGACTACGAAGTGTAAAATATTTAAAATTATTTTATTGGCTTATAAGGGATAACAATAATAAAATATTGTAAATAAAAGAAACCTCACTCTAAATAATTTCTCAAATTATTTTTTCCTTTTATTTGTGAACAGGTGAAAGAAAAAAGAGGATTAAATGCAGCGTGAGATGATTTTTTTTTTCATTTTCTTTTTTGATGGGTAATATCAGAATAAGCTAGCTAAATAAAAATTGTGGATTGTAATACAAATTTTCTCGCCACGAAATCTTTTCTTGAAGTTTTATCTAACAGAAACAGAGGAGAAATTTTCGGAAGCTGCTTAATCCATTCTATTCATATTATAAGTATTTCTTATCTGTAATAGTGGAATCTCATAATTTGTTCATATTTCTTTAAAAGTAATTTACTTATATTTTGACTATTACTGACCAGCTTATGTTTCAGTAACAGCTGAAGTTTTCAACATTTTTCATGCGTTTAGCAGAATTTTTATTAAAAATAACTTTTTATTTAATATTTTGTACACATTTTACTCCTAAATTATGCGAATTATCATGTTAATATCAGTAAATATCTAAAATTGTTTATATGGGAACATGGTTCGTACGCTTCCTTGAATTTTACAGACCAGAAAATATTTTGGTACCAGTATTATCTTATAGAAAATCTCTTCTTAAAAGAAGGCGAAATTTTACGCATTTAATCTAGATTTATTTTTCTGTAAAAAGATACTGGTAGTTTTTCTGGAGAAATAACGGTATCCATACGAACCATTGAGGAAAAGGAAATTATATAAGATGGCAAACAAACAGGGTAAACATACAAAAATATAAAATAAAAATGAGATAAATTTGTGCATTTATCATTAGAATAATTTAATAAAATAGCGATTAAAAATGTTTAAAACATGTTGAAGTATTATACATAGTTCTAACTCACGATAAGGATAAGAATAAGCTAAATAAAAATTGGGAATTGCAATCCAAATCGCCTTTTCACCAGAAAATGTATTGTTAAAGTTTTGTTTATCCGAATGAGCAGGGAAATATCAAAATTTTTACTTTTTTGCGAGAAATTTACGCATTTATTATTAATTTAATGGGACATTGATTAACCAAGTTTAAAACATTTTAAAATACTAAACATAGCTCTAATTCACAATTAAGATAATAATAATCTAGCTGAATAAAAATTACGAATTGTAAACCACGTTGCCTTTTCATCCGAAAACATATTGCTAAATTTTTATCTAACCGAAACAACAGAGAAATATTCAAATGTTTACTTTTAATCCGTTGCATCCATAATCTAAAGCCTTTTTATTTTTAATGCTAGAATCTCATACCTTGTTCATCTTTCTTAAAATGTATTTATATTTATTTATTTTTATTTATTTTTTTTTTATATATTTTTGGATATATTTTTGATATATTTTGGATATATTCGATATATTTTTAAGTTATAGTTTAAAAATTCAATTATTTTCATGAATTCAACAGATTTTTTAAGATAATTTTTATTATAATTTACTTTACTTTTTTTACCTCTAAATTATATGAATTATCATGCTATACGAATTCAAACAATAAAATCTCTAAATCCATTTATATGAAAAAGAAAAAAAGCCTTGTGAGAATAAAAAGTTGAAAAATATCTTTAATAATTCCAGTCTTTAATCCTTTAAATATATATATACAGGGTGATTCATAAAAGATGGGCAGAACTTTAAGGGGTTATAGTACACTTAAAGACAAATAATATTAAATAGGAGACTAAGGGTCCCAGACGTATTCCCAAGGAGATAGAGGGCATTAAAGTTTAGTGTCCGAAATTTCAAATGATTATAAAACATGGAAAAATTGGTCGATTCGTTTGCGGTTTTTGCAAAAAATTTTCTTTATGCCAGTATTTTCTTGAAATAAAATTTTAAAGTTCAATTTCAAAAAATGCCGATAGGGGGCGCTTTAGACTTTGGAGTAACAAACAACTATTTTTTAACGTTATTTTTTGTATTTCTTTAAATGATTTCGAAAGCTTAGACTTAAACTTAAATTTTGATCTAAAAATCTGAGTCCTAACGAGTAGTTAAGTAGCATAAACTGAAATTTGAAATTTGAAATCCTTCTCCCCCCAGAACAAAAATCAGTTATTCCCGATCTTTGTGTCGTAGATTAGGCTCTAACTACTGCCGCGTTTTGCTAAAATTATTCTTTATGTCAGTATTTTCTTGAAAATAAATTTTAAAGAAAATTTTCAAAAAATTCCGATAGAGGGCGCTTTAGACTTTGGAGTAACGAACAACTATTTTATACCGTTATTTTTTGTGTCTCATTAAATGCTTTCTAAAGCTTAGACTTAAACTTAAATTTTCAGCTCAAAATCTGAATCGCTGAGCGTGGTTCAGTAGCGAGGGGAGGGGGTTCAAATTTCAACTTCTGAACATAGTTCAGTTTGCACTACTTAACCATGCCCAACGATTCTGTGCTGTGATACGAGGCAAAAATACAACTTTCGTCAAGGACTGCATAGTCGGAATTCACTCATAAAGGCACTGGCACAGTTGGAAACGTCGCTCATGCAAACGTTAAAGCTCCATTCCTGACGCTAGTCACCGGGTGAAGAAGGAAACAGAAAGTATGCAAATGTCAAATGGGGAAGAAGAAGAACACGTATGCAAAATTTCGACACGATTCAGGCATAAAAACCACTGAACGGTGAGTCAAGTGTAAGTCGCTGTAGTAATGAATCGGAAGATGGTGCCCTTCACGAATAAGGAAAAGGCTGAGATGCATTTAATTTACGGAGCGGCAGATGGAAATGGTGCAGAGGCACAACGAATGTACGGAGAGCGATTTCCCAACAGGCGGTTGCCTAACCGCAAAACTTTCGAGCGCTTGCACAGACAGTTGTGTGAGATGGGATCATTTCTCGCTTCCCGGTCGAATGCAGGTCGTGCAAAAAAGGACGAATCAGTAGTTGTTGCAGAAGCCATTCTGGATGTAGTAGCGGCGCAGCCAAGTACAAGTACACGAACAGTGGCTAGGCAGGTGGATACCTCACAGTCCATGACTTGGAGGGTACTGAAGGATGTACATTTGCTCCCGTTTCATGTGCAACGAGTCCAGAAACTGTCTCCAGGGGATTATCCAAATCGTATTGAATTCGCCCGCTGGTTTCTGCAGCAGAGCGCGCTAAATCCACATTTTGGACGAACTGTGCTTTTCACCGATGAATGTACCTTCACACGTGAAGGTACATTTAACACACACAATGCACATGTATGGTCGGATGTCAATCCACATGCTACGTATCCACATGCTCATCAGAGACGCTTTTCCATCAATGTTTGGGCAGGAATCCTCGGAGACCACCTAATCGGACCGTACCTTCTTCCTGAACGCCTCAACGGTAAAACATACCTCACATTTCTGCAACATGTGCTGCCAGACCTGTTAAACGTTGTTCCTCCACGCATTCGGCAGGGTCATGTGGTTCCAGCACGATGGAGCGCCAGCCCATTACGTACGAGACGTCCGCAACTATCTGGACATCACATTTCCGAACAGATGGATTGGTCGAGGTGGTCCTGTTGCTTGGCCTGCTCGCTCGCCAGATCTTTCACCCCTCGATTTCTTTTTCTGGGGACGATTGAAGGCTCTTATGTATGAGACACCCATTGAATCCCCCGAGGAACTGGTCGCCAGACTTTCCGCCGCTGTAGGGGAAGTGCTCGAAAAGCCTGATGTTTTCGCGAATGTTCGCCGTTCCATTCTTCGCCGTTGTTCTGCGTGCATAACCTCTGGTGGTCACAATTTTGAACATTTATTGTAATTACATGTTAATAAATATGCTTTGGTAACATAATCCTAATTTGTGTCTTTTTACCTCGTATCACAGCACACAATGTGTGGACATGGTAAACTGAACTGTGCTCAGGAGTAGAAATTTCAAACCCCTCTCCCCAGAAACTTAACCACGTCTAACGATTCAGATTTTGGGGTGAAAATTTAAGTCTAAGCTTTAGAAAGCATTTAATGAGACACAAAAAAATAACGGTATAAAATAGCTGTTCGTTACTCCAAAGTCTAAAGCGCCCTCTATCGGAATTTTTTGAAAATTTTCTTTAAAATTTATTTTCAAGAAAATACCGACATAAAGAATAATTTTAGCAAAACGCGGCAGTAGTTAGAGCCTAATCTACGACACAAAGATCGGGAATAACTGATTTTTGTTCTGGGGGGAGAAGGGTTTCAAATTTCAAATTTCAGTTTACGCTACTTAACTACTCGTTAGGACTCAGATTTTTAGATCAAAATTTAAGTTTAAGTCTAAGCTTTCGAAATCATTTAAAGAAATACAAAAAATAACGTTAAAAAATAGTTGTTTGTTACTCCAAAGTCTAAAGCGCCCCCTATCGGCATTTTTTGAAATTGAACTTTAAAATTTTATTTCAAGAAAATACTGGCATAAAGAAATTTTTTTGCAAAAACCGCAAACGAATCGACCAATTTTTCCATGTTTTATAATCATTTGAAATTTCGGACCCTAAACTTTAATGCCCCCTATCTCCTTGGGAATACGTCTGGGACCCTTAGTCTCCTATTTAATATTATTTGTCTTTAAGTGTACTATAACCCCTTAAAGTTCTGCCCATCTTTTATGAATCACCCTGTATATTTATTTGTGAAAAAAGGGAGAAAACGAAGAAGAAAAGGAAAAAAATAAGTCTGAGAAAAAATCTTTAGAAAGTTCAAAGATTTTTTTTTTTTTTTTTTTTTTTTTTCAGTTTTGCTATCTCATATTCTTCAGGGCGGCAATTCATTTTCTGCAATTATGGAAAATTTTAAAAGGCTTTTTTTAGAAGTTGGATGAAACAGAACGAAAAAAAAAAAAAAATCTCAGTTTTAAAAATGAGTTTTTGGCATACGTTAAAATAACTTTTATTTACTTGCAGCTATATGCACAGTAAAAAAAAACAACAACAACAAAAAGAAAAACAGATGTTTCTTAATGTAGGAAAATGCAATATAACTACGAATTCAAATACAGGGTGCTGCCGAATTCGACTGACACATTCAGAGGGGCGATAGTAAACATCAAGAGACGAAAAATTGTCATAGAACATGGGGTCGCAAACCTCTTATTAAGTCACAAATACAGGGTGTTTCATTCTAACTGAACTTGGGTTGACGGTAATAATATTGAGAAAAATAAAAACATTGCAATGAAAATGCAACGATATGTACAGTCGTGGAAAAAAAGTAAACACCCCCTACTAACTGTGTAACAAATTATAATAGAAGAAAGTTACTGGTGCCAAACGATTGGAAATAAAGTCCACTTTTAAATGATGTATATAAAATTTGCTTAGGTGACCATCTACAAATCAAAACCAGACCAAACTTTGTTTTTTTTCAATAGAAACACCCAATTTTGACACTATATTTTAAATCTTCGCTTCAAACTATGCCTAGAAACGAAGTTTCTAGTCATTTGAATGATAAGTTTTTGAATTATAAACATTCAAAATTTAGACCTTCTAATTTTAAATTACATAATGTTAAATTACACAATATCTTAATTAAGGGGGGGGGGTCTAGCCCCCTTTTCCTCCCTTTATATGTAACAAATGAACCTCCAAAAATAATCAAGGCAGCTCCTTAACATAATAAACTGGTATACCAAATTTGGAACAAATTGAATATTTCTGCATGAAAAACCCATTTATCTAAATTAAGGAGGGGGGGGCTAGCCCCCCTTTTCCCGCCTTATCCTTAACCAATGAACCCCAAAACTAATCAGGGAAGTGCCTTATCAGAATGAACCAGGAAAGTTTTTTTGAAGCAAATCGGATATTTCTATCAAGAGGTATCGCGTTACGTACGTGCGTACATACATACGTACATACGTACGTACGTACATACGTACGTACGTACATACAGAACTGGCAGGCACATAAGCTCTCAGGCTCTGATAGCCTGTGAGCTAAAAAGCTTGCACAAAAATAAAATCGTAAAATGTATGTTTTTATACTGTTCGCAAAGCTAAAAGTTTTTGCTCTTAGTTTCATAGAATTTATCGACTTCAAACAGCAAATTCTATAAAATTATTATAAAATGTAACTTAGTACTAATTTTACTTTAATCTCTTATGTAATATTCATCATCTGTAACCTAAATTATGAATTTTCAAAGACATTTCCCCTCGTGGAGAAAGGGTGATTTCATTCCATTTGTTTTATTTATTTTGATTTTAAAATATACATTTTACTGTGTGACACTGTAAAATAAAATTTGCAGTGTTAGTAAAGCATTTTTTTTTCGGTTACGAGATTACATTTTTAACTGATAAAACGGCATTGGACTGTCTTTGAGTTTTCTATTGTTTAACAATACAGTTAAATAATAAAAAAGCTTGTATAGAAAAAAATATATAAGATGAACGCTTTTATAGTGCTAGCCCAGCTAAAAGTTTTTGCTGTTAGTTTCATAGAATTTCTCTACTTCAAACTGCAAATTCTGTAAAATTATTTAAATGGAATAGATATATAGAGATAACAGGAAAAGAATGAAACATATATATACTAAATTATCTATGATATTTTAGTCTTGATTTTTTTTTTTTATTATTATCCTTTTCTTTTATTTACGAAAGAAAGAAGGACAGCAGAAAGAAATGAAACACGAAGTATAAGAAAAAAATTTTTTTTGAAAGTTTTAAGGATTTTTTAAGTGTATTTTTAATATATTTTTTGATGACTATGCAATTGAAAAGAGTTTTAAGTAGATTTCTTTAGATATTCAGGAAGAAAATAAGAAACAAAAGCGGGAGAAAAATATTTCGATTGAAATAATATAATAAGAACGAAATGAAATTTCTAATATATTAAAATATCAAATACAGAAAATATTAAACTCTTGCGAATAAATAGAATAATCCAGCTGAGAAAAAAAAATTGCTAACTATAATCCAAATCTCCTTTTTTCTCAAAATTTATTAAGCTTTGTCAAACCGAAACACCAGAGGAATTTTCAAAAGTGTAATCCAGTACTTTCACATTCTATATACTACTTAACGGCAGTAGTAGAATGACATACTCTTTCATCTTTCTGTAAATGTTTAATATATAAGACCGCTGTGTACCTTTGAGTTGCGGTTGAAATGTTCAACTCCTTTTCTGTGTTTAGTGTAATTTTTATAGAAATTATTTTTTATTCCATTTTTCACTTCCTTTATTTCTAAATTATATGATTTATCCCGTTATACTATTATAAAGAATAAAATCTCTAACATTACTTAAACGAAATAAAAAAAGATAGTAAGAATTAAAATAAAAAGAAGAAAAATACTTTTTAATCAAACCAATCTTTAATCGTTTTAATGTTATTTTCTTTTATTTTCGAAAGAAGAAAAGGAAGAATTGAAGCGCAAGGATTTTTTTTAATTAAAATTTTCAAAAAAATGTTTCTTCTGGCGTTTCATTTCCTTTTCATTTTTTTAAAGAGAAGTTTCAGTGGGACAAACTTTTAGTCTGTGTAGTTTGATAATTTTTAAAAGAGATTTTCTCGATATTAAAAAAAAATCCCTCAAATATTTCAAAATTAGATTTGTCATGCACAAAAATATCTTCCAGTTACTTTCAGCTGTCTAGGAATAGTTTAAAAAGAAGAAAAGAAAATTAATAAAAAAAAATAGCAATTTACACAAAGTTTTTTCATTGGAATATTTTAATATTATCGTGATAAATGAGGATTCTAACATAATAAAGTGTTAAACACAGCATTAATTATAAATAACATAACAAAGGGTTAATTTTTTGAATTGTAATCCAAATCTCCTTTTCACCACAAAATTTATTGTTGGAGTTTTATCTCACCAAAACAGCAGGCAAATTTCTGAAACTTAAGCCACTGCATTCATATTCTAAAGACTCCCTATCTGCGGTGCTAGAATTGCATACCTTGTATATCAAATACATTTTTCTCGAAATGTTTATTTACTTTAAAGCATATCTTTGAGTCACGGCTGAAAATTTCAACTGTTTTTATGTAGCTAAACTATATAGTTGTTTTTGTGCAGCTTTCTATTAGTAGCTATAGGTATATTTCTATAGTAAGAGCTATAAGTAGATTTCTTTAGATATTAAGAAAGAAAGAAAGAAAGAAAAGCGGGAGAAAATTATTTTTATTGAAAGAATTTAATAAGAAAGAGATGAAATTTCTAATATATTAAAATATCAAACGCATAAAAAAATTAAATTCTTGTGGATAAATGGCTAACTGTAGCTAAATGTTTTTTTTTTTTTTTTTTTTTTTTTTTTTCAGAAAATTTATTGTTAGGTTTTGTCAAACAGAAACAAAAGAGATTTTTTCAAAAGCTTGTTTCAATGCATCCACTTTCTAAATACTACTTATCGGCAGTGGTAGAATGACATATCTTGTACATCTTTATGTAAATGTTTAAAATATAAAAGCGCTGTGTACCTAATTACAGTTTAAATGTTCAACTCTTTTTCTGTGCTTAACACAAGTTTTATAGAAATTAATTTTTATTTAATTTTATTTCACTTCTTTTATTTATAAATTATATGATTTATCGGGTTATGCTATTACAAAGAATAAAATCTCTAACATGACTTAAATGAAATAAAAAAAGATAGTAAGAGTAAAAATTTGAAAAATAAAAACACTTTGTAATCTTACCATTCTGTAATATTTTAAATATTTTATTTTTTTATTTTCGAAAAGAAAAAATGAAGGAAATGAAACGCGAGGAAAATTTTCTTTTGAAAATTTCAATTTTCGAAAAAAGTTTATCTCACGCTTCATTTTCTTTTCATTTTTTAAAGGGAAGTTTCAGCGTGACAAATTTAAAAAAAAGATTCTCTCGATATTTTCCCTTTTTAAGGAAAAAGAAAAAGAAAATAAAACTGATACTTTAAATTAATATTTTTCTTTTATGAAAATGTCTTTCAGTAACTTTCATCCATCTAGGAATGGTTAAAAAATAGAATAATAATTTAAAAAATCATAAATTTACGCATAGTTTTTTCATTGGATTATCGCATAGTTTTCAATTAATATCATCGTGATAAATTAGGTTTCCAACATATTAAAATATTAAACACAGCATTAATTGAGCCGTTCAGTGCACAAATCGATTAACTCCATTAAATGTAAATGTTCAGTTAAAATAAACAGTTAAAGTAATTGTAACTATAAAAATATTATATCTATATAACATTTTTTCTCGGGATATTTTGATTGAATTCATTAATTTTCTTTTAATCAAGGGTAACTTTTTATCACTGTATAAATATATAGAAGATTTTCAATGTTCCTTTGTTTAAAAAAAAACCCCACTTAAAACGGAATTAGTCGAATTATCTTCTGAACACCTCAATTATAAATAACATAACAAAAGGTTAGCTTTTTGAATTGTAATCCAAATCTTCCTTTCACCACAAAATTTATTGTTGAAGTTTTATCTGACCAAAACAGCAGGCAAATTTCCGAAACTTAAGCCACTGCATTCATATTCTAACGACTTCTTATCTGTAGTACTAGAATCACATACCTTGTTCATTTTCTTCTAAATGTTTATTTACTTTATATTTTAAAGGTAAAGAAAGCATATCTTTGAGTTGCAGCAGAAAATTTCAAATGTTTTTATGCACTTAAAAGATTTGTATTAAAGTAATTGTTTTATCCTATATTATTTTACTTATTTCACTTTTTAATTGTGCGTTGTATCATGTTGTATACGACTACAAACAGTAAAGTTTCTGGAATTATTAAATAAAAATAAGGGGCAGTGAGAATAAAAATTTGATAAAAGTAAAGCTATTAAATTATAAACAGAAGTTCTCTTATACGTCCATTAAAAATATTTCACAAATAAATAGGGGAGACTAGGGAGGGTTGACCATACGGAAGGCTTGACCCACCCATCAATTTTCATATTTAAAAGAATTTCAGAGTTTTATCAATAGGTGTCAACCAAAGCTACCGGAATGCTCAAATAACAGTCTCTGTTTCATAGAGACAATCGAGATACGTCTGGAAAAAATCAATTGTGAGGCGTTTTCAACCTAAAAGTTGTGTTTTTTAGAAATATTTTGTAAGCTTTTTTCAAATAAAATATATCACAGGAATTTAAGTAAGTAGGTTTAAGGCTGTTCTCAAATCAAAAAGAGCAACTTCCTGACATAAGTTTTAATTTATTTTTGTTCGAAAATGCATGAAACTGGCTGGTGTTGTTGTTCAGAAACTATGTCATCGAGCTGTTTTTTCCATTTTTTTGCAAACCCAATAGATCTTTCAGAAAATAATGTCAAAGTGGACGTTTTGAACCGAATTTCCGCTCGAAAGTAGAAAAATCATTCAAAAGCGAGCGAAAAACGGGTTTGTCACGTGATCGATATCGCTTATAACTCAATGGGTAATTGATTGATCCAAAAATGGAAAAAACAGTTCAATTCCAAATCGCTTCCTTGGTCAGGCTTTCCAATTTTATATCTTGCCGTTAAAAAATGAATTTGTGAATGTGTCAGAACGTTTTGCGCTTGTTCAGCAGAGCAGTTAAGAACAGCCTTAAAGTAATGCAGAAATATCGAGTTTTCATTCCAGGCATAAAGATTATACAGTAAGTTAGGCTTAACATAACAATATGCTATTCTTTAGAAAAAGGCTATGTGGGGAGGCTTGACCCAGTCAATGTGAGGGAGGGTTGACCACATGTTTAAGGCTTCTTTAACATATTCAAACGGCGGGAAACGAGAATTCTCGTTTTCATTCAGAAAACATCATTGACTAAGGGCGTGGCTTCTATCTTACAGAAAATGAATTTATATCATGTTGTCTATATTTTTTTTAGATTGTAAGAGATTTTTTATTAAGATCGTTCATTGAAAGATATTTAGCGATGCATAAACTTAGGAAACCTATCTAGAACACCAATTTACAAAAGACTTTCAGAATAGGGAAGAGCTTCTACTATTTTAAAATTCAGATTTGATAAAAAATTGCCCGTCGGCTATGTGTTAATTAAGGGGTTTTGGAAATCTTTTTATTACATACTGTGCATAATGAAAGATTAATGGTTGTATATGAAAATGAATGTAAATTTATTCTGCAAAGCTACAGTAAAATGGGGTGATGGAAAAGAAAACGTTTAAAACTGATTAAAGAAAGATCTAAAAAATTGCTATTTGTACCGCACGAAAAAAATTAATGAAATATAAATGGGAAAGTTGATAGGAGCTTTTTTTCCATTTAAATATTACTTACAATAGATAAATAGAAACAATGGAAAATACTAGAAAGTACGAAAGCAGCAGTCTTAACCGTTTCAGGGGCAGTGGTATGTTTATGAAACCACTTTATTTTAATTTCCAAATTCCACAATGGAATCAGAATTTTGCTAAAATCTTTTCAATTTAATAAGTATGTGAAATATAGCCTGTTTCATATTCCCAAATAAACTTGTTCGTATATTCCGGTGCCTGTCATTTATTTCAATATTTTAGTACTGAAAATACTTTGCCTCTGAAAGGGTTAAAAGGTGTTAATGATAAGTTACGTACTCATGCGACTGCAAAAGAACATAGTAGGAATCGAAAAACTTTTGAAGGTATGTAGACAAATTTCAACACAATGTATAGTTTCAACACAATGAGGCCATACTATGTGACAACTAGAGTTGTCAGATCGCATGTCACAGAAAGTATGGCAAAGAGACAAATAAAAAGCGCGACAGTTGCTTGTACCGGTCATAATAATATATGAAACCCTATGAAAATGGACCTGTCTCTAACAGAATAATGTCTTAAATATTAAAATTTCATTTTCCCTGTTGTAGAATTATATCTGCTCGGACAAAATCCTGCATAAAACAAAATCCCCCCCCCCCCCCTGCCAACATATGATTGCGCCTAAACAGATTTGTTGAAGCCTCATATTTTCAAAAATATTTTTTATAATAATTAAATCATGTAGCATAAAGTTATTTTACCTTTTTTTTAATCTGATTTTATTTCTTTTTACAAATATTTCAATATAAAACAAAGTGGGTCAAGCCTCCCGTACGTGGGGAGCTTTGACCCATTATTTTCTCATTATTAAAATCAATCATTTTTCAAATTTCTTATATATTACACTTATGTAGCAATTTTATTTTGATAACTGATTGTATAACGAATAAAATGATATGTAAAACTTTATTCTACGTTCAATATTTAAAATATAAAAAATCATTTTGTAAAAAGTGGGTCAACCCTCCCTAGTCTCCCCTATTCTAAAAACACACTCAAAATATATATTAAACATTTAATTGCTAAAAAGGACGTCAAATGTTAATAAAATACATTAAAAGATCTTAATAATTTGACATGTTTCGATTGAATTTACTCAATCATCATCAGAAAAACAAATAAACACTAAGATGGAAAATGACAATAAACTATTACAAATGAAATTTAAAAATAAATAAATAAAAATCACGCGCGTAATATTTTAACATGTTTCACGTTGCCCTATTTTATTTTCAAATTATCTAACAATTCAATCCAAATATTTGGGATTTGAAATGACAAGGAATCATTGCAGACCATTGAGTTTCTGACGTAAATTTCGATAGATTCTCTAATGAAAAGTTGCAAATAAAAATCTGACCTTATAAATTAATCTACTTTCATTAAACAAAATATTTTTGTTTTCTATTTTATTTAGCCTAGATAATGCGGTTTTACCTCTATTAAATTTTATGTCAGCAATGTGTTCTTTACATATCACTTTGAATTTTCACTGAGTCATGCCAATATAATAATTTCTATAGCCACCTTCTTTAAGAAAAGGAATGATATAAACACCGGAAAGGTCAAATTTATCAATAGGGTCAATTTTAGTGGTTAAAATTGATTTTAATTTTGGAGGGGGTCTAGCAATTAAATTTAAATCAAACTTTTTTAGTTGAGTTTTAGCGGATTCGAAGAAATTTGGATAATAATTTATAACCACCCTTTTCATGTTATTTTCTCTGTCGGTTTTATTCTCAAACACTGCTTCGTTCATTTTGTTAATAAACTTTTTAATTAATTTATTAACTATTTTAACTTGATATCCGTTGTTAATAGCTTTTGTTTTAATTTTATCTAATTCATCATTTAAATTTTCAGGGGAACAAATTCTAAAAGCTCTGTTTATAAGGAATCTAAAGGTAGATAATTTATAAGAATATGGAGTGCAAGCATCAAAAGGTATAACATTTAAGTTAGTTATTGGCTTACGATATATTGAACGAATTAGTTTATTATTTTCTCTTCTTAATTCAGCATCTAAAAAAGGTAATTTTTTATCAGTTTCAAGTTCAAAAGTAAATTTAATCTTATTATCTAAATCATTTAACTGTTGAATAAAAACTAACAATTTATCAACTACCCCCTGCCAAACAATAAAAATATCATCTACGTATAACGTAGCCATACTAAAGGTAATAATTTAAAAGTACTGAAAATTTTTGATTCAAGGGGGCGTAATTTGAATGTTGCTAGAAGGCCTGAAATTGGAGATCCCATTGGGGCACCGTCTGATTGTTGATAAATTATATTATATCTTATATATTATATTGACATACCAATGAAAAACACTTTAAAAAGTGGCCTAAACCTAATAATTAATAGTAATTATTTTATTTTTAACAATATAATTTATCAACAATCAGACGGTGCCCCAATGGGATCTCCAATTTCAGGCCTCCTAGCAGAATTCAAATTACGCCCCCTTGAATCAAAGAAAAAATTTTCAGTACTTTTAAATTATTACCTTTCGTATGGCTACGTTATGTAGATGATCTTTTTATTGTTTGGCAGGGGTAAGTTGATAAATTGTTAGTTTTTATTCAACAGTTAAATGATTTAGATAATAAGATTAAATTTACTTTTGAACTTGAAACCGATAAGAAATTACCTTTTTTAGATGTTGAATTAAGAAGAGAAAATAATAAACTAATTCGTTCAATATATCGTAAGCCAATAACTAACTTAAATGTTATACCTTTTGATGCTTGCATTCCATATTCTTATAAATTATTTACCTTTAGATTCATTATTAACAGAGCTTTTAGAATTTGTTCCCCTGAAAATTTAAATGATGAATTAGATAAAATTAAAACAATAGCTATTAACAACGGATATCAAGTTAAAATAGTTAATAAATTAATTAAAAAGTTTATTAACAAAATGAACGAAGCAGTTTTGGAGAATAAAACCGACAGAGAAAATAACATGAAAAGGGTGGTTATAAATTATTATCCAAATTTCTTCGAATTCGCTAAAATTCAACTAAAAAAGTTTGATTTAAATTTAATTGCTAGACCCCCTCCAAAATTAAAATCAATTTTAACCACTAGAATTGACTCTATTGATATATTTGACCTTTCCGGTATTCATATCATTCCTTTTCTTAAAGAAGGTGGTTATAGAAATTATTATATTGGCATGACTCAGAGAAAATTCAAAGTGAGATGTAAAGAACACATTGCTGACATAAAATTTAATAGAGGTAAAACCGCATTATCTAGGCTAAATAAAATAGAAAACATAAATATTTTGTTTAATGAAAGTAGATTAATTTATAGGTCAGATTTTTATTTGCAACTTTTTATTAGAGAATCTATTGAAATTTACGTCAGAAACTCAATGATCTGCAATGATTCCTTGTCATTTCAAATCCCAAATATTTGGATTGGATTGTTAGATAATTTGAAAATAAAATAGGGCAACGTGAAACATGTTAGAATATTACGCGCGTGATTTTTGTTTATTTATTTTTACATTTCATTTGTAATAGTTTATTGTCATTTCCCATCTTAGTGTTTATTTGTTTTTCTGATGATGATTGAGTAAATTCAATCGAAACATGTCAAATTAAGATCTTTTAATGTATTTTATTAACATTTGACGTCCTTTTTAGCAATTAAATGTTTAATATATATTTTGAGTGTGTTTTAAGAATATATATTTGTGAAAAAAGTAAAGCTTCCACGTCCTTAATAATTCCAGTCTTTAAACTTCTTTTTTTCTAACCATTTTTCTTTTATTTGTGAAAGAAGGGGAAAAAGAAAAGGAGAACGAAGCAAGAAGTGAGAAAAAAAATCTTTTCAAAGTTTTAAAGATATTTTTAAATGTACTTTTAATATCACATATTCTTTCGGACTATGTAATTAAGCAAAGCCTTAAAATAGATTTCTTTAAGGTATGAAACATGGAAAAAGAATCTCGTTAAAAGAAAAAAAAAAAAATCCGCATCGGTGAAAATAACTTTCAGTTATTTACATTTACTGACAAATAGTTAAGAAAACAAACAAAGAAAAGACTCATTATAAAGTACAGTAGAGCGCCGATTATCGGAACTCCAATTAACTGAACTTCCAGTTATCCGAACAGCCCACTTCTCCCCAAATTTTTTTTTAACCGAACTCCCAATTATCCATTGCCTTGGAATAAAATTTTAAATAAAGAAAAAAACTGATAGTGGATCGAAAATGAGGAATGTAAATCAATAAAGGAGATGTGAAGAATCCTAAGCTATGAAGAAAATGAAATTAACTAGTGGTTAAATAGTGAAGTACCATGACCCTGGATATGAGATTTTAAATAATGATGAGATTCATGGTGAAAAAGAAATTGAAGAACATGTAAACGAATGCTCTGAAAATAACCCAGGTCCATCAGATAACGAAGGCTTTGAATGTTTGGAAACAGCTCGAACGGCAGAAGAACGTTGGTCCTATTCAGCTAACGTATTTAAGAAGAATTAGAGATGTGGCAGCATTGAAAAGAATGTCTTCGTTGAAGCAAGCAACAGCCAAAAGCTTTTTCGCTTAAACTATAACCTCTAGAGTTCAAAAAATGATAAAAAGGAAAAAAAATTGAAAAAGACAAAACAGCACAAACTATGCTGCCAGTCCTAAGCTTAGATACCTTGTGACGGTTTTAGTATAGTAAGAAACATCCCTTAAATTGTCTGTCCATTTATCCGAGCTTTTGCTTATCCGAACTAGGGTCGGCCCCAACTTGTTCGGATAATCGGCGCTATACTGTAATATATTTTTTTTTATTCAAAATTCATATACGATTGTTGAACTTCATCTATTATAATGTTAAATTACAAACAAATTTGAAAAGTTTCAATTGTAAATTTGAACATTAGTAATTTCTTCTAAATTGAGGTTCATTTAAAACAGAATTGTCAGATAAATAATTTTTATAGATATCTCTGAAATATAAATCCTTGATTCATTAAGTTCAGAACCGACATATGATAAATCAAATTGCTTTAATTTCTAGATTTGTAGATTAGAATTTCTAGATTTTGTAGATTTCTGTAACCACCACCATACCATATCACCTAATATTCACTTTTAAAGGATTCATATACGAGTATAATCGTCTCCATCAATAATAATGTTTTTGACTTACTTTTATATTTGATTTACTGACATTTCTTCTCAACACTTAAAAAATGTAATATAAACAAAAATATTTGATTTGATTTCATTGTTTTCTTTTCTCTGTTTTTTCTGCCAAAGTATACAACTAACTGATTTAAATGAATTGAATTAAGTACTATGACAACGAACAGACGTACGTTTCGTGAGTAACTTGGACTCACATCATCAGTGCCAATAAAGAAAAATAAACATCCTTCCAAAGACATGAAATTGAAAGACGAAAACCCAAATAACCATAAACTACACACCGAAAGGTCTCCACGTTCCATTGTGTTCAATCATGTTCCATCATGACCCATGTTGGTTCCATTCTGTTCCATCATGTCCCATCATGACCCATGTTAGTTGCTGGAACATGATGGGCTTTCGATGTGTTGTTTATGGTCATTTGGGTTTTCGTCTTTCAATATCATGTCTTTGGGGGTATGTTGATTTTATTTTATTGGTACTGATGATGTGAGTCCAAGTTACTGACGAAACGTACGTCTGTTCGTTGTCATCGTACTTAATTTGTATATTGTGTGTTTAAACGTTGTTTTTTTAGTGAATCAACTTTTGTAAACTCAATAAATTTTCTTATACAGTAGTGGACAAAATTGTGGGAACTTTTTTGAAAAAGTGTATTTTTGAAGTTTGATGGCTGATAACACAACTTTCTCTTTAAGTATTACAATAAAATTCTATGCCAATGAAACATAATTTAATCAAGAATGTAATGCAACAAATTTCATGAAGGAATATTTATTAGAACAACAGTCATAAAAAACAAATGTGAAACATATCGAAAAAATGAAATATACAAAAATTATCGCAATGTCAGTTAATTACTTAGTTGTGTGATCTTTACTATGAATTATGGGCTTACAACACCTTCCCATAGGGTGAATCAAGTTCGAAGCTGTTAGAATGTCATAAACAAGATTTAACTATTGCTTCTATTAATAAGATTTTATTGCTGAGTTGCTTCTGTTTCTTTAGTTGGCTCTATATTTTCAACTGGGTTAAGGTCTGGGCTATTCTCTGGCCATTCCAACATTAGAATATGATCATCTTAAAACCACTTTTTCACACTTTAGCAGCATGACATGCAGCTGAATCCTGTTGAAATATAAATACTGCATTATCTTGGAAAAGATTACGTGCGGAAAGCTTCATTTGCGATTGAAATACAGTAAATTCTGCCTAAGGCGGACTCTGTATAAGCCGGAAATCTGTCACCGCGGAAAATTCTTCAAGTCCCGGCGAACCCATAGAAAATTACATTAACTCATGCTGTATAAGGCGGAATCTATCTAACGCGGAAACGGAAAGGATTTTAAGGTCCCACCGAAACCAAAATTTTGCATAAGGCGGAAAAAAGGATATTTTAAAAATGAAAGGCATTTCGTTTATCAAACTTTAAAACTGTTTAGTTAAATACTCAATGTCGAGGATGTCAGTTAAATTCCGTAACACTTTGAAAAAGTTAATTCAAAAGACCAGAAACTCTTTAAATTTTAAGGAATTCTTGCTTATGACATTTTTTTCTTATACAAAATTGAATTTAGTTATTTTTATTTCTAGTAGAATGCAAATTTATGAAAATACATATTTTCTAAAGTACAATATTTTATATTTTAAGGTTGTACTCAAATTCAAAATTATAGCTTTCTGCCTCATTCTCGAAGTTTATTACTTTGTGTGTGAAATCATATATAATCAACAAAGTGCATGTTTTTGTTTCTACCTTACCTGTGCGAGCACGCGCCAATTCGGCATATTACAGCAGTAATAAACAGCACTACTAATATTACAGCAGTACTAAGAAATTGAATAGCGTTTCTCATTTACCTATAAAGACAAAGGATCTTTCAGAACTTCAGTTTTCAATCGATTTTCGAGTCAGGAAAAATAATGAAAAATAACAAAAAATCGAGATTTTTCTGAGGGGGAGGTGGGAGCTTTTTTGCATAAGCCGGAATATTGTCTACCACGGAAAATTTTCTCAGTCCCAAACGATTCCGCCTTAGACAGAGTTTACTGTATTCCATTTATGTATTCTTCGTCATTCATATTTCCATTAATCCCACAAATTCAGCCCACACCTTTTGATGTCATGCAACCCCATGTCAAAACACTAACTGGATGCTTTACGGTGTGTGTAATGCAATTGGGGATGCAAATCTGTTCCAATTCTTCCTCTTGCGTATTTTATGCCATGACTACCAAACAGGAAGATTTTGATCTCCCCAGACAAAACAATACTATCCCATTTTTCCACTGTCCAGTTAACATGAGCTTTAATCCTGCTTAATCTTTTCAACTTTTGTTAGAGAGATAGAAATGGCTTTTTTGTGGAATTCCTACATTTAAACTGCATCCTTATAGTCCACGATGAACAATTCTCGCACTCAACATCACACTGGCTTGCACCATTTCACCTTTAATATAGCCAGATGATTTTCTTCTGTCACCTATGCACAGTCTCTTAATTCTTCTATCATCACTTGCTGCTGTACATTCTTCCTCACCTTTGCCAGTTTGGTTTTGTAGAGACACAGTCTCCTTAAACCGCTTCAAAAATTTAGAAATGTCATCGTTGGTTACATTTCCATCAATTTTTCTTCTAATTTCTTTATAACTGTAGCCTTGTTCACTTAATAGTACTAATTTACATCACTTTCTAGGTAACCAATCAAATGTCTGTGCCATTTCTATAATTTTCTTATGTTTCACATCTAACTCTAATATCAAAAACATAAAGCCCAGAGAAATGTCCTCCTCACAGTCCTCAAATGTCTTCTAAAAATGACAACAACGTTGAATCCTACCGTTACCTGATTGACCCACTGCCAAAACCGGATGACATCTGATTGACCCCCTAAACACTCATGATCATTGGCTGGAAACAAATAAGCTACTTCATATTAACTTAAGCATTTTTTTTATACTTTTGATTAAATACTATTAACAAAATTTATCTCATTAAATTCTTGATTATATTATATTTTTACTGATATATAATTTTATGGTATTGGTGTTATGAGCCACCAAACCGTAAAAATACACCTTTTCAAAAAGTTTCCACAATTTTGGTCACTATTGTAGCTTTAGATGGTTTCGCATGTGCTAATTTCAATTAATTCAAATTTTTCATTTTAGCTGTAGTTTAAGTCATTGTCTAAATTACAACAAAATTGAAATTGCCGATTTAACTGTTTCAACTTATTTAGTTGCATTCACAATAAGTATTAGACCAATGTCAGACAGGCGTCTTTTTTGCTGCTTTTTTGCTTAAGTATTATCCATTCGCAATGCTTAGCATTGTGAATGGATAATACTTAAGCAGAAAAGGCGCCCGTCTGACATTTATCTCAATGCTTGGTTGTTCTCAATTCATTCAATTTTGCCCAGTCATACCCCGGTGTGCGGTTTCTCTAATACCAGAAAAAAGTTTTAAATCCTTCTGTTTGATTTCTAATCTTTTGGAATTTTTTTCTCCTTTTAACATTTTCTTTTTTTAACCCTTTCCAGCGCGGTATCCTTAAAAAAGGACACTTAATTTTAATTCCAAAACTGGCAAACGGCACCAAGAATATTAAACTAAAATTTTCCTATTATAATATACATGAAATTAAGCAAGTTTGTATTTTCTAATAAATTCGTTTATAAATTGCGGTGCCAGTCCATTATTTTATCAGTTTATAAACAGAATTACTCCGCGCCGGTAAGGGTTAAGGAACTGAGAATGGAATTGCATCTCTCTGTTTATGCACATGGCCCCTGCGTATTTGTCTCCTCTGAACCCTTCTCTGTAGATTCTATAGGACCCACAGGAAATTACATATAATGTCTGTAAAAATGCTAAATTTTATGCACTGATTTGTTCAAAATATCCAGAATTTTCATTGTTGTTGAAATACATTGAGGGATTTTCTGTACTTTCTCCGATTTGTACTGCATTATTTCAACATCTATGAAGATTAAAAAGTAGATTTTTTTTTTAAATTCACCACAGTTAATGTAATATGATAAATAAATGCATACAAATGGAATTAGAATTTAAAAAAAAGAAAGTATTTCCATTCTGCTACGAGAATCTGTGTCGGAAAAAGCGTGATGATATTTTATCGTTTTCAGCTACAAAATTTGACACACTTTTTAGACAGTTTATAAAATATATTGTGATCTTTCAGTCGTTAAGACATGTATATAACTTTTAATTTTTTTTAATGAATATCTAACAAAAATAACGTCTTTTAAAACTTATTTATACACGAATCTTAATAATTTTATTAATAAAGAAAGGCACTTTAAATATTTTACCTGAGTTAACCGCGTTAGAAGTGAAAATATTTTTCATATTTAAACTAACTTGCACGAGCGTAATAATAAACTGAAAATATATATATATATATATACTAGCAGGCTGAGCCCGCTGCGCTGGTCCATTTTTCAAATAAACCTTCAATCAAACGAAATGGAAAATCCGACTCTGTATTTTAAATTAATATGGACCTTCACCTGGAAGGTCCTTCCGCATTTTCTGAATACGCATCGGACGCAATTGCGCTATTATATTATATGATGCGTTAGACGAAATACGGGCAATTCAGAAGCAACTCTTTAGTACACATGTAGAGTTTGGGAGGGAAACGCGGCCATTACGATCATATCACCCACCACACTACTAAAAAGAGAGAGAATTACAATGACTGCAGAGATTGACCATTTAACTTAAAGAATGTTTGGGTTATTCACTTTCGTTTGTTAGTTCTTTTACTCCAGGCTTTTCAGTTTGGTACTTTGTGCGGATCTGATAACATAAATACAATCTCTCTCTACGTTACAATATATTTGGTAATATACGTCTCCTTTTGCCAGGTTTTCTCTACAGTTTCTTATCTTCGATTTCCAGTAGAGTAAATACAATCAAAACAGTATTTAACTTTTATATTTTAAAATATGTGAATCATGTAAAAGTGGATATTTAAAGCGGAATTGTGTGAATAAAATTAAAATAATATCATTTTAACTGCCGTTTCTTTTTACATACCAGTTTTAATCATGCAACTATTAACCTAGGAAAATAACCTCGATAACTAATTCAAATAGAAAACTAAACCTCTAGTTTTCATTCAATAAAATCTTCCCAATCATCCGTAATCGGATCCACAACCAAATTTGATGGGCAACGTTAGAAATGTTCGTAACGGTATGGCTAAAAATGTACCAGAGTTAGCTACAAAACAGAGTTAATTACGTTCCAAACTACATTCCATTAAATAATGTCAAATTGCTGTTGATTGAATTTTAGATCTTTCACTATCAAAACTCTTTGCAAATGATAAATAAAGTTAGTTATGCAAAATTTTTAGTTGTGATCTTTTTGGGCAAACCGAAGATTTTTTTCGCATTTCTCTAATGAGCGTAATAAGACGGAGAAATAAACATGCTTTTATTTTCAAGATGTCATTATTCATCAACTTGTTGCCTAAATAAAACTAAAAACGTTAATTTGTGACTATGATCAGCTGCTCGGGCTGTGCATCAGCCAAAATTTTATAATGACTGAAATTTTAATTGAATTTGAGGTACTTTTTTAAAAAAACCTAGGCTAAATGAACAAATATTGTTCCATTGGCTACCTTTGGCATTTGAAAAAATTACTTTTCTACATTCAAATTAATGCTTTTTTAGTGATAGTAAAATAACTGCACATGAAAAATATCTATTAGTAAATCTTCTTTTGTCCGTTTGCTCCATAATACAAAAACATAAATTTACTAATCGCTAATTACTAAAAGTAAAAATTTCGCGTAATCTTCTGAAATCGGATTTACCGTCCACGGTTCCTTTCAAACATAAACGAATCTTCCAACACTATACAGTAAATTCGCCAATTGTAAGGTAACTTATTATGGAAGATTCATCCAATATCTTTTTATAACATTTCTAAAAGAAGGGAAGATATGAGAAAAAAAAAAAAAAAAGAAAAAAGAAATGACGAATGGAATGGAATATCGAAAAGTGATTTCAGAAAGCAATTTTTATTGCAAAATGTCTTTTTTTCGTGATAGAAATAACGCATAATTGCTTACATTTTCTTAAGAATAATTTTTACTAGCTAACATTGCAAACATTGAACGTTTGTATAAGGGAAATTGGCGATATGTTTTTTATTAAAAAAAGAATGGACAATATTAGCTAATTTGGCTTCGAGGTTATAAAAGTCACAAATTTGGGGAAAAGAAACCGACATGCTTTCGCAGTAAAGTATGATGAGAAATTTTTAAAATGTCTAAAATTAAATTATTTTACAATATGTATGTGCGTGTCTGGGAGACATTTATACTAAAATTCAAATATTTGACTCCATTTTTAAAATATTAATTGCTATTTATATATTGTACATTTGAATTTTAAAAAATACTCAAAAAAGGCTCTCGTACACTTGCAAAATTACCTTTATTGTAAACATCGCTTGAACCCAATTCACGCTTACGTCTTTTTGGCTTAAAATCAAATACTTTGGCGACAAAAGTTAACTCAAAAATCACAAATAAACATACAACATGTAAATCATAAGTACCATCATTTTTACAATTACATCTGCTAGTTTCGTCTGTGAGTCACATGATGGAAGAGTTAGAAATAAAAAAGAACAAATCAAAAACAAAATTGTTACCACAAGGAAGGTCTCCTTAAAGAGCATACTCAAATTATTTTGAAAAGAAAAAGACTTTTAAAACTACTCATGTATGTAGTAAAACATCCGTCAAATTTGGCGGTGGAATCTCAGTAAAAATCTGAAAAGAATCTATAATTATTCGAGTATTTGGCGCAAAAAAGACGAACGTTCCACGTTTTTTGTCTAGCCAACACATTTCCATCCCAAATGCAAAACATTTAAATGCATTTGAAAATTGCTTGTTAAATAAGTGTTTAAATGCCTAAAACTCAATGAATTTAAACTTAAACGAAGGATTAGCGTATTATTTTTTTATCTTTAAGCGTATATAATATAAAAAATAGCGTGTTGCAGTAGTTATTTAATTCTACATGGCTTCACCGGCTGGAAATGTTTTAAGAGTACTATTTGATTATTCATTCAACCAATTTCGCCAAATTATATAAATTGCGAAACTATTCGCCAAATTATATAAATTGCCAAACTACTCGCCAAATTATACAAATTGACAAAATTTTTATCTTAAACAACGAAAGAATAAATAAATTTTTAAACATTAATAAAATTACAAATAGAAGTGAAATTAAAAATCACTTGATGACGCAACAAACACGTGTACTGTGTTTAATGTCAAGTGAATGTAAAATTTACGATCAGGTATTATTGGCATTTAATCTTATAGTTTGGCGATAGTTATTTTGCCGAAGGGATAATCAAGTAGTACCGTTTTAAGTTTGTTTTAAAAGTAGCTGGCTAATTAAAAATGCTACCATTAAACATTTTATATTAAATACTTGTTTCCATGGCAACAATAACCTTCATTTCTTGTTTCTGATACTAACGATATCGAAGTCAAATTGCCAATGTTCAGAATCGGACATTAATTTTGAATTTGGAAAACATTTAATAAACTGAAATTTTGTTTTAAACCGTATAATTACGATAATAAAATTTTAATATATACACATATAAAGGTATATGACAAAACTGTAGTAATAAAAATGTTTTTATTTAAGTTAAACTTAATCTATCTTCGTATGAAGAGTAGAAAAAGGTTTTTCTTAAAAATTATTTATGATAAAAAAAGTATCATTCAAAATTTTATTGTGCCGCCAACCAACATTAAATCGCCAAAACAATTAAATTTTCATTATTTTTTTTTACAAACGCTAAATCGAGATTCTGCGGATTTTTTTTATAAACATATTATATGTCACGAGAAGAATCTTCTACATATTCCTCATGAGAAGATATTTTTTCAAGTATTTCTGAGCATGCACTTATCGAAACTTCCTTGATATCATCCTAGCAATTTTTCAGATGCATTTTTCTTAACCTGACGCAAAAGATAAAGAGCCAAATCTTATTTCAATTGCAATATTTTAACTGAGTAATTTTTTAAGCATTACGAACGTTCCCTTTCATGTTTAAATTAAATATTTTCGTTTTTTAATATTATCACTCATTAAAACGGATTTTTTTCTTCTTTTTTTCTTCCTTCTTTTTTTTTTTAATTAAAATTAGTTACAGTTTTTTTCTTTTATGTTTCGAGGTGTAATAACTGTTTCAATTTTTTTTTGATCAACGATAAATTTCGCCAAGAAATAAAATGACAAACCTTATCGCCGAAAATAACAGAACTTTCCGTCATAATTCTATTACTAATCTAGGTAGAATGATATGTTATAGCTTAAAATCTTTCCTGAAACGATACTTATCTAACGGTATAAGTTCCGTAAAAATCCATGGAGTAGAACTCGAAATCTAGGCGTTCGGAACGAAATTTCCATTTGGATTTTATATATATAATAGATTTAAAGATTGCTTACTTAAAATTTGAGTGTTATTTTAAATTCAAGTATGAAGAGTTAAAACACATTTAAAAATAAATTGAATAAAATGTTTTCCTACATCATATATTTACTAAAAAAAGCGTTCCAAAGTATCATATACATGTAATGAAAGTAATGCAAACATTCGGAATATTTTTAGATTCAAAGTTCCCCCTCTCCCCCAAATAAAAAGATCTTTCTTTAAATTATGTGAATAATTTTACGTTATCGGCAAGGATGTTTACAGCATAAACGATGTAGGAAAGAATATAGTTTGTGAATATGATTGCATATAACAAAGTGCAGGATCCCACTAGCTGCCGAGATATTTGCTCTGAAAGCTGATAGATGGGAGGTACTGGGTTCGAACTCATGTCGCGCTCTCAGCCTAACCGTTCGAAGTTTTCCATAACTTTCTTCTAACCTTGCGTAAATACAAGTTAGTTTCTTTTAGAGAGACCCTCATGAAGGGCAACTCTCCCTCTTGGCTAATATTCTTAGCGCAGATATTCGGTCCTAAAAAACACCATCATCATCGTAATGCAGTGCAAAGCAAAATCTTTCTAGAACTTCACAACAGTATTTAGTAGAATTGCACAGTACATCATAAGTTCAGAGCCAATGCATACATCATAAGCTGTTTCACTCTAATATCAAATTAGTTGAATCGCCCTTTAACTTGAAGTTCTTTTAACTGAACGACCCGGAATTTGGAAAAGAATGGATAACTTTGAGATTCTCCCTTAATTATCAGTTGCCTTCTGAACTATTCTTCTTATTTGAAATTGAACTTAAATTTCAAGTTGAATTCAGCTTTTTCATATGATCCTTTCAATCGTTTATTACTTTCTTCTATCATTACAAGAAGAAAGTATTGGATTCGTGAAAATTTTCGACTTCCGGTTTTCGACGGATTTACACGTTTTAGGGGTCAGAGATTACGAAAAACATGTTTTTACAAAATGTCTGTCTGTGAGTCTGTCTGTCTGTATGGGACACAAATTTTGTGGGCGCTCTATCTCAAGAACTAATGCACGGAATTTAATAAAAATTTATATTCTAATAGTCCCTAACATAGATTGGTGCTGATTAGTTTTTGGAGTAAATCGCCCAACAGGTGTCGCTGCTATGCTGCATTTTCGCGATTTCTGCAATAGCTCTATCTCAAAAACTAATGCACGGATTTTTATCAAATTTCAGATTCAGTTTTTCCTTTATATGAATTGGTGCTGGTACCGTTTTGGTGTAAATCGCTCAACAGATGGTGCTTCTATGCTGCATTTTGAGGATTTACACGATTTTCGCAATAGCTCTATCTCAAGAAATAATGCACGGATTTTGATCAAACTTCAGATTTAGTTAGTCCTTGACATGAATTGACGTTTTGTACATTTTGTGTAAATCGCTCGACAGGTGGCGCTTCTATGCTGCATTTTTTGAGATTTCCGCAATCTATCTCAAGATCTATCTCAAAAACTAATGCTTAGTTTTTCAACAAACTTCAGATTCAGATATACCTTGATATGAATTAATGCTGTTTATGTTTTGGTGTAAATCGCTCGACAGGTGGCGCTGCTATGCAGCATGTTTCACGATTTCCACAATAGCTCAATCCCCAGAACTAATGCACGGATTTTCATCAAACTTCAGATTCAGTTAGTTCTTGACATGAATTGAAGTTTTATGCATGTTAGTGTAAATCGCTCAGCAGGTGGCGCTGCTATGCTGCATTTTTCAGAATTTCCACCATAGCTCTATCTCAATAACTAATGCACGAATTTTCATTAAACTTCAAATTCAGATATAATTTGATATGAATTAGTGCTAAATTAATGTAATTTCTTGTATTATCTAAATGATTTAATTGACGTGATTTATATAGAAGAAAGTTTTGTGATGGCCACAACATACTAATTTATTTCGTATTTATTTAGCACGGCCATTGTATAAACAGAAGTTGCAATTACAAATTTAACAACTTATGCATACGCCCAGACATGTGCTTGTCTGAATTAAGTCTCTTAAAATGTTTTTTAATGTGAACTGGTGAAAACAGATTCTGGCCTGTCCGATTAAAAAAAGATAAGCTAAGTGACTTAACTACCATAGTGTTAACAAGGCATTTAGAGAATGCAGCTAAAAATGCCTGATTACTGTGCCAATGGAATTATTGATTGTCTGGTCTAGTTGTCTAGTGTCTATGGTATGAATGAGTATAGGGTGGATCAGCGCAACAGCACGTGGGGCCCTGGACAAAGCACTTTGCAGGTACCTACACCCATAAGTGCAATATTCAAGATCTCGACTAATAACATTTTTTTTATACAAAACTGGTTTAAAACAAATCTCGTTTACATTTGTGATGACATTTCAAAAAAGTTATTTTTATACAGCCGGGTTTGTTTTTTCTTCTGAAATGCATTAAAAACACATCTTTCTTCTTCCACATTTAATGTGGATGATTCTGTATATTATCCTCAGTGATTCCTATTTAATAAAATCGATAAGGGTAGAATCACAGTTTAAATTAAGGGGACAGTTTACCCCAAAATTGATCAAAAAATAGATTTTCTTTTTTTAAATATTAAATGAAAGCCTGTTTAAATGTAAATATTTTGAAAACTTATTTTTACCCACAAGGCAATTATATCGCGAGATATTGTAAATTTTGTTAATACATCCAGCGCAATTACCCATACAAGTTAAAACTTTAAATGGCTTTTACTCCACGTTCATATTTTCTTCACTTTCACATTTTTAAAATACTAAGGATTTTTTTTTTTTTTTTTTTTTTTTTTTTTTTTTTGTATTTGAGATGTAGATTTAAACCTTTTTGCACATGTTCTTTATTATATATGTGATAAATCTACGCGTGGAATTAACCTTCAAGTTTTTTGTTATTTATTTAAAAATAAAAGTAAGGTACCTGGCCCCCATTATGGCCCATCTAAGGTTTGATTGCTTTTTTCACCATGTTAATATTATTTTTCCCGGAAACTATTTACGCTGTTGCATAGATGGATTAATGTTGTGAATAAAATGAAAGTCTTTATACTTGTAATTATACTATTAAAAATTATATAAGCTGAAACGTAAAAAATGCCATGTGGCCCATATATATATATATATATATATAATGAACAAAGTGAAATTGAACAGCTAAAACTAAGCTATAATAATTACCAAGCTAAAATTACCTTTTACTTGATAAAGAGAGTACTTCTGTGGGTAATTCATAGTTTCTTGTTTTACATACTGGTTTCCTATGTTCTTTTCTAATTCATATTTAGAACTTTATCAATTTATTCATATATTAGTGATTTCAAATTTATATATATATATATATATATATATATATAACCATTAAATAAATATTACCGACCACCATCAAAAACTGTGATATTCTGAATGAAATGACATTAACAAATACATTACCTCCCAAGATACATAACATGGATACCAAAAGTACTATCTTACGAGTATTAATATGGAAGAAAAAAAGAAAAATATGGATACCGATAAATATAATTGAAAAGCTTATATATTGAATTACGTTATCAAGGGTACAGAATTCAAATATATAAGCAAAAATAGTCGTTTTCTGTGGAGAAAAAAAGCTATAAGCTGAAATTTTTTTCCTCCCTGTACCCAAACGATTACTTGACCAAAAGAATAGATGCAAGATGAAAACAGAATAATATTAAATGCCATGAAATGGAAAAATCAATACAACCTTTAAGGGTGTATTCCGATCCAAACTGCTTATTTTCTGATTCATTTTAAAATTCATTTTTGCTCTCAAACGCATCAAACTGGGAAATTCTCTTATTTAGAAACTACATAATGTGCCGTGCTTAATAATTTTTTGATAAATGCAGAAAATACTGTAAAAAACGCTGTCAAAGTTGGCGTTTTTAACTGATTTTTCCGAAGCGGGCGATCTGGGAATGAAAAAAATGGTCATACTGAGAAAATAATTGCTTAAAAATCAAATTCTAATTAATTGAGCTGAAAATGAAATCACACGGCATGTTAAACATGTCTTCAGAAATCACCCCAGCAAGTTTCATGTTTTTACTTTTAAAAATGAGTCTGAAAATGCATCGGAAAGTTTCGAGCTGTTGAGGGTGGAAAAATATTTTTTCGAATACACCCTTAAATAATTAATTTATATCAATGAAATATAGTAATATTACACACCCTACCTAAATTAACACCATTTTTATTTAATCCAAATACCCACCAGCACATGTTAACCATTTACCGCTATAACTTTAAGGTTACTTTTGCATTTAAGATAACACAGATATTAATACATAATGGTTGCAGTTGATCCATTTTGAAATACCTTTATAAATACAATTAATTAATATAAATAGAAAATCATTCAATATTAGTATTTAAAATACCTATTAACACTTTTAAAATTACTAAACTAAAGTAAAAAATACCCAAAACTATTAATTTACATTATACCCATTAAAGAGCATAAGTGCCACCTAGTGTTTAAAGAAAAATGAAAGAATATTACAAATATTAAAAGTCATAGACATAACACAAACTAATTTTTGGTGCTGCCATCTATTATGCTAAAATGAAAGTATTTTGACAAAAATGAAAGTATTTTGATCTAATTACTTAAGCTATACTAGATTAATTCTCACATAATTATTCTAATTGGTAAACAAATCATATTAGATGTAAATTTCCAACTGGGCGAAAAATGTCCGGACCAAGATTCGAACCCGGGACCTCCTGGCTGAAGCCGCCAGTGCTCTGCCATCTGAGCTATCCCGGACGATTCTGGTCGAACTTTTTCACCCAGCTAACCTTGAAGATTACAGCATCTGGTCTGAAACCTGGTTCAGCTCAACAGAATAAATCTCAGGTAATGGAACTCCAGAAATCGCTGGATACGAAATTACACTAGATTAATTCTCACACAATTATTCTAATTAGTAAACAAATCATATTAGATGTAAATTTCCAACTGGGCGAAAAATGTCCGGACCAAGGATCTAATATACTTAAGCTATGTTTGCTTTTTACAATATCAAATAGTTAATAGAGAATAAAAATATAGATAAAAGACATTCAAAAATTTCATTAATTGAATAATTGCATCAATGCTTTCTTCATTCCTATTCACGCCATACTATTTTTAACATTCTTGATCCACTTATATAATTATTATTATTCATTTAACTGTCCATTTATATAAATATATTTAGTTGTATTGAAATGGATATTATATCCCTATTAATTAAAAATTCCATGTATTTAAATAAAGAAATCATAGTAACCGCATTGAAGCGAATGCTTGCAAATTTTACCATCTGCTTTACCCAACATATCCCAATAAATAAAAAATACCAGATTATATATTATTATTATTAAAAATATTAAATAAATATAAATGTTATTAGATTAACAACAATTATTATTACTAAGATATTATGTACCATAAAGACATAAATAAACATATTTATATTGAAATTTAACATATCAGATGTAATAACAAATTATAAGAATATAAAAAGCCTATAATGCATACAATATATTCTGCTACCAAACCCAGTTAATCTATACGGAGAATTTAAATAATTTTATAACATTGATAATAATATATAACAATGTACTAAAACATATAAAATAAATTATATATAATAAATAAATATAAAAATGACACTTAAAAAACACCAAGTATTACCATCAAATAGAAAAAATAATTAAATTAATAAAATGAACAGGAAATGAGAAAAGGATATTTGTAGAACTTAGTCAGAATCTGCAGTTCCCAAATGACTAAATTTCACAAATAAAGTGTGTGGTTTATTTTCATATTAGCCATAAAAAAGCTAAAAAAATATGAGTTTGGGACTACCAGACACAGAAAACCTAGTAATAATCTATGAACACTAATTAAGTTCAAAATGAAACAAGATTAAAAAGGATATAGGAATAATAAATAACAAATAACTAAATTTTAATAAATACTGTCATAGCAAGAGTTATATCAAATAAACTGATTATGCATATTATGCTCTATTAAGATGGTATACTATTAGAAATTGATATGATATTATCCTGAGTAGACTAAAAAGGAATTACAAGTTAATCATAAACTTTATTAAATACTAATGAAGATGAAAAAAATTAAAATGAATATATAAATATAACTACACCATTATACATATAAAATCATCGAATCAACATCCATTATGAAATGTGAATTAGCAACATATATAAATCAAATGCCCCTTATATATATATATATATATATATATATATATATTGGTTATATATAACCATTTTATAATTACAAATCATCATCGATTTCCAATTACTAAAGTTAAATTAATAAATTAGCTACAATTCATAACACTGACATTACATAAGTAAGACAAATATTATTTAAATTATTAATAAAAATTAATTGATAACTAATGAACAACAGTGAAAATGAAATGAAGTTTTATATATGACATGAAAGATGACAAAAATGCATCATAAAATGCAATTTCTTAAATATAGGTATCAAATAACTACAATAGAAGAAATCATAAGATATAGCCATTAAATAAACATCGAAGACCACCAACAAAAACTGTGAAATTATGAATAAAATGACATTAACAAATACAATTCCCCCCAACCCTTTCACGGACAAGGCACTTCTATTCGTAAAATCTTGAAATCAGTGAATGGTAACAGAATTTACAAACAAATTTCGAAATACAAAAATGCTTTTGTTCACTTACTTAATAAAAGGGAAATTTTCAAACGACCGTCCTTGAAGGGGTTAAAGCAGCAAATTTTAGTAATTGTATTATGTCAATCGTTTTATAACGCTGTTAAAAAATACCGAGAGACAAAGACCCTGTTTACTTAATTCATTTTATTTTAGCTTCTTTTCAAATGTTTAACTGATCTTCTTTAACCAAACACGAAAACAACCATTGGATGTCTTAACAGCAACTGATTCTACCTTAAATTTTTGCAATCAAAGGGAATTGAATGGAAACCCGTTTACATAGAGATCTCTACAGGTTTTTTCCTTATAATTCAATCTTCTCTAATCTTTTTAAAACCGATCAGATTAGCGTGCTTTTAAATTCTACAGTGTATGAACGGGGGTTGGCGAGCGTAGCTTTCAGGGGGCACAGCCCCCTAGTATATATATATAATAATTGCAATTTTTTGAAAACTAGGAAAATCGCAAAAAAAATCACAATTTTTTAAAAAATTAAAACAAAAAACAACATTAAAAAATTATATTTTTTTTTACTAAGAAATGTACTAATTCAAGAACAGAAGTGAAACAAAATTATGTTCGTAAATATATATATGCTTGAAGTCACTACAAACATATGCCCCACTCTGGCGCATTTTCGCCGATCCCAACCGTTATAGCAAAAATAACAAATTGCGCATGCGTGGAGACTTAATTAAAATTCTCTTACTAGAAAACTTGTACAGGGTTACCGAGGTTGCTACATGTCATCATGCTAAATTGGCGATTACTTTTTGGCTTTCGAAAAAATATTTCAGTTTCTTGTTATTGTGAAACGGTGATACAGTCTAGAGCTTATGTAAACTTATTTGATTTGATATTTATAATGAATTTACCTGAACAATACACGTATATTCCAGTAAAAAAATTATAAAAATATTTTCTCAAACAGTTTTGACTCTTCTCTTCTGTCATCAACTTTCATGTGACTTACAAATAATAAATATTATCTATACTAGATAAATAAATTTATAATATTACAATATAGGTTATAGAGAGATATTTTATAGTACATACTATAAAATGTTAAAATACTATTTTATGAATTATTATATAATTATAACTTTTTTAATTAACTGTTCAATAAATGTTAAAATATTTTGTAAAAAAAAAAAAAAAAAAAAAAAATGCTGTTATGTAGTATTTAAATACATATATTTATTTATTTTAATCATTAAATGGTTTACTGAAATGTTTGATCATTATTGATATTTTTATAATGTTTACGATATTTACTTATTATCGACATTAAATATTTTCATTATAAATAAAACACGTGTAATTCATAATAAATATTATCTTCTTTATTGTCTAAAGAACATAATATTTTATAAATAAATATCATAAATTTTCAATGCAATAGTGATATGTAAAATTTCATTTATTGAAATATATGGATAGCATTACATTACTAATATAATAATTAAAAAAAATAATAATAATTTTATAATAATCTAAGTATTAATATTATTGTATCATTACAGTTTTTAATAATAAATTATCAAATATAATAATTTGTTATTATCAAACCAATTATCTATAAATTACAGTGACATATTTAATTTTATAATATAATAACAACAATAATTTGATAATTATAAATTACAAAATATAATAATTTATCTTTATCAAATATTCTATATTCAATATTCTATTATTTCATATTCAAATATGCTATAATTATTTATAAATTGTATGAAAATTACATAATAATATGCTATTAATAAATAATTTGAAAACAAAATATTAAATCAAATTAGCTATTTGGAATATCTAAACATTGCTTATTTTTTAATTATAAATAATTAATTATCTAATTAATGTGTATTATAAATTAATTTGATAATGGTATAGCTAAAATGAACTGGATTTTAAATTAAAAAAAAAAAAACTCTTAATAATAATCTATATCTTTGCAAAGTAATTTTTATTTTTTTGATAGATGAATGATGTTACATAATATTAACCCATTTATGCCTGCATTTTTGTTTTCTCAAATTTCTTGCTAAAATCACTTTAAAATGTTGCAAAATGAACTGGAAAAATACTTTAAAAAATTACGCTAAAATATTATTGTAAATGTAAACGTACTACATATGGGAATATCCATATGTTGAAAAATGCATGATTATATGTTTTGTCTAAATTATATAAATTAAGCTTTTAAATTGTATATTATATACTATAATTAGTATTTTTAAGAACTATTAAAAAAATATAGTTATTTCCTTACAGAGATAAATTAAAAATAATCGCATGTGAGGCTAGAAAACACTTTATTTCAAAATCATCCTGAAAAGGACTTTACATAAATTACTGTCCCCAAACTGGCTAATAGAAATATGTACCCGTTTGCGCCTGGTGCCTATATTTTGTACGTTACAAACATGCATAAAAAATAAGCTTTAACATATAATTTCGCAATTTAAAAAAATGCGTACTTTAGAGAAGTCTACAAGCTAATATTATGACTTATTGATTTGGGTCCTTGATACAAAAAATACAAATAAACTTGCTTTTTACATTTCGCTATCTTGTAAAATGAAAAACCTACAAACACCGAAAAAAAGGCCTTCATTTAAGCAAATAAATATCAGTCTTAAGCTGTCATCTCTCGGTAATAGATAAAGACATTTATAGACAATTACTTCATACAATTTTCATGTTGTAAAGAAGAAGAAAATTATGAAAAATTGTTAAAATTCGAAACGTCCCATAAATGGGACGCTAGGCATAAATGGGTTAAGATACAATTTATATATGGAGTGAAATAAAAGAGAAAGATCACCGGTATAAGATAAGACTACTATTTATTTGAATGTATCCCTAAAAACAGTCTCATATCATATCAATTCTTTCTTCATTTTTATACACCACAATTATAATGCGATAAAAACATCATATCATGTTAATCATTAACTGAAAAAAATCTAAAGAAGTATAAATGATATTGATGTTAGCTTATTTTCGGTTCAAATAGTATCATTCCCCTCCATCCATACACACACACACACACACAAAAAAAAAAAAAAAAAAAAAAAAAAAAAAAAAAGCAAAGAGAGATATAGTTAAAATAAAAACATAAGAAAAATATTTAAAAAATTAAAATAATTATATTTTGCCATTAAAAAGTTAAATAAGATCAAAACTGATTATTTACATTTACAACTGATAATTTACATTCATAAAGAGTGAAAAAAAGAAAAGAGAAAGAAAACTGTACTGTGCCGCCCAGTAATTTAAACATAATTGGTTATTAAAAGAATTTTATAATTATCTTAATAGCTTTTAACTGAATTAAAAAAAAAAAGTTCCAAGAAGTTGTATTTAGAAAGGAAGGTCATAGTAATAATATTCAATAAAAAATGCATTTAATATTTAGTAAAATTACATAAAAAAGTGGAATAGGTTGTTAAAAAATAATGCAATATTAAATTTGTAAAAATCATAAACTATTACATTTAAATTTATATGTACTGCTTAAAATAAATTAATACTGTTTCTTTAAAAATATACTATTTTGGCATACAAGATTTAAAAGGATATATTTTTAACTTTATGTTAAAAAAAACTAAATATATAAAGTAAAAATAAAAATAAGTTAATAATTCTTCTTATTATTAAGTGTGGAAAAAAAAAATATGTATTTGCAGCTACATTTTTATTAGTAATGCGTTTAAATTACTCATTCACAGCTCATTTGCAAAATTTAACTCTTTATTTGTTGAGTAATAAAAAAATTGCATTAGTATTAAATATTTTAAGAAAATCACATGAAGCTATTTCTAAAGCAGCGTTGTTTGTCAATAAAAATAAAATAATGTAATTGACATAGAAAAGTACAAAACAAATAAAAATAGAATATTAAATAAAGTTGTGTGTTTAATAAATGAATTATATTAAATAATATGCAGTTCCTTCTGTTGAAATTAATAAAATTTTACATGGACTTTCACCAAATTACTTTTAATTATTTAAAAATATAGATTGCAGGTGATTTAAAATAACTAAACAATAAGTGTAAAAATATATAATTGATGGTAGATGTACTTTTATTTATTATAACCATTGGCTTATTACAACATTTAGAAAAAATTTTGCTAATCAACTGAAAATTTTGAAAAAAAATGTTGATGGGATGAAAATGTCATGTCTGATATGATAAAAGCGCCAACCTGGTAACCCTGTACGTACATGTTTTCTAGTAAGAGAATTTCAATCTAAGTCCCCACGCATGCGCAGTTTCAAAGTTTTGCTATAACGGTTGGGATCGGCGAAAATGCCACTCTGGCCGTAATGGAAACCTCTGAGTTTTTTTTTTTTTTTTGCCACTAAAAAACGGATATACTAATAAGTAATGTTAAAACTATTGATTGTATCTTAAAGTAGATTAACGGTGTTATTATATTCATTTTTACTTTGTATTAAATGCTAACAAATATTAATAATGCGAAATATTACCTACCTTTTAGAAATAATAACACGATTTTTTTGGCCGAAAATTTCACTTCCTCTGCAAGTAGCGTCGTCCACGTGATACGACTTGTTTTTTTCCATTTTCTATCGTCCTTAGGGTCGAACGTATACTGCCATCTATTGAATTAAAAAGAAAGCAAATGAAATATACGACGTGGGCCATACTGAACCGGGCCGCGTATTTCAGAAGTGCACATTCACAAGGCGACCAGCAGAAATACTGTCCTCCGATTGGTTGAATGAATTTCGTCATTACCAGCAAGCAAATGTTTTTTACTTTCACAGAGCAGTTCTGCCGCCTATAAATACGCGGCTATAAACACGGTAAAAGATAGTTACAATAGGATAGGATAATTTCTTTAATTAAGGTGTCAATTTTAATTGTAGTCAGAAATTAGTTATTTACATACAATTACATGTCATCTTTCATAATTCCATGCCAATTGCATGTCGCCGATAAGCAATGCTACTTTTAATCTCAGAATATTTTTTAATATATTAAAATTATCTGTTTAAATGACTTTTTTAAACATAATTGTACTACAGTAACATGCGATTCTGACAAATGAAATTCTTGATGAAGATAGAATTATTTAGTATACTAAAAATAATTTAATTTATCTATTCTTAAAAAAAAAAAAAAAAAAGCATTGCTTTCACTTAAGGGGAAAAAATGCTTCCATTACTTATTATTGTGTGACTTTCACACCATAAGTTAAGGCATTATTTCTTTTCTTTTTTTAAGCTCTTATTCAAATTGATTTCACTTATTTTTTATTGAATGTCACTTATTTTATTAGTAAGTTTACTTTCATTTAGCCGTTCTGCCATCTATTGACAAATATCTTAACTAATAACATGTTAGATTTTTTTTTTTTTTTTTTTTTAAATTAAGGTATAAAATTTAAAACCTTTTTATGTGTTTAGTTTGTACTCAGAAATTAGTTATTTATATGCTATATGCTTGCTTTTATGTCATCTATAAGCAATGCGGCATTACATTTTATAACATTCTAAACATTTTTTTAATAGTTTAAATTTAAGCCTCTACATTAAACCTTTCACTTTAAATAACCTTTTTAAACATAATTGTACCAGATTAACATGATTTCAGGAAATAAAATTCTTGATGAATATAGAATAGTTTAGTACATTAAATGTAGTTTATTATTATCTGTCTGTTGCAGAAAAGTGGCCTTTCTCTTTAAAAAAGAAATAAAAAACTACACCTATTATTTACAGCCATGCCAATATCACATTATCATTTGTAAGCCTTTATTCTTTTCCACTTGTATTCAAATTGGCTCCATTTACTTTACTTTCAAGGAAATTAAATTCTTGATGAAGACAGAATTCTTTAGTAAATTAAAACTAGTTTATCTGGTTATTCCAGAAAATTAGCCTTTCTTGTTAAAAAACACTCATTACTCTCAATCATGACAATATTACATTATCAGTTATTTTTCCCCCACTTGTATTCAAACTGGCTACACTTCTTTACTTTACTCCCCCCCCCCCCCACGGTAAAAGATAGTTACAATAGGATAGGATAATTTTTTTAATTAAGGTGTAAATTTTAATTGCAGTCAGAAATTAGTTATTTACATGTCATCTTTCATAATTCCATGCTAATTGCATGTCGCCGATAAGCAATGCTACTTTTAATCTCAGAATATTTTGCATGTCATTTTATGTCATTACTTATAATTTTTAGCAATATATCATTTTATTAAATTCGGTATTCGACCGAATATTCATTTGAACTTGTAACAAATATTAAGTATTCGGTGCATCTCTGATATTTAATATTTTTATTACCTTTTTTTTTCCTGTAGCTTGAATGATGGCATTCATAATCACGAGAAAAAGCAAATCTAGAAGTTTCTTTCTGACGCGATTTTCGCAAATTCCAGGACGTATTTGTAATTCTCTGAAAATCAGTCAGCCACTTTTGAAAGTCCTGTTCACCAGATAATTTTATTCTTAATGAACAAGAGAATTTTTCTTCGGAAACATACGCACTTTCAGTAACTTTAAAGTCGAAATTAGGTGGCAAGATATTTATTATATCACCGCCGATAATTTTAAAATCATTTCTCATTTCTGCCATAATGCAAATGTAAACAAAACAAAATGGGTTGCCGGTAGTGACGAGATACGTTCAACCAATCAGAGGACAGTATTTCTGCTGGTCGTCTTGTGAATGTGCACTTCTGAAATACGCAACCGGGCCATATTAGACCCAGGTACCTTATATGAAGATGCGTTAGATTTCATCGTTTTACTCTATATACATCAGTAAAAACATTAAATTAAATGTAATTTTAGATGTATCTAACAATCCATGCGCAGTCTTGTGTAATATACATTTAAAAATCTAAAAAGAAAAAAAAAGGAAAAAATATCAATATTTAAAAAAATAATAGGGATTTTAAAAAATTCAAATTTTTTAAAACTTTTTTAAAATTTTAATTAAATATACAGTTAAAAAAGATTTTTTTTTTCAAAATGTACTTTTAATTGAACATTAAAATGCAGTGAGTTCACCATTTGAACCATATTTTTTTAAATAAACAAAAATGTTGAAAAGATAAACTGTTCCCTTAACATAAGTTTAGAGTTTGAACAGCATCGATTAACCAAATTCGTTCCATAACCAAGTGTTGGATTACCGAGAATCCACTGTTGTCTTATTTCTGCGCATTTGAATTTGCAATTTTAAGAATTTAGAACATCAAAAAACAAATTATTGTAGAAAAACAGGGAAATTACAATGATTAAAAAGTTAATGTTGTATATTTTCTATAACAGATGAATCAATTTAAATTAGAGATAATATAACTTATGTTCGATATTTAGGAAACTGACTTATCAAAATTTTATGAGTTTCTCTTAAGTATTAAAAAATCGAAATATTAACAAATTATATACAGTTTGTTTCTTTTAAAATATGAAATGATATGTTCCCAACAACTATAAACTCTAGTTTATACTAATTTTTTCATGAAAAAAAAAAAAAAAAAAAAAAAAAAAAAACTTTTAAAATGAGAGCAAAATTATTATTATTTTGCAAAGAGGCAAATGATTTCGAATTGTTTGGAATGACGCTGGGTCCCAGAGGACCATAGCAGGCGCGGGACCCTGAGCAGTCGACCCGTTTGCCAGATGGTTACGCCGGCCCTGAATGAATATTTAGTTCTGAATCTAAAGGACTAGGCAGATATCCCATGACATTACTCAGTAACCAGATATGTCCTGATACAGATTTCATCTTCATCAACAAATTCAAATTGTTATCATAAAATGGAAGATACAAACTTTACAGAAACCACCCAAGCTTTCCTACTTCAAAATAGAATCTTAGAATATACTAAAAATTCAGGGTTTCTAAAAACATATTTTCAGCAACAAACTTTTTTGAAAAAACGAGACGTAAACTATCCTTGACCTTCTTTTTGCATGTTTTTGACATTTTGCCATACACAGAAAAAGAGGGTTAGCAGAGATCGTTACCTACTTAGTTTCGGTACGACACGGAAATACATTTTTAGATCTTAATGAAGCAGTTTTTTTTTTTCCTCGTACCGTAACCTCTGGGAACGCAAACTTTTGTAGCTGAAGATGAGGTAACGTAAAAATAAGGTTTTCGGCGTCTATAATAAAGTTAATGAATAGTTTCAATGTGAAGTTGTCTCATAAAATGTGTGTGCCGTAAAACAATTAATTTGCAGAATAAGCTAACCTTTTTCGATTACATGACACTAAAGGAAGAACAAAGTATCGGAGAACTTTTTAATTGACATTATATTAAATTAACACTGTCGACAAATAAATGTGGAATTGTTTTATGAATACAAGATACTACTAATGAGAAAGAGAAAAGTATGCATAAATTTTCAAAGCAGTTTTCAGTTTATACAGAAATGTTTTTCTCCAGTTTGTTATACAGTGATTTTTCTTCAGATATAAATATTTACATTTTAGACTTTGCATTATGAATAATGGGGATTTTTTTTCGTTAAATGAACATAAAATTAAAAATTAATCCAATTAATTAATTCAAAATTAATCCTTATTAAAGAGGATATGTAAATTATCCAATATAATAATGAATAGTTTCAATGTGAAGTTATCTCAAACATGGAATTTTTTTGTGAATAGAAGATACCAATAAGGATAAAGAAAAGAGTAAGCATAAATATCCAAAGCAGTTTTCAGCTTATAGAATAGTTTTTCTATAATTTGATATACAAATATTTTTCTTGAGATATAAATATTTATATTTTGTACTTTATGTTATGGAGATTGCAGATTATTTTAATTAAATGAACATAAACTTAATTAAAAAAGGAATCCTTATTGAATAAGACAATTTATATGTCCAATATAATTATGAACAGTTTCAATGTCAAGTTGTATCATAAAATGTGTGCCGTAAAGCAATTAATTTGTAGGCTAAATTTTTTCGAATACATGACACTAAAGGAAGAACAAAGTATCGGAGAACTTTTTAATTGACATAATATTAAATTAACACTGTCGACAAATAAATGTGGAATTGTTTTATGAATACAAGATACTACTAATGAGAAAGAGAAAAGTATGCATAAATTTCCAAAGCAGTTTTCAGTTTATACAGAAATGTTTTTCTCCAGTTTGTTATACAGTGATTTTTCTTCAGATATAAATACTTACATTTTAGACTGCATTATGAATAATGGGGATTTTTTTTTTCGTTAAATGAACATAAAATTAAAAATTAATCCAATTAATTAATTTAAAATTAATCCTTATTAAGGAGGATATGTAAATTATCCAATATAATAATGAATAGTTTCAATGTGAAGTTATCTCAACCATGGAATTTTTTTGTGAATAGAAGATACCACTAAGGATAAAGAAAAGAGTAAGCATAAATATCCAAAGCAGTTTTCAGCTTATCGAATAGTTTTTCTCTAATTTGATATACAAATATTTTTCTTGAGATATAAATATTCATATTTTGTACTTTATGTTATGGAGATTGCAGATTATTTTAATTAAATGAACATAAACTGAATTAAAAATGAATCCTTATTGAATAAGACAATTTATATGTCCAATATAATTATGAACAGTTTCAATGTGTTTCAACTGTTTTATTAATCTATACTTTAGAAAACACTGTCTAGATAAGAAATCTGGTACCATTTTTTCTTTGATTATCGCATTTTTAGAATATAAAGTTACATATCAATGTTTTGTGGTAAGCATAATTTTTTTTGTAACGTCTCTTTTGTTTTGAATACTGTTTCATAAACAAAATTTTCATTCAAATTTAATAAAAATAGGTAAAGAAAACATATGTAAACAATAAATTTATTTATTCGCATAAAATTGCAGATTAAAAAAAATAATAATAATTTATTAAACGTAACCCCTGTTACAATATTTTTACTTTTTTTAAAAATCCAAATAGAATTTTAAATGTCTGTAGTTTAATTTTAAAATTGATTTTTTATGTTAATGAAAATTTTATAGATATTAGACATATGTTTAAATAATATTGGTGTTATTCAGTACAATATGTATCTTTAAAAAGGAAGGAAAACTTGAAAAGCTCGCGAAAAGTTGGTTTGTTCCAGTAGAAGCAATATCATAATTTGGATGAAGTAATTAAATTTAAAAAACACATATACCTCTCAACATATTATCACAATCTTTTAAGTGGTAATTTCCTATAAAATAGAGTTTTGCACTGTTGCTTTTGGGTAAAAGAAGTAGAAAACGAGATGTGTGATTTAAAATTGCTTTTCTTGCAATACGTGGAGTCATATATATAAATCTTTTTAACCCCTTTTTTTTTTTAATTCTTGAGGCAATATATATATATATATATATATATATATATATACCGGGTGTCCCAAAAAGGACTGACTGATTTTAAAATTCAATAACTTGCAAACGGTGACAGATATTTAAAAAATTCTTGCAGGAGGGTTATGCATAAGGTCAAAAGTTTTTTTACGGTGATTTTCAATTTTAGTTCGAATTACAAACAATAGATGGCGCTGCGATCAATAGACGCTTAATTCAGGCTCGATTTTTGGTACTTCGTGGCCCGGATAATACATTTCCATCTCCTTTTTCAGCATGGAACAAGAGAAAGGACCAGAAATCGAGCCTGTATTTAGCGACTATTGCTTACAGCGCCATCTATTGTTTGTAATTCGAACTAAAATCGAAAATCACTGTAATAAAACTTTTGACCTTATGCTTAACCCTCCTGCAAGAATTTTTTAAATATCTGTCACCGTTTGCAAGTTATTGAATTTTAAAATCAGTCAGTCCTTTTTGGGACACCCGGTATATGTTAATATCTAAAAATATAATAGAAATAAAAAACAGTTATACAAGAGATTGCTAGAAATGTAATGTCAACAAAAGCGGCTATTTGATCGTGGAGAAGCTTTTAAATTAAATTTTCTTAGAACTAGAATGGATCTTGCAATTGTCACACTCTGTTGCTCTGTTGCTTTCTTTAATAAGATTAAATGACTTAGGTAATTCCATGTTATTTTTCTTGGCTTCTCCTGAAAGAGCGTTGTTCTTTTTTATTAAATTTTAATTCAAACTTAATAAATACAAAATAATGACAAATTTTAAAACAAAGTCCAAATGACTGTTAAAAAAACAAAATAATGACTAAATGCAGGGGGTCGCATTATATATCGAAAATTCTATTGTTCCTACAAGAACCCTTAATCTTCATGAAAATTTTATTTAACATATGCTATAGAAAGGTACGATGAAGATATTATTTTCAAAATAGTGGTAGGCATAATAAAATTTTCCCTACAGAATGCGGCCCCTGCTAAATGTGCTTCTTGGGTCAATAAAAAAGTTATTAAGAAGCATTTCAATTAAATTTAATATTTTGTAGGAGACTCTTTTTTTTTTTTTTTTTTTAAGGGAAGTTGTTTAACGGGTCACAAGACTCTTGAAAGCTTTCAAATTTTCGAATTTTTATTTTTTTACATGATAAAATTCTATTTTTTCTGAACATTGTGATATAATTGTTTCCTTGAAATTCCTATTAGAAAAGAAGTTATGTCTTTTAGAATTATACCCGCTCAATAGCTGAAGCGGCGTTTCCGAAACTTTGAAGTCAATTTTCTCAAAATGACATCTTTGGGCATAACGCGCTCGATATCTCAAAAATTTCTAAATATTTTTTCATGAAAATTTCAAGACATATGTTTCATGTTAGTCTGTATAACCTAAAATTTCCTTTTTATTGTTCAAAAAAATATTTTTTTAGGCTATTATACTGTTGAAATTTTCTAAATTTTGCATTAGCTAAACACAACTTTGTATTAAAAATATAAAAATGCTTTATATTCAAATTTATTTAGGTTCAGGGTAATTATTACAAACTGGAGTGTAAGTAGGCACCAGAATTTTCATTCTAGTTGGAAAATTTATTTTGTAATCCTAGACATAATCTGTTATGCCGATTTTCTGCTCGTCAAATGTTTAACAGTTTAGAGCCCACTGTATATGCTAATTCTTGCAATTTTTTAAATACACGAAATAAAAGAATACATGAATTAAAATCAAATGCATTTTAAGAAATTAAATGTTGAAAATGGTCTTTTGTTTCATTTTTCCCAATTTTAAGAGTTCTGAGACCCTTTAATAGAAAATGATTTAAAACTTTTTTAACGGATTGAGCTAATAGTCCTGGAGCCGGTGACATAGAAAACTCCTTGATCGCGGAATTGAAATTTTTTTTTTAAGTAAATCGATATCAAAAAGTCATAGAAACAAAATGAGCTAGGTATGGCTAGGTTTGACAAGCCGGAAATATGTTAAATTAAATTAATTATTATTAAAAAGTTATAATGTTTCACCGTTATCGCGGATATTCATCACTCTTAGAGCATTTTATAGAAAATTTTGTAGTCTTTCACTAAAGCTTGGCATGACGAACTTTATAGAGCACTGACGGAATTCGCGGAGCAGGCGTCCGTTCGTCCGTCAAACGTCCCCGCACGCCTTTGCCGACAATTCAGATGCGAAATAAAGACACCACCGGTAAAAATTCAAAGCAAAATAATTCTGAAATTTTATTACCGACCGCTGCTTTAAAATAGGAATGACAGACTTTTCGGCAGAATAAAGTTTGTCAGACCAAATTTTTCTAAAAGAGCACAAAATTTTCTATAAAATACTCTAAGAGTGATCAATAGCTATAACGGTAAAACATTATAGCTTTTTAATAATAATTAATTTAATTTAACATATTTTTGGCTTGTCAAACCTAGTCATATCAAGCTCATTTTGTTCGTATGACTTTTTATTATTGATTCACATACAAAATTTTCAATTCCGCGATCAAGGGGGTTTTAATGTCACCGGCTCCCTACCTATAAAGAATAAACAATGAATATATTGTTTTAATTCTCCAGGAATCATGTTAATGAAGTAATTAAAAAATACGAGAAAAAAAATATATTTTCGAAAAAAAATATGAATTATAATACATATATATATATATACATATATATATATATTACCAGAAATCGATTTTTAGAAGCATTACATATGTGAAGCAAAAATTATAGCTCATGCTGATTCTGCTAAATTGTCTTTGAATTCTGCTTAAAAAACTACGCTCAGTGCAAACTATTTTACAAGGATTGCAAATGAAATTAACATCAAGGAATCAAACTTTAAACCTATTATAAATCTTAAAATACTTGCCCATAAATGACTTCCCGTTTGATATCCCAAGGTAAAATTTACCAAAAAAAGCCAAATAAGATGTCAAAATTAAGGTGTTTGCCTTGTAAATTCCAACGTTTGGTAGAATTTTAGTATAAACGACTAAGCTTAATTTTTGTAACTCAAAATGAAAAAAAGACAATAATCTCGAGTCGAATGGAAATTTTTGGGTTTTTCTGTAATAATTTGGAGATGAAAATGTACGGAATGTCTCTCTCTGTCTTTTTTTTTTTTTTCCATTTTTGCCATTATTTTGGCTTGTTTAGTTAAAAAAAAAAAAAAAAAAAAAAAAAAAAAAAAAAAAAAAAAACGTTAAAATACGAACTAACGAACAAAATATTATTAAGATTTTTGTCTCTATAAAACATGTTATTTGAGCTCGAATAATTAAAAAAGCTTTGGAATTCTATTTTCGCCGACATAGAAAATTCCAAGAGATTTTGTTGCATAAGAAGCATCTTTTAATTCTCAATGAATCATTTGTTTGGAGAAATTAAATAATAATAATAAAAATATTTCTCAGCTTTATTCTTTATAAAAAAAAGTAGTGCAGTAATTAAAAAATGTGCTGAACACAAGTGTAATTGATATACTGCAGATTACTTTAGTTTGTTTATTTAAAAAAATGACAATAATAATATTTGGATGAAAGATTGCTTCATATTTTTTTACATCAACATCTGAATAAATATAAAAATGTTATTTGATCTTAAATTAAAATATTCTTTTCGCTGATTTAGACAGTTTTGAGAATCTCATTGTTATTTTGCGGCAACGATATGTAGTAAGAAAAAAATAGGCGAAAAGAATTTTTTTCTAAGAATTTACTCAATAAGAAATATTGTAATTCTCCTATAGCAAATAACACCTTGTAATAATATATTAATTTCAAATGCTAAAAGGTGTAAATTAAAACTCAGAACCAATAAAAATAGGTTTATTTTGACTGTTGATATGTTTCGACCTACCCCGAGTCATTTTAAAAAACAAATAAATAAATCTATTCTAAATTTGCACGGTAATACAATGTTTAACAGTTTAGAGCCCCCTGTATATGCTAATTCTGCATCTTGCAATTTTTTAAATACATGAAATAAAATAATACATCAATTAAAATCAAATACATTTTAAGAAATTAAATGTTGAAAATGGTCTTTTGAGCCATACCTAGCTCATTTTGTTTCTATGACTTTTTGCTATCGATTTACTTAAAAAAATTTTTCAATTCCGTGATCAAGGAGTTTTCTATGTCACCGGCTCCAGGACTATTAGCTCAATCCGATAAAAAAGTTTTAAATCATTTTCTATTAAAGGGTCTCAGAACTCTTAAAATTGGGAACACGCTATCATTCAGTTTTCCACGCATTCTTTCATATTTAGCACGTTACATTTTTATTTTATATGGATGTTTATTTTATTTTATTTTCATACTCACTGAGTAGCTCGAGCCGTATCTTTTGTAAGTGAAATGATGTTGCATTGTTACATATTGAGTTTTTGCACGTTACAATCTCTATGGTTTCTCTTATGATGGGTGGATAGCATAGCTTGAATGGGAACATTATTTTACTTTTATTGAAATTTACTTGGGTGGTTTCTTCTTGATAAAATCTTGCTGGGCTGTGGTTTTTCTATTACATTTAATATTAGCTATATGCTCCTTTTATCTATACAGAAATTTTCTGCTAGTCATACCAATATAGTAATTTTTTGATCCGTCAGTATAGAAAAAAAGGAGCATGTAGCTGATATTAAATATAATAGGAAAACCATAGCCCTAGCAAGATTTTATCAAGAAGAAACAATCCAAGCAAATTTCAAAAAATCCCTGCCGGCTCGGGCCTACAGGCGGAGGTAGATTTCGAAGTTAGTACTTAAATTCTCCAACAAAACTTAAATCAAGATTAGAGATAAACCCAGTTTCTTCACAAAGAGTGAGCTGTAGGGAGCTAAACTTTGTGAAAATCATAATATACACGAATACACACACACATGTATATGGAATAGGTTTAAAAAATGGCTACAAAAAATTTAGAGAACCTTAAAGTGTTAAAATATGTTAATATTTCCATAGTCGGGTTTTTATCATGTTTTAATACGTTTCTTCAAATTTACATGGCGTTACATATTCACCTGCTGAGGTCCATTATATTTCCAATATGACGCAATATACATATTTTTTTAATTCGTCAAACTATTTATTTTATTTTGAGTTTTCATGCTGAAATCTTGCTCTAGAAAACTTATGACGTAATATTCAATTTGTTTTCAATTTATCAAACTATTTAATTTTACACGTGAAAATTTTGCATTAGAAAAGTAATTGTTGTGGTGAGAATTTTATTGTTTTTTTTTTTTAATTGTTGGCAACTGCTATAACGAAAAACTTTTATTATTTTCCTGCCATTGTTGTGTAAGAGCTGGTTTTATCAGAATCATGTTAAGACAGTATTCAAAATTTTGAACCCTCCCCATTTCCACCCTCTTGGGCCGATTTCGCCCATTTTCAATCCCCGCCGAGATATTAGCCATATCAAAGTTGTTGGCGAGTTTGAGGACAATCCGTGCATAATTGCGACTTTTATCGTGCGGACAAAATTTAGTACATACATACATACATACACACATATATATATATAAACTTTTTAGGTGGGGGTGGTTTTGGGTTCCTGGGGTCCTATAATGAAAAGTTGTGAAGGAATTTTTCAAAAGTCGCACCATGGTAACGACTGCAATAGGTAGTATTTCTTACGAAATCTACCTAATAAAAGTAAAATAATTTTCCCATCCAATCTATGTACTATCCAGCCATTATAAGAGAAACCATAAAGATTGTAACGCACAAAAACTCAATATGTAACGATGCAGCATCATTTCACTTACCAAAAATATGGCTCGAGCTACTCAATGAGTATGAAAATAAAATAAAATAAATATCCATATAAAATAAAAATGTAATTTGCTTAATATGAAAGAATACGTGGAAAACTGAATGATGGCGTGTCATAGACCATGCAAATTTAGAATAGCTTTATTTATTTGTTTTTGAAAATGACTCGGAGTGAGTCTAAACATGTCAACAGTCGAAATAAACTTATTTTTATGGTTTTAAGTTTTAATTTACATCTTTTAGCATTTGAAATTAATATATTGTAATTATTTTTATTATAGAAGGTATGACTTTGATGAAGTAATCAAATTTAACAAGCGTATATTATTGGGCAACATATATTGACTGAAAAACGGTGTGATTATCTAATATGTATTTAAATATTTAAAGCAATGACAATGAAACTTTTTCAATAGAAGAAGTGTGTGAAGTGTGACATACTTATTTTCATATATATTTGAATGCATAAGTGAGTTTAAAATGCGGATAATTTTGTATGCTTTCAGTGATATGCACACAGTTACCACATCCAATATTTAGTTCCAGTTATTATCTTTTGTAACCTCTTTAATTTCATGGATGGATTAATTGACAAAACTAAGCTTATGAAAATGTGTGGTGTCACGGTCATTGCACAGATATTAATATTAAATAGTAATTTAGGTAATTTAGAATTTAAATTTATAAGTACAGTTCAACTTTTATTTGTCAAATGCCTGTAACTTGAATTCGCAATATCTTGAAACAGTTGTTTTGGGTTTAGAAGAAAAAAAAATATATATTATTCTCTATTATTCGAAGTTTTCATAATTTTTTGTTGTTGTTGTTGTTGTTGTTAACGTTTTGCTTTTGGATGTAAAGATTTGACTGTAAGAAAAAATAATTTTTAAATAAAAGCAATGAATCTAGTGATTAATATTTTCAGCAACGCAGCACTTTTATAGCATTAGTTCAGCTTAAGGGGTCGCAGGACTCTTAAAGCCTCAAAATTTTAATTTTTTTGGGTGTTAACCTTCTATTATTTCTAAACATTTTGGTATGATTGTTTCCTTGAAATTCCAATTAGAACAGAAGTTATGGCTATTAGAATTATACCCACTCTATAGCTACAGCGGCGTCTCCGAAACTTTGTTATCATTTTCTCCAAAGGACGTTTTTTGGTATAACACGCACGATCTCTCAAAAACTTCTGAATGTTTTTTTCATGAAATTTTCAAAACATATGTTACATGTTAGTCTGTATAAACTGAACCCAAAATTTCAATTTATTGTTAAAAAATATATATATTTTAGGTGATTAGATTGTGTTTTTAAATCATATCTTTTTAAGATATTAAATGTGGAAAATTGACTTTTTTTTCCTTTTTTTTTCAATTTTAAGAGTCCTAAGACCCCTTAAAAAAGAAAAGAAAAGAAAGAAAAACACTGAAATTTTTATGAACACATGAGAACGCCTTTCTCTTTACTTCATTACGCTGTTAAAAATATTTACGGGCAGAGCCCGGCAGCAGAGATTCCAGTCATACCCCGTAAAATAAAACATTCCGTGCCCATCATTTTGTGTCAACGTGTACACACTAGCGGAGTAAAATTATGGGATCCTACTGTATTTTATGTTTTTTTATTTTACTGTTGACATAACAGATGGGCTAAAACTGCAAGAATATGCGGATTGCCCTTAATTTTCTAAGTATCTACAAATATCCCTGTAAAATTACGGGCAGAGGCTACCAGCAGAGATTCCAGTCATACCCCGTAAAAAAAAATTCCATGCCCATCATTTTGTGTAGCCCGTAATTTTACGGGGCAAAGATATAATGCACTTCAAAACACAATAACACTTTACTTACTGTTCCGTAGCACGTAGCACGTTAGATAATCATCACAGAATCGCTTTTTTGGCGGGTTTAAAAATATGTTACGGTCGCGGTTAACTGAAAAAAATAAGGCTGTTGTACTTGAAAATTCAACAGCAAAGGCTCATACATTTACAGTTTTTTGTGACAGTGTACTATACATGTGTTAAAAGTAGTGAAGATGGAGAAATGCTTTAAAATAATACAGCGAAAATAATAAACATTTCGTCAATTAAAAATAAGTCTTTCATAATTATTTAATCATGAATAAAATAAAAGGCTTTAGAGCAGTTTTTATCTTTACAGCAGTATTAGAAAGAAACAAAGTTTATTTTCACACAAGCTGTAACATTGTTACAGAATTCAATAAAAGATTAGTAATATCAGTGAAATTTAATAAGGAAAGAAAATTAATTAGGGTGATACGAAATATCCTTTTCAATACAAATAAATACAAAAACTTAAAATTTTTTGCACCAATATTAAATAAATTAATCATACGTAGGAAAATAAAAGAAAATATACCTTGTCCATCCAGGTATAAAGTAGAAAAACAACACTAGTTTGATGAATTATTTATATTATACTTAATGAATTATTCATAAACGTAAAGTATATTGCATAATAGTTTTGTGTAACATCTAGAAAATTGTATAATAACGATTGAAACGCAAATAAATAGTTTAATTTACTATCGTTGAAGAAAGTTATAATTTAATTTTTGCTTAAGAATATCGTAACAAAAAACTGGATTAAATGTATCAGGTGATTTAATTTAGTTTTATTTATATTGTGAATTTATCGTAAGATTACTCAATGGTGCTTTTGTTAGAAATAACAGAAGAGGTTGAATACGCTTAATTAAAAACATAATTAATTAACTTAGGAAACAACTGAAATAGTTTTCGCACATAGTATGAATAATGATGAGCGTAATCAAATTACCTTTTGAAAACAACGTTATTAAAAAGTTACACATGTAGACGCTTTATCTTTTTTTTTGGAAAACAATTATACTAAAACGATATAGATAAATTGTGATTATTAATTTCTTCTAAGATAAAGAACATGTCTTTTTAAATGAAAAGTTTTTTTGATACACTAAAAAATTACTGAAACATAAGTTTTATATATATAAAAGAAACAATGTATTTGAAAGGTAGTTAATAGGCAAAAAATATTCTAAAAGAAAAACAGGAAAGAAAAATTATGCATCAAGCATAGACAATGAAACTTTTTTCAACACTTCCAGAAAACTATAACGTTGTAACAAGTTTAACTAATTGGATTGGATGTGGACTAAACTAAAACTTTCTTCCTTCTCATACATGTTAATACTTCAAGATTCGCTATCACGGTATCAAAATTAAATGTAAATGTATGCCCATCATGAGGATTCTAAAGATATGAAATTTCGTGCATTAGTTCTTGAGATACCACTAAAATCCTGCAAAATGCAGCATGGTAGCGTCACCTATTAAGCAATTAACACCAAAACCTACTTCTGTCAGCGTTTAACTGAATCCTAAGTTAGATGAAAATTCGTGCATTAGTTTTTGAGATAGAGCTATTGCGGAAATTGTGAAAAATGCAGCATAGCAGCGCCACCTATTGGGCGATTACACCAAAACATAAACAGCACTAATTCATGTCAAGCACTAACTAAAGCTCAAATTTGATGAAAGTCCTTGCGTTAGTTCTTGAAATAAGAGCTATTTCAGAAAACGTGAAAATGCAGCATAACAGCACCAACTGCTGGACGATTTACACCAAAAAGTAATCAGCACCAATTTATATCAAGAACTCACTGAATATAAATTTTTATTAAATTCTGTGCATTAGTTTTTGAGATAGAGCGCCCACAATATTTGTATTGTCGAAGAGCCGAGCTCAGTTTTTCTCTAGGGTTCAAAATATACATGATAAGGAATTTTTGAAAGAGAGGAAAAGAAAAAGGAATGATAGTTACAAAAGTATTAGTGAATAGTAGGCATACACGCCTTGAAATTCTACGCTTTCAAAAATGTACAACGCAACACCTGCATACATTAGAGAAATCGCAGGAAAGTCACGGAAAGAGATACATTTCTATAAGATATAAGTAACGAACAGGCGTTATAGTAGTCCAGATTTATAGGAATAACATAAAAGGGAGAGAAATCGAAAGCAGAATACGGACACAATAAATTGCAACCATTGTGGCCGCCACATAGTGGTCAGCAGGGATGTTAACGTTTTTCAGAAAAGAAAATGGACATGAAGTATTATGGATATGCCCATATGTGTATGGGTTAGTTGTCAGGAATTTAGGCGGAAAAAGAAAATTCACAGGTGCGTAAATGTATGCGCCCCTCACAGGGCGGAGAAAATAATTAAATGAAGAAATTTAGGAATAGAAAGAAAAGGGGGGTTCAGGCGGATAGTAAAATATATATTGTACGAGAACATCCAATAAAATCCAGAACTACACAGGATTGGATTGCAAAGGGGAAACAAATTAAAATTAAAAGGGGGGCGAAAGAAAAAAAAGAGGTGAGCAAGAGAAGAAGAGGGCATTCAAAAAATGGTTTTTCAGAGTAGCAGCAGGAATTTGAGTTCTTTAAAGTTTTTAGGCAGAGCGCGAATATTGGTTTAAGTGTTGACAAAATTCTCTGGATGCGATGCACCTGTCCCCAACGATGAGCATGGATTTAAAAGGTGAGTGGGCTGTAAGTGTTCCATTACAGTATTCTCTAACGAGGCATTCCTTTTAAAAGAGTTAATACTTAGTGTAATATTTTACGTGATAGGTTGTAAATTATGTCTTATTTAGTGAGTGATAAGTAATTTAATGTAGACAAAATTTCTGAATGTGACAAGTACTTAATGTTGATCAAAGTAAAGTATTTAATAAATGATTTAATTCACAATATAGTGATTCATTCACATTCTTTTCACTAACTTAGTTTCAGTGAGTTCCGACTCACCTGGGGAAATAATCGCAATGTATTCTCAAAAGGGGAAACGAATACTTTCACGCCAAGCATCAATTAATGACAATTAATAACAAATAGTTGTCAAAGAGTTGTCGCATAGTTGTCAAACAGTTGTCGGACAGTATCACATAGAGACAGACAGACAGACTCACAGACGACATTTTGTAAAAACATGTTTTTCGGGATCTCTGACCTTTAAAACGTGTAAATCCGTCGAAAACCGGAATTCGAAAATTTTCACGAATCCAATACTTTCATGTTGCAAAGATAGAAGAAAGTAAAAAGGTGAAACAATAGATCTAAATAAAAATTTAGAAAACACATAATGCATTTGAAAACCAGATTTCAACAATCATTGCCCATAGCTGGAAAAGTTCTCGAATTCATCGTTAGCTCATTATTGTCCATGATCTATAGATATGTATAGTAGTATATAGTGTACATTGTGTGATAAAATTTAGGTTAGTTGCGAAACGCACAGTCGAAAATTCACCTTCATCAATTTCCGCCAATAGACGGAAATGTACTCGAATAATTTTTCACAGCTCTAATATATTGTCTACAGATTTTTAAACACGCCTCGTTTTAAACTAAAATTTAATTCAGGGGGAAAAAAAGAAACCGCAAAACACTAAAAATGTATTTAAAAAAAATGCGTCTATAGCTGGCATTGTATATAGCTCTTTACGTAGCATTTATATGAATTTATATATATTGTACAAACATCTCTTAGTATCTCTCTAAATACCGTTCAGCTAGAAAAAACAAACGCAGCTCTTACACAGACATGCTTGGAAATATTTTGCGTAACACTGCATATGATCTATAAGCCCACTACGCAAAATTTTGTTATACTTAAAAATTCATACAGAAATGAAAATCCACTTTCAGCATTTATCACTCGTATAGGCAGTACAGTGGGTGATCGGTTAACGAACTGTTCGATTTACGAACACTTTCGTGAGAGATTTTTATGTTCGGGGAAAACGAACGCCTCACAAAACAAAAACCAAGAAGAAGCAATGCTGCGTTTGCTATTTGCCGAGCTGTATTTAATTGCATCTTAGAAAACATTTTAACAGTTGTATACTTATGGCCTAATTAATTCATGGGCTGCCGGGGTTTTGGCCCTACATTTTATTTCCCATAAATTAGAATGAACAGATCAGAAACATTATTTTTTATATTTTGTGCCCCTTTTTAAAGAAATATTTTTAATTGGAAATTAATGAATGCAATCCTAAAAGTTTTTACAAAGGACATGTCATTTATTTTTTTTAATACGCCAGGACACGAAAGAAGCCATCAAAATACCATCTATCCATATTAAATAAGGACGTATATTATCCCTATTATAAAGGGAAGATTTATATTATTTTTTATGCATTATTTAGCTTTTAAGAACGAATTAATTGTAGTCCCATGCAAGTCAATACAAAATCTGTGATCGGTTAACAAACATTGTTTTGGAACGGATTAAGTTCGTTAACCGATTACCCGCTGTACTGTAAACGGAATATTTTGTGCTTGCTTGTAAATGAACGATAAGTGTTATGCAAGTCATGTTCTACAGCAAGCATCTTTTAGTATGTATAAAGAACCTCAGTGTATAAATTTCATTATGTTTTAAATAGTGTACCATCATTATAATATGTAGCAAGCAATTTCTCTGCGTGTACCATTATGTAACGAATTCTTTGTCTGACCCTGTAAATGAATGACAAATTATTTCCACTTCATGTTCTACAGAAGTATTTTTTAACGCGCCTCTGAAATGCATATCAATTTCAATATAGTTTTAAAATAAGGTATAACATCATTAAAACACACCACAAATGATTTTCTCCAGTAGATCATAATGTAACACGATTATTTTGAGTGTCCCTGTAAATCAGCCATGTACTCTACACCAGCCATATTCAACCTTTTTTTCTCGCGGGCCGCAAACATACGTATACGATATTAGGCGGGCGGCAACAGGTTTAAAAAAGAGTGAAAAAAATGGGTAATTTAAATAGTAGTAATATAACAAAAGTAGTATAAACAAAGCAATATACAAAGTTAATATTATCGGTAGGTTTGAGCGTTTGTCGTGGAAGAAAGGCTAACAACAAAAATTTAACACCACTATTTCCATGCAATAAACTTCCTGGTATATTTTTATTCAAAATGTAGAAATATGCCGCGAAGTTTGTTGTTTGGAAATGGTAGTGTAAAAAGTTTTTGGTGCCATCTTTTGTTCACAAATGTTCAACCCAGAAAAGCAGTATTAGTAAGCGCATAAAACATAATAACATGAAAATGCTAAATTTCCAAATTCTAGAGAAAAAAAAAGAGATTTTCTCAAATAAATTACTCTTTGATTAATGTAAAACTTAAAGTTGTAGAAATATATAGCATATATATAGTTAATTTAGAATAAATTTTGATAAGTGTGGAATATTAAATGTATGCAGCAATGTAGTACAAAGAGAATTATACATAAAAAAATAGCTTTTCACCAAGAAATCGGCATTTAAGATGTTTTAATATAATTTTAAATTAATTATAAATAACAGGACAGATTTGTCTTTCCACGAAAATATGTAAAACAAGTAGGAAATTGCTCGTCAAACGTGGCAAATAAGGTGCGTTCGTACTATAACTAGTTTTATAAATATTTTTTGCACCCCATATTGTACCGAATGCATATTTTTTTGCACTTCATAAGTGCATAGTCTGTAACATCATTAAAATGCACTTGCAATAATTTTTTTTCCCATTGGCCGTAATGTAACGAAAAACTTTTGGCTGTCCCTGTAATTAAACTATACATCCGATTTTTATAAAATTTGAAATGACTGGACAAAATTTTGCAACAATCATGTATTTAAAATTTCAGACCATTCGGTTGGGTAGTTTTTGCTCTGTTATATGCGGACGGACAGACAGACGGACGGACTGAACGACGACTATAGGTGCTACGTATTTATATAATTACGAACGCACCTAACAACATTGAAGGCCTTAAAAACTTTTATGCACATCTCAATTAATTTTATGAACATGGATTAATGATTTTGTATCTCGGGCCACACATAGAATGCCGCCGGGCCACATGCCGGCCGCGGGTCGCAGGTTGAGTATAGTTGCTCTACACACTCCATTCTCAGTATACTTGTCATTCTAAACTTCCATGACATATATCAATTATTAAATAGTACAATTATAATTAATACATGCGAATCCGAGTATATTTACTAGAGTTAGAGCACAGATGACGGCAGACACATACACCAAAGACCATAACATTTTTAAAATACCGTCATACTTTGATCCTTGCGGAGTTACTTCGGTCCATTCCATAAAAAAAATGCTTTATTCTTTGTATTGAACAAACAATACAAGATAATTTGGGATTTTTGCCCTTGAAAAATATTTTTTACCCTACTATAGGGTAATTGAATAGTTTGGGGGTAATTAAAATTTTTTTATTGGCAACACTGGATGTGTTTGTAAACAACTGCTTTCGTGTGTAAATTTTAACTCTCCAAACTTTCTATAGTGAAACAAACTGGATAAGAGCTACAAATAAGGTAGGTGGCAAAATATTACCTTTAGTAACCTCTAACCCATGTGTGATCATAGTTTTTCCTTTAACTTTTTAGTTTCACAGGAAATGTTTATGTTTTCATAAAACTAACATGAAAACTAGTATTTCGGGGCTACTTTGTGCCAGACTTTTTTTGGTTCAAAAATAGCCCCAATTACTTAGAAATACCTTTTATACAATCAAATCTCTTAAAACATGTTTTAAGTAACATTTTTTTCGATTGTTACTGTAGCAAAATGTTACATTAATTGTTTTTGTTCCAGTTGCTGAGGATAACATGACGAAAACTGCTTCTCGTTTCTTTAATATTAACAATTGGTTTATTGTGTTTAAATGAAAAAAAAAACATTTGTTTATCGAGTTTGCAGGATTAATTTATTAGCAAATGCTATTGCAAGGGTGTTTCAATAAAAATGTATTCATTTACATATGAAATATATTCATTTTGTATGAAACTAAGTGGATGTAACAAAGAAGCCCCCAGCAGGGGCTACTTTGTTCCAAAACTTTAAAAATAGTTAAAAAATAAAAAATAAAAAAAAAATGCTCTTTAAAACCGTACAATTTGCTTGATTGTTTCATGTTAATTGTTTACAACTCGATTTAGACGTTGAAAAATCATATATAATATTTTTTAATGATGGAAATGTGAGTGAAACCAGGAAAAAGTGGCCAAAAGTAGCCCCGGTCGACGGTATGCTGGGAAGTGCTAAAAAGACATAGAATGACGAGAATACTAATTTAATAAAATTATTTCCAATATTTTTTTGGTCATATCGTTGATATCACTACTGTATTCTTTCTGATTTGATTTTTTTTTTTTTTGTGTGTGTGTGTGTGTGTGTGTATAATGGGAGGAATTAAACAATAGGGTATGTTGCGTTTGGTTCAGAGATGATTTCTATAAATCGTTGATTATTACATTCTCGATGTTATTCCAGTTTTTGCGACAACTTCATTGAAGAGTTTAAGCGAAAGTTTAAGACTAAAGTTTAAGAAAGTCTTAAACGAAAATCTATTTTTAATTATGATTTTTTTTTTTTAAAGTTTAGTTTAAAATATATTTAGTAATGAGCCAAACAAACAACAACAACAACACCAAAAAATCGTGAATGATAAACATATATAATTTTACCAGTTTTTATTTTAACTAAGGATTGACCAAAAAAGGTTTTTAATACCGAAACCGAAACAGAATTTCAGTGGTCTTCCTATTTTCGGCAAAAACGTCCAAAAAAATTCTTTTAAGTAATTAATACATACATATACACATAATTATTAATTAATTGCACAGGTTTATTAAATATACATACTAGGTTGAGAAAAAAGTTCTGGAAAATTTGTGAAAGTTGCGTTGTTATGCGCAAATTAACAACAAAAGCAACAAGGGCTATTCTTTAAAGTAGAAACCATCATAGTCCACCACTTTTTGCCACCGTTCTGCCAGATTCCGGATTTACTGGCTAAGTTTGTCACCGTTACCAGCACCTTCATCCTCATTAATCTCATCGACGGCTTTCAGAATGGTTAAGCCTTTTCTCTAATAATGTCGGGTCAACACATGCAAATCCTACTGTTCAATAGGCATTTTGGAGCTAAAGTTTCTGAACTCCTATAAATATACCACTAGTACTCCTATATACGATACAAATTCTGGTAACTCTTAGATTAAAAATTTCAAAGAAATTTTTGCTCTACCTAATAATTATTAATTACTTATACCTTTAGTCCAAATTAGCTCTCTTTGTCTCATACCAAAACTGTTTATTTTCATATAAAATACAATGTAATTAATTCATGAACGATACAGAAGGATTTTCTAATTATACGAATTTCCTTTAATTAAAAAATGTGTTAGGTATACATACCTCGATTTATTTTTTATAATGATTTTTGTAACTGATCACCTGTTATACTAGAACTTTCTCAAAGAGTATTTGAAACACTCTTCTGCGTTTTCAAACTTAAAAATTTTCTATTACTTTTAAGTCTGCAGCTTTTAATGAGCACATGAAAAGCGTCCTCAAAGTTTAGTCATACATGGTCTGTTCATTAAGTAATGAGACTGAATTTTTCGCCCCAAGCCGAAGGCGAAAGGGACGAAGTTTGCGAGCGAAACATGCGGTGGGGGCTGTCAGCTATAGATTCTAGCGGAAGCCAATTGTTTTTGAGCCTTTGCAACGCATAGATCGCTCGTGAAGCAGACACGTGTTTGAATGAGGCGTTAGGTTTTCAGAATGACATGGACTGTGGAGCAGAATTACGCCATAAAGTTTTGTGTAAAACTAAACAAGTCGGCTACTGAGAGGCTTCCCATGCTACAAGAGGCCTAGGGGAAGGTTTTTTGTCCAAGGCTCAAGCGTTTAGGTGGCACAAAGTCTTCAAAGATGGAAGTGAGAACATCGATGACGAACAACGCGCTAAACGTCCATCAAGTTCTCGAACTTTAGACTATGTGGCTAAAGTTAAAGTGCTTTTGGAGATGGTCGGGTGAGTGTCCGAAGTCCGAATGATTGCGGAGACATGGAGACTTAAATTACGAAATCGATTGTGCATCAGATTATCACGGAATAACTTCTAATTAGGAAAATTTGTGACAAGCTGGTTCCAGCACAGCCTTCAAAATGACCCAGTTCCTGGCAAAATACAGCCAACGCTGCCCCAACCACCATACAGCCACAATCTGTCACTTCTAGGCTTTTTTCTATTCCATCGGTTAAAATCCAGCTTAAAAGGACATCGTTTTGACAATCTGGAAAGCTTGCATAAAAACATAACACGCGTTCTGAACAGCATCCCAGTTGAAGACTTCTAGGCAGGCATAAATGGGTGGCAGAGTTGTTGGCAACGATGCAGATTACAGGAGGATGAGGGAGGCTATTTTAAAGAATATTAAGTGTCTGTAAAAATATTTTCAAATAAGGGAATTTTATGGAATCAGTCTCATTACTTACTCTGTATATGCATTACTTGCTTTAGAATTTGCACTCACGTCTTGAATCAGTGATGACTGATAATTATAAACAGCGAAGTTCATAGCAATAAATAAAGAGTGTCTTATTTGAGCCGGTTACAGCTCACATCAATGAATAATGTTGAAAATTTCCAAAAGAAGAAACGAGATTTTTGGAACACACATAGTTTCGGTCAGGCCGAATTTTCAGCAGCATTTTCGCCAAAAACGAATTTTCAGCGAAACTCAGATTTTGAAACCGAAAACGAAACAGAATTTTCGGTCGATCTCTAATTTTAACCAACAACTTTAGCCACGAGAATAGTATGAAAAGAAAGTTACAGTAAAGTCCCGATTATCCATTATTATGAAATATCCATTGTTTTTTTTTTAATAAAATTTATGGCCATTTTTTTTTCAACATTCTGACCAGAAAATCAGATTTCTAACTTTTTACGACTGCTCTTTCATCTTCACCTAACACTTCATTTATAATGGCTGTTTCATAATAATGGAAGCCATCAGTCCATCAGAAGAAAATGATCCATTCCAAAGGTATAAGTTCGGTTGGAAAAAACTATTTAATACTTTGAGCAGAATGAAGGGGCTAAACCTGCAATTTTCATGACACTAATAGAATCACATAGCTGTCAATTTGTACGGTTTTGTTACCTCTAAAATTTGATAAAATTTTTTGCCACAGCTAATGGTTGACAATTCTTAGATTTCAGCAATCGAATTGGGCAAAATTTCCTGGTAAGTTTTAGTGGTAAGAAAAAATCTTAGAAACTGGTAGCTATGCAGTAGCTAATACTGCAGAAAAAAAAAACTGCAGCCAAATTGACAATCAAAAAACAAAAAACTATCTTTTATTTTTTTTTTTTTTTTTCAAATAAACAGTTTTATTCCCCGTTTTTCTTAATAGTAACGGAAAGGTACAGTCGTGGAGAAAAAAAAAAAAAAAAAAGTAAACACCCCCTACTAACTCCTCAACAAATTTTCGTAGAAGAAAAGTTACTGATACCAAACGATTGGAAATAAAGTCTACTTTTAAATGATTATACAAAATTTGCTTAGGGGGCCATGTACATATCAAAACGAACCATAACTTTGTTTTTTTTTCAATAGCAATACACAATTCTGACAGCATAAATGAACTCTACACCCTTCAATTAGCCTAAAAAAAAAAAAAAATTATGCAATTTGTACCATAAGTTTCTGAGAAATTAATTATTTTAAAACGAGCGTATTTTAAGGGTTGTGTCCAAATTGAAGTTCGGTACTCGATTGTAAACCGAGAGAGCCCCCTTCTTGATCAAGGCACCTTAAGCACCACTCAAGCAGTCAATGAAGCCTGTTAGATAACAGGACAGAAGAAGAAATTTCAAAATATCTTCTCACTTCTATCATAGACGACCCCTTAAACCATCATTTTACCGTTTTTTAAGCATAATTTGAAAACTATTTGAAAGAAAAATGTGAAATTTTCGATTTTCATAAAGCAGGACTTAAAAAATCTAAATCCATCAAAAAAATTGTAGGTTGCAATTCATAATTTTTTCGAATATTAATTTCATAATTCATATCATAAAATTATAAAAAATGCAAATTCGGCGTATTTATGTTTGGGCACATTAGTATTATTGCTACACAAAAAATTAGCACATTAGGAGCATAATTGCAAGAGATATAAATAAAAATATGAAAATGTAATTTAACATTAGAAGCACTAAATTTTGAATGTTTATAATTCATAAACTTATCATTCAAATGACTTGAAATTTGGTGTCTAGGAATAGTTTGAACCGAAGATTTGAAATATCTCGTTAAAATTGGGTATTGCCATTGAAAAAAATGATGTTTGGGTTCGTTTTAATATGTAGATGCCCCCCTAATAAATTTTTATATACATCATTTAAGAGTAATCTTTATTTCCAATCGTTCGGTACCAGTAACTTCCGTCTACGATAAGTTGTTGAAGAGTTAGTAGGGGGTGTTTACTTTTTTTTTTTTTTTTTCCCCACGACTGTACATGAAAGAAATGTTAGTACCATAAAAATTTATGATTTAAGTGAAAATTTATATTTCATCTCCTCAGTTGCTGACGATTTATGTAAATCCGGTTTATCCGAGTTTTTTGCTTATTCGAGGTGAGCTTGGTCGATATTAACTCGGATAATCGAGACTGTACTGTAATAAAATTAATGCTGAAAGCATATTGAGATTATGAAAGAGAAAATAATGAGAACATTTCATTAATCAAAGAACTTGCAATGGAAAGGTATAGAAATATTAAGCAGATTAATAACAATAATTGAACTATATCATGGAGAAGTGTGCATTTAATGAAGAAAGAAAGTTGGTTAGTTTCAAAACTGTTTTTTAACCCTTTATGCTCCGACGAGACTTCTGAGTCCCGTTAATCCTTTATGTACTGAAATTATGAATTCATGAAAATTTTTGTCTTCTAAAGCATTTTTCGTGAATTGTTTAAACTACATTAGAAGATTTACATAATCATTTAGAAAATTTTAGAAGGATTGAACGATTTAGAAGGATTAATTAAATTTGAATTTATAGGGATTTTGTGCAATATTTATAACCCCACTTTAATCAATCTTTTATTTTAAATATTTTTTTAGTATTTTCTAGAATTGGGAAATGTAATAATATATTTTTCTTACAATCGAAATATAGAAATATTTCCTAATTGAAAAATTCACCCTCCTTCCAACGCCAAGAAAGCTGAAAAGATGCAAAGACAAAAGAAATCTTCCTTTAAAAAATATTTTTGTTTTGTGTAACCAATAATACTTTTGGAGCAAGATAAAGTAAGGTAGCTATAACTCATTCTAAACTGTATTACAACTAATCAATGTATTAAATGAATTTTATGACAAGTTATTTTAATGGTATTTACAAGTACCGTCAGTAGATAAAGTGTTAAAGAAAATGCAATATAAAATTTATTTAATTCGTCTTCTAATAAAAGTATATGGTACTTTTCATCCAAAATACTTTACTAGATCACATTCAGTAAGCACAGCGAAACGGTCGAAGCTCAATATTCTTTAATGTGGTTATTTTCTCAACCATTTACATAGATTTATCTTCGCTCCTATTAAAAATGTTTTACGAAAAATTTGCAACTACGAAACACTTCTCAGTTACAGATAGGATCACGATACATTTAGTTACATTAAAAAGAAAGAATTAGTGAATTAGTTACATTGTTCTTCTAAGAATTGTTAGATTTCCATAACAGTATATTTTGTTAAGTAATCTAATTATTCTTGTAAATATATTTAAAAAAAAAACCCTCTTAACTGCTGATTTATTAAATCAGTTTTATTTAAAAATCTATCTAAAAATCAAATTGTTATTATATTAGTTGTTTTGGATGTCTTCAAACATTAATGAAGAAATTATTAAAGAGGAGCAAATTTTTTATTTATAATTCTATAAATTAATAAAATTAAATAGACCAGAGTTTCGTAAATTTGTACATATAAAAAAATTTCGTAAGACCATTATGATTAAAAAAAATCTTTCTTCTCATAATTTCATCGCAAAATTTTTAATTTAAAAGAAAATATCTATACAGAAAAAGGCATTTTCATTCAGTTCAATAGATATGATCTTTTTAAAATTTGAAAGGCTAATTTTCGCACATGTTAAATTTCTTCCCTTTCGTTTCTTAAGTAAGAGGTTACGTTTTAGTAGCTAGCACTGGCAAAAAGCCGAGTTTGCAAAGCCCGAAAGCTGAATTTAGATTTCAGGTATTTTATCTTTCTGCGTCTGTTTTATAAGAAAAAAGTCAGATGGTTTTTAACTATCCTGGGAAAAAAAGTAATATACCATTATTTTACAAAACTTTCTAATATCTGAGATATTGTACGATTTTTTACACAGAAACAGCATCTGTGTTTTATTTATTTATTTATTTTTTTTTAATGCAATCGATTATTTTAATTTAGAGGTAACAGAATTTTTCCAGGTTTCTACCAACTAACACAAATAGGGATTGTAAATAATGCGTTAAAAAGTAAAATCACACAACATCGTTATTACTAGACCAAATTTACTGATATACTCAGAGAAACTCATAGAAAATATATTCTAAGGAGTTATCGGCTGCACAAACCGAAATATAACGATGGGACTGGAAATTGATTATGGCATTTGGCAGTGCATCTTTTTTTTTTTTGGCCCACATTTAGTCCGTAATGTTTTTTTGAGATCCTCCAGAGTACAGCTCTGCGCGAGTCGGGTCCCGAAAATTCTATTTGCAGTCAACCTGAACCATCCAAAAAAAAAAAAAAAATTCTTTGACCCGCAACCCGACCCGAACCCAGACTACTTAACCCGCAAACCGACCCGAACCTGCAATGAAAGGAAAGTAAATCATGTTTTAATGCAATTATGAAAAGTAATCTACAGTTGTATCTCTAAAATTAATTTTATGTTTTATATTAGAAAAATGGACAAATGTGTATTCTCTAACATTCAAATATAGTAAAAGCTCTGAATTGCGGACACCTCAAGATCGTTGAATAAAGTCCTGCATCTGGTCGGGTTTTGTCCTTAATTTTTTTTTTTTTTCGGATCGGGATGGCTAATTTTCGTTCTGCGGGTCGTGTTCACCCAAGACTATATCTTGTGGGTCATATCTCGAAGTTTTGCAAGTCGGGTTCTTAGGATTTTCACAAAACAATTTTTCAGATGAAAATAAATACGTATTTGAATATGAATGAGTATATATTCAATTTACTGTATGAGAAACAAAATGTATATAAAAAATTCTTTCAAATATTTTTTCTTGTCTCAGAATATAAAAAAATATTACCAACATTTCGTTTTTGAGACACACAAAAAAAGTAAGGTACCGTATTTGTGATAGTTTATGCACACACATACATACATGCTACGCGTGTGTAGATATGGAGGTGCTCACTATTTAGAATTATAAGCGTGCGAATATGTAAATGTTAGGAATTGAAAACGTGTTCGCTAAGTAGAGGTGCTCGCTTTAGGGGAGTGTTCATTATAGAGGTTTTATTGTAATGAATTTTTAACCTAAAAAATTATTTTGATCATTGTGATATCGGAATCATATCTACCCTATACATATAAAATCCCAATGAATCGAATTGAAACGAATTCATGTAACGATTCTATGAAACGACTGATTAAATAACTGATTACGTTTCACGGCGATTTCTCCTAAAATATGGAATACTTTGCAATGAAATTAACACCAAAAATCCCTATTGATCAACAGATCTCAAAACTGGTATTAGAATTTTAAAATTAGAATTAGTTTTCGAAATATTATTTTTTTTCTAATTTTAAATACTTTTTTTCTAATGATGGCAACTCAAATTTTACTCATAACAGATATTTTTTTTTTCATATTTTAGAAAAGATTATTTTAAATTTATTTGCGACGAGTTTGGCCTCCCTTAAATGTATGCTAAGAAATGCATCATGCTACTTTTATTCCGAATTCAATTTGTATTTCATTATCATTTTATTTAATACAAAACTTTTATTTAAAATTGAAACCTTTAAAATAAATGGCTTTTACTTCATTCTTTTTTTAAAACGAAACGAAAAGAAAAATATTAGACACAGATGTCATATACGCAACGGGGTACCTAATTGGCGCCAAAATGGCGTTATTTTGCCTGACATGGTAACACGGCTATTGTTGCTTATTTATTAATAAATGTTTATTTGAATTTATTTTCTTTTTATTTACAAAAAATGTTATAAATTGCTTTGTTCTATAGTTATTAATTAATTTTTTTTATTTTTTGTTATTTCATTTAAAAAATAACAGAAAATAATTTAAAAATACATATATAACAGGTATTTGAAAACGAGGTTTTCGCCAAATTGTCGTAAAAAAAAAAAAATCACGCCAAACCCGGTGCGTATGTGACAATGCAACAAATCATGAGATTTAATTTCCACTTCAAAGCAACGTTTTAATGTTATTACTTCTCCCGTCGACCAATTTCGCCAAATTATATAAATAGCCAAAATATACAAATTGACATATTTTTTATTTTAAATAACAAAAGAACAAATAAATGAGTATAACATTAATAAAAATACAAATAAAACGTCGAAATAAAAATCACTTGATGTCGTGAACATGTGTAACTTCCTTAAAGTCAAGTGAATGTGACATTTACGATCAACCATTATTGGCATTTAATCTTATAGTTTGGCGACAGATTTTTGGTCGATGGGATAACCAAGTAGCAACCGTTTTAATTTACCACTCGAAAAAAAAAAAAAAAAAAAAAATGCTAACTGGCGAGTTAAAAAAGCTATTGGCGACATTTTCACCCGGCTAACATAAAAGTACCAGGAATTCTTTGTGATCATGGCAACTTTTATGTAGTTTTATTCGAAAAAATAATTTTGATTCTTTAATCAAAATGGAAACCTTTCTTATGAAAAGCGAAGGAATCAGCACGTTGATTATGGCAGTTACATGACTTGGACTATTAAAATATAAACGAAATAATGGGGAAGAATAATATTCGGCGACTTATCACACCTGTGCCTAACATTAAAGTACCAAAATGGCCGCCTGGAATATAAAAAGCGAAGGGATCCGCCTGGAGCTCTTGATGATAGTCACATGACTTAGGCTATTATTATAGAGATTGTTTTCAATTTTAAAAACAGCGCAAAGAATAATATTTCCTAACGATTAAAAATTTATTTTCACGTGACTATTAAAAACAGAAAAAAAACCTTTAAAATTACTATTAAATGAGTACGTGTTAAAGGCAGGAAAATAGTGAAAATTATGTACTGAAAATTGTATTTACACGTGAATATTAAAAGGGAAAAGAAACTTTAAAATAATAAATACATTAATATGCGTTTAACCCTTTCACGGACAAGGCACTTCTATTCGTAAAATCTTGAAATCAGTGAATGGCACCAAAATTTACAAACAAATTTCGAAATACAAAAATGCTTTTGTTCAATTACTTAATAAAAGGGAAATTTTCAAACCACCGCCCTTGAATGGGTTAAAGCAGCAAATTTTAGTAATTGTATTATGTCAATCGTTTTATAACGCTGTTAAAAAATACCGAGAGACAAAGACCCTGTTTACTTAATTCATTTTATTTTAGCTTCTTTTCAAATGTTTAACTGATCTTCTTTAACCAAACACGAAAACAACCATTGGATGTCTTAACAGCAACTGATTCTACCTTAAATTTTTGCAATCAAAGGGAATTGAATGGAAACCCGTTTACAGGGAGATCGCTACAGGTTTTTTCAGTCTAATTCAATCTTCTCTAATCTTTTTAAAACCGATCAGATTAGCGTGCTTTTAGATTTTACAGTGTCTGAACGGGGGTTGGCCAAACGGGGGGAGCCTTCAAAGGCCAAAACCTAACCCCAAACCGATCCGAACCCGAATCACCGAAAGTCAACCCGATCCGATCCCGACCCGCAACAAAAAAAAGTAGAAGTCAACTCGACCCGCAACGAAAAAATATAGCGTCAACTCGACCCGACCGAACCTCAGGTCGGATTGAATGCGGGTAAAATCGGGTAACCCGACCCGATGCAGAACTGCACTCCAGATTATAACGGCCTGTCCGGAAGACTCGGTCTTTCAAATAACCTCACGAAAAAAAAATCAAGTGGGTCAAAGCTATACGATAGACCTCCACTGACCAGGACAATGGAATTTTCTGCGTATAAAGTGATAATACGGTTCTAAAAGGTATTCTCTGTCTAGAAGAACACATCGGCAACTCTATGGGAATGTCCATCGTCCTGCATGAACTAGTAACTCTTTTTAATCTTTCTAATGATCTAGTAAGTATTGGCTATGTGATAATGCCGTGCTCGAAGTCCAAACTTTTCGTCCAGTAACTTTCAGTTCCACTGATGAATATCGGTTCGATTACGTGTTTTGCGTTGATTGTACAGTCGTGGCCATAAATTTAGGACCACCACTGAAATTTAAGATCCAGACAATAAATTACATCTGCGACATTTATTACTCAAAGTTCAAAAGGAAAGCGAATACAGTAGCTCCACTGTCAGACGGAATGATGCCATCTGACGAAAATCGATTTGATTTATGACGTTATCAGTGGTCTCAAATTTAAAAATGCTAGTTTCTGCACAGTGGTCCTAAACTTTTGGCCACGACTGTATACCACACTGTAGCATATTTCGAATACAGAGCTGCAAACTGTTAAATATGGGATTTTTCACTTTCCCAGTTTCTCCAATTTTGTTGATTGACGTGCTCTATTTACAAAAAGCTTTATCAATAACGGGCGAGGCATTTACCCGTAAAACTTTCTCTGTCTCTATATATTGTCTCTATATTTACTTTTCAACACCTTTCTTTGAACACCCTGTATACATACAGACCAAGAAAAGTAAACTTTCGTGATATTTATAAGTCTATTAAAATATATATATATATATAATAATGTTGATTTCGAGCGTTATATTAAAAACTCAAAACATTACTTTTGTTTTACAACAAACAGGTTTCCAGGAAATTAAATTTTTTTGTTGACAACAGCCAAAATTATAGATATAAAATACAAGTCTTGAGAGCATCACATTATAATTGAAATCTTCTTCACGAAAACGCATTTAATTAATATTTTAATATTGTGATTCTAAAAATAGTGTGTGTAATTAAGTCCATGACAATGACCGGCAAATATTTGTCTCCAACTCACTCATTAAGTTCCTGTTTGAGGCCTCCTGCGAGGTTCTTCTTTTTCCGTGTAGATAGTTAGTTCTCTGCCCCTCGTACTAATGAGGAAGTGAGAGAGTACTCACATTATGAAATGAAGCGACGATTCATTAAGCGATACACTGGCACTTGATAGAAGGCCGCTAATTAAAAAAGTTTTCAGAACGCACTGCCTGCTGTAAATATAATAGAAACTTGCAGTTTATCAAATAAAAGTTTTTTCTTTATCACTGAAACTATTTTCAACACAATAGTATTAGTTTATTAAACTGATAATCGTATTTACTGGCGCATTGTTCGCTCACTTTTCTGATCATTTATCCATCTTTGCATGTTAGTTTGAATATTATTACAAATTGAGAGAGCGTAATGCCATCTGCTGACTAAAATGTGAACAATTTTTAAAATTACTGTACACAAAATTTATAAAGTACTGGATGTTTCAAAAGTTCGGTGCGAACGTAAAACGCAATAAAAAAAGGGCTATAGGTCAGAAAGACATGCGGTTTGCAAATAAATATTCGGCGTGGTATGGGATTTTGTATGGCACTAACAAAAAAATTAGTTCAACATTTTGACAACAGAGGGCGCTATTGTAGATAATTCCATGGAATAATTACATATTGCTCACACAACGCAAGATTTGGCTATTCTCTAATGTTTTTGCATCCATATCTTGCGTTGTGTGAGCAATATGGAATTATCTGCAGTAGCGCCCTCTATTGTCGAGAATTTGAAATAATTATTTTGTTGATGCCATACAAATGTCATACAAATGCCGTACCACGCTGAATATTTATCTGCAAACACATGTCTGCCCGACCCATAGATCTTTTTTTTTTTTAAATCGAATTTTACTTTCGCACTTTTGAAACATCCGGTATCTTAAAAACACATCACAAATTACATATTTACATCTTTTGTAGTTAATAAAATCACTAAATTTTAAAGTCAGAGTATCCTTTTTTAGACATCTTGTATTTACATTGACAAATACATAATCCTTATGGACGTTTTAAAGTAAAATTTGAAAACAAGAAATAAAAATCCTGCATCAAGCATAGATTAGGAAACACTTTCCGACTCTTCCAGAGTACCACCGGAACTTCAAAGACGAACTATATTCAAATAAAGAACTTAGAAAACGCATAATAAATTTAAAAATAAGATTTCAGCAATTACCGTTCATATCGGAAAGATACTCGAATTCTTTTGTGTATCCTTGTATATGCCTATAGATCTGTTTTATACTCTACATAGAGTAATAAAATGTAGCTTAGTTACAAATGTATATGATAGTATTAATCAATATAAGTTATGCACATTACGCAAGAATGCAAAAATTTAGTTAAAACTCAAAAACGCATACCACAACTGAAAACGCACATTCAGTTTATATTGCTCATAGACAGTTCTGAAACCGAATTCTTTTGTGTGCCTCTGTAAATAAGCGATAACTGTTATCTACGTCATATTCTACAGTAAGCAACTTGTAATTAATGAGTTATTGAATTTAATTTCGAATGTCATTTTCGGAACACCCTGCGTTTATGGGTTATAAAAATAGACTACTGGATAGGCACAAATGATATTAATACAGCTTATTTATGATTATTACTTACTTATTATTATTATTTGTGTTAATTAACAACGGTTTCATATTCTTGCGTAATGCAATTTTTTTCGCACTTTAATTTTCTAACTAGAAAATTTTTGTATTTCGATGACATGCTTAACATTTTATAGACTGAACAGATACATAAATCAAACTAAAAATAAAAGTACAATTTTACTTTGTCTTAATTAAGTTTAGCATAAATACACATGATAAAAAAGTAGCAACATAAAAAAGAACATTTGTGTACTTTTATACCTGCTACATAAAATGTAAACATTACTTCTGATATATTTACATAAAATGTGTATTTTTATATCCAAAAGAAAAATATTGATTGGATAAGAAATCCATTTCAAATACCATGTTGCGGTTGCATATACTACGTACAGTGTGAGACCATCATTGCGACAAACTTTAAGAGGTGATAGAGCATACAGCAACAAATATTTTTAGTATAGGGAAGTTTGGTCAGAGATCTGCACGGGCCGGAATTCCCAGGCCCGGGCCCGGCCCGAACGAAAGCAGGCGCGGATCCACGGGGGGGGGCAAAAAAATACGCGAATTTCGACAAATGGTCTCCGAAAAAAAAAAACAATTTCGGGAATCGTTCGCAAGTCAAAGGATCGTAAAAAGAACGCGAATTTCGTCAAAAGATCGCGCAAAAATGCCAATTTCGTCAAAGGATCGGGAAAAACGCGAATTTCGTCATAGGATCGGGAAAAAACGCGAAATTTCGTCAAAGGATCGCGAAATAACGCGGATTTTGTCAAAAAATCGCGATTTTCTTCAAAGGACTACGAAAAACGTGCAAATTTCATCAAAGGATCCAAGAAAAAAACGCGAATTTCGTCAAAGGATTGCAGAAAAAAACGCGAATTTCGCCAAAGAATTGCGGGAAAACGCTAATTTTGCGAAAGAATCGGGCAAAAAACGCTAATTTCATCAATAAATCTCAGAAAAAGGCGAATTTCTTCAAAGAATCGCGAAAAAATACGTGAATTTCGCCAAAGAATCGCTGAAAAAACGCGAATTTCGTCAAAGGGCCGCGGAAAAAACGCACAATTAGCACAGGAAACAGATTCTCCTAGGCGCGCATCCATGGGGGGGGGGGGGGTGGAGGGTCGATCGGGGCAAAGAAGGGAAGAACAAATTTACAAGTTAGTTTTCAAGAAATCAACACACCATACGCATTTTAACTGACTGAAATTAGGACATAATCCTTTTTTGTTCATTTATCAAATAACCTTGGAATTTACCAATGTGGGTGGCAATAACAGTACCTTTTTTACACATTTGTGGCTTTCTTCAGAAAACATTAAGATGCTTGAATTTTTCAAAGGACCTTTCTTTTTCTTGTTTCTTTCTTTCTTTGGAAATTGTATGAATCCCATGCTTTTCTCAAACAATAAAGCACTTCTCAAAAATATCGTTATGTAGAAATTAGAATTGCAGTTTCTTTGAAAGAACGAAAAAGTTTCAATACTTTAAAGGAATCCGCATAACGTTGTCAATTTCTGTTGTAGAGATTCAACTAAAGGTACACGAAGTGGCATCGTCCCCCATCTCAAGTGTCAACACCACCATAGTGTCAAAAATTATATCGCCATATGCCTTTTGACTGGACATAATCCTATTTTGTTCACTAATTGCCGAAACGTCAGTGAGGTTTACCATTGATACCCGTGAAGTGTTTGGTTTTCGTTTGCTTCTCTGTCTTTTCCGCGAAAACTGCCGTTAAAAGCGGTGGATTTATATCTTAGGGGGGACACCGCAGCGATCGATCCCCCGTGGATGTGCGCCTAGGGGAATCTCCTCCTAGTGCTAATTGTGCGCTTTTTCCGTGACCCTTTGACGAAATTCGTGTATTTTTTTAGCGATTCTTTGACGAAATTTGCATTTTTTCCAAGATCTATTGACGAAATTCGCGAAATTAGCGTTTTTTTGCTCGATTCTTTCACGAAATTAGCGTTTTTTCCGCAATGGTTTGGCGAAATTCGCGTTTTTTCTGCAATCCTTTGGCGAAATTAGCGTCTTTTTCTGCGATTATTTGACGAAATTCGCGTTTTTTCTGCAATTGTTTGGCGATATTAGTGTTTTTTCCGCAACTTTTTGGCGAAATTCGCGTTTTTTTCTGCAATCCTTTGGCGAAATTAGCGTCTTTTTCTGCGATTCTTTGACGAAATTCGCGTTCTTTTCAGCGATCCTTTGACGAAATTCGCGTTTTTTTCTGCGATCTTTTGACGAAATTTCGCGTTTTTTTCTGCGATCCTTTGACGAAATTCGCGTTTTTTTCATGGTCCTTTGACGAAATGCCCAATTTTTTGACGAAATTCGCGTTTTTGCGCGGTCCTTTGACGAAATTCGCGCTTTTTGCGCAATCCTTTGACGAAATTCGCGTTTTTGCGCGATCATTTGACCTGCGAACGATTAACGAAATTGATTTTTTTCGGCAACCATTTGTCGAAATTCACGATAATCGATGGATTTATATTTTTTGATCCAAGGGGAGGGGGGGGGGGGTGATCCGCGCCTTTGAAGAGGTATACACACCACTTAGATGACACATTTTGACTTTCAAGGATGTTAAGGCCCTTCAAATTTCTGAAGGGATCCTTTTTCAGAGATTACCATCTTTCAGAAATTTGATATTAAAAAATGGATGTGATGGTTATGTTTTTTAGCTTTCGGTAATTGTTCTTATGTATTTTTTAGTGCTGAATCTAAAAATGACCTTCATTTTTTACCATACCATCACATCAGGATTTTTCACAAATCACAAATTTTTAAATAGTCGAAATATTACGAAAATCTGTTTCTATAAAATAGACGTAAGTTTTTTTCATAATAACTTATTCATTTTTTTGCTTATACTATGGATTTTTACAAATAAACACGTAAAATATTGTGTATTTAAAATCCTTATAATTTTATTCCATGCGTGGAAGTTTCTTTGAACCGCTCATGCTTTGCTTCACGCTTTTCCTTTAATCTTCTTTATGGGGTTGATCTCGGTATCATCTTTTATTTTGGCGGTTGATAAAGCTGGGAAATTTGTGGCAGATGTATTTAAAACATGTACCTTCTTTTGTTAAGGCTTTGACAAATTGCTTTGAGAGATTTTCGCTATTTTTTTACTTTTTAACTTTGAAATTTACGATTTGCGAAAATCGTGACGTGATGGTTAAAAATGAAAGTCATTTTCGGATTCAGTGCTAAAAAATACATCAAAATCAATTATCAAAAGTTAAAAAACACAATCATCGTAGGCTTGTGTTATTAATGTTGTTCACTATAATTAAAAGAACAAAAAATAAGATAAATAATTACCGTAGTACAAGAGTAAAAAGAAAAAGAAAAAAAATAAGACATTTAATAAATAAATTCTGATATAACGTTTTTAATTTTACCTAATAAGTAACAATAAAGCATATTTTGAGAGGGCGGGATTATATAATAAGAGTGTTGGGTAACCGAGTGTTTCGGTTAATCGGACGTCGGATAATCGATGCCTGTAATATTTTCCCATTAATATCCCAATATATCCCATCCCAATATATCCCCATTTTTATTAGACCACCTTCAAAGTGAGCACCGTTCTCAGAAATAACACCGTGCATTCTGTGCACAACGTTCTCCACAGCGGTACGTGACATATCACGACGAATATTCCGCACTGTCTTTGTTATGTTGTCCTTTAGAATAGACAAATTTGATACTCCACCAACATAAACTTGAGATTTCAAATAACCCCAGAGCCAAAAATCTCATGGCGTGAAGTCAGGCGGGAACGAGGCGGCCAGGCAACTGGAAAACTCCGACTTATGACTCTATCATCAGTGAAGTTTTGACGCAACAGCTGCTTTACCTTATTACTAATGTGTGGCGGAGCACCATCCTGCATAAAGATTGTCTGTTGGAGACGGTTTCTTTGATGAAGTTGTGGAATAACAAACGTTTGTAGCATTTCGTGGTACCTTTCGCATTTATGGTGCACGTTTCGGGTCCTGTCGGAGTGATGGTCTCAAAAAAGAATGACCCAATTACGAATTCGACTGTGAAACAACACCAAACAGTGACTTTTGGGGAATTTAATGGGATTTCATGCACGGTGTGGGGTTGTTCAGAAGCCCAAATTCGGCTATTTTGTGTGTTTATGGACCCATTGAGATAAAAATGGAACTCATCTCCCCACAGAATGTACCATGGGAAAGCATCATCAATTTCTACCCTGGCAAGAAACCATAGAGCGAATGTCACTCGCTTATCATAATCACTTGGTTTCAGTTCGTGCAAGCGGCTGATTTTGTAGGGGTAAAATCCAATAACGCGCCGCAAAACTCGCCATTCCGTGGAATAAGTCATGTCCAATTGTCGAGCTACACCCCGGGCGCTGCTAGTACCAGCAATGGTTCCCTGCGATCCTTCGGCAATTGCAGTCGCCACATCAGTTATTACATCTTCTGATACTTGTCTGATACTTCTCTTCCAGCGCAAATGGTCAGTGACCCCGTTTCCTCGAACTTCTTAATCATTTTCTTAAGACCATTCAGCGATAATGGCCCCTTTCGTAATTTTTTTCTGGTTCGAAATTCCCGAAGAGCTGCGGATGCATTACATTGATTCATATCTTCACCAGTAGAGCTTCACCAGTAACGCACGTTCCGGTAACGTGAGAAGCATGTCCACTGGAGCTCGTTTACTTCAGCTGAGATTATTTGTCGGAGCTGTCTACTACTTGTTTTTATAGCTCCTATTACTGGCGCTGTCATCGCACAACATTTGCATTTTCCCTTGATACCCGTGTTTTATGCTAATTCTCGTTATTGTAAGCTACAGCAGCGCCACAAAATGTCCTAGCGGCGATTTTGGGAACTAATTTTTTTTCACGGAATTCTTTTTCCAATGTCTTGATTAGTCTAAATACCAAGTTTGGTGACATTTCGGCTATTAGATCGCGCTACAGGGCGCTCCAAACACTGTCACTTTAAAAAAGATCACCCTGTATATACTAGAGAATATATATGCCATAGCTATGGAAGGTGTGCAGTGCAGAGTTTCTTTAAAAAAGAACCTGAGGGTATATAACGTAGACCTACTTCTACATCCTTGAGAGTTCTGTAATCTAGTTAACGCGATTTTGAAAGATATATTTAAATTTAACTATCTGTAATATATATGAAATGCAAAGAGAAAATTTGTTCCGGCCGATTTAGAACTCGAGTTCTACTGAATAGATTTTGATGGGACTTACATTGTTAGATAATTTTGCAGAAATGATTTTAGTATATCATATCGTTCTACGTTGTAAGTTAAATAATTATGAAAGAAAATTCAAAATCAGATGAACACGATTATGAAAGATTGGCTTTTTTAAAGGTTCTACTGCATGGATTTTGATGGTACTAAACTGTTAATTAGATAATGTTTAGGGAAGGTTTTGGTACATTTGCCAGTTTAGAAGATTCTGCTAAGTGGATTTCGGTGGAACTTGCTCAGTTAGTTAATTTTCCAGAGAATGTTTTAGTATAAAACACATATCGTTCTATGTTGCTTGGTTATTGAATTTTGGCGGAAAGTTCTAGAATCAGTGAACCCAATTATGAAAGATTAGCCTTTTTAATAGGCTCTATTGGACGGATTCTGATGAGAATTGCATTGATAAATTTTTAGATGAAGGGTTTTAGTATATTACATATTGTTATATGGTACTTTACCAAATTCTACAGTAAACGATCAACTAAAGAAGTTGATCCTTAACAGCTATAATTTTGTTGTCTCAATAGAAGATATAATAGCATAATGACCTCCATATTGTTTGTAGGAATTCGGATGGGCAATCCAGGTAAATGCCTTTATTGCTTTTAAACACATGATTAAATTCACAGATATATTTCGTTTGATTCAAGGTTTGTTTAGAAAAACCGACCAGCGTAGCGGGCAAGGGCTGCTAGTGAGTGTATATGTGTATAGGTATTTTTTTATACAAATATAATAAAATTGATATTAGAGATATAATTGTAGGCAAATTTTTCATAATTTTAGATTAAATTTCTTTCACTTCGGCTTCGGGTCGGTTTCGACTCCAAGTGTATTGGGTTCGGGCTGACTTGAACTCTAGTAGAGAATGACTCAGTATAAACTACGGAAACAAAGATAGTTTTTAAGAACCAATAAATTCTATTATGAAATCTTACAAAATAAATCAGAATAAAATGCATATAAAACTCCATATAATATAAAAAAATCACAAATTGTGATCAAATACCATGACTGTCTTTATGCGCATAATAAACATCTTGCTGCCATCAAAATGCCATCATGCAAGCACTTACTTAGGATGCAGCAACGTCCTTTTCTTTCTCTTTTTTTGTTAGAGTATAAACGAGCTGTAGTGTTATGGATTTCATATTAGTTATTTCCTAATACGTGGAAGCATATTAATATACATTATATGTACGTACAATATATTTTGTAATAATGTATTAATCATATTCATAACTGGTATATCACACCCGTCAAAAATGACGAAATGTTGATCTACATTTCATTTTCATAAAACTTAACACAAACAAATGGCATGAAGATTTTATTATTGAAAGGTTTGTATTCTGAAAAGTACATTTTTAAAATGACAAATGATTTCTGCAAATACAAATGATGAGAATATATTTTTATTCAGTATTCAATTTCTGAAATAGTCCAACGATCAGCAAAAGCTCCAGTTCTAATCTTTAGATTTAAAAAATGAAAAATCAGTTAAAATTACGTCAAGGTTGACACAATCAAATCAATTTTTCTTTTTAGTTATTATTAATGTCAAAATACATTTCAATCTAAGCGTAACGCCACCTGCTCAAACTTTTCAAAGATACTTTATATACGTGCTTTTATGCTTAAACACCGTATATTCAAACTAGAAAACAGGAATTCTGCTTTTTCAGAATTTAGTGTCGCCTCCGAGGAAAGAAAAAAATATAAATATTTAAATAGCACAAAACATATTTCAATTTTAAGACTTAAAACACACACTTTTATTTTATGTAAAATGACGTCATTCGCATTCGCTTAAGAATTCCACATTTAAACCACTCTTAAACATCTACAGTAAAGCATGCATAGGATGTCACTATCGCAAAATAATACACAAATGCAGCAAAAAGATGCCGTCATTAAAGAAACTCGATAAAAAAATGGCTTTCTAATTATTCATAGGCATTCATTTCTTCGTAACATTAATATAGACGATTTCAGCCGTCACGTCAGTCATGACATCAAGGCGATTTGGTTGGAAACTGTCTCCAAACAAACGGTTGCTATGTTGTATTTTCAATTTTGTTTGTGTGTTGCAGCTATATCTTATACCTGTATCTCATATCTAAGTGTTTTAATACTTGATACGTACTGGTAACATTTTCCACGATTTATATTTAAAAAGAAATGGACGCATAGCAACCGTTTGTTTGGAGTCAGTTTCCAACCAAAACGTCATGACTGATATTACACTGAAAGCGCCTACAGATACTTAAAATTAAATATAATTTATAATAGCTCCATGTTTTAACAGAAATTATCCGTTTATATTTTTTCAAAATAGCACGTATTTTATTTACATTTTCTTTCGGTTGTTACGAGAAAATGGCAACAAAAAGATATAATTGCTATTTTTCAACTATTTTCCCTTTACTTTCTATATAAATGGAGTACTTGAGTTGCCAAAACGAAACAAATGGTGCTAAAAACTGCAAAAAAATTAATATTTCAAAAATAAATGGAGGTACAGTTTTCAAACAAATTGCATTTAAAAAAGTACTTTTTTTTCCCAATACGACGGTATAAAATTTAAAAAGGTGCGATGCTTAGAAATTAAAAAAATTGCTATAGCGCATTTAATAGTACAATGATACATCTACTTTGCTTATTGCTGGCTTCTGTAAGGTAACGTTATTTTTTGGAGACAAAATAAGCTGGGAAAAAGAAATAGCATACCGTGCCGGGGGCTAATAAAAAAATATTTTTTATTTAATTTTAATGAAAAAAATTAAGTCACAATGCATAAAGATAAAATAAAACCAATAGACAATATTCTCGTGATGTTGTAATAAATACGAATTTTTATTCGCTTATAAAAATAAAGCACTCGTGCATATTTCTTTTTCTTTTTTTTTTTTTTTTTTTTTTTTTTACCGAAAATAACTTGTGAAAAAATATTCGTCCCAATATTTTTCCTTATTTTTCTTTTATCCAAACAATGGAAGTAATCAGATTGTCATCACTTTGAAGAAATTTCATAAAAAGCTTTTAAATTAAAATTAAAATATAAAAATGGGAATCCTTTTATATATATATAAAAAAGTTTTGATTTGGAAATGGACCAATAAAAAATCTGCGTAGATACCGGGAAATGCATCTGATTGGTCAGAGCTTTATGACGCTATAAGGGAGGTTACCAATGGGGGATCCGTCTCTCTGTCGCCAACTTGGCACTATTTCCAGTATTTCGCCAAAATTAAGGGTACTTTTCCGTTATACGGACAGCATGCCAAAATGTATGCTAATGCGCCAATTATTTCAGCCCTCATCGTGAAAAGGATTTTTCTTGTAAACCATGCAAAACATTGCGATTTGTAATTTATGAAACGTGAATTACGTGAATGATTATTATTTAACCTTAACCTTGGAAAGCTTTTTAATTTGCTATTATTCGAAATAAAAATGCTTTTTTTTTTTTTTTTTTTTTTTTTTAATTATAATTTACTTTTACTGCTGACGCTGAGATGGATTTTACCATTTGTCAATTACTAGATGATGAGAAAGTTGCGATAAAACTGCTTCAGGAATTTGGAATTCTGCATAATAAAAGGTTGTGTTCAAACAGCCATGAAATGAAATTATGGATGAGTTCTGGAAATCCGAAATGGAGATGTAGCTTACGATCATGCGAAGAAAGCGTAGGAATACGACAAAAAACATGGTTTGAAGTATTGCGGTTGTCTTTTCTTAATGCTTTGAGGTTTATATATTTATGGTTCCAAGAGTTGACATCGATTGAGCTTTGTGAGCTGCAACTTGATATGAACCACAACACAGCAGTGGGCTGGAATAGTTATTTTAGAGAAGTTTGTGCAAATGCTTTATGTTCACGACCAAATAGAAAAATCGGTGGACCTAATAAAATTATAGAAGTAGATGAAAGCCTTTTTAAAAGAAGAAAAAGCAACGTAGGGCGTGTTCTTCCTCCTCAATGGATGGTAGATGGTTTATGCCGTGAAACACGGGGATGTTTCCTTACTCCTATTTCCGATCGCACAGCTGAAACTTTAATGGCGGCAATAGAAAACAATGTAGCTCATGGAAGTATTATTTATACAGATTACTGGAAAGGATATAAAACAGATGAACTGCGAAGTGCTGGTTATGATCATTTCACAGTAAATCACAAATACAATTTTGTCGACCCTAATACTGGATGTCATACTCAAAATGTTGAGAGATTATGGGGCATCGCAAAATGGCGCAATAAAAGACATCGGGGTGCAGTTCGTCATCATTTAGAGTCGTATCTCATAGAGTTTATGTGGCGACGTCTTCATTCAAAAAATGAAATGTTTACTGCAATGCTAAAAGATATGGCACAGATGTCATATTCGCCCCATATTGGCGCGATTTTTTCCTGACGCCAATGTCATATAGGGGAAGACGGGGTACAATGAAACAAAATTTACTAATTTTTTTTTTCCTATCCACAATTTTGCATGCACAAAAATATAATTAATGCATATTTTTAATCTTGTATTTTCCCCATCTAAATAAATTTTTATTATGTTCTAAACAATATCTTTATGCTTGAAAAATAACAAAAAATAAATGTCTTACAGTGTTTCATTGTACCCCGTGTGCCGGGGTACAATGAAACACATACTGGGGTACAATGAAACACTCCAAATGATGGAAGCAATTTTCACCCAGTATAGTTTATTTTATGAAAAATGAGATATACAAAAACAAAACTTGATTAATAAGGAACTTGATAAAAAATATTATAGTCTAAGATGAAAAATAAGAAAATTCTATTAGTTTAAGAAATACCTTTCATTTTATATTAAATTGGCTCAAGTCAGTTTCAAAAATTAGCATTTCTGCTTATATTTCAGTTGCTCCTGAAGGAATATGGGGTGGTAGTTTAAACACAATGAGTTTTTTTTTTTTTTAATGTAAGTTTCTAAAAAATAAATAAATAAAACTAGGTTGGAGTTTTTTTATATCAAGTACTTTACATTTGACTTCATTTAAATGTATGATTTTTCCAACGGTATATATTTCCTTATGTTTCCATTTATACGGATACTGCTTGTGCCATACATGTTGTGTGTGGATATCTCATTCTTAGTACCTTGATGACCAGCTGGGCATGGAAAAAAATCTGGATCATCATCAGAGTCTGTAACAGGCAGAGTTTGTTTTCAAAACAATCTCTTCTTAGCTTTTTTTTCCTCTTTCTATTTTTTAATTGCTTAACAAGAGACAAGTTGCTTAACAAACTTAATTTTTACTGACCTGATTAGAGCAAAACTCTTTTTCTTTCTGTTTTCCTACTCTTACTTCTAATATATTCTATTTACTAATTTTAATACTATAATAAAACATGTTTCATTGTACCCCGTCTACAAGTGTTTCATTGTACCCCGCACTGAGGTTACTAAATAAAAATTTATTTTCAAACTTCTAATATTTATTTTTTTTTAGTTTGGTTTTGGAAGTATGAAGACAACAACCCAAAGATAACAATGTATAGAAAAAATAATTATTACATATAACAACAACGAAAAAGAAACAAAATTACTTTTAGTAAAGAAAGTTACTTTCAATGGTGTAAAAGCAATAATCTTCTATTGGTACTGTTGTAGAAGTGCGAATGTATCCAAATCACATCAGTAATTGGAACATATAGTTGTATAACATATATATAAACTGCAACTCTCTATGACAAATTTGATTGATTTTACAAGTAATGTTTCATTGTACCCCTTGTTTCATTGTACCCCGTCTTCCCCTACGCAACGGGTACTTAACTGGCGCCAAAGTGTCGTTATTTTGCTTGATGTGGTTACCCGGATTATGTTGTGGCACAGATGTCATATATTTATCGATTATAGTTAGTTATTTTGCGCGATTTTTTTCCGATACCAATTTGGCGAAAATATCAACAGCATAAACAGCAACATCCGGGTTACCATATCAAGCAAAATGGTACAGATGTCATATTCGCCACATATTGGCGCGATTTTTTTTTGCCGCCAATATCATATAGGCAACACGTACTTAACTTGCGCCAAAGTGTCGTTATTTTGCTTGATGTGGTAACCCGGATTATGTTGTTTATGCTGTTGATGTTTTCGCCAAATTGGCAACCGAAAAAAATCGCGCCAATATGGGGCGAATATGACATCTGTTCCAGCAAAATAACGACACTTTGGCGCCAGTTAAATACCCGTTGCGTATATGACATTGGCGTCAGAAAAAAATCGCGCCAATATATACATCTGTATATGACATCTGTACCTATGTTGTTTATGCTGTTGATGTTTTCGCTAAATTGGCAACCGAAAAAAAATTGCGCCAATATGGGGCGAATATGACATCTGTGCCAAAGAGATTTGTAATTTTATGGCAGCAGTTTAATATGATTTTTTTATTTTATTACTTTATTGTATAACAGTTATTTGTTCACTTATTTTAGTTATATATTTGTGATTTAATAAAATAGTTCGTAAAATTCTGTAATTTTCAAATGTTATATTTTTTAAATGCTCACTTTACTATCGACAATGTTTTTCTTTTATTTTTCAAATGTTTCAATTCACGTGATTTTCATTTTGCGCCAACTATTGCGTTTGGCCACAATGCTGTCCGTATAACGATATTTAACGATACGGACAAGTACCAAAAAGCATAGCCTACTATGATATATACGGCCCACGCATTTCGCCGAAAACCGTCGAAAAAGGGAAGTCGGATTCAGCTTCAAACTTTGAACCAAAACATCACAACGTGCTCTTTTTTGTTTACATTTATACCCTGCCCAGATACCGGCTTGTTTCTCATCGTCGACGTTTCAGAATCATTGATCGTATTTTCAGAATAATAAATTAAACACTTATATTCTTCAATTTCCTTCGATTTAAAAGGATATTTTACACAGCTTGTAGTATTTAGTGCTCAAATACTTTTAATATTAGCTAAATTACTTATTGTTTACTTGATCGTTTGGTTCATTCTGTTATTCATTTTTGAATGTCCCGTATTTACATAAAAATAGCTTGTGTTTCATATACACGTTTCATACATACGTTTTAAAATTAAAATTTGGTTTTTATCAAACTACAGTTCTCATAACTGGCTTGAAGCAGTTATTTTTGACGAATTTATTGCTACCCGTAAAATGTTTTTGTTTGATATCGTCCGAACTAAATAATAATAATAATAGTAAATAATAATAAAAAAAAGATGATCTTTCTTAAACATTAAATATTCTTATTTTTAATCATAGAAAGAAATGGTGATCGCAGATTTAAATATCGTTGCAATATTTTATGTTATCCAATCAGTTTTGATTAAATCATGTACGTGTATTTGTTACTTAATAAATTATATTTATTAATTATTACAAGGAATTTTATGAGTACTTTAATATATTTAAAAGAAATTCCATTAGTTTTATTGTTTCAGTAGTGAAGATAGCAAATAAATTTGTGACATTGATGTTTTTAGACTATGCATTATGCATGTTTTTATTTATTGGGGTGAATCGTAGAATACTCTACTTCTCCCCAACCTGGCGATAAATGCGCCAAAGTGGCAACCGTGGTATTTAGTATTAATTTGGTATTAAGTAGCAACCTTGGAAGTATTCTCCGGTCGCACCATTTATTATTCCGATAATTGTTAAAATGATATTTTTTTTTTCTGATGATTAGAGTTAATATTTTTATTAAACTCTTTTGAATCATATCTATACGGAAAAAAAAAAAAAATGTAAACACATTGGAATTCTCTGAACCCTGCCCAGAGCGGTTTGATTTGTTCTCGTCGTTGAAGTTACGGTCAGAGTCAAATTTCTGTTTTGGGCAGCGTATCAGAGTCCTCTGGCGAGCAACTTCATACATTAAACGCAAATCGGTCTGCCGGTAGTAGTATCTAAGTATGCCTTGCAAAAAGTAATGCTTTGAAAATCGAACAATGAAAATCTGCGTAGATACCGTGAAATGCAACTGACTGGTCAGAGCTTTATGACGCTATAAGGGAGGTTACCAAGGGGAGACCCGTCTCTCTGTCACCAAAAGTGACGCCAACTTAGCGCTATTTCCAGTATTTCGCCAAATTTCCATAGACTCCCATTGAAATACAATAGGGTTTACTTGCATGCAGGAAATCAACAAATTGAGATATTTCAATGCAACAAAAACTAATATTAGCTTATGAATAGAGCTTAATTGAACTACTTACATTATTTTTAAGCACAAACAATAATCTGGGGTTGGCTAGAAAATAGGAATTGCTTCGCTATACCGAATGGAATAGCTAAGCGATTACGCGGGGGGTTGGTGAGCGTAGCGAGCAGTGGGGCGGTGCCCCCCTAGTATTTAAAAAAATAGTTAGGGTGGGCACATCTACAAATGAACAGCTTCCATAAAAAAAATAATAATCATAATTAACAAAATCTGTTCTGTAGATAACTTAGGGTAGATGACTAAAAAACAGCCTTGTGTTTTAAATATATAGTGGCAAGGTTCGTTCCGAAATGGTTACCTACATTTTCTTACACTTGAATTTTACATAAGTAGATGGAACAAAAAAGTACAGTTTAATTCTTTTTTCAATTAAATTTAATATATGTGTGGGATAATAAATATCCTCAACAATGCAACTTAACAAACTCAAGGGATTAATTAATCGATATGGGAAGACGGAAAGAATCATACGAAAGAAAAAGCATAACCCGAGGAACGTGGAGAAATCTCAGGATATGAGGCGATCTTCTCGTGTATGGAAGGTTTAAATTAAAGTACCTAGAGAGGTTGACAGTTCCGTAGTTTTTATCTCGACATGAAGGTTGAAGTTTCGTTAAATGTCAAATAAAAGATTTGAACAAGAATTGTACGTGAATTCCAGTGCTTATGTTTAGTAATGTACAGTCGGACCTCTATTTAACGAAGTCGCTAAATCCCAAAAAAAAGTTTGCTATGTGGAAAATTCGTTAAATAGAGAGTCACCTTTTAAAATAACTTTAAACTACGTAAAACACATTTTAAGTCCATAAACACTAAACACAATTAAAAAAATAATTAGTCACACTTTTTTTTATAAATTACATCTATTTGTTTTACTTATTTTACCCATCAAAAAGAAATCTGCAAGGGAAATAAGAATGAAACAAAACATTGTCTGGAAATACATTGTATTTTAAGTTAAAAAAATTATTTTACATTAAAATCACGATTTTTTATTATGGTTGATAAGCTGTTTGGAGGAATATGAAATTTTAAAGCAGTATTCTTTTTCTTCATGCCTTTATCCACCTCATCAATAATAATTTTTATTTTTCTTATATGCTCAAGCACTTTTGCTTTGACATTTTCGAGTTACAAGAACCGAAATTACCGACACGTTTGATCATGATTAACAATTTATAAACGGTAAAATATAGTTTAAGGACACGGGGCACAGCTCCATTGAGGGCTAAAAGGGGATATTGAAAGTTTGCTCTTCTTGGATGGAAAGCAAAGAATCACAACGCTTTTACTGTTCTCGGTGAGTTAGGTGTCTGGTAAGACCTGTTCATGGTCACTGATCTTCATAAAATGTGTTAAAAGTAAGAATAAGTTTCAAGTGTCCAGTAATAGTTTAAGAAATAGGGAAAAAAAAAATTAGATCCCAAGGAAAAGTTCGTTAAATAGAGAATACACTTCGTTATTTGGAGGTGATTTTACGAAGAAATTTGCAAAATGTTCTCGGTTCCAAGTAAAAGTTCGGAAAATAGAGGTTCGTTAAATAGAGGTCCGACTGTATTATATTATCGATGTGGTAGAATTGTCGTGATTTTCTAAGCATATTATTTGTTTGAATGAATAATAAATGTTGTATAAAATTGAAAAGCTAATAGTTATATTCATTTATAAGCGAAGTGAGTCTTTAAGTAGGTGTAAGATAAAATGCTACATATCTTCTATATTATAAAGGACAAACATATCTGTGCGTAACGCATACGTCATTTTGCGAATGGCAACACTTTGAAATTTGAAAAGAAATTTTGGCTTTGCAATTTTATCTACTGCAAATTTTTAAACTTCTAAATATCGCACATTTTAAATTTTTACACCGTCGTATAAGGAAAAAAATGCTGTTTTAAATGCAATTTGTTTGAAAGCTGTACCTCAATTTATTTTTGAGATATTAATTTTTTTGTAGTTTTTAATAAAATTTTTCTTATCGTGGCAACAAAAGTATCCCATTTCTATTGAAAGTAAACGGTAAATAGTCGAAATTAAGATACTGTATCTTTCTGTTGCCATTTTCTCATAAAACCTGAAAAAAAAAGTTGAAATTAAAATATGGCCTATGTCAAGAATATTGTCAGTTATTGCGTGATAATGACGTCATTTGCATACTTTTCTACAGACGAAATTTATGACTGGATTGTAAAAGTGGATTAATTTAGCGTATGCAAATGACGTCATTTTATAAAAAAGTGTGTATTTTAATTCTTAAACCTGAATTATGTTTTGTAGAAGTGCGTCGTTTTCACAGCTCAGCTGCTTAGAAATTTTTCACAGGTGAAACTGTTTCACTTTTGAAAATAATGTAATCGAAATCACACACTGATAAAACGCAATGTTTTGCAAGAATTTAGAGGGTCTTTATAAAAGAGAGGTGGCATGCAAATAATAGCGATTTATATTACAGAAATTGATGATTCTCGCCTGTAAGGATGAGTTAGGCAAGCAAACAAAATAATATCATGTTCCTAAAATTTTTGTCCAAAATTCTCTCGAATAATAAAATTTTAATATTATGGTTTAGGACATTCTGCTATAATTTTATCAAAATTACATAAGTTGCTTAGTTTAATTTTTCCTAATTTTATATAATCTATATATTTAAAATACAAGTGTGTTTTTTAGTCATCTGCCCTGACCTTTCTGTTGAACCAATTTTACTAATATATATATATTTTTTTAACTGAAAGCTCTTCATTTGCAGATGTGAATAGCACTATCTGTTTGTTTTTTTAAATATCCCAATTTTTATATTTTAATTTTAAAAGCATTTTATGAAATGTCTTCAAAATGGTGAAAATTAGATAGCTTTCATTATTGCAGACAAGAGAGAAATAATGAGGTATTTTATCTTTATTCATGCTAATTTCTGAGAAAAATTCAAAATTGTTGATAAAAATTGTTGTATAGGGTTTAGTGGCGCAAAATCCCATTAGGAGCAGAATATTATATTAGGGGCATAATAACGGAAAATGACATACTGCTTTTGAAAACATGCATTTTTCCTCATACATTTTCTATATTGTTTTTCCTTCTCAATTGATAACCACATCCTAATAACGGATCTTTATTATATTTTACTGATTAAGTATCTATATTATAAAGAACAAACGTATATGTGTGTAACGCTGACGTCATTTTACGAATGGCAACACTTCACGATCAAATTTCGGTCTTGAAATTTTCGCTACTGCAATTTTTTAATCTTCTGACCATCGTACATTTTCAATTTTCGTCGCATAGGGAAAAATTTTATTTTCAAATGCAATTTGTTTAAAAACTGTATCTTAACTGACTGACGTAGTATTTTCCAAAATAATTTTTAAGCATGGATTTTTTTAAGTTTATCTTATCACGTGCCGGTTTCAATACGTAATAATAATAAACATTTTTCACATAAATCAACAAACATTTTTCAGCATTTGTTTCTGATTATTTTGGATAACGAAATTAATACTTCCTTTAAAAACAAGTAAAAGAATAATATTAAAAAAACCACAAATCTAACATATTTCTGAAAGATAAATTAACGAAATTAATACTTCTTTTATAAACACATAAAAGAATAGTATTGAAAAACACAAATCTAACATATTTGTAATCGTACAATTTAAATTTTTAGATCACAAAGTAGGATTTTTTTTCTCAAATGGAATTTGTTTGCAAAGTTCATCTCAGTTTACTGATTGTCTATGGTTTTAAAAACAATTTTAAAGCATGAAATATTTTTTAATTTATCCATATCGCGCGGAGCTCGATTGCGAAAGATTAATCCGTTTGCCATTAAAACAAAATAAAGAGTTCATCATTTTCTTACGGCTAATATCCATTTAAAAAAAATTCCCTATGCATAAATAAATAAAATAATATAAATAAAACACAAATTTAACAGACATGTATAAGCTCTGAAATTATCAGAATATAAAATAATGCCATAAGTAGCAAAATCTATGTCAAATAACTCTTAGCATGCGCTTAATAAGGAAATATCGCTTTTGATAAATTTCAAAAATTTATTTGATTGTATAATTCGCATTTTCCATACGAAAAATGATCTTTTAATGTAAGTGGGCAATCTAAAAAAATTATTGCATATAAAAAAAAATATTAGTTTTCAATTATAAAAAATCCTTTTACCTATATTCTTTAACCCGGGAAGCCCGGGTACGATACCCTAGTATATATAAAATCCTAATGAAACGAATTTATGAAACGAATATATGAAACGGCTGAAATGTGTATCGATTCTTTGAATCGACTGATTAAACAACTGATTATGTTTCACGGCGATTTCTCCTAAAATATGGAATACTTTGCAATGAAATTAACACCAAAAATCAATATTGATCCGCAGATTGCAAAACTGGTATTAGAATTTTTAAATTCGAATTAGTTTTCGAAATATTAATTTTTTACAAATTTTATATACATTTTTCTAATGATGGCAACTCAAATTTTAATCAAACAGATATTTTTTTTTCAGATTTTAGAAAAGGTTACAATTTAAACTAATCTGGCGAGAAGTTTGGCCTCCCTTAAATGTATGCTAAGAAATGTATCATGTTACTTTTATTCATAATTCAATTTGTATTTCATTATTATTTTATTTAATACAAACAGAAACATTTAAAATAAATGGCTTTCACTTCTTTATATTTTTTTAACGAAATGAAAAGAAAAATATTAGGCACAGATGTCATATACGCACCGGGGTACCTAATTGGTGCCAAAATGGCATTATTTTGTTTAACATGGTAACCCGGCTATTGTTGTTTATTTTATAATATGTGTTTATTTACTTTATTTTCTTTTTTTAAATTACATAAATGGTTTTGTTCTATAGTTAATTATTTTTTTGGTTATTTTTCTTTAAAAATAAAAAATAATACTTAAAAAATACGGTACTACTTAGTTATTCCATCGACCCATTTCGCCAAATTATATAAATCGCCAAACCACTCGCCAAATTATACAAATTGACATAATTTTTATTTTAAATAACGAAAGAACAAAGAAAATAGTATAACATTAATAAATATACAAATAAAACGTCGAAATAAAAATCACTTGATGACGTAAAGACGTGTAACTTGCTTAAAGTCAAGTGAATGTGACATTTATCAACCATTATTGGCATTTAATCTTATAGTTTGGTGATAGATTTTTGTTCGACGGGATAACTAAGTAGTACCAAAAATACATATGTAACTGGTATTCGAAAACGAGGATTTCGCCAAATTTTCGTAAAAAAAAATCACGCCAAACCGGGTGCGTATATGGCATCTGGCCAAATATTAAATGATGTAACAAACGATGACATTTAATTTCAACTTCAAAGCAATGTTTTAATATACCACTCGAAAAATAATAATAAAAAAAAAAATGCTAACTGGCGAGTTGAAAAATAGTTATTGGCGAGATTTGCACCCGGCTAGCGTAACAGTACCAAGAATTCTTTGCGACAATGCTTTTATGTAGTATTATTCGAAAAAAAAAATTGATTTTTTTTAATCGAAATGGAAAACTTTCGCACAGATGCCACATACGGTCCCATATTGGCGCTATTTTTTTCTGACGCCAATGTCATATACGCAACGGGTACTTAACTGGCGCCATAGTATCGATATTTTGCTTGATTTGATAAGTCGGATGTTGTTGTTTATGCTGTTGATCTTTTCCCCAAATTAGCGTCGGAAAAAATTGCGCCAATATGGGGCCGTATATGATATCTGGGCCAACCTTTCATATGAAAAGCGAAGGGATCAGAGCTTATTTATTTATGGCAGTTACATGACTTGGACTATTATAATATAGATGAAATGATGGCGATAGAATAATATTTGGCGACTTATCACCTGTACCTGGCTAATATTAAAGTACCAAAATGGCACCAGGAATATAAAAAGCGAAGTGGTTCGCCCGGAACTCTTGATGATAGTCACATGACTTAGGCTATTGTTATAGAAATTGTTTTAAAATACCGGGAGACAAAGACTCTGTACACTTAATTCCTTTTATTTTTAGCTTCTTTTCAAACGTTTAACTGATCCTCTTTAATCAAACACGAAAACAACCATTGAATGTCTTAACAGCAACTGATTCGGCCTTAAATTTTTTAAATCAAAGGAAATTGAATGGAAACCCGTTTACAGGGAGTTCTGCACAGCTTTTTTCAGTATAATTCAATCTTCTATAATATTTTTTTAACCGATCAGATTAGCGTGTTTTTAGATTCTGCGGTGTCTGAACGGGGGTTGGCGAGCGTAGCTTGCAGGGGGCAGAGCCCCCTAGTTTATATATAATATTATTTGATATTATCAACATAAGAAAGTATGTTTATATACTAGTACTTACAATACATACTTCAAACAATGCATGTGGAATCAGGACTTAGGCGATAATTAAGGAATAACAGGAGTTTAATGTTTCTTTGTTACTGGTACACTTCAATATAACACAGCTATTTACAATATAACGGGGAGAGGGAAGTGCTTTTGCGGCAAATACACCGCTGCAATTGAGAATTTCGATAGAACCATCTGTCCGAGTTCGTTGCGGCTGGCTCTATGGCGCAAGATCCGCCTGATCTTTTCCACTTCGAAATGAATTCTGAAGTTTGCTTTATTAATTTGTTCCCAGTTCTGGAGATGCGAAAATACGCATCAACAATTCCATTCTGGGATGCGGTCGTTACATCATTAGCTTCTCGTTCGAAAAATGCTGTCTTTACTTATTGTTATGCGAGTATGGTGGGAACGCTTAACCATATTCACATACATAAAATATACAATTTTAAATATCAGTATAAAAATATCGATTGCATGAAAAATATATAACTTCTAGTAAATATCATGTTGCAAGTGCATGTATAAACTACGGAAGTCAAAATTGCTTTTGCGTACTGAAGTGATTAAAAATCAAATCATCAAAACAAGGGACACAACTCTTTGAATTAAATGTAGCAAAACAATTTTTACATTGGACCTCCCAGAAGAGAATTCATGACTAGACACTTTATATACAGCCATAAAAAACCGACCTCCCACGAATAAATTTTATCACTGGACATTTAAATTTATGGCGATTGAACTTTCGAATTTATGGCGCTATACCAAGAAAAGAGGGAACCCCAGGACACGACTGACGAAGGAAAATAAAAATAAGAGAATATAATGAGCTGAGAAGGAAAACCCAGTAGTACAGCTCCCATGCGCTTGATCTCACATAAATTTATAAAGATGCATTCAGGGTACAAGGAAGGCAGAGGGGGAAAAAAGCAAGTTGTATCTGATTGGACAGTAAGCTGAAACAAAGGAGAATGTACAGAATAAATTATAAAAAAATTAAAAATGTAAAAATCTCTACAGCAAGTTTAAGAAGTCAGTTCTGTCTAAAAATGCCTTCATGAGAGCGCTGCCCAGTTGATTATGTAAAATAAATATCTGCAAAACCGTGATAAGTGAAATGAGATCCAGTATGGCACTATGTATCTAAGACTATTAGTGTATGTGTGTCAACAACAAAGTGAATTAACTCCCAACTAGCTGTGGTCTTTCTACAAAGATGGTGTTCCAAAATAAAAAAATGTATCATTTTATTATTTCTACTTTCTGCTTGCAGAAAAGTTAAGTTATTTTTATTGAGATCATATCCTTGCCAGCTCAGGGTCGAGTTAAATATTTAGTTATATAATTAATGAAACAGTTAAAAATCACTTAGACAATTATGCTGAAGACGTTTGAATTAAAGTATCAGCCAATAGGCTGAAAATTGTAAATAATATTTGATCCGATTAGCTCTGTGCAAATTTCTAATGAAATATGTCCAACGAATTGTTATGTGTACTTGTTTTGTTTTTCTTCTTGTAAATAAATTTGATGTTTGTATTTAAAATTGTGTAATTATCAAATCAATGGCATTATGTGTCTTCTTAATTTTAAAGGTAGTAGAAATGAGCATCAAAAGTTGGCTGCTTCAAAAGGAATTTGGTTCTCGAAATAACACATCACAAGTTCATTAAGATTTATATTGATGAGAATTATTAATTAAAATATTTAAAAAAATAAAGGAATTTTATATAAATAAAAGATTAATGTAGGTATGCGTTTAGGAATGAGGGAAAGTTCATTTATATATCCAAGATTCCCAGAAGCCGAATGCGATCACCAATTGTATAATAATCATTTTATAGCTAACTAAATTTGATGCACAAAAGGTATTGGTGAGCTGTTAGACATAGGGGGTAACAAGAGCTAGCGAAACATTTACTAGATTTATTTAAAAGTGCAAAATTTCCCCCATCATGTACCATAAACGTTATTATGAATTCTTATCAAATAAAACAACATAACATGCATATAGAGCTCCGTGTAATGTTAAAGCTTCGGAAGTTGCAATCAAATACCATGACGTCCCATTCGTCATTTATTTTGTTTGCGTAATCAGCTCCTTTCTGCCATCAAAATGTCATGATGAAAGGCGATTTACAGACTAAGCAGCTCCATGCAATACATAATAATTCAATATTTGATAATATTCAAACCCTGCTTATAACGAAACTACAAAAACATAATTTCTCAATTAAGTTTAGTATAAGCGCACGTGATATTGCACTGCTATTAGCAACATAAGAAAGTATGTTTATATACTAGTTCTTTCTGGATGTGGGTAATACTTTAGATACATAAATAAACCATAATTTTATATACCAATAAAAAACTAGTTTGATCTGGCAATCCCAAAATTTTCTTCTACCTCATACATGTTAATAGTGCTTCAAAATTCTCTATCGCAGTGCCAAAATTAAATGGCAATCTATGTCCATCATGAGGATTCTAAAGATATATGAAAATCCGTCCATTAGTTCAGCAACAACTTGCGTCAACGTCTAACTGAATCTCAAGTTAGATGAAAATTCGTGCATTACTTCTTGAGATAGAACTATTGCGGAAATCGTGAAAAATCCAGCATAGCGGCGGCACCTATTAGGCGATTTGCACCAAAAACTAATCAGCACCAATTTATTCAGGGACTAACTGAATATAATTTTTTATGAAATTCCGTGCATTAGTTCTTGAGATAAAGCACCCACAAAACTTGCGTTACATACAGACAGAGCCACAGACTTACAGACAGGCATTTTGTAAAAACATGTTTTGGGGATCTCTGACCCCTAAAACGTGTAAATCCGTCGAAAACAGGAAGTTTAATATTTTCATGAATCCAATACGTTCTTCTTGTAAAGATAGAAGAAAGTAAAAAGTTGACTAAATGAAAAATCCATTTTTTCAAATTGCGTGTTGTGATTGTATATATAAACTAAGGAAGACAACATAATGTTTAAGGAGTATGATAAACACTATTATGAAACCTTATAAAACAAAACATCATAAAATGCATATGAACATCGTATAATGTAAAAATTTCCTAAATTGCGATCAAAGACCATGACTTCCTCTTACTCCATGGCTTTTATGCGCATAATCAGCATCTTGCTGCTATCAAAATGCCATCATGCAAGCCGTTATTTTGGATGCTGCTACTTTTTTTTCTCAATTTTATAAAGTAAACGAGCTGTGACGTCATTTGTTTTGTATAGATTATTTTCTAATATCCCGGAAGCAGTTTGTTCTATTACATAGAACTTTTATGCATTTTTTCAATGGAGCAAAACATTTTTCTCATCCCCTTGCTTGGGAAATACCGAAGCACATTATTTGTAAAGGAAAAAATAAAAACATTATTTGTAACCTGGTGTATCTGTGGAAAAAACATACCATTTTCGACATTTTATGGAAGTAATAGTTTTTAGATCCCGATATGCTATTTCTTTCAGGCAGCAATTAAAGTGTCGTCCCTAAAAAGTAACGTTACGTTAAATAAGCCAGTCGTTAAACAAGGCAGGTGTATGATTGTACAGTTAAATACGAATAGTCTCTACTGCAAATTTTTAAACTTATAACCATCGCACATTTTCAGATTTTACAGTTTCGAATAGGGGAAAAACAGTACTTTAAATTACAATTTGTTTGAAAACTGCATTTCAATTTATTTTTGAGATATTATTTTTTTTTGTAGTTTTTAATACCATTTCTGTAATGATGGCAACTGAAGTACTCCATTTTTGTAGAAAGTAAAGATAAAATAGTTGGAATATAGTAGATTACTATATCTTTTTGTGGCCATTTCCCCATAATGACTGAAAAAAAAAAATTGTTAAAATGCGTGCTATTTTGAAAAAATAGAAAGGAATGATTTCTGATAAAACATGGAGCTATTAAAAATTATATTTAATTTTAAATATCCATATTAATGTTACCAACAAATGAAAGCATATGAATCATTAGATATCCGAATTTTTTCTCGAGTTTCTTGAATGACATCATTGCTGTTTGCTGGGTTTGTGTATTATACTGCGATAGTGACGTCATATGCATACTTTTCTATAGATGTTTTTTAAGACTGGATCGTAAATGTGGAATTCTTCAGCGGATGCAAATGACATCATTTTATATAAAATAGAAGCGTGCATCTGAAAACTGAAACATGATTATGAAATATGATGCTTTGTACCATCTACATTTGTATATATATTTTTTTTTCATCGGGGTCGACACCTGAAAAAGCAGAATACCCGTTTTCTAGTTCGTGGAATTTCAGAAGGGTTTTGAGGGTGCGTGTGAGAAATAGTTTTCATTCGGAAATTTCGACAGTACTGTCTCAAACATTGGATGAATTCAAAATATAACTCGAAGAAAGTCTCTCTGAAATGCCAAAATGCTCTTACGTGGAAATTTCGGGCTTTTAAACCACTTTCCAACATATCTAAAAAATGTTTATGACTTCGGCTTGCCCATTTGTCCTTGCTCTAACTCTCGTAAATATATTCGGATTGTAATGTAGTATTTATATGTTATTGACGTTTACTATAGCGCGATCTCTATTGAAAATAGTGTAGCATTTATGGTTCGTTTACAGGGACAGTCAAAAGCATTCCTTTACATTACGGTCAATGGAAAAAAAATTTTCAAGTGCATTTTACCGTTGTTACACCATTTCAAACATGACGAAATTTATATACATTTACGAAGTGCATTAAATCATCATATACATTCTGTAGAATATGGGCGGAAAGAATTTATTATTCATTTACAGAGCCACACAAAAGCATTCCTTTACATAATGGGATACGGGGAAAAAACTGTTTGCAGCCTTTTTTAATTATGTTTCACTATTTCAAATATAAGAAATTGATATGCATTACTGAGGTATTCAAAAGATACTTGCTGCAGAATATAATGTGCATAGAAGTTACCATTCATTTACAGGCACACACAAAAGATTTTGTATACAGTACTGTATCCGAAGTACTGTCTATTAGCGATAATTGCAGAAGCACGTTCTCAGTGATGGTATGCGTTTTTGAGTTTAACTAAATTTTTGTATACTACGAGATGGTGTACAAATGATTTAGATCATATATGTGGGTACACAAAATAATTTGTAAGTATTGCTGGGTAAGAGCGTGAATTTCTTAAAGATGGTTTTTAATTGAGTTATGCATTTTCAAGCTTAACTATGTTTAGTATACTAAAAAGATGTTTGTGAAATATATAAATAAAATCATATACAGAGTCGCGCAAAGAACAGGATACTTGGAAGCCTATGGATGATAATTTCTGGGAGTGTGATATCAATAGTTTTAAGGATGTTTTAGCCTGAATTAAATATCAGTTTAATATGTTGTGTGTATAAAAATCTGAAGGTAATATACAAGCTATACAAAATAATTCAAGTACTTTTCCATATATTGGTACTAGAAATTTCGGAAGGTAAATTTTAAACCGTGCTAAATTTTAGAGTACTATATAGAATAGCTAAAGTACCCAGCGTTGACCGGGATTTTAAGAATGTTTGTTTCGAAAAATCAGTTTTGAAAAATCAACGATTGCGTGTTAATTTACGTAGTTTTCAATCTTTTTTTATTATTATTTAATCCAGACGACAGATTACCTTACTTAATTTTAGTAATAATGCGTGATCTGGATTGAGACCGAGATTAAAACCTTTCGATGGAAAGTTGTTTTCGAATATTTTATTATTTAAATAATTTTTTCATGATTAAAGAAAAGAGGCAAGTGCAAAAATTCTATGAATTTTATTTTAAAATAATCTGAAATCTTTATTTCAGTTCTTTACTAAGAATGAGCTCTACGGACATAAACCTTTGTGGAAATTCTAAGATACACACATACACACTCATATATATATAGAATAGATTTTAAAATGGCGAAAACAAATTCAGATAACCTCAAAATGTTAAAATATGCCGATATTTGCATAAGCAGTTTTTTTTTTTTTATCATGTTTCAATACGTTTTTTCAAACTCATATGACATTGTATATTCACCTGCTGACGTCCATTATATTTCCCATATGATGTAATATTAACTTTTTTTTTTTTTTTTTAATTCGTCAAACCATTTATTTCATTTTCATTTTTCCCGTGGAAATCTTACAATAGAAAGTTATGACGTAATATTAACTTTTTTTAAAAATTCATCAAACTATTTATTTCATTTCATTTTTCCTCACATGGAAATCTTGCAATAGAAAAGTAATTATTGTGGTATAGATTTTATTGTGGATTTTCAATAATTGGCAACTACTATAACGAAAAATGTTTAAATTTGATAGGAAATTGCTGTTAAATTTGCGTTCTTTATTAATTAAAAATTAACTATAAATTATTTCGATTCCGGATTACTGTAGTTGTGTTTTAATACACATGCACTTAACATTTAACAATTCAGGCTATCAAACTGTGGATTTGTATAGAATTACAGACAGACAGACAAACTTTCATTTTTATATATTCGATATACAAATCTATAGATTAAATACAGGGTTGAATAGAAGAATTGGAGTGCTTTTCCGACGGTATAGACGGGCTGCACATGACGTCACATGTCTGGCATTGCTTCATATGGCGCCCAAACATAAGGCGAATGTGGTGCTCTCCATTTGACTTATTAGTCTTATTTGCTCTATAATAATAAAAATAAGAAAGACAACACGTGCTTTTAACGGCAAACGGGCAGTTCTGTGCTCCACGTGTATGATCCAGATGCAATAGTATCAGTCGTTGCTAATAGCAACGTGACGTCAATGCAAAGAGTCTATAAGGTAATTGTTGAAACCTGGTTTTGAAATGTGTTATTTGTTTTCTAAAATGTTTACATATGTATCTTATTTACCTAAATAAACAGGGAAGATTTAATAAAGTATTCTGGAAGTGTTAGAAAGTGATCCATGTTTGAAGCATGATTTTTCTTTATTGATGCATTTTAATTCGATATGCTAGGATGTGTCGGAACTGTACGTTTCCTAGAAAAAATAGAGTTTCTCTTCCTCTGGAGAAAACGTTCTGTATTCGGTACTAGTGTCACTTTGAAAATAATATACGGGAGAAAGTCAGTAAGTAGGTCACAAATTAATATGAGAGGTCGGAAATTAGTTGCAAATTGTGTCCAAATATGCCAATAGGTGGCAGCATAATCCAACTATAAGATTCTAATTTCGAATTTATGAGACAGCAGTTGTACAAGATGAGCAGGGCAGTTCAAAAGTTGTTGACGAAGAGCGAAGTGGTCGTCCAGTTGAGATTCCGACAGAAGAATCTGTGTGGAAGGTTGAGGAAATGGTTAGAGCTGGCATGCGAACAACAATAGACAGTATAGCAACCATTTCCTCAACTTTCCGCACTAATTATTCTGTTACAATCTCAACTGGACGACCACTTCGCTCTTTGTCAACGACTTTTGAACGACTCTGCTCATCTTGTACAACTGCTGTCTCATAAATTCAAAATTATCATCTTATAGTTGGATTATGCTGCCACCTATTGGCATATTTAGAAACAATTTACTACTAATTTCCGACCTCACATATCCGTTTGTGACCTACTTACAGACTTTCCCTCGTATCAGGGGGGGGGGGGGGAGGGGGTATTTTTTTAATAGTAAAAAATACTGCGCCAATACCGTTTGTATTAGTGATATATTTGTCAATATTTTTATATATTGGATGTATATGGGCCCGATTAAGCTCTGAAGCTGTGGGAAGCACAATATCCATTTTGGGGCCTCTTTCATTCGGGAATTGTTTACCAATTGCTACTTACATGGAAATTCATCATTGCTACAAATAATATTTCCGGAAGTGATTTTTTTTTTTTTTTAATCCTGCCAAATTCACATATATTTCATTAAATAGCAGAATCGATTTTAGAAGGGGAAAAGGTCGAGATAGGTCTGATTCATTAATAATAGTTTTTAGTAGCTACCAATTATACCTGTGCTGACAAAAATTTCACACAGAAGCTTCACAAAGTTGTTGTATGTTCAGTTACATGTGTGGTTTCTAACCATTACATCAGGATTCCATAAGACTGGTTTAACAACATAGTGATTCTGTCTAATTTTCCCGATATAAATATATTAATGTAGTGTTTTTTATTGAATTAAGCGGAATTTCTTTTTTAAAAATATAAATGCATTCTAAAAACATAAAAATAAAAATTCGACCCTTTTTACAGTCATTTTGGGGCCCCTCTTAAAATTTTGAGGAGAAGCTCGTGCTTCACGTGCCTTTTGGGTCATCAGGCCCTGGATGTATATTATACAATATTGCCACTGTTGGGATTTTTCCAATGTTGCATCAAAATTTTCTAGAAATATTTCGCCATTGCTAATATTTCCCCACTGTGAAAAATCTATATATTACAATATCGTACGTGGCACAGAAATCGCAATTATTTGTTTAATGGCAACGCCCGAATGAAACACATCTCATTGCTTACTGAACAGCATTTAATGCATTTCAATACCTATAAGGGGGGTTACGGTAGGGGGGACCCTGCTCCGTCGCCAAATGCCTCAAAGTTTGTCGCCAATTTGGCGATATATCGCCAAATCAAAAATCCCAAAACGTAAACCTCCCTTTGTACACCAAAACGTAAACAACACCAATTTATATCAAGCTATAAACGAATCTATAATTTAATAAAAATCCATGCATTATTTCTTGAGAAAGAGTGATTGCGGAAATAGTGAAAAATGCAGCGTAGCAGCGCCATCTGTTGAGCGATTTACACCAAAATGTAATCAGCACCAATTTATATGATGGACTAACTGAATATAAATTCTTATTAAATTCCGTGCATTACTTCTTGAGATAGAGCGCCCACGAAATTTCTGTCACATACAGACACACAGACAGACATTTTGTAAAGACGTGTTTTTTGGAATCTCTGACTCCTAAAACGTGTAAATCCATCGAAAACTGGAATTCGAAAATTTTCACGAATCCAATACTTCATTCTTATATGATAAAAGAAAGTAAAAAGTTTTACGAAAATACAACATAACTTCTTCTGAGTCACCCGCGATTCCTAAAAGCGTTCCTTTTTTTCAGAAATTTCAAAAAACGTTTCTAGAAAATTTACTAAACGTTGAAGTTTTTCTACAGTATTCTGAATGTGTTGGAAAATGTTTCATAAGATTTTCTTGACGCATAATTTTTCTTTCTTGTTGTTTTAGTTCGAGGCAAATTAAAAGATAGACAGGAAGAGAGAGAAACAGTAGTATTTTTGAAAAGAGAAAACATATGAAATGATTCCGTGGGACACTTTACAATCGTTTGATAACAAAAATGCGTTTCAAAACATTTGTCGTTAGTTCAATGAACAGTTTTCCACTCAAGGCTAACGACCGTCGTCATAGGAACAGAAGTTAGCTGTACGTCTGGTATTAGATTATATATTCGTATTAATAGATATGTTTGGGAGCTATTCGGGAAATAGTTTGAGTCACGCGAAGCAAAATATAGTTGATTCGATAAAACTCTTTACTCATACCATATAAATATTTTTGAAATTCAATGAAAAAACAAATTTCACAGGGTTGTTATAAAATAACTTTCCCCGTTTTAAAACTAACAAGGAAGGTCTCCATACGGGCATACTCCGAAAAATCTGAAAAAATTATGGAATGTTCTATTATATATATACTGCATTTCTATAGATATGTTTATAAAAAAATTTCGGGGGGAAACTCGATAGAGCGTTCGTAAAAAAATAAACGAAAATTTCGATATTTGGCGATTTGTCACCGGTTGGCGATGGAATAAACTTTCAAAAAATACTTTTTTGTGTCAAATACTCTTTAAGATAAAAATGTTTCATATTGAACTTGTTTAAATAAATTGATTGTAAATAACTTTAGTTTTGTCAGTTTGATTTACCTATACTTTTGTCATATATTTATATATTTATAATAAAAGTTAACTATCAAATTTTATGAATTAAAACAAAATTTAAATTTATTAAAATTGCTTCAATCTCAAAATTAAGTCCAATTGAGCACTGTCGATTCAATTTTGTTGCTATGGAAACAACGACTTCTTTGATATTGAAATGAATAACTGCAGCATTCTTCATCTTGCCTTTATTTTGGAATACGCTTAAATGTATGAATATATTTTTTATATATGAAATTGTTTTTAAAGTAATAAAATTAAGTAACAAGCAATATAAATATGTAATACAAAAAATGTATTTATTAAAATCTCTCATTGTCTAAGTTTAAATTCATTAAATACTATTTACACGCATTCTAAAAAGCAATTTTCAGGTGCATTAAAATTGTTTGCTTTTGGCGAGTAAAAGTACTGCTTGCCGAATCGCGTGACGCTTTCGTCTTTTCGTGCCAAATATTCGAAAGTATTTTACTTTTTTACAGACTTTCTAATGTAATTCCACCGCTAAATTTGACTGATCCTTTATTACATATATAAGTAGTTTAATTAGCATTTTTTTTTCAAAATATTCTGAGTATGCCCGGTAAGGAGGCCTTCTTTGTAAGCTAAAGTCAATAAACGGAAATGGACTACCGTAATATTTGGACTTATGAAGACACGAGGAGATAATTCAATAATAATAATTAAAAAAATGTATTAGTATCTATACTAATACTATAAAGAAGTAAAAATTGTTTGTTTGTGTGTTTGTTCGAGGTAATCTCTGGAACTACCGAACCGATTTCAAAAGTAATGGTATCAAAATGATTGTGTGGACCCCCATTCGAACATAGGCTATATCGTATGTCCATGCCACTAACCCAAAGAGGTGCAGTAGCAAAATACGTTCTAGAAATGCGATTTTTGTGCTACTGAAGTGTCTAGAAACATGAAATTTGGAATGGTAGTTACTTATAAGATATAAAGGATCTCTAAGAACATTTCTCAAAACATTCGAAATTTAAAGTGGGTGAAAAGGCGCAAAAAGCGTTCTAAAAAACTTTCTAAATAGCGATTTCTAAGCATTCTCAGGAAGTAACGAACCGATTTAATAAATAATAGCGTCAAAATGATGGTGACAACCCTTGCTCCAATATAGGCTATTTTATGTCGATGCCATTACTCCAAATGGGGTGCAGGAGCCAAAAACGTTCTAAAAATGCGATTTTTGTGCTACTGAAGGACCTAAAAACATGAAATTTGGAATGGTAGTTATAAGACATAAATGATCTTTAAGAACATTTCTTTAAAAAATCGAAATTTACGAAGGGTGATAATGCGCGAAAAGCGTCCTAAAAATGTTCTAAATGGCGATTTCTACGCAAACTCAAAAAGTATCAAACCGATTTCAAAAGTAGTAGTTGGAAATAGATGGTGACAGCCTTTGCTTCAACATAGGCTCTATTTCATGTTGGTGTCACAACCACCTGAGTGGTTACAAGAGCAAAAAAAGTTCTTATTTGCGAATTCTGTGATACTGAAAAGGCTAAAAACTTTAAATATGACATGGTTGTTATAAAATATAAATGCCCTCTAAGAACTGTTGAAAATAAATTCGAAATTTAAAGGAGGTGAAGCAAAGGGAAGGTGCGAAAAGCGTACTAAAAAAAGTCCTAAATTACGATTTCTATGCAATCTCAAGAAATAGTAAACCGATTACAAAAGTGATGGTTGCGAATCAATGGTGTCAGTGTCTGATTCCACAGAGGTTATATTTTATGCCAGTGCCACTACCACATTGGGGTGGCAGGAGGAACAACAAATGTTCTAAAAAAAGCCTTTAAAAACTTTCTGAATTACCATTTCTATGGAATATTAGGAAATGCCAAACCGATTTCAAAATTAATGTTGGCAAATTAATGGTGACAGTTTCTGTTTCAATATAGACATTTTATGTTAGTGCCACTGCCACCAGAGAGGTGGTATACCGATAGACAAGAAGCTTGAAATTTGAGATGATGGTTAATTTTTAGATGTAAATGCGTACTAAGAACGGTTTATTTAAAACTTCAAATGCATACTGAATTATCGTTTATTTAATTTCAGTTCCTTTTATTAATTTAAGTCTCATTTCTGCCTAATGCAGTGTAATAATGAGGTTTAGTCAAACTGTGTTTCAAATAGTAATTTCTGAATTATTCCTAAAAGTATAATTTCTTTTATTTAGACATATGAATATCACTTGGCATATTTCAAATATTACGCGAGCAAAGCCGCTGAGTTTGCTCGTAGCTGGGTTTGCTAGTTTGCTAGTTTCCTTTAACGATGATTTATTCATCGTTAAAGGAACGATGAATAAATTCCTTTATTCCACCTGTTGGGGAACGCCACCGTCTATCTAACAGATAGCATTGGATGACGCGCCAACGATGAATAAATTCCTTTATTCCACCGAATCAGAAATTTATTCATCGTTGTTGCTTCATTCAGTGCTGTCTGTTAGATGGACGGTGACGTTTCCAAAAATGGTTTATTACTGAAAAGTTGCCGAGCTAGGGCATCGACTTAGAGGTTAAAGCAACAGCATAGTATGCTGTATAGAAGCAAAGCAAAGTATAGGTAAAGTATAGCGTAAGCAAAACATTGCATAGTGTAAGCAAAGAATTCTGTCTTTAAAGACGCTGGCGATTTGTAAGTAGCATAAAGACACAGGTGACGCATTGTATGCAGCAAGGTATTTTAAAGCCTAAATGACAACTTTTAATGATATCCTTGTTTAATGCAATGGCCAATACTAGTATAAAAGTAATGAACATCAAATTGTTAGGAAAAGACTAATTTAATTAGAAATATTGTAACACGGACTGTTTGTTGCAATGCAACAGAGTGAGAATAGAAAAAAGATTCTGTATGTTATATGTTTGTTTATTATGGTGAAGTACCAGCAAAGTATAATTTTTTTAAAATTTAATAGGTTAACCCTATTATATTTAGTCTTACTAAGCGCAAGACTTTAACATTTGTCTAAATCTAAATTTTTCTAAAGTACTTTTCCCTATTCGGCCATGATTTTTGCTATGACACGCTGTCCTATTTAAATTTTTTTAATAATTAGTTCCATAACATTAGACCGTCATTAATTTCTTTTTTAACATGGGAAAACGCGTAGACGCTAGCTTAACAGTTGCTTGTGAGTAGTACAGTCAAAGCGAACTACGCTCAGAACAAGGGTATAACACCTTTATTTGACATATTATCTTTTTAATATTTTTTTTTTTCAGCGGTCTAATTTAGAGAAAAAAAATTATCAGAATTCTAAATTATGTAATTGCTTTAAGGCTGTTCTCAACTGCTCTGCCCAACAAGCGCAAAACGTTTTGACACATTTACAAATTCATTTTTTAACGGAAAGTTATAAAATTGGAAGGCCTGACTATGGAAGCGATTTGGAATCAAACTGTGTTTCCCATTTTTTGGTCAATCAATTACCTATTAAGCTATAAGTGATTTTGATCATGTGACAAGCACGTTTTTCATCCTTTCTCGAGTGGTTTTTCTCCTTTCGCGCGGAAATTCGGTTCACAACGTCCATTTTGACACTATTTTCTGAAAGATCTATTGCGTACGCAAAAAAAAAAAAAAAAAAAAAAAAAAAAGGAAAAAAACAGCTCGATGACATAGTTTCTGAACAACAACACCTGCTAGTTTCATGCCTTTACGAACAAAAATAAATTAAAACTTATGCCATAAAGTTGTCCTTTTGGATTTGAGAACAGCCTTAATACACATTCTTTTATTTAACTCAAATTGTTTTTTGTACGTAAAGGGGGAATTTCGTAATCAATTTTCCACACACTTGTACTAGAATTGTAAAAATTATGTACACATATTTGTTTCCGATGATAATATAACATTTTAATATTTTAAAACTTAATTATTCATTAACAAATTAATTTTAAGACCACTTTCCCGTTAGCTGGCCGCACGTGATAAATCGTCAGATAATCTTTATGTTTACAACCGTTTACGAGTTACAGAAACAATGAAGTTAATGATGCGACGAACCACTCTCACCAAAATGGGCCAACTGGCTGTGAAACTGCAACAATGAAATAATTTAAACACACACACACAAAAAAAAAAAAAAAGAAAAGAAAAAAATACAAAAAAATAAAGAATGTAATAATAATTTTAAATCTTGAAAGAGCAAATCTAACAAAAACATAACTGTGAAAAAAGGGAGCCAAGTTCTGTAAAGACAATGGCAAGAAAAGAAGTGATATCTAAGTGGGTGCCAAGTTCAAATAAAATTGACTCAAACTTACCGACTGAAGTATTATAGCATTTTTTATATTGTTTAGAAATAAAAATTATTGATAGCATATTAATAATAAATCTAGAACTTGGCAAGTTTTTACCTACGAGTCATTTATTTTTATTAATGACGTTATTATATCTAAACTTCTTATTTCATGTTTGGAAGCCTTCATTTGAGTGAGCTCCTTCCCCTTGAAGGGTGGTGGGATAAAACATATCCCACCTAATTTTAACTGCAAAATGCCACATTGACACTAGAATTCAGGACTAAAAAGTTTAATTTTATTAAATACGTGAAAAGAAGCTTTTACCCATTTTGAAATAAATTTGTTTTTAAATTCTGGTGTGATTCAATCATTTCAGCATGTCACGAATAAAAGCTCTTTGCCCCTGAAGGGTTAAAGGGGTGCAGTCTCTAGAGGGATAACCAAGAATAAGCGTAAGGGTATCTGTCTATTTCTCCGGCCTTTTAGTCTGTTTGCATTGAGGTTTCCGAAGGGTGGGTGCTAGAGTGATAACCAAAGAGGAGCGGGAGTGTATTTGTGTATTTATTGGTTTATAAAACCTTTAACATGAGTCATTTGTTTATAATAATAACTATATTAATTTTTTTATAATGACGTTGTTAATATTAACATCATCATTTTATAAAGACATGAAATTGATAGGCATAACATTTATCAAAAACTTGCCAAGATCTAGATTTATTATTAATATGCTATCAATAATTTTTATTTCTAAACAATATAAAAAATGCTATAATGCTTCAGTAGGTAAGTTTGAGTGAATTTTATTTGAACTTGGCACCCACTTAGATATCACTTCTTTTCTTGCCATTGTCTTTACAGAACTTGGCTCCCTTTTTTCACAGTTATGTTTTTGTTAGATATCATTACTTTTTGTAAAGTTACAATATATTTAGACAATTTACTTAATGCTTTTTAATGTGTTTACATGTGACTATTTTATTCACCAAGCAACATTCAATTTTAATTTAAATTTCCTACAACAAAGTATTTGGCTGTCAATTTGCGGCAGAAATCTATATTTTAATACTGCTATATTGAATGCATGTTTTGAAATGAAATCTATTGATTCGAAATTTTTATTGTTTCTGAAACAACAATTCCTATCAAATTCCTATATTAAATTTTCCTATTAAATATTTCAATTAAATTTCCTATGGCTGGGTCTGATTTTTTGTACTGAAAGTGAAAAATAAAGTTATGTGCTTATGCCACACTATGTTTCATTCATCCATGGGCGCCGGCAAAGAGGCAGTGCAGAGGAAGGACATTGCCCCTCCTGGATTTTCAAATTTAATTAGCTAGATATTCTCTTTGTCTGATGATTTTGAAACTAAAAATGAACTTTATTCTTCTCAAGTGATTTAAAATAATTAAAACACAGAAAAAAGTAATAAAAAATTTTCTTATAGCCGAAATTTTTTACTACAATTAACTGGATATTTCGTTTGCAAACAGGGTTTTTTCAAGTTTGTACCGTACTATCGCATTTGACAGTTCTAATTTTTTTTTTTTTTAATTTCCTATTTTCGAAATGGAGTCTCGGGTTTTTGGAAAATAAGACCCCAACTGTTCATTTAAAATTTGATAAGTTTCGGAGAAAAAAACTTGACATTAAGTGTTTTTGGTATTTCATAATAGGTGAATATTAAAGGAAGAAAGTATTTACTCAATTTAATCGGCTTCAGATACGACTAGTTTCAAATGAGTCAGGCCTTATTCATTAAAAAGAATATTTCAAGATAAAATGATTTTTAGAGTTACTTTTCATTATTTCGAGCAAATTTCCTTATTTTCAACGTGCCCTGCCCGCTTAAAATATCCTAGTACGTTTAAATAACCGTTTCTCGACAAATGTAACATATTTTTATTGTTCCATATGAAAGACTTTGCATTTAACTATTCAAAACTGTTTTTGTTTTCTTTGTACGATCATTGGAAATGCAGCTATGACTGTTTTTTTTTTTTTTTTTTTTTAATTTCAGTTCTCAAACAAGAAGTTTTTATTTAAACAAGTGAGTAACTGTGATCACAGATCGCACAGAGGGTTTCGTTTAATATTCCTTTCAAAACACTTTATTCTTTTGAAAAATCTGTTAGTTCCACATTTTGCAACCAGGGGCGCACTCTATTCTAAACAAACCTCTATCCGAACGAAACTCCGTTTTATGTACTATCCGTAGATATATTAGTCTAGGGGATTGGGCCGATAGCACCCGAGATAAGTAGGCGCCCCTGGTGGTAAAAAGTGGAACTAAAATATGCAAGGCTATGGTGCATAATATGAAAGAATGGTCAAAGTGGTGTCGACAAAAGTTGGAAAAGTGCGAAATGGGCGGAGGTTAGAAAAATTGCATAAAATACACAAGTTAGAACCCAGAGGGGTAAATAATATAAGACTTTTTGAAAATTTTATGAATTGCCGTGTGGTCAGAGGTATTCAGCTATACGTATGCAAAAATTCATGTCTCCAACTTAATTAGGGGTTTCTTAGAAAGAATTTCTTAAAGTACATATGTGGTAGCTCAAAGGGTTAAACGTAAGATTTTTTCAAGATTTTATGATTTGTCGCCTGGCCTCAGGTGTTTTGCTATAAGTATGCAAAATTTCAAATCTCCAATTTAATAAGGGCTCAGTCAAAAAGAATTGCTTAAAATTCGCATGTGGGAGCCCAAAGTGTTAAATATACAATTTTTTCAAAATTTTATGATTTGTCGTATGATGTGTGGTGTTCAGCTATAAGTATGCAAAATTTCACGCCTCCAACCTAATTAGGGGCTCGCTTAGAAAGAATTATTTAAAATACACATGTGGGAGCCCAAAGGGTTAAATGTACGGCTTTTTCAAAAGTTTACGGTTTGTCATTTGATGTGAGGTGTTCAGCTATAAGTATGCAAAATTTCACGCCTCCAACCTAAATAGGTTCTCACTTAGAAAGAATTGTTTAAAATACACATGTGGGAGCCCAAAGGGTTAAATGTACGACCTTTTTCAAAATTTTATGATTTGTCGTTTGATGTGAGGTATTAAGCTATTAGTATGTCAAATTTCACGCCTCCAACCTAATTAGGGACTCACTTAGAAAGTATTGTTTAAAATACACATGTGGGAGCCCTAAGGGTTAAATGTACGACTTTTTCAAATTTTATGATCTGTCGTATCATGTGTGGTATTCAGCTATAAGTATGTAAAATTTCAAATCTCCAATTTAATTAGGGGTTCAGTTAGAAAGAATTACTTAAAATACACATGTGGGAGCCCAAAGGATTAAATGTACCGCTTTTTTAAAATTTTATGATTTGTAGTTTGATGTGAGGTGTTCAGCTATAAGTATGTAAAATTTCACGCCTCCAACCTAATTAGGGCCTCACTTAGAAAGAATTGTTTAAAATACACATGTGGGAGCCCAAAGGGTTAAATGTACGACTTTTTCAAATTTTATGATTTGTCGTATTATGCGTGGTATTCAGCTATAAGTATGCAAAATTTCAAGTTTCCAACATGTATAGTTTCTGAGAACGGGCTCTGTGACAGATGGACAGACAAACAGACAGAGGAGCGAGACGATTAGGGTTTCGTCAGATGAACGAAACCCTAAAAACGGATATGTAAGTTTAGGTAACCTAAAAAAAAAATAATGTATTTCAGTATTGAAATTAAGAAGGTGCAACGTATAAATTTTTGAGGAGGTTGAATATTTCTAATAACTTTTACGAAATAAAAACTTTAAATGCGCTTTCTGAAAACATGATTTTCTGAACAATCAGTTAAGGAAACAATCAGTATTTCTGCATGTTTTGCAAGTACGTAGGTCAAATAGATTTTGGGTAGTAGAGAGTCGAAATTTGGCGAAAACAGCTCGAAATGGTTCGTGTAATATAACACACGAGCATGTCAGAGAAACTTGGTTGACACACTGCCGTGTGTCTAGATTCACCAAGCAACATTCAATTTTAATTTAAATTTCCTCCAACAAAGTATTTGGCTATCAATTTGCGGCAGAAATCTATATTTTAATATTGCTGTATTGAATGCATGTTTTGAAACGAAATGTATTGATTCGAAATTTTTATTGTTTCTGAAAAAACAATGTAATCCCTTAAGCTAACATTAGAAAATTATTAAAATGTCTCAATTTGTTGATTTTCTGTAAGCAAGTAAACCCAGATAAACCCCCGGTAAGTAGGTAGGTTTACAATGGAAGTTTATAGGAATTTGGCGAAATATTATAGAGATCGCCAAGGTGGCGTCACTTTTGGCGACTAATTTTGATCGCCAAATTTGGCGATATATCGCCATGTTGGCGGGAAACTTGGCGGTATTTGGCGACAGAACAGCGTCCCCTCCTACGGCAAATTAAAATTTCGCCTAATAGACATAATGTTAAAGTAAAAATGGGCACCCCCAGGTGGGTAATTTATCGATTTTCACAATTTTTTTATTTTTTTCCTTAGTTTTATAGTGTAAACGAACTTCCCACCAAATTTAAAGTCTGTAGCTGCAGTAGATATACGAGATCTTTTTGATGAGTGAGTGAGTCAGTCAGTCAGTGATGAAATTATCGATTATCAGACCACTTTCAAGTGTCATTATCTCGGAAACTAATTATGCGTTATTTATAAAATTTTGGATTTTAGGTAATTAGGGTGGCCTGACTACACATTTCGTATAACAAGTACGTAGATCTCATAGGTTTTCAGTAGTAGAGCATCGAAATTTGACGAAAACAGCTCGAAATGGTTTGAGTAAATAACACATGGCTATGTCAGGCAAACTTTTCTGACACACTGCCGTGTGTCTAGATATCATATATATTTTTTAATAAATTCACTAGTTCGAGCTTTCCATCAAGCATAAATCAAAATGGGGAATTTTCAATAATCAGGCTCCAATCTAAATTAACGTTTTTTAACGGAAGTTTTTTGGAAGTACCTGAATTGCAGTCGTGAAATTAGTCGTGATTTGTAAGATAGACATTGAATGTGTATAAAAAGTTTCTTTTAAACAATTTTTACTTTTATGTTTATTTATGTTAATTTTCATTTCATAAAATTGGGATCGAAGTGCAACTGTTCATAACTGCGACACATCAACACACGAAATGAACATTCTGCATTTATATCCTGTGATAATTTATTTTTGAAAATATTAAAATTAAAATGTATTACGATGTTAACTTTAAACTTACTTGCATATATATATATTTTTTAAATTATGTTTCAAAAATGTCTGTTTAACCCTTTATATACCAAATTATGAAATAATGAAATTTTCATCTTCTGAAGTACTTTTCCTGAATTTTTGAAAATTCATTAGTAGATTTACACAATCAGTTAATAAATTTTAGAAGGATATTGCCAATTTAAATTAATCAACGAAATATCTATTTATGGGGATTTTGTTGAATATTTACAACTCAACTTAAATATTTTGTATAAAATCTTTTAAATTTACTTTATAGAATTAGGAAATATACAAATATATTGCCTTTACAATAGAAATATAGAAACATTTAAAAGCTGAAAATTTCCACTCACAACCTTCCAACATCAAGAAAGCTGAAAAGATTCAAATGAAAGAAATCATCCTTTTAAAAACATTTTTGTTTTGTGCAACAAATAAAGCTTTTGGAACAAGATAAATTAATGTATCTACTACTCATTGTAAATTGTATTTCTGCTGATCGATGTACTAAATTAATTTTATCACACATTTTTTTAATGGTACTAGGAGGGCTCTGCCCTCCTGCTCACTATGCTAACCAACCCCCGCGTAAACGCTTCGCGATTTCGTTCGGTATCGCGAAACAAACCCTATTTTCTAGCCAACTCCAGAAGAAATTATTTCGCGTTTCCATTCTGGATAGCTTCGCGATTCCTCATTTGCTATGCATTCAATTTTTAGATTCCACTCGGTATAAACGCGCTCCTCCCCAACTCCTGACGATTATTTCCTTATCTCCAAGCAGGTAATCATTAGAGCTTACAGAGTTTCATAATTAAAAGAATTATTAAATATAAAATCATTAAAAAGAGGTAAAATTTATAATTTATTTGAATATTACAAAATAAATAAAAATTATATATATAGTGTTACGAATAGTGTAAATAAGTAGAATTTGTGCCTAAAAATAAAGTAAATAGTTCAATTAAGCTCTATTCATAAGCTAATATTAGTTTTTGTTGCATTGAAATATCTCAATTTGTTGATTTTCTGCAAGCAAGTAAACCCTATTGGATTTCAAGGGGAGTCTATGGAAATTTGGCGAAATACTGGAAATAGCGCCAAGTTGGCTTCACTTTGGGCGACTAATTTTGTTCGCCAAATTTGGCGGTATGTCGCCAAGTTGGCGACAACCTTAGCGATGTTTGGCGACAGAGCCGGGACCCCTCCCTTGGTATAGCATCAGAAAGCACTGAACAATCAGCTGCGTTTCGCAGTATCTACGCAGATTTTCATTGGCTCATTTCCAAAGCATTACTTTTTTTTTATATATAGAAGCATTTAAGGGGGTCCGGGACACATTTTAAAATAATTCTTATTTATTGAGTTAAAATTTTGAATTTTTTTGCGATGGTTAACTATATTATTTATAAACAAAACCACATGATAAAACTTCTGATAATTAAAAAAAAAATTTTTAACTTAAAATTTATTAAAAAAGTGGTGTATATTAAAATCGTTATAACTCGAAATATTATTTGTGAATTTCAATTTTTTATCATTTAAATAAACAGAAATATATAAGCTTTAATTTAGATTCAGCATTTTAAAAAATATTAATTAAAAAATTTTAAAACTATTTAAAACAAAAATTAAAGAAAAAATGGTGTAACTCTTTTTAAACAAAATCATATTTTCAAAAGTAAATATTTTTTTCAAATTTGCTTAATCAAAATTAACGCAAACTAATTGAAAATGAGATGTTCCAAGTTTGAACCATATATCTTTAACGGTTCTTGAGTTATAACAATTTAAATACTAGAAATGGTGAAAAAACTTATCATGAAGAAAAAAGCACTTTCACAAGAAGTCGTTTGCATGACAACCATTGCTTGAAAGCCAGATTTTGAAAACAAACCAAAACGAAAAAATTAATATATTCAGTTCTAATACGGATATAAACATGATTTAAGCATCATTTTAAGCAGAAAAAGAAGAGAATTTTTTACTGCAATAAAATATTTTTTGAAAATTTGAAGATTTTTGTGTCCCGGACCCCTTTAAGGTACCGTCGGGGCATAAAAGGTTAATGCAATAATTTTCCTTAATGGGGTTCGGGACGCAAAAATCTTAAAATTTTCTAAAATATATTTTTTCCATTCCATTAAAAATGGCTCTGTTTTTTCTGCTTAAAATGAAATTTAAATGATGTTTCTATCAATATTAGAACAGGAAATATTATTTTTTTTTTGTTTTCAAAAGGCTTTCAAGCAATGGTTGTCACGAAACGACGTCAACGAAAATTAATTTTCCTTCATGATGGGTTTTTCACCATTTTTGGTATTTAAATCGCTATAAGTCAAGAACCGTTAAAGATAAATGGTTGAAACTTGGAACATATCTTTTTCAATTGTATTACTTTAATTTACATTCAGCAAATTTAAAAAAAATATTTACTTTTAAAAATATGTTTTTTTTTTGTTTTTTTTAAGCGACATTATTTTGTTTTAAATTTTTACTTTAAATATTTTTTTTAATTTAATATTTTTTTTTTAAAGGCTGAATCAAAAAATTGAAATTCTACGAATAATATTTTGAGTTATAACGATTTTAAATTACCCCACTTTTTAAATAAATTTAAAATTTATTTTTTTTTAATTATGAGAAGTTTTATCACGTGATTTTGCTTATAAATGATGTGGTTAACAATCATAAAATAATTCAAAATAACTCAATAAGTAAAAAATATTTTAAAATGTGTCCCGGACCCCCTTAAAGTGCATTCCTATCGTCTAGACAAGAAAATGCTAGAAAACTATTTCAATTTCTGTTAAATTATTTGTTTACAAAACTACTTCCGTATTCCTTTTCTTACTTTCACTGAAAAAAAAAATGCAAAAGAAAAATTTAACTCCATTTTCAATTGTTTAGGTGGAATTATTTAGAGAAAAATACCCTGGGAGAAACTGTGGCAAACAATTTTTCCACATGAGGCCCATGACCGCTGTCATGGTAACGCTGGTTTGTTTCATGGCCTTTTTAAGTGGAAAAATATGTATGCAACGGTTGTTGTAAAGTCAGATTTAGGAACGACTCCGTATTCGAGATGCACGACAAATCATCGTGAAAAAACCCCAAGGATTTAGAAAAGCGGTGGACCGCAGATAGGGATGCTCCAGGGGCCGCGTTTACAATGCACGAGGCAAAAAAATGAAAAATTGCCACTTTTTGAAAAGATTTTATTTTGGGAACCGTACGCTCAAAAGGTTCTTTCAAAAGTCAAATTTAAATCGGGGGGATTTCTTAAAATATATGGTTTGTCTAGGATATTGAAATTTAAGGAGATCTTAAGGTTTGAAAAATAACTGATGAGTAAAGTTGATGAATAGTTCATAAAAAAACTTCTAAAATACTTTTAAATATGAGGAAAATATATGCTTAAAAAATAAGTTTAAAATAAATCTAAGGTTCGTTTGAAATGTATTTTCACAGTAAACACTTCTATCTTAAAAGTAAAAAAAAAAAAAAAAAAAAAAAAAAAAAAATAATAATAATAATAATAATAATAATAATAAAATCACCTTTTAAAATATTAAATAGATTCATAATGTATTAAAAACTATTAAAGAAAATTATGTTTTAAAATGTAGAAAATTGTTTCTAAACGTAAATTGCAGTTTATGACAAACTGCGATAATGGAAAAAAACAGAATTTAGAAAAGCGGGGACTGATGATAAGGTTCATAAGAAATTTCTAAAATAGTTTTAAATATTACGGTTTAAAAAAAATAATTCTTAAATAAACCTAAGATTCGTATGAAATGTATTTTCACTGTAAATTCGATTTTGGAGGTAAAGAAAAAAAAAACACCCTTTAAAATATGAAATGCATGCATAATGTAAATAGATAACTATTAAACAAAGTTATGTTTTAAAATGTAGAAAATTGTTTGTAAACGTAAATCGTAGTCTATGACAAAATATGACAATGACAAAAGAACAGAATTTAGAAAAGCGGGAATTGCCGGTAAGATTCAGAAACTTCTTAAATAGTTTTAAATATGTGGAAGATATATGATAAAAAAAAAAAAAATCTAAGATTCGTTTAAAATGCATTTTCACTGTAAATGCATTTCGATCTTGGAGATAAAGAGTCCCCCCCCCCCCCAAAAAAAACCACCCTTTAAAATATTAAATGGATACATTATGCATATATTTAACTATTAAAAACTATTAAACAAAATTATATTTTAAAATGTAGAAAATTGTTTGTAAACGTTAATTGTAGTCTAGGAAAACTGCGATACTCGCAAAAAACAGAATTTAGAAAAGCTGGGACTGCCGATAAGGTTCATAAGAAACTTTTAAAAGTATTTTAAATATGCAGAAAGCATACGGTTAAAAAAAAAAATCTAAAATAAACCCAAGATTTGTATGAAATGTATTTTCACTGTAAATTCATTTCGACCTTGGAGGTAAAAAAAAAAAAACATAGCAAAAAGAAAAAAAAAATACCCTTTAAAATATGAAATGGATGCATAATATATAAAAGATAACTATTATAAACTATTAAACAAAATTATGTTTAAAAAAGTAGAAAATTGTTTGTAAATTGTATTCTATGTCAAATGACAAAAACAGAATTTAAAAAAGCGGGGATTGCCGATAAGGTTTACAAGAAACTTCTACAATAGTTTTAAATATGCGGAAAATGTATGATTTAAAAAAAAAAAAAATCTAAGATTCGTTTAAAATGTATTTTCACTGTAAATTCATTTCGATCGTGGAGGTAAAATACATCCCCCCCCCCAAAAAAAAAAAACACCCTTTAAAATATTAAATGGGTACATTATGTAGGTATATAGATAACTATTAAAAACTACTAAACAAAATTATGTTTTAAAATGTAGAAAATTGTTTGTACTCGTAAATTGTAGTCTAAGACAAACTGCGATTATGGCAAAAAACAGAATTTAGAAAAACTGGGATTGCCGATAAGGTTCATAAGAAACTTCTAAAATAGCTTTAAATCTAAGATTCGTTTGAAATGCATTTTCATTGTAAATTCATTTCGATCTTGGAAGTAACGCCCCCCCCCCCAAAAAAAAACACCCTTTAAAATATTAAATGGGTACATTATGTATATAGCTAACTATTAAAAACTATTAAACAAAATTATATTTTAAAATGTAGAAAATTGTTTGTAAACGTTAATTGTAGTCTAGGAAAACTGCGATACTCGCAAAAAACAGAATTTAAAAAAGCTGGGACTGCAGATAAGGTTCATGAGAAACTTTTAAAAGAATTTTAAATATGCGGAAAATATATGGTTTTAAAAAAAAAACTAAAATAAACCCAAAATTTGTATGAAACGTATCTTCACTGTAAATTCATTTCGATCTTGGAGGTAAAAAAACAAACAAACAAACAAACAAAAAACCATAACAAACAACAACAACAAAAAAAAAACACCCTTTAAAATATGAAATGGATACATAAAGTATATAGATAATTATTATAAACTATTAAACAAAATTATGTTTTAAAAAGTAGAAAATTGTTTGTAAACGTAAATTGTATTTTATGTCAAAATATGATAACGACAAAAAAACAGAATTTAGAAAGCCGATTGGGATTGCCGATAAGGTTCACAAGAAACTTGTACAATAGTTTTAAATATAATAATTAATAATAAAATATTTTAAATATGCGGAAAATATATGACTTGACATTTTTAAAAAAAATAAATCTAAGATACGTTTAAAATGTATTTTCACTGTAAATTCATTTCGATCGTGCAGGTAAAATACACCCCCCCCCCCCCAAAAAAAAAAAATATATATATATACACATATATATAATATTAAATGGGTATACATTATGTATATAGATAACTATTAAAAACTATTAAACAAAATCATGTTTTAAAATGTAGAAAATTTTGTGTACACGTAAATTGTAGTCTATGACAAACTGCAATTATGCCAAAAAAAAAAAAAAAAAAAAAAAAAAAAAAAAAAAAAAAAACAGAATTTAGAAAACCGGGGATTGCCGATAAGTTTCATAAGAAATTTCTAAGATAGTTTTAAATATGCGGAAAATATGTGCTTTAAAAAAATAAATCTAAGATTCGTTTGAAATGTATTTTCACTGTAAATTCACGTCGATTTTAAGGTAAAAAAACTCCCGAAACAAACAAAAAAACAGCCTTTAAAATATTAAATGGATACGTATTGTATATAGATAACTATTAAAAACTATTAAACAAAATTATGTTTTAAAATGTAGAAAATTGTTTGTAAACGTAAATTGTAGTTTATGACAAAATATGGTAATGACAAAAAACAAAATTTAGAAAAGGTGAGCATTGCCGATAAGGTCCATAAGAAACTTTTTAAATAGTTTTAAATATGCGGAAAATATATGATTTAAAAATAAATCTAAGATTCGTTTGAAATGTACTTTCACTGTAAATTCATTTCGATCTTGGAGACCCCCCCCCCCCAAAAAAAAAAAAAAAATAAATAAAATAAAATAAAATAAAATAAAATAAATAAAATATCCTTTAAAATATTGAATGGATACATTACGTATATAAATAACTATTAAACAAAATCATGTTTTAAAATATAGGAAATTCTTTTTAAACGTAAATTGTAGTCTATGACAAACTGCGATAATGGCAAAATACAGAATTGAGAAAAGCAGGGACTGCCGATAAGGGCCTCTAGGGTAAGAGGCGCATTTTACAATGCATACGGCAAGAAACTTAAAAACTGCCACTTTTTCAAAAAGTTCTACTTTGGGGATGCTGCTCTGTATGGGTTCTTTCAAAAGTCGAATTTATTTCGGTGGATTTCTCAAAATATATGGTTTCTCCAGGTCACTTGAATATTCAGGAGATCAAAAGATTTTGAAAATAATCGATTTGTAAAGATGATGAATATTTCATACGAAGTTTCAAAAGTAGTTTTAAGCTAATAAATAAGTTACGAGTGATATGATGCCATTTTTTGTATTTAAAGATATATTTGATATGTTATATTGCCTTATGTTATTTTAAAACCTTTTAAGTGAGCCATTATCTACTTTTTTTTCGGCTATTTTAATTCCGCTGGCATTTTTGTATACAAGATAACAATGAATTATAGATTGACCTTTTTCGCTCATTTCGCAAATAACTTATTAGACACGTTATTATTTTTAATTTCATTATACTAATTGATAAAGATATTATACGATTTCACATTTTTCCATCTGAGTAAAAAAAATGTACAGGTCGGGAGAGATTTGGCTTAAATCGCTACAGTTCGCTGGGCCTGGGCATATTTTCACTCAGTTGGAAAAATATCAAATCGTATGATATCTTTACCAATTAGTATAACCAAATTAAAAATAACAAAGCATATCTATGTTCAATGAGTTTTATTATCTGCGGTATTATTATGTTGAACTTTCTACATAGTAGACCGGATACTACTGCTAAAAAGGTTGTCTTAGTAAATTAAGTTAGCCGGATGTCGGTCCAGGTAGCTCAATAGTAGAGCGTTGGTAGTTTAAGCCAAAAGTCTTGGATTCGTCTCCCTACCTGGATACTTTTTCACTTAGTTGGAAAAATGTCAAAAATTTTATCGGACGTCCACATACGTTTCTTTGTTTGAAAGTGTATGCGTACCCTCAGTTGGGAACCATTGTCGTGGGAGGCTTAATTTACATTGCAAATGTCAAGAGAATAAAAAATTGACATTTTTCGAAAAGGTTTTTCTTTGGGTATCATGTGCTGTAAGGATCTACAAAAAATCAAATTTAAAACAGGTTTTTCTTCAAATATAAGGATTATCTAGCTCACTTGAATTTGCAGGATATCAAAAGATCGTGAAAATATTGGATAAGTAAAGGTAATGAAAAATATTTCATAAGCTACTTCGACAGTAACTTTAAGATAATTAAGTAAATTAAGTTAGCTGGATGTCGATCCAGGTAGCTCAATAGTAGAGCGTTGGTAGTTTAAGCCAAAAGTCTTGGATTCGTCTCCCAGCCTGGATACTTTTTCACTTAGTTGGAAAAATGTCAAAAGTTTTATCGGACGTCCACATACGTTTCTTTGTTTAAAAGTGTATGCGTAACCTCAGTTGGGAACCATTGTCGTAGGAGGCTTAATTTACATTGCAAATGTCAAGAGAATAAAAAATTGACATTTTTCGAAAAGGTTTTTCTTTGGGTATCATGTGCTGTAAGGTTCTACAAAAAATAAAATTTAAAACAGGTTTTTCTTCAAATATAAGGGTTATCTAGCTCACTTGAATTTTCAGGATATCAAAAGATCGTGAAAATATTGGATAAGTAAAGGTAATGAATAATATTTCATAAGCTACTTCAACAGTAACTTTAAGATAAGATGAGGGGTTCATCTTCCGGTCCCAGGCCCTTGCAGGCCCATGTGTCTACGTGCGGAAAGACCCCCGTTCCAAACCCCGCGGCGCGTCCCGAAGGTCGCCGCCAGGAGTGGCCCGTCAGGGCCCATCCACACGCAAACTCCGGTCAAGCCGGTGCACTGCCCAGCGCACGTCACACCGGTTATTCCCAAGAGGATGATTGGTCGCGTGCGACAGATCCCGCCACTTAGCTAGAGGAGCCAAATGGTTCCTTCTCTTGGTTCCCGACCCGGGACGCCCCGATAGCCCGCAGGAACCGAGCACCTATAAAGGAGTCGGGAGCACCTATAAAGGAGCCCACGAACCGATTCGAGGTTACCGAGCCGGAGTTGATGTACGGAGGGCCCTCAAGATCAAATACCATTCTACAGCAAAGACATTTTTGAGGGACAACCGAATAAAGGGGTAGGTGCCGCTCGCGAGCCCTGGAGAGTCGCGGAAAGTTTCTCCATGAGCGCATAGACACGCCCTCGCTGGGGGGTGGGCTGCGGGGTCGGACGTATCCGGCCCCCAGTCCACGGGTACCGTACCTACATATTTATTGCACTACACATATATACACTACGACATAAATACACTACGACATATATACACTACGGCATAAATACACTACGACATATTATTTACTACTAAATGCAGGTTCATGAGACAGAGTCCCGAACCTGAGAACTTCATGCACCACCACCTCCAGTACCGCGCGTACGACGGACTGGTTCATTTGCGTTCAACTGCGGCGCTTGACCGCGAAGGGCTCTGGTACGACGACCATGCCTTTGGCGACCCAGATCTCGATCCAATGTCTGCAGGAGGAGATCATTTACAATGGCCTTCACTCCCTTCCGACAATAGCCATCTAGACATATATCGAGTAGCGTTCGAGTATGGTAGTTCCATGGGAAGAATCTTTCCCGGATGGACCGCCATAGGAGACAAGAGTAGAGACAGTGTCTCCTGTCACTTATCCCTATCCCACAGAAACATGTGGGATCCTTCTGAAAGAAGCGAGCCTGGTGGTCACCAAAGGTGCCGTGTCCCGTGAGGACTTGGTTGAGGTAGAAATCGCCGTGCAGCCTCCGTAGGCGGACGCGCGGAAAAAGTTCGTATGTCACTTCGCCTTTGCCCGAGGCCACCCATTTGCTTTGCCATCTTGAGATGGCGCGGGCCAAGAGCTCTCTCTTGGCCTGGCGGCGGGTGGTTTTGATTACCACATCCACAGTCAAGCGGGTCGTAGCGGCCTTAGCCAGCTCGTCCGCACGCTCGTTGTAGACGTGTCCTACATGGGCTTTGACCCAGTGCATGTGAACACCGATTCCACTACTCTTCACCAAGTCCCTGATCTCGGAAATAGATCTGTGCCTGGGCACAAGACTATTTAGGGCTTGAAGCGCCGATCTCGAATCTGAGTAGATGTCGAGCTCACCGAGATCCCTATGATGGGCATCCGTTATCGCCTCCTTAATCGCGTGGACCTCGGCTGTGAAGACTTCTGCACCATCTGAAAGGCGGAACTGACCCTCACTGACTGTTTGCCCGTCGATCACGGCAGTAAACGCGCAACCTACGGTGCGGTCTTGCTGCCTGGATCCGTCCGTGTAATAAGAACACGTCGTCCTGGAAATGAGGTCCCTGGTCCACGGGATCCGACCGAGGACTTCTCGTCGGTAAGTTGGTCGCCAGAGATCGACTGACTCAGGGTCGAGCCCTGTACCGTCAATGCCCCTGCCCCACCTGACAAGGGCCGTGAAGTCCCTGTCCATTTCTGCTCGCAAGTCAAGGGGCAAAACCCCCGACAAGACGTGCAACGCATCGTTCGAAACCGTGCTATAACACTTTGTCACGCACAGGAGGAGTCCCCTTTGTACGCTGAGCAACCTGTTTGCTTCTGCTACCTTGCCGGTGTACCAAATAGAAGCCGCATACAAGATAGTTGGCTCCGCAACGAGGCGATAGAGCATCTTGCGTAGAGGCGGCTTGATGCCCCAGTTGGCTGCGGTGAGACGGTCCATTTTATGCAGCAGCTTGAACGCCCTTTCCTGAACTACGTTCAGGTGGGGCATCCAACTTAGATGCATGTCGATAGTCACCCCCAAGTAAGTCAGGCGCTGCTCGAATTTGATCCTGTGACCGTTCATGAGAATCGGCCTGGATGGAGCGTAATTGAGCCTTCCCCTTGGTGGGACCACCGTGTAGTTGCACTTAGCGTAACTGAACTCCAGGCTAAATTCCGAAGCCCACTGATGAATCCTGGTAAGAACCGGATTCAGGATTTCGGCAAACCTGAAGACCGCCCTGCTTCGTGCCGCTACAAAGACATCATCGGCGAAGGCTTGGATCAGCCATGCCTCGTCTATATGTGACCGCCTCAACAAGATGTTTATCACAACCAACCAGAGAATCGGACCAAGACATGATCCCTGTGGAACACCGACATTAAAGTAGTGTTCCCCGACGAAGAGAATGATCGACCGATACCATAGGTAGTCGTCAATCGACCCAAATAGGTAAGGTTCGATGCCGAGATCCGCAAGGCACCGGAGAATGTCTGCTCGTCGAACGCTGTTGAAGGCGCTCTTAATATCAAAAGTGAGCAGACACGTGAATTCTCCGCTGACCTTTGATTCGGCTATGTAGTCCAGCACTCTGCGTAACGCGTCCACCGTACTGATATTCTTACGAAAACCGTACTGTCTGGCGTCAAGCAGTCCATTGGTCTCAAGGTGGAGAGCCAATCTCGTTGCGCACATCTTGTCCAATACCTTCCCGAGGGTCGGTAGTAGACAGATCGGGCGGTAGGATGCGGGGTCGCTGCGGGGTTTTCCCGGTTTGGGAAAATACAGCCCTTTTCCAAGTCCGCGGGAAACAAGATACTCTCAAGCAGTGGTTATAAAGTGCCAGTAACCATTGAGGATGGAACTGGAGAACCTTTCGGACGATCCCAAGGCTGATCCCATCGTGGCCAGGTGCCTTATTAGGCGGCAGTGTTTCCACTGCAAGCTCTAGCTCTTCGATGGTAAACCAGTCTGGTTCGCCGGTTCTGTTGTGTGCGACCTGCGAAGCTTCATCGGCTTGCAGGAAGTGGTGTCTTGCAAGTTCATCCTGAGAATCCTCCCCTGAGGGAAGAATCAGGGAGACGGGTGCCTCCCTTCTCCACTTGCCTCGCACCACCTCGACTGCGCAACCTAGCTTGTCCGTGACCAGTCCCTCCGAAATGAATCGTCGGAACGATGCACGTTTGGTATGCAGGATCGCCTTTTTATACTCTGCTCGCTTTCGCTTGTAGAGAGCATCAAGTCTCTCCCTCTGTGGCTGCTCCAGCGTACGCTGGTAGAGCCGCCTCAGCGCACGCAAACGAGATCTTTGGCTGGACAGTTGACCCGTCCACCAACACGCTCCCTTGCGTTGTGCAGGTATGCGCTTTTTGTGCCTTTGACACAGCCTCACCAGGACCGACATCAAGTGTTCAACACCTTCGTCGGGGGTTTCGAAGCTGTACCGACCCAGATCTACCGTGCGTAGATCGTGTAGGAACTCGTCCCAGACCAAATCCCTTTGTCTCCACCTGCGGTGGACGTTCCGGGGAAGGCGAGGGCCCGGTCTGCCTTGATAGGCCCACGTCATGAGTCGGTGGTCGCTGAGTGTTTCGATATCGGACATCATCCAGTCTTCAATGCGTGAGGCGCAGAACCGAGCCAACAAAATGTCGACCCAACCTTCGCCCTGAGGGCCTTTGAAGGTCGAAATGCTGTCCGGATCGTTCACGATTTCGAGATTCGCGTTCGAGGCGAAGGTGATCATGGACCTCCCTCTGACGTCAGTGGGTCGTTGCCCCCAAATCGTGGATTTTGCGTTGAAGTCCCCAACCAAGATGACATTGTCACTCGGGTGAGTACTCAACAGCTGCTCCAGCGATTCGAGTACGATCTGGATGTCTTCCGAGGGTGCGCAATAACAAGTTATTATCAACACCTTCTCGTTAGACAGATCGCAACGGATAGCTACCACATCAGAGTGCCGTCTGACCGTGCAGAATGAAACACGGCGGCTTACCCAGAGGGCTGCCCGAAAACGGCTGCCCTCCGAACTCACCTGCGTGTATCCCGGCGGAGTTCCGAGTATTTTACCCTCGCTCACGTATGGTTCGTTCAGAGATACGATGTCATATCCGGCGGACGAAACGTCCTGTGAGAGCTGGTTTGCCACCACGATCGCGTGGTGACAATTGAGGTGCGCAAATTTCAGTGGATTACTCCCCATTATTGCTCTTCCTCAATCGTTCTATCTCCAACTTGTGGATATGACACTCTTTCGAGCCTGCGGAGTGATTGGTAGGTAATGATTTACTTCCCGGCCTCCGGCGGTTTTTCAAACTGCAATTAGGGCAACACGCGTCGGCGGTGCACGGAATTACATGGTCAGAGGCGCCGCAGTTTCCGCAAATTTGCGTACCGCGGCACACTGATTGTGTGTGGCCGTACCTCCAACACTTATAACAAACCAAAGGTCGTATATTAGGTCGGAAATCCACTTGGCGCCAACCCACATTTAGACGTCGGAGATTTGCGATGCGGTCGAAAGTCCTCTCGTCTACCGCCAACACCACGTTGCGCCCTCTATCGCCCACGAACGAGGTTCGGAGCTCGAGAGTGGATCCATTCAGGATCTCGTTTTGTTCGTGCAGCGCTGTAATGATGTCGGTGGTCGCACACTCGAGTCCACTCCAAAGATCACTATCTCTGGAGCTCGACGTCGCGGTCTCATGACAAGGAGGTCCTTCGTCAGTTCGGCCTTCTCCAAGGCGGCCTCAAGCTTCTCCAGGTCCCCTGGACTATTGGCCAGGAAGAGTATACCTCCTCCCGAGATGTCTCGCGTCCCCCGAATCGCTATTTTGGCCTGTATGGGGTTGACTTTACTGACTACTTTTTGGTATGTAACATTGGAGGAGGCAACGGCGTGTTCGTCCTGCCCCTTCGGACGAACTATGAGTGCTATTTCCTCTTTCGGGGGTGGTCTCGCCTTTGGCTTGACGCTGCTACCCCGAAGGGACTGGGCCTTGTTTTTCCCTGTCCCTTGCCGTGCGGATTCATGCGGAGATTTCTTATCAGCCGCGTGGCCGTCTTTCGGGAGTCCCATTTTCTCCTTCCTCCGCAGCCTCTTCCTCATACTCTTAGTGACCACCTTCGCCCAGGGCTGATTCTCCACGTGGTCAGCCGCTTCTGATTGGGTTTCAAGGTTACCCTCGGTAGGCCTCTGTCTCGGTTTCACTGGCCGAGACTCTTCCTTCTTTGGGTTCCCTCTACTTCCCTGCTGAGAGCGGTTTTCAGTAGGCTTCATACCCGGTTTCACTAGCCGGGACTCTTCCTTCTTCCGACTACCCTCAGACTTCTTGGCTAGTACGTTGGTCTGCTTGGTGTCCTGAGAACATGCCCTGCCCCTCCGGTTTCGACTGTCCTCCAAGGGAGTCCGTCGCGAGTGCTTTGGCGCGACTACTTCTACCTCGGTCGGACCGTCTCCGCCTTCGTTGTCTCCCGAGCCGTTCCCATTCGACTTCGCTGACGTTCGCAGGTCGGTCTGGTCGCCCGGTGACTGCTGAGCTCTGCTCTTTCGACGTCGGCGCCTCTTGCGTGGAACTTTCTGAGTTTCCTCAGGCAGCTCAACATCGCATAAGTCGCCATCGTCTCCTTCGCCTCCTGAGCCAGCCTTCTCCGTTAAACCTGACTTATGCGTTTCAGCCAGTCCATCCTTCCGGTCTGCAGCCCTGCCCCTCGGGTTCGAACTATCAACTTCCCGAGCAGAATTTTGTGGTTTCGTACCTCCTTCTTCAGGTGGATCCGAATCCTCATTTCTCCGCTCAAAGGAAGGACCATTCTCCCCTCCGGTGCCTCCCGGGCCACTCTCTTCCGTCTGGACCGCCTTACTTTTCAACTTAGGGGATCGACGGGACGTCGACCCCTCTACATCATTGCCAAGGTTTGGTCCCACCTCGTTCCGAGTTCCCAGAGATAGTCGCGAGCGGTTTTTCGAAGAGTAGGGTGTGCTCCCCACTCCAACCTCTCTGCAAACCACCGGCTGTTCACCCATCTGCGAGGCTTTCCCATGCAAGAGACAGAGCCAAGAGTGCTGTCTGGTCACGAAGTCCATAAGCGAACAGACGTGTTCGCCATACTCATCCTTCTTCGCAACCTTCAAGCTCTTGTCCCGCTCGAGCTTCTTGAGGAATATCGCACCTATCGAGTGCGCGTCCTCTGTGAAAACAGCCGAAAGGTCCACCATCTCCGCAAGGGAGATATGGGCAGAGTTCGGGTTGATTTCGACTTTAACCTCCGCATCCGTATGCCTATCCTTAAACGGAGCATCAATTGGGGGAATGGGGGCGTCCGAACTCGAGTTTTGGCGTTCACTGGCCTCCACCCGGCTCGACTCGCCACCGCTGCGTTCGAGAGTAGACGTGTGACTGATTACCCCTACTGATCCCAGCTTCTCCTCCGGACTCTTGGCCAGGCCTCCCTCCTGAGCCTGCCGGGGCCGCACCGCGTCGAGGTGGTCCGGAGAAGGAGGACTTTCCGCCCTGAGAAGGGCGTTTTGCAAATCTTTGTTTGCGTCAGCCATCCTCAAAAAGAGCAAATATCAAGGACGTTTTGCAGTAAATGAATAATAGAAAGTATCTCGAAAACGCAAGAACTGCGCTGAAAGACTTTGTTGCTTTGCTATACTCTAGGATTTTGTCAAAGCCAATCTCTCAAAAATAACTTTCTAGAACGCCCCGGGACCGCAAGTTTGCTCTAAGTCAAATACGTTGCGGCCGATACAAGGCAACCCAAAAAGCAAAGTTTGGAAAAAAGTCTTATAGATGGATCAAAGTATGAGCGAGATAATTCAAACATGGTGCGTGTGGTCTACATAGTGGACATGGACAACTATTGATGAGTACTTTTTGTTAGCGTACAGCAACTAAAAGTTTGTTGTCGGAATACAACTTTTTCTCCTCTATTTCTTTATTATCTTTCTTTACTAAAAATGTTTTCTCATCGATATCTCCTTAACCTTAGAAAAAGGTTACTTATTTATTTTAGTAACAAATACTTGAGATGCAAAAACACTGCTAAGACACATCGTTAAAATAATGACTGCTGGCTTGACGAACACTAATTTATTTACAGGACAAACAACACACACACAACGAATATTATAACATTAACTTCTGGTTATTTTACACTATTTCACAAAGACATTAAGATGCCGATGTTATCAAAACACAATCAGGGCGACACACCACTGATTTTCACTGGAACCCCTCACTACACCATCTCCGTCGCGACTGCTCCCTGTTCCAGTTCGAACAGTTCTGCCTTGGCGAGAGTTCACTGTTTGGCGACCGCCAATATCCGTGCTTCGCAAATATTAAAGTTAATGCGAGTCTTACACGTCCCTCCTTAAGGAGCACATAGTTCTCCTTAGAGACTATGCTGCTAAGAAAAGTACAGTTAGTTTCACAAACACAATGTTAAAGGAAAGAGCCTGTTCGCTAGCCCAAACTTTTTAAACACATAAATAAAAAAAAAATATGTATATATATATATATATATATATAATAATGTAAACAACAGTCTTAATTAAACATAACATAAAATATCAGAATATTTAATAATACAATCATTATACGATAAGTTTATATCTTTCCCTAAGGGAATCTGGAAAGGGCATCAGCATTGCCATGCCTACTTCCTTTCCTATAGGTAATTTTTAGATTATATCTTTGAAGGGCTAATGCCCAGCGAGCTAGCTTGGCCCCATGGGGCAATCCCTGGGAACTCTGTTTTGTTAAGTTGGATAAAGGTAGTACGATGCTTACAAAGTTCAGGATATAGTCTCTATAATAACTTGCTATCCCGAGAACTGTTCTCAATTCTTTCTTGTTGGTAGGCGTCGCTAGTTTCTTCATAGCTTCCACCTTTTCTGGATCTGGGGCATGTCTTCCTGATCCAAGTATATGCCCTAAAAATTTTACTTCTCTTTTTCCAAAATCACACTTTTCCAGGATTACTGTAACACTTATTTCACAAAAGGCCTGTAAAACTTCACCTATATATTTCTTGCTGTCAGTAGCAATTTCTTTTTTCTCAATTGCCTTTCTATTTCTTCTTTTGTCTTTACGAGTGTCAAATATTTTTGTTTTTTGTTTTCTATTTTCTATACTAACTTTTGGCTGCTCAGAAGTTTTTCTGTTTCTTCTTTTATCATCCTGAATTCCAACTATTTCTGCTGTTTTCTTCTTATTTTTGGTATCTTTTTCTGACTGCTCAGCATCTCTTCTAATTCTTTCTCTATCTTCTAGATTTTTAACTTCTTTCAGCACTGTGAAATCTGGTGACTTTTCATCTGAAACAGTCTCTTCTTTTCTTTTTCTCGAAATTCTTTCAAGCGTTTCGTTTTTCAGGCGATGTTCTTTATCAACAACTCTTTTAGATGTTTCTTCCTTAACTTTCAAATTTTTATACTCATTTTCAAGTTTGTTCTTTTCCGCTTCAATCTTAATAAGATCATAGTTTAATGAACTATTTAAATTTTTATACTTTGCCAACCGTATTTTCATTTTCTCACTTGCTCGCATAAATTTCTGTATTTCTGCTTGTTGCTCCTTTGAAACTGTTTTTAAGTACTTGTATGCTTTATGTAGACCATTAATATCATTATTCAGGACACGAATAATTTTTTCCTTTGCTTTGAGCTTACTTTCTAAATCCATAATCTGCTCACTATACTTAAAGTTGGTCGTATGACATTGTTTTAATTTGGTTCTAGATACCGCTTCACATTTTTCTAAGATAGCAATCAACTGTTGCAAGACTGTGTTTTCCGTTTCTCGATTAACAGGACTGACTGTAAAGTTCTCCTTCAACTGTTTCAAATTAGACTGCATTTCTTCAATTTTATAAGTCTCTTTAAACTCACATTTTTCAAGTACTTGCACAAACTCCTCGATATCCTCATTTTGAGAAATGGTAACATTCAGCTTGTTTTGGAGATCATTGTTAATTTTTTTTAAACTTGACTAATTCATCATTACACTTTCTGTTCTTGGATCTATATTTCCCTGTTTCATTATTTTGAAAAATGATGGTATTAACATCTTCTTCTAATCTTTTGCACTCACATTCTAATCGTTCTTTAAAACTCATTTCAGGTTCAATTTCAAAAGAAATTTTGTCAAACTTGTTCTTAAAATTTTTCTTCACATATTTGAGATTATTTAATTCATGATAACATTTCCCTTTCTCACATCTCAATTTTTCCAATTCATCTTTTTGTGAATTTATAGTCCTAAGAACTTCTTCTAACTTTTGGCTCTCGAATTTTTCCTTAAAATTCATCTCACATTCAGACTTTTTATAAGCAAGCCAAAGTTTTTCTTCTAAATCACGGTTAGTCTTTTCCAACATAACCACTTCATTCTTGCAGGCTAAATAATCTGCTTGAAACAAATCGAACTTTCCAACTTGTTCTTTGACTTTGTCCAATTCATTAGCAAATTCGTATCCTTTCTGTTTCTGAATTTCAAGGTTTTCTGTTAAAGATTGCAGTTTTGTTTGTAAGCCTTTCTTTTCAGACTGCACTTTTGATAATTCTTCTTTCAAAAACATACATTCTTCCTCTATTGAATTGATTTCTTTCTTCTGTTTTTCAATAACTTTTTTTGAATTTTCAAGGACCTCATTAGCATATTTTAATGTTTCTTTAGCCTCATTAGCGTCAGATTTATACCTTTCAAGAGAATCACTTAATTTATTTATTTCTTTTCGGTGAACTGTTTTCAGATTCTCAATTTCATCTTTCGCTTCAGATTCAGTTTGATGAGAAGCAATTCTATTAGTTTCAGAAACTTCAGAATTCGTTTTAAGTAAAATGTTGGTATTCCTTTTTTCTAGTCCTTCCAGTTCATCACACTTTACCGAATTTGTTTTAATCGGTGACAATACCGGAACTGTAATTCGAGCTGACAATACCTCTTTATTCTCTATAGTTCCTTCTGTAGTGACCAAATTACTCTTAGCACTTTCAATTCTGTTTCGTGTTCCCTGACTATTATACTTAGGACAAACCCGTGCAAAATGAGTTGAATCTCCGCATGTAAAACATGTAGGCTTAAACGCCCTGGAATCCCTATACTTTTGACAAGTCCCTTGATATTTTGTTTTATCAAATTGTTTGTCATTTCTGCCATTTTAATCGTTCCCGCAAAATGACCGTTTTTGGTATTTTCGAACCTTTCCTTAGGTTTGTACTTATTTTTCTCTTCCAATTGCCATCGAGGAACATCTTTTAGTTTAGTGGGTACTGTGTTTTTCTTCAGTCCGTCTTTCAAACTTTCATATTCATCAACCTTTTCTGCGACATCTAAAGGGTCGATCATTTTATTCCACTGATCCAAGAAGTGTTCCTTCACGTCATTTGGTACCCTGCGTTTGAGTTGATCCGCTACCAATAATTTCTTTAATTGGTCGAAATTCTCAACCTTTAATTCGTTTATCCATTCATTGAAGTAATTGTTCAATGCATGACTGTAGCTTCTCCAAGACTCTTCTGGTCCCTTTTGATGCCGGAAAAATAATTGCCTCAACTTTTCAGGATTTAGCTTGTAGCGCTTTAATAACATATCCTTTACGAAATCATAGTCATTGGCTCTCTCAGGAGGCTCTCGAGCTATATTATTAGCCATATCTGTTGGTAACAATCCCAGTAAATATGCTACCCATTCTGATTTATGTACACGCGCCATTGCCGCCCGACGCTCAAAGTTTACTAAATACAGTTGCATTTCGTCTACTTTTTCGTCGTATTTAGGAGTTATCTGCATCAGTTGTACTCTAGATCTTGTTTCGTTTGAATTTTCAACTCCATCACCCAAATCTACGTTATTTCTTCTTAATTCCAACCGTTTCATTTCTAGATCGTGATCTCTTTCTTCTTTCCGGATTCGATCCTCTATTTCTTCTTTCCGAATTCGTTCTTCTTCCTCTTTTGTCTCACGCCGAATTCGTTCTTCTATGATTCTACTCAGAGATACTTTGGCCTCATCTTCGACGAAATTTTCATTTTCTGATATTAATTTTCTAATATCTGCCCTCTTATTATCCATGCTAGCTTCTATACCCAGCTCTGTTGCTAGCTCGATTAGATCTTCCTTCCTGCCCCTACCCAGGAATGCCATGGTAAAAAAAAAATTATTCTAACGAATTCAAAATGCTAGTAATCAATTAAAGACAGCGTAATAAACATCAAAACTTATTAATTCCCACAAAAAAAAAATAAAAAAAAAAAATAAAAAATAAATGTAACTATAACCAATCATTCAAATAACTTTTCAATAGAACCGTTTGGAATTTAAATGCTTATTTCAATCATTTAATTAAATAATTCTATCAACGGTATTTTAAATCTAGTCAAAAATGAACTTTCCGAATTATTACGAAAAGAAAAAATCATATATGAACACATAATTAAATCAATTATTTACTTTCGTTTTGAATGAGTTAAAAAAAAAAACCACATTCAGCAATAATTAAAATGTACCAATATTCCCTTTCACCAAATTGCTTTCAATAACCATTAACCCTAAAATAGTAGAACACCAAAGAATTATAAATTAGGATGTACATTCAATGTCTATAAATAACAAATGCACTCATAATATTTGTTTCAACACTCCGTACTCATAAATACAATTTAAATCATAATGTTAGTTTTGATTTAAAAATAATATAAAAGAATGCCTTCATAACACTAGTTTCGATTTACGAAACTCAGGATACTTAAATAAAGCATAAAGAAAAAAAAATACTAATTCCGATCTATGAAAGAACTTTCTTAAACAAACAAACAAACAAAAAAAATGTAATCACTATTTTCAACCTACGAAACTTGGTTGCACAATCAAATAATAAAAATATCAATTTCACCTCTAATAAAATATGAAATAACAACCTTTTATTTTTTTTTCTTTTTGTAGAATGAGGAAATCATAAATAAACACAACTTTAATTAACTTCCTGCATTTTCAAATTGCGAAGGTAATAAATAACTAATTTAAAAAAACAAAACATATTCCATAATTCTATTACGTCAACGTTAAGTAATGTAAGTATTTCCAAAGCACTTTCAAATTATAATATTAATCTCACTTATTTATTTTGCTCTTATGAAATAGCAGAAAAACAAAATATTCACACATGTTTAGTCTTTCGAAAACATTTAAAAAGAAAGGGAAAAATAATTCCATAATAATTTACGCAACCACTATTAAACTTTAATCCCAAATCAGTGAAATATTCCCTTTATTTTACACTACATTTATCTTATTTTAACATTACTGCATATTTAAAATATAATGCAATATACCCCTTATTTATTTAATGAAATTTCAGATGCAACAAACAATACTTTCGTTTCAAATTTTACATTCAAAGAAATAATCAATCTAATGATAAGTAGTGTTAATAACCTTCATTTAATTACTCATTCTGTTCTTCATGAATCTAGACAATAATATTTTTAATTATTTTACAGCATAACAGAATAATATAATTTTATTTTTGGGCTAGCATAAAAACGAACAAGACTCTTACCTCTTTGATATTACCAAACCCCGTGAGAACAATCGTGCCGACTGCGCCAATACAACTTTTTCTCCTCTATTTCTTTATTATCTTTCTTTACTAAAAATGTTTTCTCATCGATATCTCCTTAACCTTAGAAAAAGGTTACTTATTTATTTTATTAACAAATACTTGAGATGCAAAAACACTGCTAAGACACATCGTTAAAATAATGACTGCTGGCTTGACGAACACTAATTTATTTACAGGAGAAACAACACACACACAACGAATATTATAACATTAACTTCTGGTTATTTTACACTATTTCACAAAGACATTAAGATGCCGATGTTATCAAAACACAATCAGGGCGACACACCACTGATTTTCACTGGAACCTCTCACTACACCATCTCCGTCGCGACTGCTCCCTGTTCCAGTTCGAACAGTTCTGCCTTGGCGAGAGTTCACTGTTTGGCGACCGCCAATATCCGTGCTTCGCAAATATTAAAGTTAATGCGAGTCTTACAGTCGGTTCCCCCACTCACACACACACACACAAAAAAAAAAAAAAAAAAAAAAAAAAAAAAAAAAGGCTATTGGGGGCAGAGATTACTTAATTACAGCAGTTAGAAACCTTCATCTGGTGAAACTTCTCATATAACATGCAATTTCATCATATAGTCGATAAAAAGGGGCCCACAAAAACAACATGCGCCGACATTGCATGCCATATGAGAAGTTTTTACAAATGGAGACTTCGAATTACAGAGATTGTAGTTTTCTCTGCTACAATAGCCGCAAATTTGTTTGTTCAAGAAACTTTAAGCCACTGCTTACTGACAAAACGAACCCATCAACAATGACTCAGTAATGCAAATCACGTGTCCTGTCTTTGACTTATCTCGCTTTTACCTACCAACCATGTATAAGTAGTGTTGACCCTATATAAAAAAAGGGCATTCTTGTACCTTGCTAAAAAATATTTTTTAATTGGTTTGTTTAAACTCCCCTTTTATCGGTAGAATTTTGTGATCTTCTCCCGCGACAGATTGAATTTTGCGATTTCCCACCCGATCGATTAACGAATTTTGCGATTTCATACCAACCTCCCACAGGACCGATCGGCGAATTTAGTTTTTTATTTCTGCAACTGACGATAAAATTTTTCAATTTTTTTCATATGGTTGACTGACGAATTTCACGATTTTTTTTCCCACCTTCGAAGGACGAATTTCACATGATTTTAAAGGGATCGGCTGAAGCATTTTGCGTTTTTCCCGACAATGAACTAGCGAATTTCGCGATTTTTTTCCGACCACTAGATGAACATTTTCGCTACTTTTTTCCCGCAACCGATTGAGGATTTTCGCAATATTTTATTTCTGCATATTGGCGAATATTGCATTTGTTTTTCTATCGACCGATTTGCGAAACTAGCGGGTTTGTTTCCTATGGTCGATTGGCGAATTGTACAGATCTTTCCCACGTCCGATCTACAAATTTCATGATTTTTTCCTATGAACAGCTGGTGAATTCCCCGGAATTTCCCCTACAACTTACTGTCGAAACTCATGATTTTTTTCGTGATTTGATTCGTAATCGACTGAAGAATTTCACGATTTTTTCCATAACGACTGGTAAATTTGTTGATTTTTTTCCCCACGACCGACTGACAAATTTCACGATATTATCCCGCGACCAAATGACGAAAATTACGATTTATTTCCCACGATCGCTAGTTTTTTCCTCCCGCAACCAGAAAAAGAAATTAATCAAGAAAGCACGCCAAAAAATGACAGCAAACGCCACTGAGTGCATAAAATAATTAAAAAGGGCTGCTGGGCGCATAAAATAGTTAAAAAGGGGCGCAAGGTGCTGCGCCCTGCCAAATTGGCCTAGAGTCAATACTGATAAGCCTATTTTTCAAACATTGTTCTCTGAGTCATCATGTATGATATTATTTTATGTTGCCCAATCAAAGATAAATTTGAAGTACTATTTTTATTTTTATTTTGTCTGCGAGTCTATTAATATCTTAGAAACGACACGTTAAAATATCAATATAGCCCGAGTCTGTATTGGATTTTTTCTCTTGCAAAAAAAGGATTCTTTTTGCTCATTTTTTTCTGATATCGAGAAAATACTAAAATAATATTTGACGTGGTGTTTCGATGAAAGTTTTAGCTATGACAAATATACGGCGAGTGATATGAAGTTACTTTGCGCAGCTAAAATGAAGCATTTTTTTCTGCTGATTTATTTATTTATAGGATACGTTAACACTAGACCGATCGTGGGAAATCATTTTGACTAATACCAAAATAAATATATTTCGATTCAAACTAGAATTTTTTTCATAAAATAAGTACACCAAAAAGGAATAAGTTAAATAGTTTAAAATAAAATTCTAGTGCAAGTTATTTTTATAAAACTAGGGCAAAAAAAATCCAGCTGTTCTATTGTTAAATTAGAAAATTGGTATTATAATCAATATTGGAAATTACAAAATTGCGTTTCCCACTTTTTAAACAGGTCTTACTTTGGTTATGGCATCCTGTAAGGAGTCTTTGAAAAATTGAATTTTAATCGGGAATTTCTGCAGGAGATACGACTTATAAGTCGTGGGTGATACTACACTGCTCAAAACAATTAAAGGATATTGCAGTTTTAGGTGGATTTTGTATCTGGTAAACTGTTTAGCTGATTGATACATGGTCGACAGACATAGTAGGTTATATGAGAATAAATTACACATGTTTGGCAGAAAAAAATGCATTTTATTGCGCATTTGTGTACTAAAAGAAAAAAACACAATTTGTGCATATGAGAAAAAAGAATAAGAAAAGGTGTTTTCTTCAAAGAAAATCATTTTCAGTAGGGGGTATGGTTTCCACGGGCGGCCAGCAACGTTGAACACCTTTGAGGCATGGACTCAATGAGGCTATTAATGACGAGTTGGGGTATTCTGCCCCACTCTTCCAGAAGAGCTCTTTCCAGTTCTTGGAGAGTTTGTGGGGGTTGTTGGCGGCCAGAAACTCGTCTTCCTAGAGCGTCCCAAACGCGCTCGATTGGATTCATGTCTGGAGAACACGCTGGCCATTCCATTCGAACGATTCCTTCCTCGAAAAGGAAATCCTCCACCAGGTTTGAACGATGTGGCCTGCAGTTATCGTCCATTAAAATGAAGTTATCTCCGTTTGCTGCAGCGTAAGGGACTACAATAGGTCTGAGGATCTCATCCCTATATCGGCGACCAGTCAGAGCTCCATTTCGAATGATGTAGAGGTCAGTGCGCCCGTCAATGGAGATGCCACCATACACCAACACTCCTCCACCGCCAAATCTGACACTTTCGTGCACGAACGCAGGATTATTCCTACTGCCACGGTCCCTCCAGATGAAAATACGCCTATTATCCGGATGCACAGAAAAACGGGACTCGTCAGAAAACAGAATATTGCTCCATTCATTTCTCCTCCAGTTGACATGCTCGGTTGCCCACTCCCTGCGGTCGCGACGATGCCTTGATGTTAATCTAACACATACCATCGGTCGGCGAGCATACAGACCTACAGCATGGAGCCGGTTTCAGATAGTCGGAGTTGAAATCGTGGTGCCTGTAGCTGAGCGAAGGTGTTGTTGGAGAAGAGTAGCGTTCATGGTTCGGTGTCTCCGAGCTGTTAACGCTAAATACCGATCTTCATTGGGCGTTGTTGCCCGTCTACGACCTTGCCCTGGTCTTCGGCTTGCACATCCACTCTTCAAAAAACGGTTCCAGATCCTGGAAATGACACTTTGTGACACTCCAATGGCTTGCGCTACTTCGGCTTGAGTTTGGCCCCCTTCTAACCTACCAACAATTCTCAAAGCTTCTGAATCTGTCAAATGACTTCGCTGAGACATCGTACTCATCGAAACAAAGCAATCACTGAATGCCGATCATCCTTGTCTTAATTCTCTTTTATCCAGTTGAAAGTCAAATTTCATTCGCTGCCGCTGAAGCGACGTTTTTGACGTCGAACTCAAAATTTGCATACTCCACAGTTTGAAAACCAGAAAAATTTGCATTTGTGATTCTCTTCTTCTATTTTCGGCAAAAAAAATTTCGTTTATATCTTTATTTTATATAAAACTTCAAATATCCTTTAATTGTTTTGAGCAGTGTATAATATTTTATGTAGCTAAATCGAAGATTTTATGAAATTCCCGAAATGCAGTTTTAAATCTTCTCCGTGAGTTTGTTTACAGTTCGAAAGCGGTATGTTAAAACTAAGGATCAACCGACACAGGTTTTTAAGACCGCAACCGAAACCGAATTTTGGTGAACTTCCTATTTTCGGTCGAAAATGAAAACGAAATAGAAAATGTCCAAAATTTTTTTGTTTATTAAATTGTATGCATTAAAGTAATTAATACATACATAAATATACATAATTATTAATTAATTATACGTATTTATTAAATATGTATAATTATTAATTAATTATGCGTATTTATTAAATATACATAATTATTAATTAGTTACACGTGTGGCCTAGATTGGCTCTCTTTGCCTTAGACCCAAACTTTTCATTTTCATATAAAATAAAACGTAAGCAATTCATCAACGACACAGAAAGATTTTCTAATCATACGAATTTCATTTAATTAAAAAAAAAATTTAGTTTTATGTATACACACCTCGATTTAACTTTTATAAGGATTTTTGCAAATGATCATCTGTTATACTAGAACATTCTCAAAGTGTATTCGAAACACTTCTGGAATTTCAAACTGAAAATTTTCTATTACTGTTATGTCTTCAGCTTTAATGAGAATGTCAAAAAGTTTAGTTGTTACATATGAATTGCTTGCTTTATAATTTGCATTCACGTCTTGAGTCAGTCATGACTGATAATTATAAACAACGAAGTTCTCAGCAATAAATAACTCAAATCTTGGAATACTGATAGTTTCGGTCGAGTTTCGATCCGGCAGCATTTTCAGCCGCATTTTCGCCGAAAACTAATTTTCGACGGAACTGAGATTTTGAGCCAAAAACGAAAATGAAAATGAATTTTCGGTCGATATCTAGTTAAAACATAACACACATAAGCATGATAAATATATGTAAGCATAAAAATTTTATAAAGTTATTTTTTTTAAATAAAATATTATGAATGTATGAAAATAAATATAAAATTCAAAAATTAGGTAATTTGCTTATTTATTTATTATCTAAGGATCGAGTTAAGTTAAGGAGTACATCCAAGTATCGTATTGTTTTCTTTTTAATGTGGTAACACCTGTGGTGTTAAAAGTTTGTTATCTGCCATTCGTTACAGTTTTGTAATTGTGCTAGATATATGGATATTTGTAAGCGAAGATGGAATGACAGACAAAAGAAAGAAAAAAACACACATTCACTATTTCTTATTTTTGAGTTTAACAGTCAAGTGCAGACTACCAATGTGTCTCAAAACATTTGTGCCATCATAGAGGAAAATGGGATTGGAGAAAGCAAAGCATTGTCATTTCTAAGATGATCATTTTAATGTGAAAAAAGCATACTGTAAAAGTAAGATATACTGTAAAAAAAGACAAAGGTCTCTTAATCTACAAAAAAATTATATGACTACGAAACAAACATACAATAACTTTTTCTGTGTTACCCACAATTGTGAAAAGCGTTCTTTGTCTTTATAAATCACAGAAACCAATTTATTTTCAAGATTTAAAGAAGCAAGTGTAGATTTTATAGTATATTCATCAGTTTCGTAAAAAGGAACATCGGTTTTTAGGATACTATCAATTCTCATTTATGCATTTTCAGCTGCGTAATTGAATTTATACACGCAAGAGTAAGAAAATAATGTTATGTTTAATGTTAATTTTAATACTATTAATTTATCATGTTTTTCTGCAAAACCTGTTTGATGAACATGAAAATGTTTACTTGAGAATGGATGTCATCTGAAAAACTTCGATTCTGAGTTGAGAAAACTGATTAATAGATTATTAAAACTACTCGGTAACGTTTCCGAGTAGATTTTATAGTGTATTAATCAGTTTTTTAAAAAGGGATATCGGTTTTTAGGATGCTATCAATTCTCAATTAACCATTTTCAGCTGCGTAATTGAATTTATACATGCAAGAGTAACAAGATAATGTGTTTAATGTTAATGTTAATTTTAATACTATTAATTTATCATGTTTTTCTGCAAAACCTGTTTAATGAACATGAAAATGTTTACTTGAGAATAGATGTCATCTGAAAAAACTTCTATTCAGGGATGATAAAACGGATTAATAGATTATAAAAACTATTCGGAAGCGTTTCTAAAAATCAGTTGTCAGCAAAAAAAACTTTGTTTTAATAAATGCGCCTTTAAAGCTTCAATATGTATTGTTTTTTTATGTTTCCAAAGCTTAAGCCTGTTCTCACATCCAAAGTGTCAACTTTCTGACATAAGTTTTAATTCATTTTTTGTTTGGAAACGGATGAAACTAGAAGGTGTTGTTTTTCAGAAACTATGTCATCGAGCTTTTTTTTCCGTTTTCTTGTAAACGCAATAGTTCTTTCAGAAAATACTGTCAAGGTTGGCATTTTGAACTGAACTTCCTAACGAAAGAAGAAAATCCAGTCACTAAGGGGAGAAAAATTTCCGTGTCACGTGATCGAAATCGCTTATAACTCAATAGGTAATTGATTGATCAAAAAATAGAAAACACAGTTCGATTCCAAATCGCTTCCATGGTCAGGCTTTCCAATTTTATATCTTTTCGTTAATGTGTCAAAACGTCTTGCGCTTGTCGAGCAGAGCAGTTGAGAACAGCCTTAAATACTTTTCGATATCCCGGGTAACTCATAAGTGGGTTTTGTATATTTTCGCTTGTGGTTATATTATACCAGTGTACCCGAGCGAGGCTTCGGCACTTCAGTCATTGATATTATTAGTTGTTACGTTGGTTCTTTTCATTCGTTTTTAATTAATTACAGTTCTTAATCAAATAGCGAGTTTTAACGAAATGTAATCAAATAGAGGCTTTTAACAAAATGCGAGTATACAATTTCCAAAAACTTTCGAATGATAATCCGCACTGTTAAAAATTATGTCCTAGTTTTAACCAAATTTTGGTGCTCAGAAGCTGCTACCATAAGATGGTGAAATCTCGTTCCAGCATTTGAAGCTCCGATTGAACCATAGTTCCAATTGCAATCTCGTTCCAACAATTGGAACTATGGTTCAACCGGAGCTTTAAATATTGGAACAAGATTTCACCATCTTATGCTGACAGCAACCGAGCACCAAAATTTGGTTCAAACAGGACAAAATTTTTATCAGTGCATTCATCTTCGTGCATTTTGTACTTGCATAGAAAAAGGACGTTCACATCACAAATAATACAGGGTAATTCTAGGAGAGATGGCCGTAGTTTTTACAGATTGAAATAAAAATTCTTAGAATGAAAATACAAGAAATATTTATGCATATTTAAAATTCTTATACATGTACTGATCATATTTTGGGCAAAAAATAATTAAATATTGAGAACAAAAAGTGGAACACAAAACTGAAATTAAAATGGCAGATGGCCATCTCTCCTTCAAGCCGAGGATCTATTGCCATCCCATACACGAAAGAAAAAGTGAAGTTAAAGTAGCAAAATATAACATACTTCATACAATCATGAAAAAAATATAAAAATTTGTAACGATGCAATTATATCACGAAAAATAAGTGAATAAAATTCGAATAAACAAAATTTGAAGTATAATTTCAATCCTTCACTTTTCGTAAAAATTTGACACATTGTGGGCAAAGGTCTTGATAGTTTGTACACGTTTCGTGGAACCACGTCAGGCTCCTTATGCATTGTATTCAGTTATCCTTTTTGGTTGCGGTATTATATTCTTCTCCATAGTCAACACAGTGATCCTCTTCCAATTTTATTCCCTCGAAATCTGTAAAATCTGATAATTTCAAATGTATTTCATCTTCTTCGCTGCTGAAAGTGACTTTTCTTTTTCATTTTCTTTTTCTTTTTTTTTTTTCTCGCGTTTATTTTAGCCTTCTTCACTGTTTTAAGTTTATTTATCAACTTTATCTGTTTCTGAGATGAAAGTTTCCGACGATTTTCAAAACCTTCTGAAAAAAAAAAAAAAAAAAAAAAAAAAAAAAAAATACATCGGTAGGTTCTGTATTGTATTATTTTTATTGAAATATTTATATTAGTTAAAATTTAAACAATTATATCAATTAACATAATTATAAACATAAGAGTTATATAATTATTTTAAATATAATTCAGTTAAAATCCTCACTCCCTATAATTTTGAAATATTGTTTAAATGTGGTCATGGTCATCTCTCCTCGATTTATAGTGGCATTTATCCAGAAGTTGAAGGACAGATGGCCACCCAATTTAAAGCGTCACTGCGCGATTTTACGTCTTTGTTTTAGGCTTAGAAGCAAAGGTTGGATTATATACGTTCCTTAAAAGTTCGTATAGTAAAAAAAAGCTAACTTATACGTACTTCAAAACATTCAGATACCTAACTCAATAAGATTATTATTCAACCATTAAATTAAATAAACATTAATATTTCACTTACTTTTTGTAATCGAAAAACACAGCTACACGCCTCACTGAATGAATTCATTGGACTATTTCTTCCTACCAAAGTTTATGCTGCAATTTATGATCAAGTTTCGGAAATGTTTAGACTGGCCATCTCTCCTCTATGACCATCTATCTTAGAGTTATCCTATATGATTTTCCTGGATTGAGAAACATTTGTCTTTTTTTTTAGTGTACGCAAGTTTAAGAATATCGGATTTTGATTTTTTTTTTTTTTAAATGACCTTCTAAATTTCAGTCAATTAGAGAATTAATTAATAGGCTTAAAATAGAGAAGTTCTAGAAGCCGGTTTCAGCATACAATAAAATACGTTTGATACGAAATTGAGGGGGCCGAATTTTTTTTTTTTTTTTTTTTTTTTTTTTCGTGTTAAAAGAATTTCGCGTTAAAAGATTCGTAAAAAAAAGTACAAAATTCTAAAATATTTTGGAAGTCGTCAAATTTTATTTCGCTTTCCTGTTAAACTACCAGTAGGTTGCATCCATTAGTATAAAAAGCAAGAGAAAAATATATTGTTTTTAAGGGGGGTGGGGGGAATCAGATATCTTTTTTTTGTGTGTCTTTTTCAGCATTCTGAGATCTAGCTTGTTTGAATCAAATAAGCAAACCTGCTTCAAAATCTTCGTGCTTAGCGGTTGTCATACGTTTTCTCTCTGAATTAATCATACTGTGCTCAAACATTAACGTAATGGGATCCCTGTTTTTTATTATCGTCGATAAAATAGAATTGGCAATGCCAAACTCTTTGCAGATTTATGGTTTCGTTATTCAGTTTCATCAACTGCATTAAATAGCTTCATCTTCATTTGAATAGCAGTTTGTTTTCGGACCGATTTCTCAGCTATTGTGCTCATAAAACATAAGCTAATTTACTAAAAAAAACACGAAGTTAACTGATTTTCATCCAAAATTCAGTGGTTTTAACACAAAATTCACTAATTTCAACTCAAACTAACTAGATCAAAAGCGAATTTTTTTCGTGTTAAACGATTTTTGTTTCGTGTTAAGAGAAAAGTAAATGTATTAACTTGCATAGTATACTGTCCGGAGCGCTATATCATTTCGTGTTAACCAATTTTTCATGTTAAGCGTTTTCGTGTTAAACGTATGCATTCAGAAAATAAAAAAATGCCTCTTTTCGAAAAGATTTTACTTTGAGTATTGGGCGGTGTGAGGGTGCTTTCAAAAGTAGATTTAAAATATAGGATTTTTTTTTTTTATATGGATTCTTAAGAAAACTTTGAATTTTCAGAAGATCAAAAGAACTTGCAAATAATCAATGAATAAAGGTGATGAATATTTCATAAGAAGCTTCAAAAGTATTTTTAAGATATGGTAAATAAATTGAGGTTTATACGATGCTGTTTCTCGTATCTAAATCGATGATTTATTTGAAGTTCTATTTTAAATTTTCTTGGTAGGTTTATTTATATCACGGAAATGATTCATACAAATATCAATGCATACATAATAAATATAGGAAACTCTATAAAATTACAAAATTGTGTTTTGAAAAGTAGAAAAATGTACTTAATTTAAATTATAGTAACTTTGCTAGAGTAAGATTGTTATGTATTCATTTTATTTATAAGTTATTGACGATATTAGGAGATTGAAAGTAACAAATATATTTTGTAGATTTTTAGATATAGGTCAGTAATTTATGTTTTCTTTTAAATTTAATATTATTGTGTTGATTTCTGTGGTAGACAAAGAGGGAAGTTTTAGCAGTGTTATATGTTTTATAAATTGTACAAACAAAGCGCATTATCAGAACCAAGCGTGGTCAGTCTTAATCAAGTGGTTGTGGCGCAATGACGCTACGTTCCCTGTAGGGGCGTGTTCAAAGTTATGTAGGCGGAGTTCAGTGAAAATTTTGAAAGTTTTGAAAAACCAAGCTTTCTAAATTTTCTAGTACAGAGGTGGCCAACTGTGTCACGCGCCCCACCACTAAAATTTTACAGTAATCATTGCCTTATCTAATCATCGAATCTCTGCGATTCAAGAAGTCGAATTTTTCTGTAAAATTTTAGTGGTATCTGGTGTGCCACTGTTGGCCACCCCTGTTCTAGTATGATGCCACCACTACATCAAGAATATGAACATTAGTCCTATCCACGGCATGGGGAGAAATTACTTCGAGGTTTTTTGTGTCAATAAATAAAAGTTATAATGACTAATGGGTAATTTTTCATAATCCAAATCTTAGTACATGACAACGCTGCAACAATGGTTTACTTCCATTATCAGAGTATTCGGTACTTATTCGTGAGACAAGCACCACTTCGCGCCAAATGCAAACGTTGATGGGAAACCAACAAAGATCTTATCAAATAATTACGAAAAGTGTACACGGTACCTATCTTAGTAGAAGATATGAATGATAATCCTAATCACATACATTTAGGTTAACTAACAGAATAATTATTTCATTAAATACAAATACATACATAATTTGCCAAGAATGAAAGTAATTTAATAATTTCCCTACAAGTCCAACATAAAGTTGATGATTTCTTGTAGCATGGCTAAAATTATCTTATATTTTCTTTTGATGATAGTGGTTCCACGTAAAATCAGTTAAGGGGTTACTAACGTTCTCAACTTTCAAAAAATCGATTTTTCTTTTTTGACGGAAATTAAATCCTTATAGTGTGTAGAATTAGGGTAAAATGATTTAAAGTGATATCTCAATTATTGAAAGATATGAGCAAAAATATGAGCGCGCGCACGATCCATAGAACCGACATCGCCGAACAGTATAAAGCCAGAGGTGTAGCGTTCAGGTAGAAACTCACAAATTTACGTTTTCATTGCCGTTTGTTATATTTGCGAGAATGTATTGAGACATTTTGTAGATTCTAGTCTCTTATTCAACGCTAGCGAGTTCGAATGGAAGTTGCTATATTGCTTACCAGGAAGTTGCTATATTGCTTAAATTGCTATCGATATTGCTTCTGCCACACATAATGATGGTTCAGAAATTTACAAGCAAATACTACAAGTAATGGAATGTAAAAGAGGACGCCAACCGTCTGCGACATGCTAGAATCAAGGCGGCACAAGTGACGAAAGAATCTCGTATTGCTCGTAGGTGTAACAAAAATATTTTAAATGGGCAGATTAAAGCACAGGAGGGTCCACAGTATGGCACAGGAATAGCAAATAAAGTGTAAGTTGAAAAAGGAAATAGCAGTATATTTTTTTCTTCTAAACTATAAACGCGGTAGTCTGGAAACTACATTTTTCAACAAGTGCAGCATGAAATCTTGAACAATTTTTAACATTTTTGGATACAATTTCCGTTCATCTGCGCATAATTAAATTATCTATGGGCCATTGAGCCATTTTTTGAAGTTTTTAATTGTTTATATTTTTCCAACAATTAAAGGTCAAAATTTTAGATGAAAAATGATTTTTTTTTCTTATTTTTACAAAATTAAAAAAAAATTGAGGCAATTTCCCTTAGCTACAAGCTACAACCTTATTTTGTGAGAAGAAACCGCGATTTTAATATTTTTTTTGTCTCTACAGGAAGTTAGGATGCTGTCCGTCGAGCGCGGATATTTTGGTACAGGTCAACGCGGCTGCAAGTTTCCGACTTAATACATGACCAAATTTAACAACAGCAACAAAAAATTAAATACTAGAAATAATAAAAAACAACGTGGAATTATTAGTTTTCAATTAAGTTTACTATCTTCCAAAAAAATGTTTTCCAAAGTATGTTAATTTTTTGCCGTCGAGAACGTATGTAACCCCTTAAGTGTAATTCACAGAATATTCATAGAAATCTAAGGATGTACACCAGAAGCATTTAAAACACAACATTTTTTAAAGCAATGCGGGAATCTTGAAAGAAAGTTTCGGTGTGTATTTTTTCATTCTTTGCCCACATTGCCATTTTGGTGCCCAGAAATAAAAAATGCATTATTTTATCATATACCGGGTGTCCTGAAAAGAACTGACTGATTTTAAAATTCAGTAACTTCCAAACGGTGACAGATATTTAAAAAATTCTTGCAGGAGGGTTATGCATGAGGTCAAAAGTTTTTTTTACAGTGATTTTCGATTTTAGTTCGAATTACAAACAATAGATGGCGCTGCGATCAATAGACAGACGCTAAATTCAGGCTCGATTTTTGGTCCTTCGGGACCCACTCAATACATTTTAATCTTCTTTTTCCGCATGGAAGAAGAGATCGGCCAAAAAATCGAACCTGTATTTAGCGCCTATTGCTTACAGCGCCATCTATTGTTTGTAATTCGAACTAAAATCGAAAATCACTGTAAAAATTTTTTTGACCTTATGCATAACCCTCCTGCACTCCTGCAAGAATTTTTTAAACATCTGTCACCGTTTGCAAGTTAAATTAAAGAATTTTAAAATCAGTCAGTCCTTTTTCGGACACCCGGTACTTTTATGAACAAATCGCACAATACGAATAATACTTTGGGAGAATTTGAACTCGTTCATTATTTGGCAGTTGTCCAACTGAGTAAGACAAATATATATATATATTTAATAAAATCATCGAAAAGTCATATTTTGAACGAAAAAATTACTGCTATATGGGTTTAATAATCGGGCTAATACACTTGTTAACATGAAAAAAGCAGTTTACCACATTTGGCTCTTAGGCGCTAAAATTACGACTAGTGTTTGACTACCGGAAAAGTACCTATTGATTTTATCATAAAGGACACGAAATATTTTCAACAATACAAAACAATGAACGAATCTGTTATTTAAAAAATTTAAATTTAAACACTTATCAGCCTAAGTCACAAGGCATGCGACAAAGTACCGCATTTTCTGGCGCATAACGTATAACCTACGTTTTGAGACCGTACAATTTTTAGTCATATTCGCCGTGTTACGCGCCCCCCCCCCTTTTTTTTTCCAAAGAAACCTTCATGATATATGCAGTTTGAAAATGTAATAAAGAACATTAAAAATTATAATAACTAGTACAAACATAAAGAAAATAAGCAAACGCCAAGATTAATGCTTGAATTTCCACAAAGCATTTAGAATTGTACTCTCGTTTATTTAAATAATGACGTCATCTTCTCTTGTTCATTAGCACAGAAATCTCATAAATGCTTAATGATTAAGCTTACATTTTTATTCCCAGCATATACAACGCACATCTGTAAAATTTGATCAATTTCCTTGTTTCAAAAGCGCGTGTAATGTCGTTATATGCAGGTATTTTTTTTTTTTTACAAAATCGAATTTACCCGTAGCTTTTCTTAATACGAATGCATAAGCTTCTAGAAAAACTATCACATCTCCTAAGGTGTACATACAGAATATTGTTACTTAAAATACACTTTCAATTTCAAAAAGAAACGTAAAATTAACCATTTAAAAAGTTTTTTTGCAACTTAAATAAAATGTTTAGTCATTAAAATGACATTGTTCAAGTGGTGAAAATATAAACAGAGCCTATAACAATAAACATTATCAAATTTCAGCATAATTAAATAATAATTTAAAGAAATCAATTTCAGTAAAAATGGTTTACCAAGCACTACAAAAAGATAAATTCTTAAAAAGGCTGCTATTTCAAACCTTTTAGCTTACAAATAATTTTATCTAATGCCTATAAGTTCTCTGCAAGTTTTTCTTCCAAAAAGTGAAATTCAATCGAAGAATTCTTGAAATATATGAGTTTCTCTGGATTATTTAAATTTTCCTGGGTTTAAAAGTACTTCAAAATTTTCCAGGCAGTTAAGTCGATGAATATTTCATAAAGAGCTCAAAAGTAGTTTTCAAATACGATAAATATGTTGCAGGAAAGCGATATTACCTTATAACGCTAAATCGAAGATATGTTCGAAGCAATCTTTCAAATGTTATCAGTACGTTTATTTATATCTTGAAAGCAGTATGTTAAGATTAAGAGACATAAATATTATGATTCAGATAAATATGAGAAGCTTATAAAATTCTTTTTAAAAAGGAAGAAATGTGAATGTATTTAATAGTACTGTATTATAAATGGATGCTTCATATTAAGAAAACTGAACTCAATTCTGTGTACATTCTCACCTTATAATAGCGCCGAATATTTAAGTCTCAATTCCAGGGGGCGGGGTGAGTATATATGTTTTTAATATGTGTATTTATCAGCTCCCATGACTTCGTTCACGTATGATTTAAAGTCGAATAAATTCATTAATAAAAAAACAAATTTCACTTCCGGTAACTAAAAATATATACAATTAACCAGCTTTTAATCACATTTGGGGACACATTTCATCACAGGGATGAAACTTCGCTTTTTTGCATACCAGTATAATATTAGTGGAAATATTGTTGGTCTAAATCACAGTATTTTCCGATTAAATACAATAACATTTTCTGTAAGATTTTACTGTTGTGAAAAAAAAGCGAAGAAATATCATCCCTGATTGTAGAAAATATTTCTGGTGATCCCAATTTACATAGTTATGTTTTTATATGTAAGATCATTTAAATTTATTTCGGGTGCTTTCTCCAAGATTAAATGGGTAATCTTGAGTTAATAAATGTAAAATCTTGCGTAAATTTACTTCCTTGTTACTCTATTTTATGATTTCTATTTGTTCTATTTTACATTGCGTTCATGGATTATTGATTTAATTCGTGTTTTCGTGTCGAAGAATATTGTTTAAAGTGATTACGTTAGTAAATGTCTTTGAGAAAATTTGTTAATTAACAGGTCATTTCAGACACGACTTTGGAGTGATTAGAGTAATAGAAAACTCGACATGCAACTTAAGGCTCTCTTCCAAAACACTTCCCATTTTGAACATAATGGGAGATATATGTTAGTTAAAATGGAAATTAAAACTTAGCGAAGCATAAAAGTTCAAAACTAAATCATAAAAAAGCAAAAAATACCTTAAACTGTTGTATATTTTTTGCATTTTTATTTTACAGTGTCATATTTTTCTCAGCTGTAGGTCTATTAAACAATATCAAAATGTTTATCACGCCCCAAAGATTGATTTTCAAACCCTAAATACTTATCAGTTAAGCAATAGAGTTGCTCATTGTTTTCTTTGCGAAAAAAAATTGTTATTTATGAAAAAAGCGCCCTGATTATTGATAATCATTGTCATATCAATCTATTTGTAAATCGCAGAGATATTTTCTAATATAAATCTATATATTTTAAAATTTAAAGGAATTATTTGATGTAGCAAACACTGAATGCCGCTTACATAATCTTTCTACCTGCTCCTATGATTTCTTGATTGCAAGGAAAAAAAAAAAAAAAAAAAAGAAAAAAAAAAACTGATGGCGCATGCGCGCAAAGTGACTGAAACCAGAGTTGTGCAAATTTGTAATCTCAATTATCCGCAGTGTTAACTACAGGTTGATTGCATGTAATTAAGTATAGTTACACACATTCTAATACGGAAATTTTGTAAAATAAGGGATGGGGGTGGTTCCGGTTACAATGCTGCAACAATTTTTTACGGCATATAATTTTAGCTATAATTAATTACATACAATTAAATTGTAATCACATTACAGATAATTGGAATTACATATCTGCTCAACTCTGACTGAGACTTTTCGTCCTGTAAAAAATTGTGTGGATGTACTTTTGTTTTGATACAATTAAGAGCGTTACGCTCCGCTATTAGAAATTTAAAAGCAGATTCATCTTGATTTAGATAAGAGCATTTCGCTCTGATATTAGAAATTAAATTGTTAATACATTCAATTAGTCGTTGTCTAAAGAAAAATGTCTGTACAATAATAGTATTTCGTTTAGGACTTTGCATGCTTTACTTAGAATTAAAAATTATAGAATTATAGCTTTCCAATGAACGCCATTCATCTCTAAAGACATTAGAAGCGAAACATTTACCCGATCATCGGAACCTTTGGATTAGAAGGTGAGAGAACGTTAATTATTCTTACTTTATTCTTGATTATTGAAAAAATACGTTTTAGAGATCAGCCCAGTAAAGGCAGATAGAGTAACAACTTCGTGTTACGGTTTAATTACGGTGTTGCTATACAATCAGTTAACCCGTCTTATTTACTCGAGATAACCGATAAGTATCGAAATTGGATAATCGATTAATATCGAGATTTTTTACTGGATTTTCTCTGGCAGTTTTCCATAATCAAGGCACCATAAATAGGGGGCCGATACGAGAGCGACGGAGGTAGATTTTTTTGTTTAATTAGTGGAGTAGGCTTTTTTTTAAAATTTCACGTGAATATGTCACAGGCGAATCCTTGTCTCCAACTAAAATTAAACGCTCACGACTTTTACCTCAACTTACTATATTTCTTAAGTTTTAGAGAAATAAGAATTATGGAAGATAGTAAGGTAAAATAATGATAAAAATATGTTCTTTCGGACGATAAATTAAACATTACGCCACTTTGTGAAACTGAAATAAATAATTTATTTTTTCTGAATAAAAATCGGTGTATGATTTAAAATATGATGACAGTTTCATCTGGGAAAGTTTTTTGTGCTAATGTTTGTCTACATAAAAAAAAATTTCTTTCACTTCATGAAACATGTAAAAATATGCATTTCTATTTATTTCACACATTGGCTTTTGTGGAAGTATTTATAAAAATCTAAACCAAAATAAATATAGTCTTGATTAAAAAAATTTTTTTTTGGAAGAGGATAGAAAATTCATGTTTTATAAATATGCACTCATGCAAATACACATTCTCATCTAAAAACAATTCATTAAAAAGCTGAAACTTGATGAATGTCGAGGTGAAGCCCGTCGAATTCGACAAATGAAATGTTTAAAAGAACTAATTGACTAAAATTATTTAAAAATAATAATAATAGTAATAATTACAATAATTAATCAATTTTATATCGGCTAGCCCAGGGGTGGCCAACATAGGCACACCAGATACCACTAAAATTTTACAGAAAAATTCGATTTCTTGAATCGCAGAGATTCGATGATTAGATAAGGCAATGATTACTGTAAAATTTTAGTGGTGTGACGCGTGCCACAGTTGGTCACCCCTGGGCTAGCTTAACTCTTAAAACAAATATTATTTCTAACCAAACTTTAGTTTCAACTTTTCAAACTATTGAAAAATAAAACTTTATTCTTATACGTAATTAGTAACATGCAATTAAGATAAGATAATGAAATTATGAAGTTATTAATTCTGGCTTTGACCTTTGGATCTACAATTATAATTTGTGTTTTCAACGAAATCTAAAAATTAGAAAACAGGAATTCTGCTTTTTCAGAATTTAGTGTCGCCTTCGATGAAAAAAAATACATCTACCCTATATATATAAAATCCTAATGAAACGAAATTATGAAACGGATATTATGAAACGACTGAAATGAAACGAATTTATGAAACGATTCTATGAAACGACTGATTAAACAACTGATTATGTTTCACGGCGATTTCTCCAAAAATATGGAATACTTTGCGATGAAATTAACACCAAAAATTCGTATTAATCGGCAGATTTCAAAACTGGTATTAGAATTTTTAAATTCGACTTAGTTTTCGAGATATTATTTTTTTCTAATTTTAAATAGTTTTCTCTAATGATGGCAACTCAAATTTAAATCATAACAGATATTTTTTTTCATACTTTCGAAAAGGTTATTATTTTAAGCCAATTTGGCGACCAGTTTGGCCTCAATTAAATGTATGCTAAGAAATGTATCACGTTGCTTTTATTCATAATTCAATTTACTTGAACAATCTTTCGCCAAATCGAAAGATTCTGATAGAGAAATCAAGAACTCGGAATTTTTATGTTAGAGGGACGCAGGTGATAAATCGCCAAACATTTTTTCTGACGTATTTTTTTGTATTTCATTAATTTCATTTAAAATATAATCCTTTCATTCATTTTATTTAAAGTACAAAACATTCATTTAAAACTGAAGCATTTAAAATTGATGGCTTTCACTTCTTTCTTCTTTTTTTTTTCTTTAAACAAAACAAAAAGAAAAATATTAGGCACAAATGTCATATACACACCGGGGTACCTAATTGGCGCCAAAAAGGCATTATTTTGATTGACATGGTAACCCGGCTATTGTTGTTTATTTAATAAAAAATGTTTATTAAATTTAATTTTTTTTAAATTATATAAATTGTTTTGTGGGGGTCTCCGTGGCTGAGTGTATTTCTCTTGTGTTGTAATATTTCCTTGTGCAACTGTCTCTGACTTATAAGCGGGCTCTCATGTCAAGCCCACAAGTCATATGTTTGTTGTTCAATAAATAAATAAATAAATTGCTTTGTTCTATAGTTATTAATTTTTTTTTGTTATTTTCTTTTAAAAAGAATAGAAAATAATTAAAAAATACGGTACTGCTTAGTTATTCCGTCGACCAATTTCGCCAAATTATATAAATCGCCAAACCACTCGCCAAATTATACAAATTGACATAATTTTTATTTTAAATAACGAAAGAACAAATAAAATAGCATAACATTAATAAATATACAAATAAAACATCGAAATAAATATCACTTGATGACGTAAACACGTGTAACTTGCTTAAAGTCAAGTGAATGTGACATTTACGATCAACCATTATTGGCTTTTAATCTTATAGTTTGGTGATAGATTTTTGGTCAACGGGATAACTAAGTAGTACCAAAAATACATATGTAACTGGTATTCGAAAACAAGGTTTTAGCCAAATTTTCGTTAAAAAAATCACGCCAAACCCGGTGCGTATATGACATCTGGCCAAATATTAAATGATGTAACAAAGCATGACATTTAATTTCAACTTCAAAGCAATGTTTTAATTTACTGCTCGAAAATAAAAAAATGCTAACTAGCCAGTTGAAAAAAAGCTATTGGCGAGATTTGTGCCCGGCTAGCGTAACAGTACCAACTTTGCGACCATGACAAGTTTTATGTAGCTTTATTCGAAAGAAAAAAGTTCGATTTTTTACTCAAAATGGAAAACTTTCGGTACAGATGTCATATACGGCCCCATATTGGCGAGATTTTTTTCTGACGCCAATCTCATATACGCAACGGGTACTTAACTGGCGCCAAAGTATCGTTATTTTGCTTGATATGGTAAGCCGGATGTTGCTGTTTATGCTGTTGATGTTTTCCCCAAATTGGCGTCGGAACAAAATCGCTCCAATATGGGACCGTTATGATATCTGTGCCAAACTTTCCTATGAAAAGTAAAGGGATCAGACCATATTTATTTATGGCAGTTGCATGACTTGGACTATTCTAACATAGATGAAATGATCGAGATAGAATAATATTTGGCGACTTATAACCTGTGCCTGGCTAACATTAAAGTACCCAAATGGCACCTGTAATATAAAAAACGAAGTGGTGCGCCCGGAACTGTTGATGATAATCACATGACTTAAGCTATTGTTAAAGAAATTGTTTTAAAAATACCGGGAGACAAAGACTCTGTACACTTAATTGATTTTATTTTAGCTTCTTTTCAAATGTTTAACTGATCCTCTTTAATCAAACACGAAAACAATCATTGAATGTCTTAACAGCAACTTATTCGGCCTTAAATTTTTTAAATCAAAGGGATTTGAATGAAAACCCGTTTACAGGGAGATCTACACAGCTTTTTTCAGTATAATTCCATTTTCTGTAATATTTTTAAAACCGATCAGATTAGCGTGTTTTTAGATTCTGCAGTGTCTGAACGGGGAGTTGGCTAGCGTAGCTTGGAGGGAGCAGAGCCCCCTAGTATGTATATAAGTATAGATAATACAAAACATATTTCAGTTTTAAGACTTAAAACAGAAGCATTTATTTTATATGAAATGATGTCATTCGCATCCTCTGAAGAATATTCCTCATTGACGCTCCAGTCTTAAACAACATCTACAGTAAAGTATTCATAGGACGTCACTATCGCTGAATAATACACGCATACACATGAATAATACACGCATACACACACACACACAAATCGGCTATCTAATGATTCATATGCCTTCATTTGTTTGTAATATTGTAATATAGATAATTAAATATAGTTTATAATAGCTCCATGTTTTATCAGAAATCATTCATTTATATTTTTTCAAACTAGCTCGTATTTTAACTATTTTTTTTTTCAGTAGTAATGGGAAAATGGCAACAACAACATATAATTACTATTTTCCAACTATTTTTTCCTTTACTTTCTACAGAAATGGAGTACATGAGTTGCCAAAATTAAACAAATGGTGCTAAAAACTGCAAATAATAATAATAATAATAATAATAATAATCACAAAATAAATTGAGATGCACTTTTCAAACAAATTTCATTATAAAATACTGTTTTCTAAAAATGACGGTATAAAAATCGAAAATGTGCGACGCTTTGAAGTTTAAAAAATTGCAGTAGATTATTTAACAGTACAATGATGCATCTGCTTTGTTTTTACGGCTGGCTTATACAACGGAACATTATTTTTTGGAGAGGACACTTTATTTGCTGGGAGAAAGAAATAGTATATCGGGGGCTAATAACATATTTTTCACTTTTTATATTCATTTTCACTATATTTTAAATATTTTAACGTGCAATAGATTATTAATAAATATATTCCCAAACTTGATGTCACGTTTGTCAGTTACAATTTTGCATGTAAACATTCACACTCTTTATTTGAGGTTCTAATCCGAGTGCCGGAGAAATCCAGAAATTTACTTTTAGTATTCGTAATAAAATATTTATTTTTATCAAAGAAAATACTCATTTCATTTTTACTATGTCATCATTTACATACACTGAAGCACTCTGAGATTAGCGTCTGAATTTCAGTATCTGCGGACTGAAAAAATATTGAATAGTAACAGGTTTATGAATAAAAATAAGTTATTTTAAATAGTGACGTCATTTTTTTGTTCAAAAGTTTTAAAAAAGATATTTTTAATTGTAATATGAAAATCGCATCCGTAATGATATGATAATTCCCATTTTTTCCCTTCTCTCTTTAACAATAGATGTAACCCGATTGCCACCAATGTGAAGAAATTTCATAAGAGAATTTTAAAATTAAAATTAAAATTAAAATTAAAATTAAAATGTGATTATTTTTAAAATAGTGAGTGCGGGCACATCTATGAATAAAGTGCTTTCATTAAAAAAATAATAATTATAAAAATCGGTTCAGTTGAAAGCTCAGGCCAGATGAATAGAAAAACAGCCTTGTCTGTTAAATATATAGACGATCGAAATTGAAATTTGATATAAATATGTGGCAACAGGAAAGAAAAGAAGCAAATTCATATCAGCGATATCAAATAATAATTTAAAAAATAAAATACTTCAAGTAATTGCAAAAAAAAAAAAAAAAAAATAATAAAATAAATAAATAAATAAATAAATAAATAAATAAAATAAAATAAAATAAAAATAAATAAATAAATACTACATAACGTTCTTAGAAATGCTTGCTATTCTATTCTAAACCTTTATTAGCACGAATTATTTTTCAGAATGCGTTATCGTTCTCAGCGTTGATTTTGCTATAAGGTGAACCTTAATCGTGGATTTCTTGAAATATATGAGTTTCTTAGGATCGTTTAACTTTTCAGGAGTTTAAAAGTATCTAAAAAAATTTCGGTGAATAAAGTCAATGAATATTTCATAAAAAGCTTCGAAAGTAGTTTCGAGATACGGTAAATAAGTTGCTGGTAAGAAATATTACCTTATATAGCTAAATCGAAGATTTTTTGGAAGTAATCTTTCAAATTTTCTTAGGTTTACTTTAAAGTAGTATGTTAATGCATAAAAAAAAATAAGATAAAAACAAATATACACAAAAATTTTATGATTGTTTTAAAAAATGGGAGACATTATGAATAAATGTAAACACCAATACTAATACAGTAATAATAATATAATAATAATAATAAACTACGGATTATTAGTTTGTTTATATAGTAACTTTCTAAGGAAGGAAATATTTATCGATTCGATGGATAAGTTCATAGATTTTATTTTGGTGTGGCAACACTGTCGTCTTAGAATATATTTTAGCGTTTGCCTTCTGCCTTTGATGATTCGAAGTGTTGTGTTTATAAATGTCTTTAATTTTGCAGATTTGAGCTATATTTGAGTTAAAGAAGATGGTTTTGGCTAGAAAAGCAAAATCAGTTGTCAAGACTCGAAGACATTGTGTCTCCGAGAAGAATGGGGAAGAATTGCACTAGAAGAACTGCGAGGAGAATGCAAATGGAGAAAACTCACAAGAAAATTATTCTGCACTTTCAAAGATGGCTACTTTGAAATAAACCATTTCCCACGTTCAACAATAACATTGGGTTTTCATGAAGACCTTTCGAATGAAGATCCATGTTCATAGCTGCCAACTTTTCGCTTTTGTTCTTACCAGTATTTTTGTAAAGTGAAATTTGTCTTATTGAATATCGAATCACAGGAGATCTAGGATTAAATAAGAAACATTTTTTCTGTTAAAAAATAGTGGTAAGAAAAAGCGTAAAAGTTGCATCTATGTATCCGAGAATTAGCAGATGCAATGAAACGTAACCAGTCAATCATATTTGCATTTAATATTTAAGGTGGACCCTGTACTCGTTTTTGCTTTTTAGAATATTTTAGAATACCTCTTTGGCATATTTTTAAATGGTTTGTGAAGGGAAATGATTTAAGGGGGCTCAGATCTCAGAACTCTTAAAATTGGAAAAAATGAAAAAAAAAGACCATTTTCAACATTTAATATCTTAAAATGTACTTGATTTTAAAACACCTATTTAATTAGAATGAAAGATATAAGTATGCTCTTTCATTTCATGTAATTAAAAAATGCCAAGATGCAGAATTAGCATTTACACGGGGCTCCAAACTGTCAGACATTTGACGAGCAGAAAATTGGAATAACAGATAACGCGCAGGATTACAAAATAAATTTTGCAACAAGAATGAAAATTTTGGTACCTACTTATACTTCAGGTTGTAATAATTACCCTGAACCTAAACAAATTGGTATTTAGAGCATTTTTATATTTTTAATACAATGTTGTATTTAGCTAATGCAAAATTTGAAAAATTTCAACAGTATAACCGCATAAAAAAAATATTTTCTTGAACAATAAAAAGGAAATTTTAAATTCAGTTTATACAGACTAACATGAAACATATGTTTGGAAAATTTCATGAAAACATATTCCAGAAGTTTTTGAGATATCGCGCGAGTTAAGCCCAAAAACGTCATTTAGAGAAAAATGACTTCAAAATTTCGGAAACATCGCTTCAGCTATTGAACGGGTATAATTCTAAAAGCCATAACTTCTGTTCTAATGGGAATGTCAAGGAAACAATTGCATCAAAATGTTCAGAAAAGATAGAATTTTAACATCTAAAAAAATTAAAATTTCGAAAATTTTAAAGCTTTAAGAGTCCTGAGACCCAATTTACACCTACACAGTAAAATAAAAAAAAAAAAAAAAAAAAAAAAATATATATATATATATATATATATATGGGTCAATCCATTTCAAGTGGTCCAGAAAATCATTAATTCGTTGCTCGACCATTTTTAAAAAATCTGAAATTTTTTGTACAACAACCCTAACATGATGGAAGTTCAAAATGACTGTTATTTTAATTTTATTAATTTTTCTTTGTGCATGGCGGCCATCTTTGTTTCATTGTCTGCAGCAATTTTCTCAGAAAAAGGGTTTACGGAATTGTAAATAATTCATCGTTTATATATCCAATTCAAGTGCGGATTGAAGCAATTTGTACGGAATAATTGGGCTAAAAATTTGGTAATAGAGTAGTTTCCGAAAATAAATCCTTATTGGTGAAATTTAAGAATAAAGTTTCAGTTTTTTTTTTCAAAAATTTGTCCGTTTACAAAAGGGAATTTTTCTAGCAAAGAAAACTGTGAACATGACATAATTTTTTTTACAAATAGGCCGAAAGTACTTGTACTCACAAGCTAAGTTTCAGACCTGGGACTTCGTTTTTCTTCGCTAAAAAAAATCCCAAATTTTTCAATAATGTCAAAAATCGCACTTTTTAGGCTTTGATATCTCTGGTAGGGCACAAGATAAAAATCTGAAGTTCTGGTTTCTGAGAGTATTATATAGTAGTGCTATGCACAAGAAATTTCAAGATGGAGATTTGACTATAAGCTGAGATATGGCAAGGGCAACATGTCAAAAGAATACTGCCAAACTATTGTTTTGTTGTAGTCACAGCTAGGTATTTATCTCAGAGTGTCACTTAAATTTATGTTTTTGATTATCTTTCAATAATAGTAACAGAAAATAAAGCCCTTTGCAAAGCTTAGCAATTAATTAAAAAAAATAATTATGCTTAAGGCCATACATTTTGTATGGTTTCAGTAATTTTTGTTGTAAGTAATTTTAGTAACTAAAAGAAACCTCAGCACTTTTACATAAAGAAAGAAAAATATTTTTATAGAAGACCTGAAACTAAAACAGAACAGGGAAAGAGAAAAGCTTTTAACGTTGTCATACTTGTTGAAACATGATCAAACGTGTCAAAACACATTCTTACTTGTTGGTTTAAAAACCACAATTTTGATCTTTCTCAAAATTTTATTTGTAGGAACCAAGTCTTGTCATTTCTTGATAACTTAATTGAAAATCGGCCCTGCTGGCTCATAGGAATAAACTTTGAAATCACTATGTACAAGTCTCAGTTCATTAATAATTCCTAACTTACTTCTTATGCAAAAATGTCATTTTCTGCAGTATAAATTTTGAAAGGGCTTTGGATATCTTTACTTTCTAAAAATTACTTGAGGCTAATGCATGGTAACATCGTATAATGTTTCATTTACAGGAATATACTTATGGTAGAAACAAGTTTCAGGGATTGGCAAGCAGCATTAAAATTGTGGTTTTTAAACCAACAAGCAGGAATGTGTTTTGACACATTTGATCATGTTTCAACAAGTATGCCAACATTAACAGCTTTTCTCTTTCCCTATTCTGTTTTTGTCTCAGGTCTTGTATAAAAATATTTTTTTTTCTTTATATAAAAGTGCTGAAGTTTCTTTTGGTTACTAAAATTACAAAAAAAAAAAAAAAAAAAAAAAAAAAAAAAATTCTGAAACCATACAAAATGTAGGCCTTAGGCTTAATTATTTTTTAAATTAATTGCTAAGCTTTGCAAAAGGCTTTATTTTCTGTTACTATTATTTAAAGATAATCAAAAAAATAAATTTAAATGACACTCTGAGATAAATACTTAGCTGTGACTACAGCAAAACAATACTTGGCAGTATTCTTTTGACATGTTGCCCTTGCCATATCTCAGCTTGTAGTCAAATCTCCATCCTGAAATTTCTTGTGCATAGCACTACCATACAATACTCTCAGAAACCAGAACTTCACATTTTTTTCTCGTGCCCCACCAGAGATATCTAAGCCTAAAAAGTGCGATTTTTGACATTTTTGAAAAATTTGGGATTTTTTTAGCGAAGAGAAACGAAGTCCCAGGTCTGAAACTTAGCTTGTGAGTACAAGTACTTTCGGCCTATTTGTAAAAAAAATTATGTCATGTTCACAGTTTTCTTTGCTAGAAAAATTCCCTTTTGTAAACGGACAAATTTTTGAAAAAAACTGAAACTTTATGCTTACATTTCACCAATAAGGATTTATTTTCGGAAACTACTCTATCACCAAATTTTTAGCCTAATGTATTCTGTATAAATTGCTTCAATCCGCACTTGAATTGGAGACATAAACGATGAATTATTTACAATTCCGTAAACCCTTCACGTGAGAAAATTGCTCCAGATGATGAAACAAAGATGGCCGCCATGCACAAACAAAAAATAATAAAATTAAAATAATAGTCATTTTAAAATTCCATCATGTTAGGGTTGTTGTACAAAAAATTTCAGATTTTTTAAAAATGGTCGAGCAACCAGTGCTGGACCACTTGAAATGGATTGACCCATGTATAAGAGTGGTTTTATGTGAAATTTTTGTCTCTTAACGGAAAGTTTCCATTTTCAGTAGAAATCATTTAAATTTTCCCAGAATAAACGGAAAATTCCCTTGTTATCCATACTAGTTGAATGTTAAAAACAAACATGTTAATTTTCAGATAGAGGAACGAAAATGTTCCTTTTCAATTCAGAGAAAATGGAAATATCCAGTTAAATTTTCGTAATGGACATTTTCACCTATTAATCAAGTTGTTGAATGTCGTCACTCGTCAGATATTGAAAAGGACAGAGCATACATTTTTTAATGATGAATACTAAGGTTCGAATCCTGAGGAAAGCAAGACAATAAAAAACGGGTGTGATAATATGCAATACAAATATCTGTTACATAAATGCGCATATGCGTCAGTATATATAATTATTATAGAGCTAATTTTTAAATATTGCAGTATAGCTCATATTTATTTGCAAAAACGGAAATTTTCGTCTTGAATAGCGGAAAATTTCCATCTCCAAAACGGGAGAATACAATAATGGAAATTTTGCGAAAATCGGAGAATAGTCTGCAACTTTTCCGTGTTTTCACGGATTTTTTTTTTTTTTTTTTTTTTTTTTTTTACTTTCTTCTATCTTTACAAGAAGAAAGTATTGGATTCGTGAAAATTTTCGACTCCCGGTTTTCGACGGATTTAGACGTTTTAGAATGCCCAGAACACGATTTGATGGTTTTTAGAAAATGTCTGTCTGTGAGTCTGTCTGTCACTCCGTCACTCTGTCACTCTGTCACTCTGTCACTCTGTCTGTGAGTCTGTATGTGACAAAAGTTTTGTGGGCGCTCTATCTCAAGAACTAATGCACAGAATTTCACAAAACTTATTATTTAGTTATACCTTGATATAAACTAGACCTGATTAGTTTTTTGTGAAAATCGCCCAACAGGTGGCGCTGCTATGCGGCATTTTTCACGATTTCTGCAATAGCTATATCTCAAGAACTACTGCACGGATTTTCATAAAACTTCAGATTCCGTTAGTCCAGGATATAGTTTGGTGCTGATTACTTTTTTGTAAAAATCGCCCAACAGGTGGCGCTGCTATGCTGCATTATTCATGATTATCGCAATAGCTCTAACTCAAGAAAACATGCACGAATTTTCATCAAACTTCAGATTTCGTTAGTCCTTGATATAAATTAGTGCTGTTTAATTTTTGGTGTAAATCGCCCAACAGGTGGCGCTGCTGTGCTGCATTTTCACGATTTTCGCAAGAGCTGTATCTCAAGAACTATTGCACGTATTTTCATCAAACTTCAGATTTAGTTAGTCCTTGACATGAATTGACGTGTAAATTAGAGCTGTTTAATTTTTGGTGTAAATCGCTCAACAGGTGGCGCTGCTATGCTGTATTTTTTGCGATTTCCGCAATAGCTTTATCTCAAGAACTAACGCTTAGATTTTCAACAAACTTTAGATTCAGGTATACCTTGATATCATTTAGTGCTGTTTATTTTTAGTGTAAATCGCTCAACAGGTGGCGCTGCTATGCTACATTTTTCAGAATTCCCGCTGTAGCTCTATCTCAAGAACTAATGCACGAATTTTCATCAAACTTCAAATTCAGATATACTTTGATATGAATTGGTGCTAAATTCATGTAATTTCTTGTACTATTTAAATGATTTAATTGACGTGATTTATATAGAAGAAAGTTTTGTGATGGCCACAACATACTAGTTTTTACATTGCAGCCCTGTGATAGAAAAATGGTGTTTTTAATAATTTGTTTTCCAGCAAGCATTTAACTTTTTTTAACTTTAGTGTTATTGTATAGTACAATACATACAGATAATTTTGATAAAAAAGAAAATTAAAAAGAAATTTCTTGATGAAAAGAAAATTAAAAATATTGCCGCTCTTATGATGTTTTTATTTTTCTGTGTGCCTTGCGGTGACCATTGCAGCTTAAATTTGGTTTATCTGAAAAAAAAAAAATAGCTAATATTAATTGCCGAAATGTCAGTGAAGGCTTACTGTGGAAGCACGAAAAAATTTTGGTTTCAGTCTATTAGTCTGTCCGTCCAAAGCCTTCAGTCTTGAGGCGGTTTTGGTCTGTCCTGCGATAACTGCCGCGAAAAGCATCCGATTAGCTTGAAATGAAGTGGTAATGTTGGTGAGGTAAGCGGATTCAGCTGTATAGTATTTTGTTAAATTTGGTTCATTTGTTCTGAAAATATAGAATATTTTAATTTGCGCAATAATGCTTTTCTATGTCAATTCAGACGATTTTTTGTTGTTGTTGTTGTTGAATGGAAATGGCTCATATGATTAAAGGATTTAAATGGTAAATTATGGATGACAAATTTTCTAATAAGAGTCTTAAATGATTCCTATTATTTTAAAATTTTGTCAATATATCAGCGTTTTTAAATTTTGTGTATAACTTATGGAGAAAACATTTTCTTTTATAAATTTACTTCTGTTAAATGCACATATTTCATTTTTTCTTTTTCTTTTAATCTGTTGCCTAGCAATTAAATATCGTAAATATGAAAACATGTGTAGTTGTTTGTAGTCAAATCAACGTCAAAAGGGATAAATTAATGCTTTTGTGTCTTTAGATATTGATGGATTTTAACCCAGAAATGAAGATAGAATATACTTTATTTATTTTATGTAAATATCTTGCTTATAAATTCAAAAGTTCATTGATTTCACGAAGAATAAATTAACATTTTTCTATGAAATTTAAGTCTTTATTTACCGTTGCCAAGAAAATCAAAATTTCTCCTGAACAGTTAATTTTAATCTGAAAGATTTTCGCGTTAAAACTAATGTCAGACGAATGTCTTTTTGCTCGCTTTTTTCCCTACATATCATCCCTACACAATATTAGCGGCATTGTGTAGGGATGATATGTAGGGAAAAAAGCGTGCAAAAAAGACGTTCGTCTGACATTAGCCTAAAAAGGAATGAAAAAAAAAATCTTCTGCCCACTGTTAACATAAATGTTTAAATTTTAACTTAAAATTTAAATCTTCTAATTTTGGTCCTTCTTATAACGCAAAATTCTCTTCTTCAAAACAAAGCAGAGAGTTTTTTCCAGTCTTTGACAAAAATCCTTTCAATATCTGTGTGTGGTACACAATTAATAGTAAAAAGTAAAGTTTTTCTAGCCAAAAAAATATCTATTGAGCCTATTCTTATATAGTTTTAACTAGAGATCGACCGAAAATTCGTTTTCGTTTTCGGGTGCAAAATCTGAGTTTTGGCGAAAATGCTGCAGAAAATTCAAACTATCTGTGTTGCAAAATCTCGTTTTTTCTATCTAAAATTTTCCCTATCATTGATTTGAGCTGTATCGATTCAAATAAGACACTCTTTATTTATTGCTATAAATTTCACTGTTTATAATTGTCAGGCATAACTGACTCAAGACGTAAGTGCAAATTATAATGCAAGCAATGCATATAGGGCTAAACTTTGAAGACGTTTCTCACGTGCTCATTAAAAGCTGAAGATTTAACAGTAATAGGAAATTTCTAGTTTGAAACAGCAGAAGTGTTTCGGATATTGTCTGAGAAAGTTCTAGTATAAGAGATGATCATTTACAAAAATCATTATAAAAGGTAAATCGAGGAATGTATGCCTAAAACTTTTTTTAATTAGTGGAAATTCGTTTCATTAGAAAATCATTCTGTGTCGTTGATGAATTAATTACATTTTATTTTGTATGAAAACAAAAAGTTTTGGTCAGAGGCACTGAAGCCAACTTGGGCCACACGCATAATTAATTAATAATTACGTATATTTAATAAACACGTATAATTAATGAATACTCATGTATATTTATGTATATATAAATTACTTTAAAAAATTTTTGGACATTTTCGCTTTCGGCCGAATGTAGAAAGATTACCGAAATTCGGTTTCAGTTTTAAAAACCTGTTTCGGTCGATCTTTAGTTTTAACTTCTTCACTCCCTATGTTCCCATTACGACCACCATGATGATGATGATGATGATGATACTCAAACGTAATTGAGGGTTCGATCTCAGAATGATATGCTTCGATGTCTAAGATTCCAGATAATGCGAGTAGATTAAAACTGTTGCTCTTAAGGCTGTTCTCAAATCAAAAAGGGTAACTTCCTGACATAAGATTTAATTAATTTTTGTTCGAAAATGCATGAAACTGGCTGGTGCTGTTGTTCAGAAACTATGCCATCGAGCTGTTTTTTCCATTTTTTTTTTTTTTTTGCAAATCCAATAGGTCTTTCAGAAAATAATGTCAAAGTGGACGTTTTGAAACGAATTTCCGCGCGAAAGTAGAAAAATCACTCAAGAACGGGCTAAAAACGGGTTTGCCACGTGATCGATATCGCTTATAACTGAATGAGTAATTGATTGATCAAAAAATGGAAAAAACAGTTCCATTCTAAATCGCTTCCATGGCCAGGCTTTCCAATTTTATATCTTTCCGTTAAAAAATGGATTTGTGAATGTGTCAGAACGTTTTGCGCTTGTTGAGCAGAGCAGTTAAGAACAGCCTTAAGTCATGTCAGAAGTGTAATAATATGGTAATAATCAATAATATTGCACTAATACTCAGTAGCAAAGAGATTAAGTATATCTATCTCTGAAAACTATTTGTAAATTTTTGAACATAATCATTTATTCATTCTTCATTAAAGAATACAATAATCACGACTACGTAAGCTAGTCTTCTTAAAAATAGAATTTGAATAAAAAAGAAATGGAATTGTCTTTTATTTTTCATTTTTATATTTTTTTTTTTCAGGCTGGAAAAAAGAAGAAGAAAATTCGCAGTTTTTAGAGAATGGTTGATACGTTTTAACTGGTTGTTGTAAATAGACTGCATTAAAAAAAAAAAAAAAAAAAAAAAAAAAAAAAAAAAAAACTAGCCTTTTGTTAAATCGTATTGAAAAATAAGATGTGACGCTGAAAAAAATAAAAGAATTCTTTTTTGTTTGCAGGTAAAGAACTTTTCTTTTTTATTCATCTGCAACAATCAGCATTTTTAAAGCACAATAATATGGTTACAGATCATAAAACTTTTACCTGATGTGCAGGGTAAGCAAGAAATATATCGCTGTAACAATATTTTTTGCAGCATTTTAAGTTATTTTTTATGAAATTCCTGTTATATTGTTTCATAACTATTACTTAATATATTATCAATTTATATTTTCTAGATTTTTATTTTTATTTTTTATTGATGAAAAAAAAAAGAAAGAAAAAAGAAAGAAAAAGAAAAGAAAAAAAAAGAAGAAATTCAAATGTCAATTATGAAATATTTTTTGGTTCAGTTTTAACTTACAGGCTATCAAGACTGAGAGCTAATGTGCCCGCAGGTTCTGTATGTACTGTCGTGGAAAAAAAAAAAAGTAAACACCCCCTACTAACTCCTAAACAAATTATCGTAGAAAGTTACTGGTACCGAACGATTGGAAATAAAGTCTACTTTTAAATTACAGTAAAGCCCCGATTATCCGCGAGCGGTTTATCCGCGAAGCATTTTTTTAAGAAATTATTATTATTATTATTATTCAAGCCAACATCAAGGAAAATACAATAAGCCCTACAAATAAATATAAACAGAAAAACTTATGTATTCGAAAGTAATAGAAGAATATTTCTAGATCCGGTTGCGATGTTTAAAATATCAGATATAATGTCTTGATGTCTTTTCTTGATTTTATTAACAAAACGTAAACACAGCAATGAAAATATTTAACAATTAAATAAGACTATTATGATAAATTCCAGGGAAGCATATCAATTTTTAAGATAGAAAAGGTGTTTCCAAAGCAAAAAGCAAAAACAAGTGACCGATTTTTTTTAAAAAAAAGGTGTAACTCGACACTTTTTGTACAGTATGTATGGCATTGTTTCTTGTTTACTGTTCTTTATTTTTGTAATTTAGATGTAAAGAAAAGATTTCTGCTGTATTGTGCATATTTTGCTGTGCATATTTGTGCATATATTTCTGCTGTATTGCGTATTATATGTATTTTAAACGTTTTATTGTGTTTTTTGTACACTAAAACATAGTTTTTATGTTGGTTTTTTTTTTTTTTTTTTTATCTTGCTTGCACCCCATTTTTAGTCTTTTTCGGGTTATCCGCGATTTATGTTATTCGCGGTGCCCTTGCCACACAATTCCGCGGATAATCGGGGCTGTACTGTATGTATATAAAATTTGCTTAGGGGGCCATCTACATATTAAAACGAACCATAACTTTGTTTTTTTTCAATAGCAGTACTTAATTCTGACAGTATAAATGAACTCTACACCCTTCAATTAGCATAAAAACAAATTTTTATGCAATTCGTATCATAAGTTTCCGAGAAATTAATTATTTTAAAACGAGTGTATTGGGCTGTATCCAAATTGAAGTTCGGTACTCGATTGTTAATCGAGAGAGCCCCCTTCTTGATCAAGGCACCTTAAGCACCACTCAAGCAGTCAATGAAGCCGGTTAGATTACAGGACAGCAGAAGAAATTTCAAAATATCTACTCACTTCTATCATAGACGGCCCCTTAAACCATCATTTTGTCATTTTTTAAGCATAATTTGAAAACTATTTGGAAGAAAAATGTGAAATTTTGGATTTCCATAAAGCAGGACTTAATAAATCTAAATCCATCAAAAAAATTATAGGTTGCAATTCATAATTTTTTCGAATATTAATTTCATAATTCATAATTCATATCCTAAAATTATAAAAATTGCAAATTCAGCGTATTTATGTTTGGGTATATTAGAATTATTGCTACACAAAAAATTAGTACATTAGGAGCATAATTTCAGGAGATATAAATAAAAATATTAAAATGTTATTTAACATTTGAAGCACTAAATTTTGAATGTTTATAATTCAAAAACTTATCATTCAAATGACTTGAAATTTAGTGTCTAGGCATAGTTTGAACCGAAGATTTGAAATATCTAATATTATATGAATATTATATATATATTATGAATATATTATATATATATTATGAAATATTTGAAATTGGGTATTGCCATTGAAAAAAATGAAGTTTGGATTCGTTTTAATATGTAGATGGCCCCCTAAGCAAATTTTATATATATCATTTAAAAGTAGACTTTATTTCCAATTGTTCGGTACCAGTAACCTTCGTTTACAATAATTTGTTGAGGAGTTAGTAGGGGTGTTTACTTTTTTTTAACACGACTGTACGTATGTATATATGTATGTACGTAACGTGATAACTCATGATAGAAATATCCGATTTGCTTCAAAAAAATTTTTTAGGTTCATTCTGATAAGGCTCTTCCCTGATTAGTTTTGGGAGTTCATTGGTTAAGTATAAGGGGGGAAAGGGGGGTGGGTAACACCCTCCTTAACTTATATAAATGGGTTTTTCATGCAGAATTACCAGATTTGCTTCAGATTTGGTATACTAGTTAATTCTGATAAGGTGCTTCACTGTTGGCGGTTCATTTTTTAAATATAAAGGGGAGGGGAACGGTAGGCTAATTCCCCTTAATTTAGATAAATAGGTTTTTCTATCCGATTTGTTTCAAATTTAGTATACCGGTTTATTCTGATAAAGCGCTTCCCTGGTTAGATTTGAAGGTTCATTGGTTAAGTATAAAGGAGGGAACGGGGGGCTAACACCCACACCCTTAATTTAGATAAATAGCTTTTCCTATCCCATTTGCTTCAAATTTGGTATGTAGGTTTATTCTAATAAGGCATTTCCCTGATGAGATTTAGAGGCTCATTGGCTCAGTATACAGATCGGAAACAGAGGGGTGGGGGCTAATCACCCTTTAATTTATTTTTCGAGGGTCATTGTTCTTTGAAATAAGAGTATAATGAACAATTAGTATGAATAGCCTGTGAACTCAATCCCATCAGTTTAACTGGGTCCTTTTCTTTTTATTTTATTAGTTTATAAGTTTGTGACAGACGGCTAAACTGTTACAGGCGGTTTGCTATATTAGATAAAACTGTACTTCGATCACCACTTGCAGGGAAAAAATAAGAATAATGGCTTATTTCATATATATAGCTTAGAGGTGCTTATTTTTAAGTACCATTAATTACAGATTTTAATCTTCGGCTTATTTATTCTCTAAATTCTGCAATTAAATAAGGCGAAGATTACTTTTTGGAAATAATGGTACCCTAAAATAAGCAACTCTGCCCAGTAACTTATTAGTATACAGATTTCCGTACGCGGAGACCTACAGATTCCCGATAATGGCAGGCTGGCCAAGTTTATGCCCAAATTTCTCTCGACTAATTCAATTTTTACTGCTGGTATGTCGCGTCTATTTAATTTATAAAAGCACTCTTGTTGCTCATCACTCATTATTTTGTCCAAAATCTGTTCAATCAATCAAAATTTTTTTCTCGTATTCCACCTTGCTTACATTTTGTTAGAAGCTGCATGCTGAAATAAGTAATTATGATTAGAAAACCTTCCAAAACATCCAGACTAACCTCTTTACCATTACGGTATAGGGACACAGTATGTAATAAATAAAGCAAATAACAATATTGATTGATTGCGAATTCTAGCAGGTGTTAATGATGAAAGATTTTCTTTATTTAATTAATTAATGAACACTTACCCATAGTGCCTTGAAAAGAAACTTATTCTCGCTCATTTTTATAGAAGGCGTCACTTCGAGTGAACTCGTAAAAATCATTAATAACAGTTCGCTTGATCAGACAGTAATTCTACTTAAACTACTCCATCTGACGTTATACAATCTATAAAGTTTCCTAAAGTTCTTAACTTTGACGTTACACGAACATTTATGGACATATAAATCCTCTAATATTTCAATGGCTCTCATAGAGGTACTTCAACCACTTGAAAGGATCAGTGCTTAAGCAGAAGGCAGAAGGGGCCTAAGTGAATTTGAATTTCAACTGTATTAGGAGAGAGTTCTCTCTGGTATCGCTGCTATATGAGCAAGCATTGGATATATCCGGGCAACCAAGCCGGATCGCGTAAAAGATAAACTTTTACGGACGACTTCAAAAGATTAAGAGAGAGCGTACGAGAATTATATTCTAAAACCGCCCAAAGAATCTGAACTCACCAGCAGAGGCAAAATATCTTCAAAATTGACTTTCCGAAACGAACACTACCTGTTCGTTTTCAATATTTGTCTGTGATTATCGCCGTATCAATGTTTGCTTGCTGTGCGTAAATGTGAATAAAAACTGTTAACTAAAAAAGCCTTCCTGAATTCTTTCAGAAGGTCACAATGGGAATGGCCAAAAGTACTTAAATTCTCCATATAAAATAATAAAATAGTACATAAATAGCACGCAATGTGCGATTTTGGAAATTATACCTAAAAGAAAATATCTTGCTGTTTGAGAAACAAGAATGTAATCTAAGTTTCTTAAAATGTTTTGCAATCCTTTAAATATCAGTTTGACAGAGAATTGAATTATTATTGATGGGATAATAAGGAGGGTTATTCTACCTGATTCTGAACCTTCCTACCTGATTCCTTCTTGGACCAAGTCAAAGAAAAGGCAACCAAGGTTCAGTATAAACTTATTAGGTTGGTTCGTGCAACATGGAGCCTCAAACCTGAAGTCCGCAATACCATATACTCGTTAGTAGCCGAGAGAATAGTCTTGTATGCGGCACCTATTTGGTACTCCGACAAGGTAGCCGACTTCGTAGGGTACCCCGACTTCGTAGGAGACTGCTGAGTATTCAGCGAGGTCTCCTTCTCTGTGTCACCAAGTGTTATAGCACGGTGTCAACAGATGCGTTGAATGTCTTGTCTGGGGTGATTTTCCTAGACTTCCGTGCTAGAATCGAACGCGACTTCGAAACCCTCTCTCGATGGGGTGAGAGCGTTGAAAGAATTAATCTCAGGCCAGATTCGGTACAGATTCGGAAGTACCCTGCTCGACGAGATCATCGGTGTAGAATGCCGTTGACTCTCGACCTCAGTCGGAGGACACCGTACACATACTACACGATGGGTCCAGGCTGGAAGACGACAGGGTAGGCTGTGCTATCTTCTGGCCACAGCTGACGGAATCGCCGGAGAGGAAAGTTCCGCCTGACCAATGGGTCGACCGTATTCGCCGCCGATGTCCATGTGATCAGGGAGGCGATAGCAGATGCCCTTCGGAAGGGACTCGCTGAACTCGACATCTTTTCAGATTCGAGGTCAGCGCTACAAGCGCTTTACTCCTTGGTGCCCCGTCACAAAGCTGTAGCCGAGATTAGAGACTTGGTTAAAAGTAAGGGAAACAAGGTCCATATGCATTGGATCAAAGCGCATGTTGGTTACGCCTACAATGAGTCTCTCGACGCGCTGGCCAAGGAGGCTGCGGGTCGTCCCATGTTTGACGTACAGAGTCTTCTCCCCCGTCATCAGGTGAAGAGAAGGCTTCTTTGACGAGCATTGATTGATTGGCAGGATAGGTGGGACCAATCAGATGATAGCCGCGTCACATATGTGATCTTGCAGAGAGTCTCCACTCGGACTCCAGAGTGATTTCTATGTAAACCAAGTCCTAACGGGACATGGTGCCTTTGGTGACCATCAAGCCCGCTCCTTTAGAGGCAACCTACGTGCTTCTGTGGGACAAGAGATAGCTCGATTAGACATTGCGTCTATGAGTGCCCCTGTGAAAGCCTATTAGAGAGAATCATTTTCCTCGCAATTTCCACACTCGAACGCTTAGCGATCTTTGCCTAGATCATTACAAGAGGAAAGGGGTGGTGGCTGTTGTCAGCGACCTTCTGACTAGGACCTTGGATCGTGTCAGTGGTCACAGGGGCACTTCAGCTCTTGCACATCTAGTTCCGAAGTCCTTGAACGCAGATTTCAGAATCAGTTGAAATCATAACTTTATTAGAGAAGTCCGTAGCCATAGTGTCGGCGCGAAATGGATGGGTGACCGCACAAGATTTTTCAGCATTTTTCCTTGTGTGTAACGATAATTCGGGTCGCTTTTCCTACTAAGTCCTCCCTGAAGGCTGGGTCTCAAAGTTTGTGGTGTGTCTCAAGCTACTTTTGCATCTTTGGTCTACGTGTGGGCGGTGTCGGCTGCTTGGCTGGGGTCTTAGTGGCGCCCTCGTCTGGCTGGCTGCTTTGCGCTGGGTTGTGGGCATTGTGTCTCTCCTGTTCGGTCGTTGCGGCTGACGGGTTGCCCTCGCGACGGTCGGGCGTCATTTGGTGCCTTTTGGATCTGGGGATTGCTACGCGATCCCCTTGGAAGGACCGCATGGAGCCTCTCATCTCTGGAACGGGAAACTTTAGTTAACTACCTGATTCTGAAGCTTTTGCATGGTCATCGCGTTTTTATTATAAATAAGCCGTGGGATATTCTTCTATCTATCATCGCTCTCTGTTTAAAGTTTAGAAGTCTGTTTGAATTGTTTTTCCAGAATTACTGGAAAACAGAACTGGTGTCTTAGACTAAAAATTGCGACTTTTGCAGATTTCTGCTAGTGGTTGGGTATAAATAAAAAATTAGTTCTTTTAATCTGCTCTTCAGGGACATGAAAATCATGAAACGTTGTCGTGAGGGAGTATTTAGAATTAATAATCATTTCTATGTGAGGAGAGATTTTTAAATGAAAAATAAATCTTGAAACAATTATATATATATATATATATATATAACCATTAAATAAACATTACCGACCACCAACAAAAATTGTGATATTATGAATGAAATGACAATAATACAGTGTCCCCCAACATACTTAACATGAATACCAAAATCATAGTATATACCAGCTGTTATGTATAAAATATAGTCCCTTGCACTATATTACAAGTATTAATATGGAAGAAAAAAAGAAAAATAAGGATACCGATAAAAATAATTGATAAGCTTATATATTGAATTACGTTATCAAGAGTATAGAATTCAATTATATACGCAAAATATTGGTTTTCTGTGAGAAAAAAAGCTAAAAGCTGAAATTTATATATATATATATATATATATATATAACCATTAATTAAACATAACCTACCACCATCAAAAACCGTAATATTATGAATTAAAGCTGTAAGTATAAAAAAAGAGTGCCAAATAATTTATTGTAAGAATTATTATGGAAGAAAAAATAAGAAAGTGGACACCGACAAATAATGGAATAGCTTATATATTGAATTACGTTTTCAAGGGCACAGAATTCAATGATATAAGCAATATGGTTGTTTTCTGTGAGAAAAATAAGCAAAAGCTAAAAATTATTTTTCTCTGTGCCCGAGCAACCATTATAATCAAGTGAATAGATTAAAAATGAAAACAGAATAGAAACAAATAATATGAAATGGAAAAATCAAGAAAACCTGTTTAAATATTTATAGGATATAAAATAGAAATAATACACAACATACCGATTAATATTTCAGTATTTTTCAATATATCCACTCGCACATGGCTACCAAAATATTGTAAAGATTAAGGTGAATAAAACAGTTAAGAATTCACAGTAATTGATGCCAAAGGATGCAGTTAATACATTTTGAAATACCATGATAAATGGAATTAATATAACATAAAATAAAATAAATAGAAAGTAATTTCATTATTTAAAATAACTAAAATGCACTATTAAATTAATTAATTACTATTTAACAATATCGTCAAAATTTAGCAAAAAATCCACCTGGTGTAGGAAATTATAACTTAAAAGGAGCTGCAAAAGACAAAATTTATAACTTATCGTCAAAAGACAAATTTTGGTGCTGCCATCTAGTATTATTTTTATTATTCAAATGTCACAAGATGAACAATTGAATGTAAAAAAATTTTATTAACAGCAAAACCAAACAAATCCTTTTATATAGATAATTATAAACCTAATATAAACCACACTATATATTTTTAAAAAAACTATTGTTAATAAAATTTTAAAAAAGTATTCAAAATATTCTATAATCTTACTCATTTAAACTATACTAAGAATTTAAATAATTTTATAACATTGATAATATATAGCATATAGCTATATGCTATAAAATAAATTAAATTCAATAATAATTAATGTAAATATATATTAAAATAATATAAAAATCGTTAATAATAACTATTATAAATAAGATAATTATAAAATGAACAGGAAATAAAAAACATATGGAAGTAAGTAGAAGATTATCAGATACTAAAATTCCCATTACCTAAAATTTCAAATATAGTGTGTGGATTATTTTCATACAGCCATAAGAATATTAAAAGTATTAATGTGGGACATTCAAACACATTAAACCGATAATAAATTTTATAACACAAAGTGAAAATAGATCAATATTAAAAAGAATAGAGGAATAATAATAAAAATAATTACCCAATTTTAATACATACAGTTGTAGAGGAGCTATCAGAGATTCCAGGTTCATGGATGAATGAAAAAAAACTCCAACACGAAGATTTCGAGGACTTACTTCTTTATTATGAAAATTTTTAAAAGGAGGGCCATGATAGTACAGTGGGACGGGAGAAGTCAAACACAAGACCGCCCGACGGGGGCGACCCCGAAGGGCAGCGAGCTGAGGTCTCTCACATCCAAGATCAGAGCGAGCAGTGGTCAAATATTCATTACAATCACTCACTCATTGGCGAGATGAATAGGAACATATGTACTGTATTGGCGATGAATATTGGTGGCGTGGACAAAGGAATCAGAAGCATCCCGAAGTATTCCATAGAACTCAAATTTACGCCATGGCGCGGCTAAATGGTTACACGTATCTTAACATTCCTGCGGTAAGGGAAAGTGGTTAAAGAAATAGCAAACACGTGATATTACATGCTCGTTATAGATTTTAACGACAGCTGAATTAGTCAGCAAGGGGCATATGGCTTTTATCCGACAAAGTACAAGGGTGAGAATTGAATACTAATGCAAGCCCAGAGGATGGGAAAATATGCATTAGATATCGTCGGCTGCAAAGCGAAAAGACATTCATTTGTATTTTATTCTTTTACTTTATTTCAATGGAAAATAGCTGCGGTTAGGATCTTGTTGTATCGCGTGAATTCGAAAGACAGAAAAAGGAACAGAGATAAATGATGTCTGCATTTGAAAAGAACTTTAAAAAGTAAAGTCGAAACTTACAGTAGTGACAGGGGGGGGGGGGGGGAAGAGAATGAATAAAGACATATGAAATTAACTCTAAAATGTCAAATTTAAACTAAATATTTTATTTGAAGGGGGGGGGGGAGAATAATGACAATTTATAATAAACCAGTAAAGTTAAAAGTTGATTTTTTTGAGGGGAAAGGAGGAATAATGAATATATAACGGTAAAGCTGTTATATATATCACCCATTACCACCAGAAAAAAAAACTGTGAACCTTGTAGAAAAGTTTTTTTTTATATTTGAAGATTACTTTGTCCACCCCATACGTATAAGTATTTAAAACAGATATAACATAATAACAAAGATAAGCCTCGATATATATATATATATATATATATAACATATAACTGTGTGCTTGCAATTCTTTAAATGTTTGCATAAAGCAAAACTTTTCAGGTCATGATAAATGGCGCCTTTTTTTTTATTCTTTTCTTGGTATTCATTAGTCTTTACAGTCACCAAGAAAGTGCAAATAATAATTTTTTTGATTTAACAGGATCCTTTTTAAATATCTTTTTAGTATTTGATTAAGAGGCTGGTACCAGCATTTTTCATGACCAAAATAAGAGAAGTAAATTTTTTTTAGTAACTTGTTATAATATCTTCTCAAAATAAAAATAATACAATATAAATGCAAGCAACAAAAGACACAGATACTACTTTAAAATGAAATAGAAAATAAATGACATTTGCATGTCTGTGAATAAAAGCTAAATGAAGTAATATAAAAAATAAAAAAGTAGAAAATTGGTTTTCGTGCACACCGCACAGGACTACTAAAGAACGGGATGCATATAGCATGCCTATGAATGGGTGTAGCCCTTAATATTGTTAAGAAACAAGTGTGATGGCGTCAGTTTAGAACATCAGCCCTAGGGGGAGAGGGAGTTATGAGACCCATACATCAAGTGACACATAGGTCCCTGCTCCCCAAAGATCACATTGATCTTCAAAGGAGCATGCGTCAATGTATCATATAAAAAGTTATGTTTATTGAATTGAAACAACAATTCAAGGGTTTTGTCTCTCTACACAATGAAGTTTGGACCCTTAGGGCAAAAATTTTGAACGGGAACAAAACTTCAGAGGGGATAAATTAAAAATAATAAAAAAAACTGAGATAACTATCTCACATATCAAAGGTAAAAGGACCATCCGAGTGTGTGGAGAGACTGGTGACATGATCGGGTAAGTATAACAAGCACAATTTTTTTTAAAGTAAATTCTAACTTTGTATTCCTTACAATGTATCGAGCAGGATATGAACTGTATGTGTATTGTATAACTTTAGATAATGTTTGAAACATTTAGTGTAACTGCACTAGGTTACTAATGCTATAAACTAAAAAAAAACTTTTTTTGTTATTGTGAAGTTATGTTATTACAAGAACGACATAATATCTTAGACGTGTTTATTGTCTAAGTGAAGCTGAACCAGAGATTTTATTTAATCTCCAAATTTAAAAGAAAACGTGTAATTATGTACATGTAGAAAACCAAAACAAGTGTGATGAAAACAATAAAAACATCATAAGTTTGAAATTTAAAGAAAATGCATGTGAAGGGGTAGCATCCTGTAACTGGGCATTCTTTGTTGTGAAACAAAGTGATGGTGACATGAAATGTCGTGGCATAAAAGAAATATAATAATAATGGAAAAATTAAGAATGTGTTAAAACTTAACCTTTTAATAAATGTTTAATTTGTGCATATCATGTGAGGTCAAAAGTAGTTCCTGGTATAATGAAAACAAAAAAGAAATATCCTAATGTGTAACGTTGAAACCTAGAAACAAAATATTTTCAATTGTGTATAATGTGTTTTTTTTTTTTTTTTTTTTTTACCAAACAAAATATCAATGAACTCAATTGTAATAACAATGAACTAATTTGTAATATCAATGAACTAAATTGTAAGTGTAATGATTGTAAGTTTCTATGAACCAAAGAAAAAAATGTGTATTTCAATGAACGAATCAAAGAAAAAGTATTTCACTATGAACCAAAACAGTGTATGTCAGTGAAAGAAAAGGAAAATTTCAACGACTTAGATGTATGTTTGTGAACACAGCAGTCTAAGTACCTCAATGAACAAATTATGAGCAAGTATTTCACTGACTTAAAGTATAAAAGTAATACGATGAACTCAAATGTGTGAAAAAAAAACTTACTATGAACTCATGTGTCTAACAAAAAAAAAAATATTCCAATGAACTAAAGTGTCTACCAAAACAAAAATTGGTATGAATTAATATGCAAAACAAATCACAAGGAGGAAAACAAACTGTGAACTTATATGTGTAAGGAAAAAATCTATGAACTAAGTATTGTCATGAAAAAAAAAATGATAGTGCAATTGGTCCCTGAAGTACACAAAGAATTGACAATGCTATGAACTCGTGTAAAGTGTATTTTTCTATGAACTCAATGAACTATGAACTCAGTGGACTATGAACTCAGTTGTGTAACCTATGAACTCAGTTGTATGAACTATGAACACAAACTCAGTGTGTACATATGGAACCAAGAGCATTGTATCACAAGTACAAAAATGCATCGCCTAAAGTTAAAACAAACAAACCAAAAAAATTGTGCTTTTAAGTAAAGGAAAGTGGAAAAGGATAAAATGTAACCAGGAAATGCTACTTGTGTGATAAAATGTAACCGAATAAACCAAACTAAGATTAACAATTGAAATTATATTCAAATTTCTAAAAAAATAAATCTAAAGATGCAACTAGTGTAATGATGAATGTTTAAAGTTGAATGAATGTGTACTCTTTCAGTAACATCTACCTCAAATGTGAAAATCCCAATGTCTGACGACCCGCATCAGGAAAATTTTCACTAATGTTCCATTTCGAGATTCATTTAACTATTTGCCGGCTAAATAATCAAATGAAAAAGCAACTCACTGTACACTTGTATTTATAAAAAAATCTTGAAAAAAAAAATAAGCTAACTTCAAACTTTAAATCAGTATGAATAATGCTGTCGAAAACTGACATATGTATGTAAATGTATAAAAATGAAAAAACTTTAAAAGGAATGCTGTTGATAGTAACTCCTTCACAGTAATGTGTGTTAAATAAAAACGAAAAATGTAAACTGTATGTTACATTGTTTTTTTTTTGTTGTTGTTTCCTAAAAAGGAAGCTGTATAAAATGTTTATGGGAATGTATTGCAGTTGTATACTTTTACTCGCATTTGCTTGATGAATTTTTTTAATGATGGACAATAAGGTGCAAAAGCACTGTGGGAAATGTCAAAGTTGGTGTTATTGCTATCGTTATTTCTAATGCAATTAATGCATTTTGGAGGATTTCTACACTGAGGGTCAATGTGTGGCAAAGCACACACAGAGCATCTAATGTCATTATAACACGAAATTGCAAGATGATCATTGTATACTTGACACTTAAAACAACGTCTAACATTTATATATGGTTTAACAGGGTACGGTTTTGATTGTATGATAATTTCCCTATGCATTAATAATTGCCTAGCATCCTGTGGTGCAAGATCAAAGATCCAATTAAAGGACTTGATATGTAGGAGTTTGTACTTTTTAACAAAGTATAAATCAGGTTCAGGTATATGGATTAAATCTGAAATACCAAACAAGATATCAGGAATATTTAAATTTTCAGGGAGGTTAAAAATAATGACACGAATAGGTTTAGTTACATTAAGTTTAGCAGGGGATAAGGACTTTAGAGAGGAATCGCTAATATCTGTAAATTTTTCATTGTGCTTACCTTGAGTGTGCAGGTCGGAGCTAAGATATGTGTCTTTTTTATCATTTTCCAGTTGTGGTAACTTTTCTTGTTTACACATATAAGAGGGGACAGTTTGTGTAGATTTATCTAGGGCAGATGAAGGGAGTTTGTTGTTGACATCTACCACCTGATCAACCATAGTCTTACTACATTTAGTACGCTTCGCCTTATTCTTCTGTTGGCCTGTGATTTCATGTAATCTCTCTACAAGTTTCTGATTTACAAGAAATAAATTATCTTTACCCTGTTTTAATTTGGAAAAATCATCTTTTAGAACATTAAAGTTAAGTTTAAGCACATGAAAATTGAATTTAATGATCTGAAGGAAATCCGTAATATTTTCAGACAAAGATGCAGCATTTTCGGTCTTAAGTGGATTTTGAATAGATGTGGCTTCCATATTAATGGAATCCGAATACCTTAATAATATCTCTTCGAAATAATCTACCCATGGAGATACAGAAATGGGGTGATTAAAATCACTAATAGAATTTTCATCATTTGCTGCCATATTGTAAAAAATAAACTGGTGCAGTGTGTGTTATCTCCAAAACTTTTTTTTTTTTTTATCTCGTGTTTATTTAGTTTATGTTGTTTACTTCTTTTTGAACAGCCGAAATCGAAAGAAAAAAAACGGAGGAACTCTTTTTTTTTCCTGAGAGAGCAACAAATAAAGCAAAATAAACAATACGAGTATTTCAAAAAGGTGTATGTATGTAAAAACTCTAGTTATCAGAAATGAAATGCATGCACCTAAAATAAAACACAATAAGTTGCATAAATAAATTATACACAAAAGGAAAAAAAATGAAGGGGGGGGGGGGGAGGTGTGTAAAAATAATATGAGTGTATCAATCACAAGATTTTTGAAAGTTAAATCTCTGACCACATCCAGTTGGACCAAAGTGTCCGAAATTCAATAAAAAAAAAAAAACAACAAAAAAAAACCAGGTAACTAAATTGTAATTCTGGTTTAAAATACAAAAAAAATACAAAAAACAACAAAAAACAAACAAGGTCAGAGTCGAGCAACACATTCTGAGAATAATTGTGCAAATGTCACACACAAGTAAAAATGTGCAAACGTTGTGAGCGAAATATGCACATATTTATATAAAAATATCAAATACTGCAAAACTTGGAGCAGAGAACTTTTTTGTTGCCTATCGGCAGAATAAGTGTACTTTCAAAGTATGCCATTGGGGCTAAAGGGTTAAACTCTAGATTTTTGAATGCATAAAAATCATTTTTACGAAAAAGGAAACATAGCATGTTTATGTAAATTCACGGAAGAGAAAAAAAAATATGAGATGTATGTCATGATTTAACCATAAAAACATTATAAGTGAAATATTAATAAAAGTATAATAATTTTATCATTTTAACTGCAAAAAGTACTTAAAAAAAACAAACAAACAAACGCAGCTTGGAAGGAGATAATAAGGAACGAATATGCTATCACTGTTAAAAATATTATTAAAAAAAATAGTTCAGAAGTGATTTCTCCGTTCAAGCTGACAAATCAACAAACTTATGAAAATCCAAATTGTAAAAGTACAAGTATGAATAGGGAACCATAACATGAATAGAAACTGATAATTTACTGATATTGAAAAGAAAGAAAAAAAAAGGCTAAAACAATTTAGAGTAAATAATTTAATGTAAAAGTATTCCCTGTTCATACTTACATGCAAAGTGTTTGTGGCTTTATGAATTCTTTTTGTTTTTGAAATAACGTGAGAAAATTTTCTCTTTCACTGTAAACTTACAAAATCCATTACGTCACATTTTGTAGATAGCATACAACTTTATCTTTGAGCACGAAAACAGAGCGAACCGAAAAAAATCAACACTTTTTTGAAAAATAGAATTAATATGGTTTCAGTGACAAATTGAAACGGAAAGAAAAAATTGAAACAAGGGAAAATATAAATAAGGTTCTGTTTTCGTACTCCATAAGTGCTGTTAAAAGGTATGATAGAGAATTGCTATTAGCTTTTTGAAGAATCATGTGGTTACTTTGAAAAAAAAGAATTCACTTTCAAATGTATCGTATCTCTGCAGTTCACAGATATATATATAGATATTTTTTTTTTATCTTGTCTTCATGAACTACCAACAACTTAACTGACATAATGCACATTTTATTCATCGCGCACACATCGCGCCGAAGGCATTTGAGGATTTTTTTTTTGAGATATTTTGAAGATTTCTGTATGTTTCGTAAAAATTGAAGCACCTTATCACTCAACTTGGGAACGGCACACAATAAATTCACGTAGAAAATTTCATAAACTTATCTATAAAAAAGATTTCTGGCTTATTTAAAAAGAAATTTTTTTAGAAAATATCTGGAGCTGGTGAACGTTCCGATGACACTTTATAAAACGACTTAAAATCAGCACACACAGTCACAACACACTTTTTACAAGTGCTGGTGGAGCAGATGATTCCTTCTGAGAGATGTTTGCACACAATAAAAGAATATTTCACAAAGCGGTCACACCACTGACGAGCAGAAAGCACACAAACAGGTGAAAATCGCCTTTTTTTTTTTGGAGCGAGGGTGGTTATTTTCAGGTGAAGACACATCACAGGACCGACGTAGCAGTTTACCGTTCAGATGTCTCCTTTTTTTTGAGCGAAGCGCACCGCTATCGGAGAAGGTTTCTCGACTTTATTGACGATTGCACGATAGAAGTTTACACATCCATGAGTCAGGCTTTGGAGAAACAACAGAATATTGAATCAGGAAAAATCAGCAAAGGATGGGAGGTAGTCACCTTCGAAGGAGATTGTATCTGAGACAGTAGAATCACAGAGAGATGTTGAGGGATCGCCGGCAACGACGGCACAATAGTTCATCAGGGCAGCGAGGGCAGGGGAAATCCCGTAAAGATGACGCCGGAGAATGAGTGCTCGGAGTCGGATGAGGAAGCCGGAACTCCAGTGGGAAACGAAAAACTGTCGGTCGTTCACGTCAATGATAAGAAAAGAGTTAAACGGAATGAAAGTTCTCCCCGTATTTTTTTTTTTTTTTTTTTTTTTTTTTTTTTTTTTATTACTGTTGGGGAAAAAAATCTGGGCAACGGCGCCAATTTTATATGGAGGAGATATTAGAGATTCCAGGTTCATGGATGAATGAAAAAAAACTCCAACACGAAGATTTCGAGGACTTACTTCTTTATTATGAAACTTTTTAAAAGGAGGGCCATGATAGTACAGTGGGACGGGAGAAGTCAAACACAAGACCGCCCGACGGGGGCGACCCCGAAGGGCAGCGAGCTGAAGTCTCTCACATTCAAGATCAGAGCGAGTAGTGGTCAAATATTCATTACAATCACTCACTCATTGGCGAGATGAATAGGAACATATGTACTGTATTGGCGATGAATATTGGTGGCGTGGACAAAGGAATCAGAAGCATCCCGAAGTATTCCATAGAACTCAAATTTACGCCATGGCGCGGCTAAATGGTTAGACGTATCTTAACATTCCTGCGGTAAGGGAAAGTGGTTAAAGAAATAGCAAACACGAGATATTACATGCTCGTTATAGATTTTAACGACAGCTGAATTAGTCAGCAAGGGACATATGGCTTTTATCCGACAAAGTACAAGGGTGAGAATTGAATACTAATGCAAGCCCAGAGGCTGGGAAAATATGCATTAGATATCGTCGGCTGCAAAGCGAAAAGACATTCATTTGTATTTTATTCTTTTACTTTATTTCAATGGAAAATAGCTGCGGTTAAGATCTTTTTCTATCGCGTGAATTTGAAAGACAGAAAAAGGAACCGAGATAAATGATGTCTGCATTTGAAAAGAACTTTAAAAAGTAAAGTCGAAACTTACAGTAGTGACAGGGGGGGGGGGGGGGGGAGAATGAATAAAGACATATGAAATTAACTCTAAAATGTCAAATTTAAACTAAATATTTTATTTGAAGGGGGGGGGGAAGAATAATGACAATTTATAATAACCCAGTAAAAGTTAAAAGTTGATTTTTTTGAGGGGAAAGGAGGAATAATGAATATATAACGGTAAAGCTGTTATAACAGTATAACTTTATTTATATTAAATATACTTATATGTATATTAATCACTATAAAAATGGCATACTATTAGTAATTAATATGATATTGTCCTTAGTAAATTAAAATTTAATAACAAATGATTGTAAATAATATAAAACTTTAATTAAGCTAAATATAATATTAATGAAAGTCACCAATTACATATAAAATATCAAATCAACATCCTTATAAAATACGTATCAAAAATATAGTAATAATACAAAAGCCCCATTTCTTTTTTTTAATATAAATTAACCATTGCGTATTATCCAGACAACACCACCCTCCTCCGTACTCTAACATCTACCCACCCATCCAACCTATAATAATTTCTTTATATTATTTTACAATTTTTTATTTTTTATTGATATTTTTCTTTATTTTATATATATTTTTTTGTAATTTTGTTTACGCATGTGTTAATTTGTTTTAAAAGATCATGTAAGTAAAGTACTAATTGTATATTAATGAATATATGAATTTTTTTGGAAAACCATGATTTAATGCATCATAAATTAGTTTTTTAATATTATTGTTAATTAGAGGAGAAGAACATAAACATTTTATTCTATATAAATGATTAAGTATTATATTTCGAAATACAGAATGATGTAGACAAGATTTAAAATTTGTAAATGTATTAACTTTGAATTTAAATTCTTTACGTTTGTCATATAAATCTGTGATTGTTTTGTTGTCTTTTATTGTAATTTTAAGATCTAAGAAGTTAATTGTATTGTTAGATAAAAGGTTTTCCGTTAATTCCAAATTAGTGGGGTAATCTACTGGAAATTGAGTAACTACAGATTGATCAGTTTCAATTAAAATTATGTCATCAATATAACGATATAAATGTAGATTATTATTAGTAAAAGTACGTTCATAGTGATATAAGTCTGATAGTAAACTGGATGTACAACCGCCTTGTGGTATACCGACATGCTGTAAATATAAAGTGTTATCTTGCAATATATAATTATTATAGATAATGAAATTTGTTAAAGATTTAAAATATGCAATATCTATATTAGATGGTAATTCCAGTTTTTTATAATACTTTTTAAATAATGCATTTATAATTTTATGTAAATCTAATAGGTCTATATTATTAAAGAGATCTTTGAAGTCATATGTCGTTATATTATATACACAATGAAGATTTTTTAAAATATTGACAAGTTGATATCTATTTTTTATACAATGTGTATTATCATTGTTTGTAGTAAGTACATATAATTGATTAAGAATTTTTAAGAGAAGTTTATTGACTTTATTATTATATGTATTGCAACCAATAGTTACAGTCCTAAATTTAATTGGAGTTTTATGAAATTTGGGAATAAGAACTAAATATGGATAATTAAAGTTAGTAGATAAAATATTTAATATTTTATAATAACTTCGAATTTTACGATTATTTACAATTACATTTTCATTAGTTTTTTGAAATGACTTATTAGAAGAAATACAATTTGTAAGAAGTTGGTGATAATAAGATTTACATATAATAGCATAATTATTAGGAGATTTGTCTACACATTTAATAGCGTAGTTTTTTTGTAATTTAGTAATTTGTTGGAAAAAATGCTTTGTATTAATAGAAACCAAATCAGCAATATTATTTTTTAAAGCCATAGTTAATTTTCCAATTACTAATATTTTCCATTGATTAAAATATTCAATAGGCTTATTATAAGAGATTGAAATTTTATAAATAAAAATATCAATTATACTATATAATGCTTTTAAAAAGGTGTAATAAAAACAACCCAGTGCATGAGGCGCAACGCAGCTTCTTATATGCACTAAGTAAATCATCTATAGCTCTATCAAAAGTATATGAATTATGAAATTTATAAAAAAGAGGGTGCAAAACACAACAATAAAACCAATGAACATTTATAACTAAAAAACTATAAACAAACAACTCCTTGCTTATCTGAAAGTAGGAGGAATCAAAAAACAGGTATCAAAAATAGAAATTGAATCCTCACAGGTTTCGCAAGATTTAGTTATATTAGAATTTTTATTTGATTATGTTTTATAAGTTAAATTCAGTTCTACTGATTTTGAATTGGTTGGTTGTTTATGATTTTAAACCAGTTTTGTTTTGTTCAGTTTTTAAAAGTTTAAGTTTCTTTGATGATTTTTTTACACTTTTGGAGTATGGGGGTTGGCCATATCTTGCGACCTCATATAGATACAGTAGAGTCCCGATTATTCGAGTTAATCGAGCTTATACCTTTGGAATGGATCATTTTCTTCTGACGGACTGATGGCTTCCATTATTATGAAACAGTCATTATAAATGAAGTGTTAGGTGAAAATAAAAAAGCAGCCGTAAAAAGTTAGAACTCTGATTATCTAGTCAGAATGTAGAAAAAAAATAGCCATAATTTTTTTTCAATTATGGCCATTTTTTTTCGACTGTTCTTTCATTTTCACCTAACACTTATTTATAATGACTGTTTCATAATAATGGAAGCCATCAGACCATCAGAAGAAAATAACTCGGTGAAAGCGGAAACTCCCATAATCGGGACTCTACTGTAGTTCAGTTTTAAGACTTATAACACGCGATTTTATTTTACATGTGGCAACAGTTCGAGAAAATACAAAAAAGAAACAGACGATAATGTTTATTCGAATGGTTGAATGTAAATAAGTTGAAAGTCGTATTATTCTTTCTATGTTTATAAATGTTGTGTCCGCGTCATAATAAATGTTGTTTGTGCATCCCAACTTCAAATGTTTTTCCTGCTGCCTCATAAACCCGGTCACCACATTCGCGACGAGGTGAAGTTTTTTATTTGATATTTTTCCAGACTGAACTTTCAAATTATGTTAGTTCTGAATAGATTTACTATGGATGCGCAACAGTTTAAAGATTTTATGACAGCATTTTCCACTCAGCAACAACAGTTTTTTGAAAGATTAATGCCTGTTCAATCTTCAAATACTTCAATGCAGAATTCAGCTACTGAAACAAGTCAGGTAAATCCAATTTTATTACAACCTTTTGAATGTTTTGATACTCAGAAAGAATCATTTACATACTATATTCAGCGTTTTGAAAATTTTCTAAAAATGAAAAATATTTTTTCTAATAAACAACACTGTGCACAAATGCTTTTAAATTCTATCGGAGCAACTAATTACAATATGTTGTCGGCATTGGTATCTCTTAAAATACTATCAGAATTAACTTACACGGAGCTAGTAAAGGCTTTCGAAGAACACCTTTGTCCCAAGAAAAATGTTATTGTGTCGCAACATAAGTTTCTTTCAACATATCAGTGTGAAACCAAACAATTCCAGATTATATTGCTACACTTAGACACGATGTAATTAAATGTGAATTTATTTCTCCTTGTGATTGTAAAGTGTCTATCGCTGATATATTTTTACGTGCTCAATTTATTCGTGGCATTTACGATGCTTCTATTCGCGAGCAACTTTTACAGTCAGACGTTAGTACGTTTGATGATATAGCCAAAAAAGCTATAGCTTTGGAAGTTTCCAGAAATGATAACCGTGAATTATCAAAAAATTCAAATATTATAACCAGTATACGTGAATCTAGTGCAAGTGAAATTAAAAAGGTTTCGAAATATCGACGTTTCAGGTGTGACTCAAATAATTCATCGTCTTTTCAACTATCTAATTCGAGACCGAAAAATAGTTTTAATCGAAGATCAAGTTCACGATCACGAATTGATTACGAAAAATTGGGCATAAACAATTTATGTCTTCGATGCGGTAAAAAATAATCATACTCCAAAAACATGGAGGCTGTATCGCAATTCTCTTAAATGCAGTGCATGTAAAATAACGGGTCATCTTTCAAAAGTGTGTATTCGCACATTGTTAGGCAGAAAAGGAAAAACTAGCACAGATAAAGTAAATACAGCAAACTATATTACGGAAAAGAAAATATTTTCTCAGTACGGTGTGAATAAAATAACAGATGTTTTTCAAAATAAAAAGGGCAAAGCTAAAGACCTCGAAAAATATTTTGCTACAGTGATCATTGAGGGCCATAACGTACCGTTTGAAGTGGATTCAGGTGCAAGATTTACTTTTATTCCCCGAGATAAGTTCTACAAAATGAAAATTCCAGTTCAACTTCAAGATTCAACTATTGCTTTCCGATCATACACTGGTGATGTTTTTCTTGTGATGAGATTCTTAGGGTTGGTAACTTATTATTCTCGTTTTTTGCCAGATATTTCAACAGTCACATAGCCTCTTCGACAGTTTCTTCGGAAAAACTTCAGATTCCGATGGACAGCAGCATGTGAAGCAGCCTTCATCAAATTGAAAAGTGAAATTTCTAGTGAACGTTTTCTTGTTCCATATGATCCTAACTTACCAATTATTCTTACATGTGATGCTAGTCCTGTAGGAGTAGCCGGTGTTATATCACATATTATAGAAGACCAAGAACGACCCTTTGCATTTGCATCAAGATCTTTAACAGCAGTGGAAGAAAATTACTCACAACTTGATCGAGAAGCTCTAGCCATTGTGTTTTCAGCAAATCACTTTTTCAATTATTTATTCGAAGACATTTTAAGTTAGCTACTGATAATCGACCTTTAACATGAATATTCCACCCACATGTAAAATTACCTCCTATGACTTCAGGACGATTGCTGAGATATGCTACATTTTTATCAGCATTCGATTGTAAAGTGGTTTTCAAAAAGGGTAGCGATAATGTAGAAGCAGACTGCTTGTCTAGAGCTCCAGTTGTTCAAAAGGAAGCATCAAGTGATATGGTTATTAACAGTGAAATAAATTGCATTTGCATGTCATCTGTAAATGCGATTTCAACAGAATTGCTGAATTTCGAATCTATACGAAAGGCAACAGATTCAGATGAAGAATTATCAAAAATAAAGAAAGAAATTGAAGAAAATCCAGATCGTTCATATGAATTTACACTTTTTGGAATTTTGTTTAAAGCACAAAGAATAACTATTCCTAAAGCACTTCAGAAAGCAGTTTTAGAAGAATTACACAAAACACACATTGGAATTACTAAAATGAAACAGTTAGCACGCCGTTATGTTTACTGAAAAGGTATTGATAGAGATATTGAACATCTGTCAAGAACATGTGAAGCGTGTGCTGAAATTAAGAAAAATCCTTCAAAAGTACCAGTACATCCCTGGGACGAGCCAGAAGAAAATTGGGATCGCATGCATATTGATTATGCAGGACCATTTCAAGATCATTTCTTCTTAATTGTCGTCGATGCAAAATCAAAGTGGGCTGAAGTAAAAATATGCCGCAATGATCCTACTTCTATTTCTACAATTGAACTATTATCTGACATTTTTGCATTTCATGGTTTTCCAAGGGTCATAGTCTCAGATAACGCAAAAGTTTTTGTAAGTGACGAATTCCAGTTCTATTGTGCTAAAAATGGAATTTTTCACAAACTAACTGCTCCAGGTCATCCAGCCACAAACGGATTAGCTGAACGAAATGTGAAAACACTCAAAAATCGTCTAAAAGCAATGTCTTCTGAACCGTTATCAATGCGCGCAAAGGTAAGACAAATACTATTCAGGTACAGAGCAACTCCACTGTCCAATAATGAAATACCAGCAGAACTGTATTTGAAACGAAATATACGAATTCAACTCGATGCCTTACGTCCAATGAAACATGTTCAAAACAATGATTACCCAATTAAATGTAGAAATTTAAGTGTGGGAGATCGAGTACAAGCGATATGCTATGCAATAATAATGCCAGAAATAAAGAATTGTGGAAGTTAGGTACTGTACTTCAAAAATTTGGTAAATTGCATTATCAAGTAGAATTAGATAATGGACAGATATTCAAGCGCCATATTGATCAACTGAGAAAAACCGACATTCCAAAAAAGATTGTCATATTCACCACAAATTCAAAAAACGATGAGTATAAGGATCCAATTAATGAAGAAGAATTCTCTCAACCCCTATGGATAGCACTACCTCGAAACTATTTCCAACAACCCGACAGAAATGTGCAGAGACCACGAACACCAATTGGACATGATGTTCAGCTACGACGATCCACTCGTCAACGTAAACCCCCATCATACTTGCAAGACTTTGTTGTACATTAACAAACATTATAACTGTTGTGTACGTTCTATTTTAAGCGTGGGAGAATTGTTGTATCTGGCAACGAAATATTACTCTAATACATGTGGCAACAGTTCGAGAAAATACAAAAAAGAAACAGACGATAATGTTTATTCGAATGGTTGAATGTAAATAAGTTCAAAGTCGTATTATTCTTTCTGTGTTTATAAATGTTGTGTCCGCGTCATAATAAATGTTGTTTGTGCATCCCAACTTCAAATGTTTTTCCTGCTGCCTCATAAACCCGGTCACCACACATTCTATCAAATTTTTTCAACGTGTAGTCAAACTCACTGTAAATAACTGGCTCCTACATTTTGTTTACTCCTTCGATTGTATAATACAGCCATATCTTATAGCTATACGTTATAGCTAAGTGTTGTATTGGTTTAGATTCAGTGGTAACATTTTCTGTGATTTATAGTAAAAAGAGAGAAGTTATTTCCCTTTAAAAAAATTCTTGACTGATGTCACGATTTAAAATTTATAGAAAATGACATCATTTCATCTAATCATTGTAGATTTAATTTCTATTAATGAAAAATTTAAGTTTACATTTAAGAGTGATATTTTATTTAGAGTGAAAACCTTCTTGATCTAATAATTTAATTAAAGCTTATAATTACACGTAAAGTGAAGGTTTCAGTTTTAAGCAAATAAAATTTCAAATTTGCCAAATTAAATTTCAGTAACTGCTAACTCATATGGATGTATTTATTGCATTTTCCACCGTATTGTGAGAAATCGTATACTTCTGTTACGCGTGTCCAAGAAAACATGTATTTTAGTTTTAAAAGTTAACTAGTTGGATGTGCCAATCCCAAAACTTTCTTCTATCTTATACATCTTAATATTTCAAAAACTAATTACACATGTTAACACTTCAACGTTATTAGTTCAATACTATACCAACATTGATTTTCATCTTAAATTTCTGCTTCAGTCAATTAAACGGGCTAAAAACGAGTTAATATATATCATGATATTTGTTAAAATTATTAGTTTTTCCTTATTCTGCTGTCATCAGCTGTTTGCGAATAGCCGGCTTAGCAGGAAGCGAGTTCCCGCCGCTGAACGAGCCGCCGATGGACAATAGAACTACGAAAAATCAAGAAAAGTATACAAAAATCGGATCACACAGCCAGTTCCCGAGGTGGTCATCGCTGTCAGCCCTTTTACCACGCAATATTTCCAAATTCAAGGAGGACATGTTGGCCAAAGCCAAAAACATGCACAAAAAATTTGGTTCAATTGTATGCATAATTTTATATACTTTTCGATTGTACAATAAAGAAAATGGCACAAACATCGCTATTACAGCGCCCCATTCCGGCAGATTTTTTTCAAATTCAGGGAGGACTTGCTTGCCGTAGCCAGAAACATGCACAAAAATTTGGTTCAATTGTATGCATAACTTCATACACTTTTCGATGGTACAATAATGAAAATGGTACAGACATCGCAATTATAGTGCCCCCTTCGGCAGAATTTTTCCAAATTCAGGGGGGACCTTCCTGCCATGACAAAAAAAAAAAAAAAAAAAAAAAAAAAAAAAAAAATTGGTTCAATTCTATGCATAACTTAATACACTTTTCGATGGTACAATATTCAATGGCACAAAAATCGCTATTACAGCGTCCCCTACCGGCGAATTTTTTTCAAATTAAGGAGGACCTGCTTGCCATCGCCAAGAACTTAAAACATTTTTTTGGTCCAATTCTATGCATAACTTCATACACTTTTGGATGGTACGATATTCAAAATTGCACAAAAATCGCTGTTACAGCGCCCCCTACCGGCGATTTTTTTCCAAATTCAGGGAGGAACTACTTGCCATATCCAAAAACTTAAAATAAAAATTTGTTCAATTCTATGCATAACTTCACACACTTTTGCATGGTACAATATTCAAAATCGCACAAAATTGCTATTACAGCGCCCCCTACCGGCGAATTTTTTCCAAATTCAGGAAGGATCTGCTTGCTATAGCCAAAAACTTAAAATAGAAATTTGGTGCAATTATATGCATAACTTCGTACACTTTTTGATGGTACAATGGCGACAGACACACGGACAGACGGACATAGAGACATTTTCTATAAACATGTTTTTGGGGATCTCTGACCCCTAAAACGTGTAAATCCGTCGAAAACCGGAAGTCGAAAAAAATTTCGATTACAATACTTTCTTCTATTGAAAATAGAAGAAAGTAAAAATTACTGCAATATGTTAAAAGAACATCCTTTTTCTGAATTTAAATTTCGCGAGTAATTAAGACTAATTAGGAAATTAAAACTAATAATGTGAGTTTTTTCATAAACGTCAAGTTATGGCTGTTCTCAAATCCAAAGGAGCAACTTTCTGATATATTTTTACTCTCTTCTATCTTCAATAGAAGAAAGTATTGTAATCGAAATTTTTTTCGGCTTCCGGTTTTCGACGGATTTACACGTTTTAAGGGTCAGAGATCCCAAAAAACATGTTTATAGAAAATGTCTGTCGCCATTGTACCATCAAAAAGTGTATGAAGTTATGCATATAATTGCACCAAATTTCTATTTTAAGTTTTTGGCTATAGCAAGCAGATCCTCCCTGAATTTGGAAAAAATTCGCCAGTAGGGGTGCTGTAATAGCGATTTTTGTGCGATTTTGAATATTGTACCATCCAAAAGTGTATGAAGTTATGCATAGAATTGATCCAAATTTTTATTTTAAGTTTTTGGCTATGGCAAGCAGGCCCTGCCAGAATTTGGAAAAAATTCGCCGGTAGGGGGCGCTGTAACAGCGAATTTTGTGCGATTTTGAATATTGTACCATCCAAAAGTGTATGAAGTTATGCATAGAATTGATCAAAATTTTTATTTTAAGTTTTTGGCTATGGCAAGCAGGTCCTCCCAGAATTTGGAAAAAAAATCGCCTGTAGGGGGAGCTGTAACAGCGATTTTTGTGCGATTTTGAATATTGTACCATCCAAAAGTGTATGGAGTTATGCATAGAATTGAACCAAATTTTTATTTTAAGTTTTTGGCTATGGCAAGCAGATCCTCCCTGAATATGGAAAAAAAATCGCCGGTAGAGGGCGCTGTAATAGCGATAATTGTGAGATTTTTGAATATTGTACCATCCAAAACTATATGAAGTTATGCATAGAATTGAACCAAACTTCTATTTTAAGTTTTTGGCTATGGCAAGCAGCTCCTCCCTAAATTTAAAAAAAATCGCCGGTAGGGGGTGCTGTAATAGCGATTTTTGTGCGATTTTGAATATTGTACAATCCAAAAGTGTATGAATACTCTCTTGAGATTGAGCTATTGCGGAAATCGCAAAAAACAGCATAGCAGCGCCACCTGGTGAGAGATTTACACCAAAATGTATAAAATGTCAATTCATGTCAAGGATTAAGTGATTCTGAAGTTTGATGAAAATTCGTGCATTAGTTCTTGAGATACAGCTATAGTGGAAATTCTGAAAAATGCAGCATAGCAGCGCCACCTGTTGAGATATTTACACATAAATCTATAAAATGTCAATTCATGTCAAGGACTAACTGATTCCAAAGTTTCATGAAAATTCGTGCATTAGTTCTTAAGATACAGCTATAGTGGAAATTCTGAAAAATGCAGCATAGCAGCGCCACCTGTTGAGCGATTTGCACCAAAACAGAAACAGCAATAATTCATATCAAGGTATACCTGAATCTAAACTTTGTTGAAAATCCAAGCATTAGTTCTTGAGATAGAGATTGCGGAAATCGTAAATAATGTCCTATATAATGTAATAATAATCGTACAGCAGCGCCACCTGTTGAGCGATTTACACCAAAATGTATAAAGCTTCAATTGATGTGAAAAAATAACTGAACTGATGAAAATCCGTGCATTAGTTCTGGAGATTGAGCTATTGCGGAAATCATAAAAAATGCTGCATAGCAGTGCCACCTGCTGAGCGATTTACACCAAAAACTAATTAGGTCCAGTTTATATCAAGGTCTAACTGAATCTGAAGTTTTGTGAAATTCCGTTCAATAGTTCTTGATATGGAGCGCCCACAAAATTTTTGTCACATACAGAATACAGATACACAGAGTGACAGAGTGACAGACAGACTCACAGACAGACATTTTCTAAAAACCATCAAATCGTGTTCAGGACATTCTAAAACGTATAAATCCGTCGAAAACCGGAAGTCGAAAATTTTCACGAATCCGATACTTTCTTCTTGTAAAGAAAGTAAGAATGAAATTGTGTGATGTTTAGAAGTTAGAAAAATTGCAGTAAAGACATAATTTATGTGTTACAATTTTATGGAGCACAGTTTAAGGGGCACAATTTATGGGCGCTGACACAGTGCTTTTACTTTATAATGTAGATATAAACTATACAAACGAGAATTTCACTAAATGCTGCGCGATTTGGTGGATTTTTCTTTTCGTATTGTCAGGAAAATCACATATTTTTCCCTTACACCCGCCAAAGAATACGCGTATTCTGTTATTAAAGCTCACGGATTTTACTATGGTTGCGAGACAATAATGTCATGTTTTCTGATTGTCTTTTTAACGATTTGTGGATAGGAATGGTCAAATTTCAGTTATTTTGATTGCCGTATTATTTCGTTTTAATTTATGTTACCGGGAAGACTCCTTATAATTGTCACGGGCGAAGCCGGGTAATTCTGATAGTTATTAATATAGATATTTAAAATTAAATTTAGTTTCTAATAGCTCCATGTTTTATCAGAAATCCTTCATTTATATTTTTTCAAAATAGCACGTATTTTAATTTTTTTTTTCAGTTTTCATGGGAAAATGGCAACAAAAAGATGTAATTGCTATTTTTCTTTCCCTTTCTACAGAAATGGAGTTCTTCCGTTGCCAATATTAAGCAAATGGCTGTAAAAACTACAAAAAAAAAAAAAATAATAATAATATTAATAATAATAATAAAAATAATAATATCTCAAAAATAAATGGAGATGCAGTTTTCAAAGAAATTGCATTAAATTTTTTTTTTTTTCGAATACGACGGTATAAAAATTGAAAATGTGCGATGCTCAGAAGTTAAAAAAAATTGCTATAGAGTATTTAATCGTACTGCTTTGTTTTACGGCTGGCTTCTGTAAGGTAACGTTATTTTTTGGAGACTACACAAAATAACCTGGGAGGAAGAAATAGCATACCGTACCGGAGGCTAATAAAATCAATGTGTTTGTAATCTCGGACAAAAATTAACACAAACATGAATGTTTGGATCATGTTATTCAAAGCTTCTAATGTATTTATGAATTTCTTTGGTCACGTTATCAGGAATCATGTTTCACGAAATAAGTCACTGTTCATCTGCAGGTTAATTTATCTGGTGTTGAGATAGCACTTATCATATTGCAAGCATGATTGTCGTGAAACGAATTGAAAAATAAAATAAAATGAAAGAGTAAAGAGGGTGAAAATGTGTTCTAATTCAATGCATAACCAATATATACAAATGAATACATTATTATTTCGTGCAGAATTACGTTTATAAGAATGCACTCTATTTAATTATTGAAAAACGTTTGTTAAATCCCCTTATTACTTCCTTCACGTCTATTGTAAAATCTCGTATTAACCAACAACCGAATTTAAACACAGGATTATTAGTGCAATTATCAAAACCAAATTATCATTACCTAATTATCATCACTTAATACAATTATCAAAATTCTGTTTTTCGAATCAAAAAATTGACGTGCAACGCGTATTAGAGAATTGGCTCCTGATTTTATTTTTTTAAAGACTATATAAATTGTATATAAATACTAGGGGGGCTCTGCCCCCCTACGAGATACGCTCGCCAACCCCCCGTTCCAACACCCCAAATACTAAAAGCAGGATAATTTCATCGGCTTTAAAAAGATTGAATTATAGTTTTAAAAAATAGCGGCGATCTCCCTGTAAAAGGATTTTCATTTATATTCCTTTGATTGGAGTTTTTTAAGGTGAAATCAGCGTTTGTCAGGGGATACAACATACAATGGCTGTTTTGGCATATAATGGTAGGTGGCATACAATGGCATACAATGGTAGGTTTTTTAACAAATATATTTTTTATTTTTAACTGTTTTGCCAACTGTCAATTATTTGGCCTTTTTAAATGTGACGTAAATTAACCTCCATTTGCGACTTTTAATGCATAATAATGAATTTATTATTTAAAAATTTTCTTTCTCTTTTGAAGTTCATATGTAACTATAATTTTTATGGCGTAATTTTCAATGTTTTCCTAATTTTTAACACGTAATCACTTAATTCTCATTTGAAAAAAAATTTCTGATTATAATAGCCACGTGCAAATAAATTTTTAATTTGAAGTAAATATTATTCTTTACGCTGTTTTTAAATTTGGCAACAATTTAAAATAATATCCTTTTCTAAAATATGTAAAAAATATCTCTCGAAATGATGAAAATTTGAATTTAAAATGGAGATAAATCCTCAAAAAATGAGTCAAATTAAAAGAATAGATGCAGTCTGCACACAGGGAACTTCTAATGTATTAAATGATGTAAAAAATTTTAAATTCATATGTATAGTTTTTGCTCATACAATTTTTTTTAATAAAACGATTTCGACCAACTTTAACATTAAATATCTCTTAAAATAGTTATTCGATTTAAAAACTATCTGCGTCAGCGAGTTTATCAAACATTTCTCTATATTGGCACCAATTTTCATATTTTTGTATGAAACAGTTTTCTTAATATTAACGAAGAAAGACCCACAGTCACAAGAAATATGGATGCCGATCTAGGAGTGCACCGGGAAGATCTACGCAGATTTTTATTGATTCATTTCCAAGTCGTTACTTTTTTTTATATATATACTAGGGGGCTCTGCCCCCTACGAGCTACACTCGCCAACCCCCGTTCAGACACCCCGATCCTAAAAACACGCTAATTTCATCGGCTTTAAAAAGATTGAATTATAATTTTAAAAAACAGTGGTGATCTCCCTGTAAGGCGGTTTTCATTCGTTTTCCTTTGAATGTAGAGTTTTGAGGCAAAATCAGCCGCTATTAAGAGATACAATGGCTGTTTTCGATTAAAAAACGTTAGTTAAAATTTTGAAAATAAGCTAATGTAAAATGAATTAAGTAAACAGGGTCTTTGTCTCTCGGTATTTTATAAAAACGCTATAAAGTTCTTTTAAATAATACATTTGAAATGTATCGTTTTAAATCTGACGTAATTTTCACCAAAATTTTGTTCTATTTTTAATACTCACATGAAAAAACTTTTGGTGTTAGAAAGGAAATATTGTTTGCGCTGTCTTAGAATTTACGATAACAGTAGAAAAGATTATCTCAAAATACGAAATAAATGTCTTGCGCAAATGTATTTTTAAATATAAACTGTTTTGCCAACTGTTAATTATCTGGTCTTTTTTAATATCACGTAATTTCCTCCAATTATGACTTTTAACGCAAAAGAACGAATTTATTATTTAAAAATGTTCTTTTTTGTTTTGAAATTCACGTGTAACTACAGTTTTTTTGACGTAATTTTCAATATTTTCCTGATTTTTAACACTTAATCACTTAATTCTAATTTGAAAGTTTTTTTTCTGTTCATAATAGTCGTGTGTAAATACATTTTTAATTTGAAGGAAATATTAGTCTTTGCGCTGTTTTTAAAATTGACAACAGTTTAAAATAATACCCTTTTCGAAAATATGTAAAAAATATCTCTCGAAATGCTGAAAAAATGAATTTAAAATGGATATAAATCCTCAAAAATGAGTCAAATTAAAAAAATAAATGCAGTTTGCACACCGGGAACTTTTAACGTATAAAATGATCTAAAAATGTTTAAATTACTATGCATAGCTTTTGCTCCTATAAAATTTTTTTAATGGAACGATTTTGACCAACTTTAACATTAAGTATCTCTTTTAAAAAATGTTCGATTTAAAAACTGTCTGCATCAGCATGTTTATCAAACATTTTTCTCTAATACCACCAATTTTCCTATTTTTGTATGAGACAGTTTTCTTAATATTAACGAAAAAAGATACCCGGTCACAAAAAATATGGATGCTGATCTAGGATGGGGATACCGTGAAGATCTACCCAGATTTTCATTGGTCCGTTTCCAAGTCATTTGGCTCATTTCCAAATCGTTACATTTTTATACTAGGGGGGGGGGGCTCCGCCCCCCTGCTCGCTACGCTCACCAGCCCCCCCGCGTAATCGCTTCGCGATTCCCATTCGGTATTGCGAAGCAATCCCCTATTTTGTAGCCAATCCTTGACGTAATTGTTTCGCGTTTCTGTTCTGAATCTAAATAAATAATCATATAAATCACCTCTCCTCTGAAATTTTCACTTCGCCGCCTTTTCTTCACCAACATATGTGTGTAAAATTATATATATAGTGTTACGAATATTTTAAATAGTTAGTGTTTGTGCTTAAAAATAATGTAAATAGTCCAATTAAGCTCTATTCATAAGCTAATATTAGTTTTTGTTGCATTGAAATATCTCAATTTGTTGATTTTCTGCAAGCAAGTAAACCCTATTGGATTTCAATGGGAGTAATGGAAATTTGGCAAAATACTGGAAATAGAGCCAAGTTGGCTTAACTTTTGGCGGCTAATTTTGGTCGCCAAATTTCGCAATATATCGTCACATTGGCGTCAAACTTGGCCACGTTTGGTGACAGAGCCCCCTTGGTAACCCCCATATAGCGTCAGAAAGCTCTGACCAATCATATGGGTTTCGTGGTATCTACGCAGATTTTCATTGGTCCATTTCCAAATCGTTGCTTTTTATATATATAGAAGTATATAGAAGGATTAATGTTATACTAATTTATTTATTCTTTCGTTATTTAAAATAAAAATTACGTCAATTTGTATAATTTGGTGAGTGGTTTGGCGATTTATATAATTTGGCGAAATTGGTCGACAAGATAACTAAGTAGTACCATTAAAACATCGCTTTGAATTTGAAATTAAATGTCATTATTTGTTGCATTATTTAAACGGGTTTGGCGTGATTTTTTTAAAGACAATTTGGCGTAAACCTCGTTTTCGAATACCAATTACATATGTATTTTTAAATTATTTTCTATTATTTTTTAAATGAAATAACAATAAATAAAAAATGATTAATAACTATAGAACAAAACAATTTATAAATTTTTTTTAATAAAAAGAAAATAAATGTAAATAAATATTTATTAATAAATAAGCAACAATAGCCGGGTTACCATGTCAGGCAAAATAACGCCATTTTGGCGCCAATAAGGTACCCCGGTGCGTATATGACATGTACGCCTAATATTTTTCTTTTCGTTTCGTTTAAAAAAAAAAAAGAAGAAGTGAAAGCCAATAATTTTAAATGTTTTAATTTTGAAATGAAAGTTTTGTATATTAAATAAAATGGTAATGAAATACAAATGAAAAATTAACATTTCGAAAACTATTTCGAATTTAAAAATTCTAATACTAGTTTTGAGACCTGCGGACCATTACGGATTTTTGATGTTAATTTCATCGCAAAGTATTCCATATTTTAGGAGAAATTGCCGCGAAACGTAATCAGTTGTTTAATCAGTCGTTTCATAAATTCGTTTCATTTCAGTCGTTTCATATATCCGTTTCATAAATTCGTTTCATTAGGATTTTATATATATAGGGTAGATTTATACTTTTGTTTGAAAAGAAAAGATAAAGTAAAATTTTCAAAATGTATGCGTTTTAATAAGAACTGTTAAAAATGCTAGAAAATAACTTTGGGGAACTCAGTACGTCGATGTCAAACGTCAACTTTCTGATGGTGAAAACCAAATTTGGATAATTGAAGAGCTCAGATTATAAAGGTGGTATGTGACAAAAAAAAAATTGAGTTAATCATATGATTGAAGATAATCATAAGAAGATTGAAGAATGGTCTTCTAACCCTCTGGTAAATTACTATTTGAAAAATCTTAATACTCACAGAAAATTTAATTGATAAATGAGGCATTTGACAGTAAACGCCAATAGATATTTTGAACTTTACACCTCATTTTCTCAAAATGATGATTGTGTCACTTACGCCACTTTTATGCTATGGTCTCTTCGATTGTAATAGACAAAGAGTAATACTCTTTTTAAATGTCCTTATATTAACGTGGGATTCTGAGTTCTGTCAGAGGAAAGCCTGTTTCTTTAGAGTATCCCTTTAAGTGTTGGTCAGTCAGGTCTTCAATTTCTCTCTCCCATGTTAAACCTATGGGCGCGGAATTTATTCCCACCTTTTAAAATACCTCGTAAGGAAGTTAATAATTTTAATTTCCTTCCTTTATTTTTTTAAAGATGTCTCTTTCTTTTTTAGTTCACAGAATATTTCTAAACTATATGCTTATTTTGATATTTCTTGTTTTAAATTCTTAGCGAAGCTGTGAATGAGATTTTAACACTTCGAATAAAATTAAATATGTCTTTTTGAAATATCTTTTTAAGGGTTTATTACATTACTTCCGGTCATAAATTTTGGAAAAATCGATTTAGGGCAAATGTAACCATGCGAAAATATAGTTCGTAGATTATTTCATTCCAGAATTTTAAGTCGATCTGATAGCAAGAACTTAGTGCCCCCCCTCCCCTTCCTCTGTCTCCGTTGCGCGGCAACGACGGTCCACATGTCAGCTGCTCCTTGTAGTAGATGTATGATGAAGCATCATATATTGTTATTTTAATCTAATATTTAAATTAAATTTTATTTCTTTCTTTCCTTTTATTCAAAAAGCATAGCCGTTATATTCTTTAAAAGGTAATTATTCCTTCATGGCATAATACTTTATCATTTTTATTCTGCGGTCGTAAATTCCTTTGCTTAATTGAAAATTCCTATCTTAGCTTTTTTTTTTTTCAATTCCTACTATTAGTTCACACTCTCCCTATATTTATTTATTTATTTATTTATATATCTTGTTCAAATTTTCAATCGTTAATAAAATACTTATTAGTCCTTCTATTAAGTTGAAATAATTTTTTTAAACTTGTACTGGATGACAATTGATGTTAATATAGTTTTTTCAAATATTAATTCATTAATTAAATTTTAATTAATTAGTTTTAGTTTTAAATGGGAGATAAAATGGCGGCCATTGGTTATTGAAGCATTTAATGCATCTTCATATCCATAAGGGGGGTTACCATAGGGGGGACCTGTTCTGTCGCCAAATACCGCCAAGTTTGTCGCCAACCTGGCGATATATCACCAAATTTGGCGACCAAAATGAGTCGCCAAAAGTGACGCCAACTTGGCGATATCTCTAATGTTTCGCCAAATTCCCATAGACTTCCATTGTAAACCTACTTGCTTATAGAAAATCAACAAATTGAGATATTTTAATGCAACAAAAACTGATATTAGCTTAAGGATTTATATTAAATTTTTCTTTGATGACCTAAGTAGGAATTGATTATAATCTTTACTTTTATAGAAGTGCCGCATCCTGCGATATTTAATTGTTTAATGAATCTCTATTTGTTGTACGTAACTGTTTCAGTTACCATTAATATTGTTAATCCATATTCCATGTATTGAAGTGTTAAAAATCAGAAAAATGCTATACAGTAAAAATCTTCTAAACCGGAATTGCATAGCAAAGTAAAAAGAATTAGTTATAGACAATTTCCTTTCTTAGCAGGTGTAAATGTATTATATATCTTTTCTTACGTATTAGTATATTCATTTTGCATGGATCAACACATTTTTCAGTTTAAGACAGGATTCCATCTGTTATAGTGCCACCTTCTGGCAGAATATTTCCAAATTCAAACAGAAACTGCTGGCCATAGTCAAAAATATACACCACAAAATTGGTTCAATTCTATGCTTAACTTCATACACTTTTCAATGGTAAAATAATGAAAATAACACAAAAATCCGTATTATAGCGCCTCCTTCCAGCAGAATATTTTCAAATTGAAGGAGGACCTGCTGGCCATAGCCAAAAACATACCCCCCAAAAAATTGGTTCAATTCTATACATAACTTCATACACTTTTCAATGGTACAAGAATGAAAGTGGCACAAAAATCGCTATTATGGTGTTCTCCCCCCCCCCCCTCCAGTGGAATGTTTCCATATTGAAGGAGGCCGCCTGGCTATAGCCAAAAACATTCACAAAAAATTGGTTCAATTCTATGCATAACTTCATTACGATGGCAAAAATCGCTATTATTGGAAATATCCCCATCCTGGCGGAATATTTCCAATTTAAGGAGAACCCGCTAGACATAGCCATAGCCAAAAACAAATACAAAAAATTTTGTTCAATTATATGGATAACTTCATACACTTTTCGATGGTACAAAAATGAAAATGGCACAAAAATCGCGATTATCGTGCCCCCCCCCCCCCTTCCAGTGGAATGTTTCCACATTGAATAGCCAAAAACATTCACAAAAAAAAGGGGTTCAATTCTATGCATAACTCCATTCACTTTCCGATGGTACGATGGCGACACACGGACAGACAGACATTTTGTATAAACATGTTTTGGGATATCTGACCCCTGAAACATCTAAATCCGTCGAAAACCAGAAATCGAAAAAAATTCTATTACAATACTTTCTTCTAAAAATAGGCTGTTTAATTGTTAAACTTAAAAGAAAGAAAGAAAATTAATAAAGTCATCTATCTATTATACTAGAAAGGTAGCCCGTCAAAAATGACGGAAATTTAGATATAAAGATATATACAAACTCATGTGCAAGAATATGAGTTTTCTCGCTTGTTCCGCAGTGATAGATGAAAATAACACATTTAAAGAACAAAACACATTTATGAAAAACTGTGTACAGTAGAAGACCACTAATCTGCACAGTTTCGTTCCAAGTGTTATGCAGGTTTGAGGCTTTTTGCGGTCATGTCTATTCAATCTTTGTTTACATTTTTTTAAATTCATATATTGGACAATTTAGATTGTTAAACCTTAAAAATAAATAAATTTTACACTTGAAGTAAGGTAAAAACTATTAAATTATCGTATACGATTTCATGAAGTGGTATTATATGGTATTATATGTGTGTGCTTCACGATCTTGGTTACGACGTTGGCGAAATTGGCTACAACTTGTCATAATCCTAATAGTGTGGGCCGCTATAACAAAAAAGTAACCAGTTTTTAGCAAAATTTCTGATATAAAGTAGTTTTCAAAAACTTGTGCAAAATTGCAGGCCGTTCTCATGTTATGTCAGCCCTAAGAATAATATTTCTAACACTGAAGAGTTTCCATGTATATATGAAAATTAGAAAAGCTTCTCCAAAAGAAAGGTCCTGAAATGACATTGTAATTCCGCTAACTTCAAAGTTTAATCGGGCTCTGATGTTGTTTACTGAAATCTAATAAATAGAGTTATTTTGAACATTACAACAGAATTAAACAGTTAAACTTATTTAGCTTAAACCCGCTGTTATTTTTTAGTATTAAGAAAGAAAATTATTTAAATTTTTCAAATCATGCATTTATAATTTTTTTCTGTCTTTAATAACTAAACAATGAAAAAATATGCTTTTGTTCTGAGCTCATAAATATGACAATAAAATAATGTAACTAAGAGACATTGCAAAATTAAATCTTTGTGTTTTCAAACCATAAACAATCAATACCGCCACCATTTTATCTACTATGATGTCATTAGAATATTGTCCATTGATTGTTGGAGAACTTACTTTGTGAATCATCACCTCAATGATTTAAAAATTTTTTAAGTTTCACGAAGAATGAATCACTTGTGTTTGTTTAGGTTTATGGAATGAGATATTAAGCTGTGAACCTAATTTCAATTAAAGTTATCCAAGGATATATGTATTTTTAATTGAAATTAAAAACAATGCTTTGATCTCGAAATAAAAAGTTTTAGTTTGTATAATTGGTTATTTCTGTTAATTATTTATTTAGGTACTTTTCCATTATAGCGCATGTTTAAAAAAAGCTTGGCGCAATTCGGGCATCAGAAAGTGAGATATGTTGCCAAAAAATACAAGCAGCTATGAAAACAAATCTAATGAACTTTTATTTTCGTTTATATATGCACTTATATACATAAAAAAATCGTTTCTAAATATATATAATATTTATATATATATATATACAAATTACGGCACAGATTTCAGATATGTACCGAGATACCTAACTGGCGCCAAAATGGTGTTATTTTGTCTGCTATGGTAACCAGGCTATTGTTTTTTATTTATTAATAAATTGTCTATTTGCTTTTATTTTCTGTTTTTAATTATATAAACTGTTTTGTTCTATAGCTATTATTCAAACTTTTATTTATTTATAGTTATTTCCTTTTCAAAATGATAGCAAATAATTTAAAAATGTATAAGTAACTGGTATTCGAAAGCGAGATTTCTGCCAAATTGGTGTCAGAGAAAAATCACGCCAACCCCGATGCGTATATGACATCTGTGCAAAAATTACGGCACAGATGTCATATTCGCCCGGCACAGATGTCATATTCGCCCCATATTGGCGCGATTTTTTTCTGTCGCCAATATCATATAGGCAACAGGTACTTAACTTACGCCAAAGTTTCGTTATTTTGCTTGATGTGGTAACCGGGATTATGTTGTTTATGCTGTTGATGTTTTCGTCAAATTGGCAACTGAAAAAAATCGCGAGAATATGGGGCGAATATGACATCTGTACCATTCGCCCCATATTGGCACGATTTTTTTTCTGACGCCAATGTCATATACACACCGGGTACTTAACTCTCGCCAAAGTGTCGTTATTTTGCTTGATATGGTAACCCGGATGTTGTTGTGGTACAGATGTCATATTCGCCCCATATTGGCGCAATTTTTTTCTGTCGCCAATATCATATAGGCAACGGGTACTTAACTTGCGCCAAAGGGCTTGATGTGGTAACCCGGATTATGTTGATTATGATGTTGATGTTTTCGCCAAATTGGCAACCGAAAAAAATCGCGCCAATATGGGCGAATATGACATCTGTTCCGTTGTTGTTTATGCTGTTGATGTTTTCGCCAAATTGGCGTCGGAAAAAAATCGCGCCAATATGGGGCGAATATGACATCTGTGCCAAAATTACTTCTGTTTATTATAAAAAATGGGTAAATAGCTTTTTTTACATTAAATAAAGGTACTTGTTAGTTATCCCGTCGACCAAATTACTGTCGCCAAATTGTAATATTAAATGCCAATAATGGTTGACATTAAACATGATCATGTGTTTCTTACGTCATCAAGTGATTTTTAATCCGACGTTATATTTGTATTTTTATTAATGTTTTGCTAATTTAATTGATCTTTCGGTGTTTAAAAATAAAAATTATGTCAATTTGTATAATTTGGCGAGTGGTTTGGCGATCTATATAATTTGGCGAAACTGGTCGACGGGATAGCTAACAACTACCTAAATAAATTGCATACATATGGAAAAAGTTGCTTGTGAGTATGAAGCAATAAATATGTTGTCAGAAAATACGTTGACAAACTTCTTTCTCGCCAAGCAACTTTTCTCCGAAGTATTGTACATAAGCAATGATTGCTAGAAATGAATTTTTAATTATGATATGCGCTTTTATGTTTCACTACATTTATGCATACTATACTGTGTGTATAAATGCTACAGTTCATATGCAGGGCTACACAAAAGAATTCGTAAGGGTTATTGAGTATGAGAGTAAATTGCTTAAAGGTGGTTTTTAAAAGAGTTATGCGTTTTTACGCTAAACTGCATTTAGTTTACTAAGAAATGTCTGTAGAATATAGATAAAATGATATACAGGGTCACGCAAAGTATTGGATACATAACCGTCTATGGATGATAATATCTGGAAATGTGATTTCGGTAGTTTTAAGAGTAGTTTAAATTAAATTTTGGTTAAATAGTGTCATGTAATAACGATACTATTGGTTATGGACGGTAACTGCTGAAATCAATTTTTAAAAATTTTTATGCGTCTTCTAAAATGTTTACTTAGTTATCTTATTTCCCCCAAATAACGAAGTTTTGTTAAAGCATTCAGGATGTATTGGAAAGTGCTGCATATTCTATGCTTAAAGCATGATTTTTCTTTCTTCTTTAGTCTTATTTTGCATTTATTTTATTCTTAATTTTTTAGTCTTATATTGCTTTATAGAAACTTTGGCACAATTGTCATATACGCCAATTTGGCGAAAACATCAACAGCATAAACAACAACATCCGGGTTACCATATCAAGCAAAATAACGACACTTTGCCGCCAGTTAAGTACCCGTTGTGTATATGACATTGGCGTCAGAAAAAAAATCGCGCTAATATTCGACGCGTGTATTATATGACATCTGTGCCGAAACTTTAATATTTAATTTTTAAACTCTTCGCTCCACACCACTTACATATAGTACAAACTATAACACAGATAGCGCAAAATAATAGACAGTTTGTTACTTTTCCACTGTAGGAGCTTTGGCGTTTTTTTAAAAAAAAGCTTGGTGTAATTTGGGCATCAGAAAGTAAGATTTGGGTTCGTTTGCGTTATACGGATACCTTTGTCGCCAAGCGTAATAGATGGCGCAAAATGAAAATCACGTGAATTGAAGCATTTGAAAAATAAAAGTAAAAACATTGTCGATACTAAAGTGAGCATTTAAAAAATATAACATTTGAAAATTCCAGACTTTTACGAACTATTTCATTAAATCACAATTATATACTTAAAATAAGTGAACAAATAACTGTTATAAAATAAAGCAATAAAATAAAACTCATATTAAACTGCTGGCATAAAATTAAAAATATCTTTTAGCATTTTGAAATAATTGGCGCATTAGCATACATTTTGGCATGGTGTCCGTATAACGGAAAAATATCGAGATTTGTTGTCAAATCATATAATCAGCTATAAAAACAAACTTGATGAGCGTTTTTGTTTGTTTTATATGTTTATTTTATATGTATATTATTGATGTTTTTATGTACAAATCACATCTGTTTCTTTATAAAATTAGAGAAACGTCTTTTTTATATTAAATAAATCGTATAAATATTTTAAAAAAAAGTGCGTGTGTATATAAAATGAAACAGTGGATAGGTTCCCGGAAAATATGTTGCCAAATTTCCTTTTTCGCCAAGGCACCTATTCTGTAAAAGTACCTAAAGCACATTAAAATCGCGCAGTTAGGAGCTCACACAGTACAGCGTCGTCTATTGGCGGTTATTTTATTAGTAGCATCGGGAGGAAGATGTAAAGATGTACTTCTCACTCATAGATTTTGAAAAATACCTTAAAAGAGCGGAGTTTAAATTAAATTTCGGTGACCTCCTTTATGAAAGATTAATGGTTTTAAATTTAACCAAATTACCCGGCTATCACCAAGTTGGCTAACATTTGGCGCTACTGTGGTAACCCTGCATTAGTTTTTTTCAACAATTACTCATTTCAATGAGGCGGTCCTACCGGAATCGTGAGGGACACACAGAGACTTGGATTTTATATAAATAGATTTATTTAAAATTATCCATTTTAAAAATTATCCATTTTAAAATATCCATTATTTAAAAATGTTCTTTTTTGTTTTGAAATTCACGTGTAACTACAGTTTTTTTGACGTAATTTTCAATATTTTCCTGATTTTTAACACTTAATCACTTAATTCTAATTTGAAAGTTTTTTTTCTGTTCATAATAGTCGTGTGTAAATACATTTTTAATTTGAAGGAAATATTAGTCTTTGCGCTGTTTTTAAAATTGACAACAGTTTAAAATAATACCCTTTTCGAAAATATGTAAAAAATATCTCTCGAAATGCTGAAAAAATGAATTTAAAATGGATATAAATCCTCAAAAATGAGTCAAATTAAAAAAATAAATGCAGTTTGCACACCGGGAACTTTTAACGTATAAAATGATCTAAAAAAGTTTAAATTACTATGCATAGCTTTTGCTCCTATAAAATTTTTTTAATGGAACGATTTTGACCAACTTTAACATTAAGTATCTCTTTTAAAAAATGTTCGATTTAAAAACTGTCTGCATCAGCATGTTTATCAAACATTTTTCTCTAATACCACCAATTTTCCTATTTTTGTATGAGACAGTTTTCTTAATATTAACGAAAAAAGATACCCGGTCACAAAAAATATGGATGCTGATCTAGGATGGGGATACCGTGAAGATCTACCCAGATTTTCATTGGTCCGTTTCCAAGTCGTTTGGCTCATTTCCAAATCGTTACATTTTTATACTAGGGGGGGGGGGCTCCGCCCCCTGCTCGCTACGCTCACCAGCCCCCCCGCGTAATCGCTTCGCGATTCCCATTCGGTATTGCGAAGCAATCCCCTATTTTGTAGCCAATCCTTGACGTAATTGTTTCGCGTTTCTGTTCTGAATCTAAATAAATAATCATATAAATCACCTCTCCTCTGAAATTTTCACTTCGCCGCCTTTTCTTCACCAACATATGTGTGTAAAATTATATATATAGTGTTACGAATATTTTAAATAGTTAGTGTTTGTGCTTAAAAATAATGTAAATAGTTCAATTAAGCTCTATTCATAAGCTAATATTAGTTTTTGTTGCATTGAAATATCTCAATTTGTTGATTTTCTGCAAGCAAGTAAACCCTATTGGATTTCAATGGGAGTAATGGAAATTTGGCAAAATACTGGAAATAGAGCCAAGTTGGCTTCACTTTTGGCGGCTAATTTTGGTCGCCAAATTTCGCAATATATCGTCACATTGGCGTCAAACTTGGCCACGTTTGGTGACAGAGCCCCCTTGGTAACCCCCATATAGCGTCAGAAAGCTCTGACCAATCATATGGGTTTCGTGGTATCTACGCAGATTTTCATTGGTCCATTTCCAAATCGTTGCTTTTTATATATATAGAAGTATATAGAAGGATTAATGTTATACTAATTTATTTATTCTTTCGTTATTTAAAATAAAAATTACGTCAATTTGTATAATTTGGTGAGTGGTTTGGCGATTTATATAATTTGGCGAAATTGGTCGACAAGATAACTAAGTAGTACCATTAAAACATCGCTTTGAATTTGAAATTAAATGTCATTATTTGTTGCATTATTTAAACGGGTTTGGCGTGATTTTTTTAAAGACAATTTGGCGTAAACCTCGTTTTCGAATACCAATTACATATGTATTTTTAAATTATTTTCTATTATTTTTTAAATGAAATAACAATAAATAAAAAATGATTAATAACTATAGAACAAAACAATTTATAAAATTTTTTTAATAAAAAGAAAATAAATGTAAATAAATATTTATTAATAAATAAGCAACAATAGCCGGGTTACCATGTCAGGCAAAATAACGCCATTTTGGCGCCAATAAGGTACCCCGGTGCGTATATGACATGTACGCCTAATATTTTTCTTTTCGTTTCGTTTAAAAAAAAAAAAAAAAAAAAAAGAAGAAGTGAAAGCCAATAATTTTAAATGTTTTAATTTTGAAATGAAAGTTTTGTATATTAAATAAAATGGTAATGAAATACAAATGAAAAATTAACATTTCGAAAACTATTTCGAATTTAAAAATTCTAATACTAGTTTTGAGACCTGCGGACCATTACGGATTTTTGATGTTAATTTCATCGCAAAGTATTCCATATTTTAGGAGAAATTGCCGCGAAACGTAATCAGTTGTTTAATCAGTCGTTTCATAAATTCGTTTCATTTCAGTCGTTTCATATATCCGTTTCATAAATTCGTTTCATTAGGATTTTATATATATAGGGTAGATTTATACTTTTGTTTGAAAAGAAAAGATAAAGTAAAATTTTCAAAATGTATGCGTTTTAATAAGAACTGTTAAAAATGCTAGAAAATAACTTTGGGGAACTCAGTACGTCGATGTCAAACGTCAACTTTCTGATGGTGAAAACCAAATTTGGATAATTGAAGAGCTCAGATTATAAAGGTGGTATGTGACAAAAAAAAAATTGAGTTAATCATATGATTGAAGATAATCATAAGAAGATTGAAGAATGGTCTTCTAACCCTCTGGTAAATTACTATTTGAAAAATCATAATACTCACAGAAAATTTAATTGATAAATGAGGCATTTGACAGTAAACGCCAATAGATATTTTGAACTTTACACCTCATTTTCTCAAAATGATGATTGTGTCACTTACGCCACTTTTATGCTATGGTCTCTTCGATTGTAATAGACAAAGAGTAATACTCTTTTTAAATGTCCTTATATTAACGTGGGATTCTGAGTTCTGTCAGAGGAAAGCCTGTTTCTTTAGAGTATCCCTTTAAGTGTTGGTCAGTCAGGTCTTCAATTTCTCTCTCCCATGTTAAACCTATGGGCGCGGAATTTATTCCCACCTTTTAAAATACCTCGTAAGGAAGTTAATAATTTTAATTTCCTTCCTTTATTTTTTTAAAGATGTCTCTTTCTTTTTTAGTTCACAGAATATTTCTAAACTATATGCTTATTTTGATATTTCTTGTTTTAAATTCTTAGCGAAGCTGTGAATGAGATTTTAACACTTCGAATAAAATTAAATATGTCTTTTTGAAATATCTTTTTAAGGGTTTATTACATTACTTCCGGTCATAAATTTTGGAAAAATCGATTTAGGGCAAATGTAACCATGCGAAAATATAGTTCGTAGATTATTTCATTCCAGAATTTTAAGTCGATCTGATAGCAAGAACTTAGTGCCCCCCCTCCCCTTCCTCTGTCTCCGTTGCGCGGCAACGACGGTCCACATGTCAGCTGCTCCTTGTAGTAGATGTATGATGAAGCATCATATATTGTTATTTTAATCTAATATTTAAATTAAATTTTATTTCTTTCTTTCCTTTTATTCAAAAAGCATAGCCGTTATATTCTTTAAAAGGTAATTATTCCTTCATGGCATAATACTTTATCATTTTTATTCTGCGGTCGTAAATTCCTTTGCTTAATTGAAAATTCCTATCTTAGCTTTTTTTTTTCAATTCCTACTATTAGTTCACACTCTCCCTATATTTATTTATTTATTTATTTATATATCTTGTTCAAATTTTCAATCGTTAATAAAATACTTATTAGTCCTTCTATTAAGTTGAAATAATTTTTTTAAACTTGTACTGGATGACAATTGATGTTAATATAGTTTTTTCAAATATTAATTCATTAATTAAATTTTAATTAATTAGTTTTAGTTTTAAATGGGAGATAAAATGGCGGCCATTGATTATTGAAGCATTTAATGCATCTTCATATCCATAAGGGGGGTTACCATAGGGGGGACCTGTTCTGTCGCCAAATACCGCCAAGTTTGTCGCCAACCTGGCGATATATCACCAAATTTGGCGACCAAAATGAGTCGCCAAAAGTGACGCCAACTTGGCGATATCTCTAATGTTTCGCCAAATTCCCATAGACTTCCATTGTAAACCTACTTGCTTATAGAAAATCAACAAATTGAGATATTTTAATGCAACAAAAACTGATATTAGCTTAAGGATTTATATTAAATTTTTCTTTGATGACCTAAGTAGGAATTGATTATAATCTTTACTTTTATAGAAGTGCCGCATCCTGCGATATTTAATTGTTTAATAAATCTCTATTTGTTGTACGTAACTGTTTCAGTTACCATTAATATTGTTAATCCATATTCCATGTATTGAAGTGTTAAAAATCAGAAAAATGCTATACAGTAAAAATCTTCTAAACCGGAATTGCATAGCAAAGTAAAAAGAATTAGTTATAGACAATTTCCTTTCTTAGCAGGTGTAAATGTATTATATATCTTTTCTTACGTATTAGTATATTCATTTTGCATGGATCAACACATTTTTCAGTTTAAGACAGGATTCCATCATAGGCAGGTTCTTTTTCACACATTTCACTATATTTTACTTTAGCCATATTTTAATAAGTGCACAAATCTACTATTCTTTAAAAAGAATAATTTTTATTGTTTAAGTATAGAACAATGGCGATTTAAAATGTATGCATTTTTTGCAAAGATTTTTGGCCGTGGTCTAATTTTACTGACCTTTGAACGGACAAGGTTACGCCGAGACAATGATTTTCATACGGGCCTGGTCAAAAGCGGGACTGAAATTTTTGAAGATAAATAAAACCAGTCCCGGCTTTGGACGGAAAAATTAAGGCACAGCCCGATCTTTCAGGAAAAAAGTAAGGCCCGAACCAGGGCCGGCCAGTAAAGAGAGTAATCACTAGGTCCGGCCCGAGCCTTCAGAAAAAAGTATGGCCCGGGACGGGTCGGCCCGAGGGCCGTGAATGAAAATAGGCACAAGTCCGGCCCGAGTGCCGTGAATGAAAATAGACCCGAGCCCGGCAAGTGCAGATCCCTAGCAAGAATAAAATATCAAAAATGACCTCGGATTTGAGGTTGTGGTTGGAGTTAACCCCTTAAATAAAAAAAAATTAAGAGCTACATGAAAAAGAAAGTTGAAAATATTAATTTCTGATGAGATATTTTAAACGTAAGAATGCATTCCAACATCACAGGTTTAACAGGCTAAGGGCGGTAATTACTGAAATCTGGTTTTTAAATGTGTTATGCATTTTCTAAAATTTTTACCTATAATACTAGTACATTATTATTCATTAATCAAATATTTAATATCTATCATACACTGTAAAAAAAAAAAAAAAAAAAAAAAAAAAAAAAAAAAAAAACGGACAAAAAAACGGAAATACTACTGGCAATCTAGACCCCAGTACTATTTCCGTATTTCCCCATAAATTACAGAAAATGTTCCGTTTTTCTGATTAAAAACGAAAATATTTCTGTAATTTTTGGGGAAAAATTTCCGTAAAAAAACGGAAATAGTACTGGCGTCTAGATTGCCAGTAGTATTTCCGTTTTTTAGTCTGTTTTTTTTTTTTTTTTTTTTTTTTTTTTTTTTTTACAGTGTAAATTCATGGATAAGAATATATATTTCGAATAAGTTACTTTACTTTGTATGTGCAATAAACGATTAACAGTAACTCTAATATTATTATGCAATAAAATTCAATCGGATAATATTAATTCTTTTGAAAAAGCGTATTACTTTCTTAACTAAACAAATTATGACATGTTCAGGAAGGTTTCCGAAATGCACAGAAACATTTGCGAAATACACATAAACATATCCGAAATATACACTAACACATACGAAATGTATACTAACATATCCGAAGTATACACTAACATTTCAGAAATATGCAGAACCATTTCCGAAATATACAGAAACATTTCCGAATATCTGACCGAAATATGGGAAACGTCTGCGAATATCAGACCGAAATATGCGGAAACATAACTGAGATTTTGGGCCACATTGCTGCCCCACTATCTGAAGTAACGTTTCCGAATTATTCTTTATAGTGTAGCTGTAGACCTCCTTCACCTTATTAAAAGGGGAATTTTTGTTAAAGTATTCTGGAAGTGTTGGAAAATGTTTCATAATCTATGCTTGATGCATGATTATTTTTCTTTCTTGTGTTATCGTGTTCTGAGTATTTGCACGTAATAAATGTTTAAATGTATTTTAAATAAAAATTGTAAGCAATAATAAAGAATAACATGCGTAAGCAATTGCATACAGAAAACGAAATTTGAAAAACTCAGTTTTCTCATTAAATACCTTTAGAAAATGCAGATACTTCGACCCTCCTTTAGTGTAAAATGGAGAAGACGAGACGAGGATGTGATAAACGTGAATCGCAATTTGTGACTTAATATGAATGAGAGTTTAAATTAAATTCAAAATCTACTTATTTCGTTCAATAAAAACTGCGAATTAAATCATAGAAAATCAAGAAAATACAAAGAAAGCTAAAAGCATTTGAGGTGAAGCGAAAGACATAATTTTTTATTATTCGATTGTTTTCATCCGCAGACGATAATTCAGAAGAATTGAAACAACTTTTCTCCGATGTTTTTATCGGCTCTATAGTCTGTGTACATTCGAATTGAACAATGTTGTGTTTTCTGCTTTGTAAATAATTTATTTAAAATTTTTTAATTAAAGTATATTAGTTTTTTATGCAAGTCCCAACGTTTGCTTCTGCTTCACATTTTATTCTTTGCCAAAATGCCGTTAATCAGATGATCTGCAATGGTGAAATCGTTCTGTAATTTTCATAATCAAGATTTAGTGTAAATATGTTTAGAATTGTTTTTAGCATTAGTATACACATTTTTGGGTATATATATATCTTTGCTTGTGCGATCTAAAGTTTGATTAGGAAACTTTCATTCTTTATAAAGATTCAAAAAGTTTTTAATTATTATTATTTTTTTAATAATGAAAACGCTTCAAAAGTAATATTTTATTAAAACATTTTCGTGAAATTAGCATAACTATGCCAAAATTATTTTCCTTCAATAAAAAACTCAGAAGTGTTAAATATTTTTAACTTCCTCATCCTCAACAAATAATTAAAGCCATAATGCATTAATCTATATCACAAAAGAACTTATCATGCAGTATTCTAGGTCGAGGATGACATTGTCATAGACTCAGGGGACCAGGAAAATGGCAAATTTCATTTTAATTATAGGAGAAAGGTGATAATACTTTAAGGGGTCTTGTACCTTTTAAACGCGTCGAAAATTAACGAAAAACTTCAAAGTTTGAATTAGTCTATTTTCAAAGCCTTTTTATGCATAAAGAAGAAATTTTGGATATTGATTAAACGGATTGTACTTTGTAATATGCTACCATTAGAAATTTATTAACCCTTTACAGAATTTGTGTATTGTTGAAATCAAAATAGCTCTTTTTTTTACCCCATAAGTCATTGCGCGCATGATATCTTGAGAAAGTATGTATGGATTGGCATGAAATTCGGTAAAGATACTAAACATATATGTGTGTTTAAAATGATCTACTCTTAGGCTAAAATTATTTCATTAACTATATAAAAAAAATATTTTCGTAAAAAAAAATAAAAATTTTGTATTTTTAATGAATAAAAATAGTCATAACTAAAAATATTACCATTGTAAATACTTAAAAGTAGATCATTTTAAACACACATATTTGTTTAGTATATTTACCAAATTCCATGATAATCCATACATACTTTCTCAAGATATCATGCGCGCAATGACTTATGGGGTAAAAAAAAGAGCTATTTTGATTTCAACAATACACAAATTCTGTAAAGGGTTAATAAATTTCTGCTGATAGTTTATTACAAAGCACAGTCTGTTTAATCAATATCCAAAATTTCATGTTTATACATAAAAAGGTTTTGAAGATAGACTAATTCAAACTTTGAAGTTTTTCGTTAATTTTCGACGCGTTTAAAAGGTACAAGGCCCCTTAAGGCTGTTCTCAAATCCAAAGGGTCAACTTTCTGACACAAGTTTTAATTCATTTTTGTTCGGAAACGCATGAAACTAGAAGGTGTTGTTATTCAGAAACTGTGTCATCGAACTGTTTTCTCCGTTTTCTTGTAAACGCAATAGATTTTTCAGAAAATACTGTCAAAGTTGGCACTTTCAACCGAACTTCCGAACGAAAGAAGAAAATCCAGTCAGTAAGGGGAGAAAAATGCCGTGTCACGTGATCAAAATCGCTTATAACTCAATAGGTAATTTATTGATCCAAAAATGGAAAAAAACAATTCGATTCTAAATCGCTTCCATAGTCAGGCTTTTCAATTTTATATCTTTCCGTTAAAAAATGAACTTGTAAATGTGTCAAAACATTTTGCGCTTGTTGAGCAGAGCAGTTGAGAACAGCCTTAAGGACAGCGATGAAGGAAAACTCATTTTTACTAGAGTACATCTTTTTTTCTCCCGAATGTTATGGCTGTTCTTGAAAAAATATTTTTACGCACTCCACAAATAGAAACTTTATGACACATTTACCGACTCATTTTTTAAGCGTAAATTTGGCATACATGATAGGCATGATAATTGAAAAAGCTTTTTCATTTTTCGATAAATATGGATTACATCTTAAGTTATAAGCTGTTATCGGCTTATTTTCCGCGCTATCGCGCCGGTAAATTCGATTTCAAACACCAACCTTGGCAGCATTTTCTGGAAGGTCTGCGTTTAGTGAAGTATAGAAAAAAATGTTCGATTCCATAGTTTCTGAATAAGAATACATTCCAATTTGATATGTTTATGAATTCAGAAATGTTCAAAGTAGCCAACAGTCTTTTTAGATTCTTTCGCTGTTCAATTCTTTCAACGTTTTTACGCAAAAATTTTCGACTTTAAAAGATCTTTTTTGTTAAAAAAATTATTTCATTCTTTTTAACACTTTTCAACAAAGTTGAAAAGCGTTTATGAATTCAGTTTGTCTGTCCACACTCTAACTCGCGTAAATATACTCGAATTTTCATGCAATTGACATATGTTAATGCTGTTTACCATGGCATATTCGGTATTCAATATGAAGTGCGCAACTTTAATAATTAATTTACAGGGACACTCGAAAGAATGCCTTTAAATTGTGGTCAATGGGGAAAAGTCGTTTGCACAGTGTTTTAATTACATTATGTTATTTCAAATGTATTGAAATCGATATTAATCACTGAATTTTACTACAAGATGATTACTACAGAATTCATCCATAGCAGTTGTCGTTCATTTACAGGGACACACAAAATAAATCGGTTACAGTACTGTATTTGAGCAATAATTGCAGGAAGTGTGTTTTCAAATTTGGTGTATGCGCTTTTAAGCCCTGCGCTTTTATGCCTCGTATACAGGGTTGCACAAAAGAATTCACGTACTATTCTCCTTATTAGGGGAAATGGCTCAAGGGTATTTTCAACTGAGGTATATATTTCCTAACTGAACTAAATTTTTGCAGGCATGTAGGTAATAGATGCAGATCTATATATCATATACAGGGCTGCTCAAAGAATGCGGATAATTTTCCGAATGCAGATGGGAATTGCTGAAATTGGATTTCAAATGTGTTATGTGTTTCCAAATGCTTTAATTTGACATCCTATTTCAACTTAATAAACGGTGAAGTTTTGTTACATTATTCTGGATGTGTTGGAATGTGTTTCATAATCTAGGCTTGAAATACGATTTTTTCTTTCTTTTTTTTAAAACTTATATTGAAGATCAAAAACATTTTAAATTCCATCAAAATTTTCATAATTTACGCACATAATATAACTCTAAAGTATATGTTTAAAACTCTTTGTTGGGATTTTTGTAGGGATGCAACGGATATCCGGCAAATATCCGATATCCGGCATATCCGGCTGATTTTTCAATATCCGAAATACCGTCGGATATCCGAATCACAATCACCGGATATCCGACTTCTCTGCCGGATATCCGGCAGAGTGAAGCAAAGCGAATATATAAGGGTAACAGAAATCGTTTGACCCTAAACAATGCCGAACAATTTTGTTTATAATGTAAAATATGAAAGTAAGTTCACTATTCACGAGTAAAAGGTAATTCTCAAAAGTATAAAGAATTGCCGGCTTTCCTAACTGCCAGTTTTCCTATATTTGAACTCTTTATAATAAATTTAAGAATTTACGTTTACTTCTTTTAGAAAATTGTACCTTTACTTTCAGAGTGTAAAACAAAATTTGAAGTTGTTTATTAAAGTACTAGCAGGCTATGCCCGCTGCGCTGGTCAGTATTTCCAAATGAACCTTGGATTAAACTAAATGGTGAATTTGAACTTGTATTTTAAACAATATGGATCTTCAGCTTGACCTTGCACATTACTGAAAACGATGCGAACGCCATTGCGATATAATGTTATCTTAAGCGTTGGACAAAATTTAGCAATTAAGAAGTAATTGTTTTAGTTGATTACAAACAGCGCACTTATGGTCGGGTAATGAGACCGTTATGACAACAGGAATTAATACCTCTGTAACTAATCAACATATAATGAAATCGTATATACTAACACCATTCCTAAAAGTCATGCAACAGGGCCACTTGTAACAAAATATGTTCTGTAGATTTTTTTAAAAAGGCTAAACTTTCATAATCAGGTTCACTTAATTTTTGAACTTTTACTGTTGCTCTATAACTAAGTACCCTTGAACAATATGTATACACTAAAACCTTTCCAAAATTATTACCTAACTAATTGTGGTATATCCTAAGAAAGTATTATAAACAATCGGAATGAAATAAAAATTTCCGTTGTAAATATATAGTAGATGATGATGATGCGATTTTGTGTAATAGAATTCATAGTAAAGTTTTCGCTTCAAACAAAAACGATGCTTTCAACATTAAAGCTAATACACCAATATGTGAAGTATCCGATTACGGAACGTTAACTTGAATTCTCATGATCACTCAAAGAAAAGTGAATATGTGGCTTTTGTGATACTTTTATGTCAGCCGGGCGCAGGTAATAAATCAATAAAGATTGTTTTCATAGCATATTCTTATTTTATTATTTTCATTTAAAACACAAACTTTCACTCATTTAATTTAAAATGCATGCCTTATACTAATTTCATTTAAAAAACTGAAAAGATAAACAATAACAGGAAATAATGCCATAATTAAAAGCAAAAAAATATTTTTAATTTACATACGCAAAATGTAACTACTGCTACTGGGAATTTTAAAAATGCTATCAGCGAGATGTGCGCATGGTTGTTATAAATGTACCCATTTTTTCTTCTTATCGAGGAGCAATTTATAAATCGCACAATATTATTCCAATTCCAATTTCTTTCATTGAGGAACCTATGACCGGAAAAAATGGAAAAAGACTCTTGTAGATTCTTCGGATGACGGCATCTGACGCCATAAACCGAGTTTATATATATGAAAATAATTTTTAAGTCGTTACAAACATTGCTTTCATACTTAAATATTTTCATTGGTACTACTTGTTATCCCGTCGACCAATTTCGCCAAATTATATAAATCGCCAAACCATTCGCCAAATTATATAAATTGACATAATCTTTATTTTAAATAACGAAATAACAAATAAATTAGTATAACATTAATAAAAATACAAATAAAACGTCGAAATTAAAATCACTTGATGACGTAAACACGTGTAGTTTGTTTAAATTCAAGTGAATTTGATATTTACGATCAACCATTATTGGCATTTAATCTTATAGTTTGACGATAGATTTTTGGTCGACGGAATATCTAAGTAGTACCTTTTCCATTTTTGTTTTATAACGCTAAATTCTCAGTAATTTTTTCCCTTTTATTTTACATAAAATCACTATTTTTTTTAAAAATTAAGATGCTTGCATTTTTATTTCAAACTCATAGAGCCGTTTTTATTTTTTAGCCAAAAGGGTTGATTTGAATTTTTTCCGTTGCTAGAGTAACGGATATAATGATAGATATTTTGAGGTTTAGATGCCAAAGACACCGCCAAATTAGAAAAATATGAAATGTGTCATGAACTGTTGGACTTATAAAAATTTATTTGGTAGCATTCGATTCAGCATACAAAACTACATTAAAATATGCTATCATTTGACGCATAATTTTGATATTCGATTTTTTTCCCCTCCCCGTGCAAAAACCATTAGGGGTGACACTTTAGAAAATCCTTTCTCAGCAGAAGTTTATGTCATAAGAAGTATTTTTACCACGATTTTCAAGATTTTAGGTTCAGTAGTTTGCGCTGTACGTTAATTAGTCCCCTAATCCAGACTTTATTTTATATACTATATTAGATATGCGATTTTGCGCTGAATCGATGATCGAAAATTAGTCCAATATCATTTGAAATATTACATAACAGAGGAGAAAGACGAAGAAGAAATGACGAATTACAAAAGACTTGTAATTTTTTTTTTTCAAAATGTTGAATTTTTCCATAGTAATAACGTATTAAAACATAAATTTCCTTAAAAATTATCTTTATTTCCTAGATTTCGAATCTGTGAATTTTCCTATAAATGAAATTGGCGGTATGACTTGAGAAAATAGATAATATTTGCTTAAATAAAATGGGTAATATTCGTTGATCTGAGTTCGAGTTTATAAATATCACATGCTTTCGGAATTACGGCGAAAAACATTTTAAAAAGTATGAAATTATTTTACAATATGTATGTGTGGCAGAAATTCACACTGAAATTTAAGTATTCGATTGCACTTTTAAAATATTAACTGATATCTATATAAGTTACAATTGAATATGAAAATGTACTCAAAAAATGATCTCTTTCACCTAAAAAAACACCATTTGTGAGAACATCCTCAAGCTAATGTCACGCTTATGCATTTTTGGCTTAAAATCACATTGTTTGGCGACAAAAGAAAAATAAAAAATTGTAAAGAAACAAATAGTAATTACACATGTGACTCACAATTACATCTGCTTGTTTCTTCTATAAGTCACGTGATGGGACAATTAGATATAAAAAAAAAAGAAAAGAACAGAACAGAAAGAAAATGTCGTTAAAATTTCATCTAATCAAATTTTCAGATTCGTTTCCATATCTAACGCAAGCGATAAAGAGCCAAATATTGCGTATCAAGTGTAATATTTCTTATTAAATTAATTTTTAAGCATTACAAATATTTCTTTCAGGTTTTGATTAAATGTTTCCGTTTTTTAATATTATCACTCATTAAAACGGATTTTTTTCTTCTTTTTTTTTTTCATTTAAATAAAATTAGTAACAGTTTTTCTTTTATTTTTCGAGGTTTAATAGCCTTTTCAATTTTTTTTTTATCAACGATGAATTTCGCCAAGAAATAAAATGGTAACCTTATCGCCCAAAATAACAGAATTTTCCGTCATAATTCTAAAACTAATGTAAGTAGAATAATGTGTTATAGATTAAAACCTTCCCTGAAACAATACCTATCTAACGGTACAGGTTACATAAAAATCCATGCAGTAGAACTCGAAATCTAGGCGTTCGGAACAAAATTTCCATTTGGATTTTATATATATAACTAGCAGGCTATGCCCGCTGCGCTGGTCAATATTTCCAAATGAACATTGGATTAAACTAAATGGTGAATTTGAACTTGTATTTTAAACAATATGGATCTTCAGCTTGACCTTGCACATTACTGAAAACGATGCGAACGCCATTGCGATATAATGTTATCTTAAGCGTTGGACAAAATTTAGCAATTAAGAAGTAATTGTTTTAGTTGATTATAAACAGCGCACTTATGGTCGGGTAATGAGACCGTTATGAAAACAGGAATTAATACCTCTGTAACTAATCAACATATAATGAAATCGTATATACTAACACCATTCCTAAAAGTCATGCAATAGGGCCACTTGTAACAAAATATGTTCTGTAGATTATTTTAAAAAGGCTAAACTTTCATAATCAGGTTCACTTAATTTTTGAACTTTTACTGTTGCTCTATAACTAAGTACCCTTGAACAATATGTATACACTAAAACCTTTCCAAAATTATTACCTAACTAATTGTGGTATATCCTACGAAAGTATTATAAACAATCGGAATGAAATACAAATTTCGGTTGTAAATATATAGTAGATGATGATGATGCGATTTTGTGTAATAGAATTCATAGTAAAATTTTCGCTTCAAACAAAAACGATGCTTTCAACATTAAAGCTAATACACCAATATGTGAAGTATCCGATTACGGAAGGTTAACTTGCATTCTCATGAGCAACTACTCAAAGAAAAGTGAATATGTGGCTTTTGTGATACTTTTATGTCAGCCGGGCGCAGGTAATAAATCAATAAAGATTGTTTTCATAGCATATTCTTATTTTATTATTTTCATTTAAAACACAAACCTTTCACTCATTTAATTTAAAAAGCATGCCTTATACTAATTTCATTTTAAAAACTGAAAAGTTAAACAATAACAGAAATAATGCCATAATTAAAAGCAAAAAAATATTTTTAATTTACATACGCAAAATGTAACTACTGCTACTGGGAATTTTAAAAATGCTATCAGCGAGATGTGCGCACGGTTGTTATAAATGTACCCATTTTTTCTTCTTATCGAGGAGCAATTTATAAATAGCACAATATTATTCCAAATTTCAATTTCTTTCATTGAGGAACCTATGACCGGAAAAAATTGAAAAAGACTCTTGTAGATTCTTCGGATGACGGCATCTGACGCCATAAACCGAGTTTATATATATGCAAATAATTTTTAAGTCGTTACAAACATTGCTTTCATACTTAAATATTTTCATTGGTACTACTTGTTATCCCGTCGACCAATTTCGCCAAATTATATAAATCGCCAAACCATTCGCCAAATTATATAAATTGACATAATCTTTATTTTAAATAACGAAATAACAAATAAATTAGTATAACATTAATAAAAATACAAATAAAACGTCGAAATTAAAATCACTTGATGATGTAAACACGTGTAGTTTGTTTAAATTCAAGTGAATTTGATATTTACGATCAACCATTATTGGCATTTAATCTTATAGTTTGACGATAGATTTTTGGTCGACGAATATCTAAGTAGTACCTTTTCCATTTTTGTTTTATAACGCTAAATTCTCAGTAATTTTTTTTCCTTTTATTTTACATACAATCACTATTTAAAAAAAAAATTAAGATGCTTGCATTTTTATTTCAAACTCATAGAGCCGTTTTTATTTTTTAGCCAAAAGGGTTGATTTGAATTTTTTCCGTTGCTAGAGTAACGGATGTAATGATAGATATTTTGAGGTTTAGATGCCAAAGGCACCGCCAAATTAGAAAAATATGAAATGTGTCATGAACTGTTGGACTTATAAAAATTTATTTGGTAGCATTCGATTCAGCATACAAAACTACATTAAAATATGCTATCATTTGACGCATAATTTTGATATTCGATTTTTTTCCCCTCCCCGTGCAAAAACCATTAGGGGTGACACTTTAGAAAATCCTTTCTTAGCAGAAGTTTATGTCATAAGAAGTATTTTTACCACGATTTTCAAGATTTTGCGCTGTGCGTTAATCAGTCCCCTAATCCAGACTTTATTTTATATACTATATTAGATATGCGATTTTGCGGTGAATCGATGATCGAAAATTAGTCCAATATCATTTGAAATATTACATAACAGAGGAGAAAGTACGAAGAAAGACGAAGAAGAAATGACGAATTACAAAAGACTTGTAATTTTTTTTTTCAAAATGTTGAATTTTTCCATAGTAATAACGTATTAAAACAAATTTCCTTAAAAATTATCTTTATTTCCTAGATTTCGAATCTGTGAATTTTCCTATAAATGAAATTGGCGGTATGACTTGAGAAAATAGATAATATTTGCTTAAATAAAATGGGTAATATTCGTTGATCTGAGTTCGAGTTTATAAATATCACATGCTTTCGGAATTACGGCGAAAAACATTTTAAAAAGTATGAAATTATTTTACAATATGTATGTGTGGCAGAAATTCACACTGAAATTTAAGTATTCGATTCCATTTTTAAAATATTGACTGATATCTATATAAGTTACAATTGAATATGAAAATGTACTCAAAAAATGATCTCTTTCACCTAAAAAAACACCATTTGTGAGAACATCCTCAAGCTAATGTCACGCTTATGCATTTTTGGCTTAAAATCACATTGTTTGGCGACAAAAGAAAAATAAAAAATTGCAAAGAAACAAATAGTAATTACACATGTGACTCACAATTACATCTGCTTGTTTCTTCTATAAGTCACGTGATGGGACAATTAGATATAAAAAAAAAAGAAAAGAACAGAACAGAAAGAAAATGTCGTTAGAATTTCATCTAATCAAATTTTCAGATTCGTTTCCATATCTAACGCAAGCGATAAAGAGCCAAATATTGCATATCAAGTGTAATATTTCTTATTAAATTAATTTTTAAGCATTACAAATATTTCTTTCAGGTTTTGATTAAATGTTTCCGTTTTTTAATATTATCACTCATTAAAACGGATTTTCTTCTTCTTTTTTTCTTTTTTTTTTTCATTTAAATAAAATTAGTAACAGTTTTTCTTTTATTTTTCGAGGTTTAATAGCCGTTTCAATTTTTTTTTTATCAACGACGAATTTCGCCGAGAAATAAAATGGTAACCTTATCGCCCAAAATAACAGAATTTTCCATCATAATTCTAAAACTAATATAGGTAGAATAATGTGTTATAGCTTAAAACCTTCCCTGAAACAATACCTATCTAACGGTATAGGTTCCGTAAAAATCCATGCAGTAGAACTCGAAATCTAGGCGTTCGGAACGAAATTTCCGTTTGGATTTTATATATATAATAGATAATAGAATATATAATAGATTATATATATATATAATAGAATAGATAATAGATTATGTGTTATGAACTATCTCAAAGTTTAAAACAGATCACATTGTTAGATTTCCTAATTTTAACAATATCGCGTTATGTTAGTTCCACATTCCACCACCAGGGAGCGCACTCTATTCTTAACGAAAGCGTATCTGAACGAAACTCCTTCATGCAACCTTTCCGTAGATACATGAATCGGGAGGGTGGCGGTCTTAACCAATAATTTAAGATAATTGCTGAAATTACTACGAAAAATATTTTAAAGGGTCTCTACGCGGGCCCCTAATAGAGTTAGAGGAAATCGGAAGACGGAAAAATAATCGCGGGGAAAAGTTTGCTTGGGTGCTTCGGAGCTACTTTTGGCGCGAGATCAAAGCTCTACGACCAATAGGAGCCCAGATATTTAAGGAAATATGAATTAACAAAGTCCAAAATAATAGAATTTTCCGTAATAATTCTATAACTAATCTAGGTAGAATGATGTGTTATAGCTTAAAACCTTCCCTGGAACGATACCTATCTAACGGTATAAGTTCCGTAAAAATCCATGCGGTAGAACTCGAAATCTCGGCGTTCGGAACGAAATTTCCGTTTGGATTTTATATATCTACTAGAAAGGTAGCCCGTCAAAAATGACGGAAATTTAGATATAAAGATATATACAACTCATATGCAAGAATATGAGTTTTCTCGCTTGTTCCGCAGTGATAGATGAAAATAACACATTTAAAGAACGAAACACATTTATGAAAAGCTGTGTACAGTAGAAGACCACTAATCTGCACAGTTTGGTTCCAAGTGTTATGTAGATTTGAGGCTTTTTGCGGTCATGTCTGTTCAATCTTTGTTTACATTTTTTTAAATTCATATATTGGACAATTTAGATTGTTAAGCCTTAAAAATAAATAAATTTTACACTTCAAGTAAGGTAAAAACTATTAAATTATCGTATACGATTTCATGAAATGGTATTATATGGTATTATATGTGTGTGCTTCACGATCTTGGTTACGACGTTGGCGAAATTGGCTGCAACTTGTCCTAATCCTAATAGTGTGGGCCGCTATAACAAAAAAGTAACCAGTTTTTAGCAAAATTTCTGATATAAAGTAGTTTTCAAAAACTTGTGTAAAATTGCAGGCCGTTCTCATGTTATGTCAGTCCCAAGAATAATATTTCTAACTCTGAAGAGTTTCCATGTATATATGAAATTTAGAAAAGCTTCTCCAAAAGAAAGGTCCTGAAATGACATTGTAATTCCTCTAACTTCAAAGTTTAATCGGGCCCTGATGTTGGTTACTGAAATCTAATAAATACAGTTATTTTGAATATTACAACAGAATTAAACAGTTAAACTTATTTAACTTAAACCCGGCGTTACTTCCCGATGTTATTTTTTACTATTAAGAGAGAAAATTATTTAAATTTTTCAAATCATGCATTTAAAATTTTTTTCCGTCTTTAATAACTAAATAATGAAAAAATATGCTTTTGTTCTGAGCTCATAAATATGACAATAAAATAATGTAACTAAGAGACATTGCAAAATTAAATCTTTGTGATTTCAAACCATAAACAAACGACACCGCCACAATTTTATCTACTATGATGTCATTAGAATATTGTCCATTGATTGTAGGAGAACTTACTTTGTGAATGAATACCTCAATGATTTAAATTTTTTTTAAGTTTCACGATGAATGAATCACTTGTGTTTGTTTAGGTTTATGGAATGAGATATTAAGCTGTGAACCTAATTTCAACTAAAACTATCCAAGGATATATGTATTTTTAATTGAAATCAAAAACAATGCTTTGATCTCGAAATAAAAAGTTTTAGTTTGTATAATTGGTTATTTCTGTTAATTATTTATTTAGGTATTTTTCCATTATAGCGCATTTTTAAAAAAAGCTTGGCGCAATTCGGGCATCAGAAAGTGAGATATGTTGCCAAAATATATAAACAGCCATGAAAATTAATCTAATGAACTTTTATTTTTGTTTATATATGCACTTATATACATAAAAAAAATCGTTTCTAAATATATATAATATTTTTTATATACAAATTACGGCACAGATTTCAGATATGAACCGGGATACCTAACTGGCGCCAAAATGGTGTTATTTTGCCTGCTATGGTAACCCGGCTATTGCTTTTTATTTATTAATAAATTGTTTATTTACTTTTATTTTCTGTTTTTAATTATATAAACAGTTTTGTTCTATAGCTATTATTCAAACTTTTATTTATTTATTGTTATTTCCTTTTCAAAATGATAGCAAATAATTTAAAAATATATAAGTAACTGGTATTCGAAAGCAAGATTTCTGCCAAATTGGCGTCAGAGAAAAATTACGCCAACCCCGATGCGTATATGACATCTGTGCAAAAATTACGGCACAGATGTCATATTCGCCCCATATTGGCACGATTTTTTTTCTGACGCCAATGTCATATACACACCGGTAACTTAACTCTCGCCAAAGTGTCGTTATTTTGCTTGATATGGTAACCCGGATGTTGTTGTTTATGCTGTTGATGTTTTTTCCAAATTGGCGTCGGAAAAAAATCGCGCCAATATGGGGCGAATATGACATCTGTGCCAAAATTACTTCTGTTAAAAAATGGGTAAAAAAATAATTAAAAAATGGGTAAATAGCTTTTTTTTCATTAAATAAAGGTACTTGTTAGTTATCCCGTCGACCAAATTACTGTCGCCAAATTGTAAGATTAAATGCCAATAATGGTTGACATAAAACATGATCATGTGTTTCTTACGTCATCAAGTGATTTTTAATTCGACGTTATATTTGTATTTTTATTAATGTTTTGCTAATTTAATTGATCTTTCGTTGTTTAAAATAAAAATTATGTCAATTTGTATAATTTGGCGAGTGGTTTGGCGATTTATATAATTTGGTGAAACTGGTCGACGGGATAGCTAACAACTACCTAAATAAATTGCATACATATGGAAAAAATTGCTTATGAGTAAATAGTTGAACAGCTGTTGTTTGTTGAGCAGTAAATAGGTTGTCAGAAAATACGTTGGCAAATTTCTTTCTCGCCAAGCAACTTTTCTCCGAAGTATTGTACATAAGCAATGATTGCTAGAATTGAATTTTTAATTATGATATGCGCATTTATGTTTCACTACATTCATGCATACTATACTGTGTGTATAAATGCTACAGCTCATATGCAGGGCTACACAAAAGAATTCGTAAGGGTTACTGAGTATGAGAGTAAATTGCTTAAAGGTGGTTTTTAAAGGAGTTATGCGTTTTTACGGTGAACTGCATTTAGTTTACTAAGAAATGTTTGTAGAATATAGATAAAATGATATACAGGATCACGCAAAGAATAGTTATACATAACCGTCTATGGATGATAATATCTGGAAATGTGGTTTCAGTAGTTTTAAGAGTAGTTTAAATTAAATTTTGGCTAAATAGGGGCATGTAATAACGATACTATTGGCTATGGACGGTAACTGCTAAGATCAATTTTTAAAATTTTTTATGCGTCTTCTAAAATGTTTACTTAGTTATCTTATTTCCCCAAATAACGAAGTTTTGTTAAAGCATTCAGGATGTGTTGGAAAGTGTTTCATATTATATGCTTAATGCATGAATTTTCTTTCTTCTTTAGTCTTATTTTGAATTTATTTTATTCTTAATTTTTTAGTCTTATACTGCTTTATAGAAACTTTGGCACAGTTGTCATATACGCCAATTTGGCGAAAACATCAACAGCATAAGCAACAACATCCTGGTTACCATATCAAGCAAAATAACGACATTTTGCCGCCAGTTAAATACCCGTTGAGTATATGACATTGGCGTCAGAAAAAAATCGCGCCAATATGGGGCGTATATGACATCTGTGCCGAAACTTTAATATTTAATTTTTAAACTCTTCGCTCCACACACCTTACATATAGTACAAACTATAACACAGATAGCGCAAAATAATAGACAGTTTGGTACTTTTCCACTGTAGGAGCTTTGGCGTTTTTTTAAAAGAAAGTTTCGTGTAATTTGGGCATCAGAAAGTAAGATTTGGGTTTGTTTCCGTTACACGGATACCTTTGTCGCCAAGCGTAATAGATGGCGCAAAATGAAAATCACGTTAATTGAAGCATTTGAAAAATAAAAGAAAAAAAACATTGTGGATACTAAAGTGAGCATTTAAAAAATATAACATTTGAAAATTCCAGACTTTTACGAACTATTTCATTAAATCACAATTATATACTTAAAATAAGTGAACAAATAACTGCTATAAAATAAAGCAATAAAATAAAACTCATATTAAACTGCTGGCATAAAATTAAAAATATCTTTTAGCATTTTGAAATAATTGGCGCATTAGCATACATTTTGGCATGGTGTCCGTATAACGGAAAAATATCGAGATTTGTTGTCAAATCATATAAAAAGCTATGAAAACAAACTTGATGAGTGTTTTTGTTTGTTTTATATGTTTATTTTATATGTATATTATTGATGTTTTTATGTACAAATCACATCTGTTTCTTTATAAAATTAGTGAAGCGTCTTTTTTACATTAAATAAATCGTATAAATATCGAAAAAAATGCGTGTGTATATAAAATGAAACAGTGGATAGGTTCCCGGAAAATATGTTGCCAAATTTCCTTTTTCGCCAAGGCACCTATACTGGAAAAGTACCTAAAGCACATTAAAATCGCGCAGTTAGGAGCTCACACAGTACAGCGTCGTCTATTGGCGGTTATTTTATTAGTAGCATCGGGAGGAAGATGTAAAGATGTACTTTAAATTCTCACTCAGATTTTGAAAAATATCTTAAAAGAGCGGAGTTTAAATTAAATTTCGGTGACCTCCTTTATGAAAGATTAATGGTTTTAAATGGGAATTTCGCCAAATTAGCCAGCTATCACCAAGTTGGCTAACATTTGGCGCTACTGTGGTAACCCTACATTAGTTTTTTTTCAACAATTACTCATTTCAATGAGGCGGTCCTACCGGAATCGTGAGGGACACACAGAGACTTGGATTTTATATAAATAGACTAGAAAGGTAGCCCGTCAAAAATGACGGAAATTTAGATATAAAGATATATACAAACTCATGTGCAAGAATATGAGTTTTCTCGCTTGTTCCGCAGTGATAGATGAAAATAACACATTTAAAGAACAAAACACATTTATGAAAAACTGTGTACAGTAGAAGACCACTAATCTGCACAGTTTGGTTCCAAGTGTTATGCAGGTTTGAGGCTTTTTGCGGTCATGTCTATTCAATCTTTGTTTACATTTTTTTAAATTCATATATTGGACAATTTAGATAGTTAAACCTTAAAAATAAATAAATTTTACACTTGAAGTAAGGTAAAAACTATTAAATTATCGTATACGATTTCATGAAGTGGTATTATATGGTATTATATGTGTGTGCTTCACGATCTTGGTTACGACGTTGGCGAAATTGGCTACAACTTGTCATAATCCTAATAGTGTGGGCCGCTATAACAAAAAAGTAACCAGTTTTTAGCAAAATTTCTGATATAAAGTAGTTTTCAAAAACTTGTGCAAAATTGCAGGCCGTTCTCATGTTATGTCAGCCCTAAGAATAATATTTCTAACACTGAAGAGTTTCCATGTATATATGAAAATTAGAAAAGCTTCTCCAAAAGAAAGGTCCTGAAATGACATTGTAATTCCGCTAACTTCAAAGTTTAATCGGGCTCTGATGTTGTTTACTGAAATCTAATAAATAGAGTTATTTTGAACATTACAACAGAATTAAACAGTTAAACTTATTTAGCTTAAACCCGCTGTTATTTTTTAGTATTAAGAAAGAAAATTATTTAAATTTTTCAAATCATGCATTTATAATTTTTTTCTGTCTTTAATAACTAAACAATGAAAAAATATGCTTTTGTTCTGAGCTCATAAATATGACAATAAAATAATGTAACTAAGAGACATTGCAAAATTAAATCTTTGTGTTTTCAAACCATAAACAATCAATACCGCCACCATTTTATCTACTATGATGTCATTAGAATATTGTCCATTGATTGTTGGAGAACTTACTTTGTGAATCATCACCTCAATGATTTAAAAATTTTTTAAGTTTCACGAAGAATGAATCACTTGTGTTTGTTTAGGTTTATGGAATGAGATATTAAGCTGTGAACCTAATTTCAATTAAAGTTATCCAAGGATATATGTATTTTTAATTGAAATTAAAAACAATGCTTTGATCTCGAAATAAAAAGTTTTAGTTTGTATAATTGGTTATTTCTGTTAATTATTTATTTAGGTACTTTTCCATTATAGCGCATGTTTAAAAAAAGCTTGGCGCAATTCGGGCATCAGAAAGTGAGATATGTTGCCAAAAAATACAAGCAGCTATGAAAACAAATCTAATGAACTTTTATTTTCGTTTATATATGCACTTATATACATAAAAAAATCGTTTCTAAATATATATAATATTTATATATATATATATACAAATTACGGCACAGATTTCAGATATGTACCGAGATACCTAACTGGCGCCAAAATGGTGTTATTTTGTCTGCTATGGTAACCAGGCTATTGTTTTTTATTTATTAATAAATTGTCTATTTGCTTTTATTTTCTGTTTTTAATTATATAAACTGTTTTGTTCTATAGCTATTATTCAAACTTTTATTTATTTATAGTTATTTCCTTTTCAAAATGATAGCAAATAATTTAAAAATGTATAAGTAACTGGTATTCGAAAGCGAGATTTCTGCCAAATTGGTGTCAGAGAAAAATCACGCCAACCCCGATGCGTATATGACATCTGTGCAAAAATTACGGCACAGATGTCATATTCGCCCGGCACAGATGTCATATTCGCCCCATATTGGCGCGATTTTTTTCTGTCGCCAATATCATATAGGCAACAGGTACTTAACTTACGCCAAAGTTTCGTTATTTTGCTTGATGTGGTAACCCGGATTATGTTGTTTATGCTGTTGATGTTTTCGTCAAATTGGCAACTGAAAAAAATCGCGAGAATATGGGGCGAATATGACATCTGTACCATTCGCCCCATATTGGCACGATTTTTTTTCTGACGCCAATGTCATATACACACCGGGTACTTAACTCTCGCCAAAGTGTCGTTATTTTGCTTGATATGGTAACCCGGATGTTGTTGTGGTACAGATGTCATATTCGCCCCATATTGGCGCAATTTTTTTCTGTCGCCAATATCATATAGGCAACGGGTACTTAACTTGCGCCAAAGGGCTTGATGTGGTAACCCGGATTATGTTGATTATGATGTTGATGTTTTCGCCAAATTGGCAACCGAAAAAAATCGCGCCAATATGGGCGAATATGACATCTGTTCCGTTGTTGTTTATGCTGTTGATGTTTTCGCCAAATTGGCGTCGGAAAAAAATCGCGCCAATATGGGGTGAATATGACATCTGTGCCAAAATTACTTCTGTTTATTATAAAAAATGGGTAAATAGCTTTTTTTTACATTAAATAAAGGTACTTGTTAGTTATCCCGTCGACCAAATTACTGTCGCCAAATTGTAATATTAAATGCCAATAATGGTTGACATTAAACATGATCATGTGTTTCTTACGTCATCAAGTGATTTTTAATCCGACGTTATATTTGTATTTTTATTAATGTTTTGCTAATTTAATTGATCTTTCGGTGTTTAAAAATAAAAATTATGTCAATTTGTATAATTTGGCGAGTGGTTTGGCGATCTATATAATTTGGCGAAACTGGTCGACGGGATAGCTAACAACTACCTAAATAAATTGCATACATATGGAAAAAGTTGCTTGTGAGTATGAAGCAGTAAATATGTTGTCAGAAAATACGTTGACAAACTTCTTTCTCGCCAAGCAACTTTTCTCCGAAGTATTGTACATAAGCAATGATTGCTAGAAATGAATTTTTAATTATGATATGCGCTTTTATGTTTCACTACATTTATGCATACTATACTGTGTGTATAAATGCTACAGTTCATATGCAGGGCTACACAAAAGAATTCGTAAGGGTTATTGAGTATGAGAGTAAATTGCTTAAAGGTGGTTTTTAAAAGAGTTATGCGTTTTTACGCTAAACTGCATTTAGTTTACTAAGAAATGTCTGTAGAATATAGATAAAATGATATACAGGGTCACGCAAAGTATTGGATACATAACCGTCTATGGATGATAATATCTGGAAATGTGATTTCGGTAGTTTTAAGAGTAGTTTAAATTAAATTTTGGTTAAATAGTGTCATGTAATAACGATACTATTGGTTATGGACGGTAACTGCTGAAATCAATTTTTAAAAATTTTTATGCGTCTTCTAAAATGTTTACTTAGTTATCTTATTTCCCCCAAATAACGAAGTTTTGTTAAAGCATTCAGGATGTATTGGAAAGTGCTGCATATTCTATGCTTAAAGCATGATTTTTCTTTCTTCTTTAGTCTTATTTTGCATTTATTTTATTCTTAATTTTTTAGTCTTATATTGCTTTATAGAAACTTTGGCACAATTGTCATATACGCCAATTTGGCGAAAACATCAACAGCATAAACAACAACATCCGGGTTACCATATCAAGCAAAATAACGACACTTTGCCGCCAGTTAAGTACCCGTTGTGTATATGACATTGGCGTCAGAAAAAAAATCGCGCTAATATTCGACGCGTGTATTATATGACATCTGTGCCGAAACTTTAATATTTAATTTTTAAACTCTTCGCTCCACACCACTTACATATAGTACAAACTATAACACAGATAGCGCAAAATAATAGACAGTTTGTTACTTTTCCACTGTAGGAGCTTTGGCGTTTTTTAAAAAAAAAGCTTGGTGTAATTTGGGCATCAGAAAGTAAGATTTGGGTTCGTTTGCGTTATACGGATACCTTTGTCGCCAAGCGTAATAGATGGCGCAAAATGAAAATCACGTGAATTGAAGCATTTGAAAAATAAAAGTAAAAACATTGTCGATACTAAAGTGAGCATTTAAAAAATATAACATTTGAAAATTCCAGACTTTTACGAACTATTTCATTAAATCACAATTATATACTTAAAATAAGTGAACAAATAACTGTTATAAAATAAAGCAATAAAATAAAACTCATATTAAACTGCTGGCATAAAATTAAAAATATCTTTTAGCATTTTGAAATAATTGGCGCATTAGCATACATTTTGGCATGGTGTCCGTATAACGGAAAAATATCGAGATTTGTTGTCAAATCATATAATCAGCTATAAAAACAAACTTGATGAGCGTTTTTGTTTGTTTTATATGTTTATTTTATATGTATATTATTGATGTTTTTATGTACAAATCACATCTGTTTCTTTATAAAATTAGAGAAACGTCTTTTTTATATTAAATAAATCGTATAAATATTTTAAAAAAAAGTGCGTGTGTATATAAAATGAAACAGTGGATAGGTTCCCGGAAAATATGTTGCCAAATTTCCTTTTTCGCCAAGGCACCTATTCTGTAAAAGTACCTAAAGCACATTAAAATCGCGCAGTTAGGAGCTCACACAGTACAGCGTCGTCTATTGGCGGTTATTTTATTAGTAGCATCGGGAGGAAGATGTAAAGATGTACTTCTCACTCATAGATTTTGAAAAATACCTTAAAAGAGCGGAGTTTAAATTAAATTTCGGTGACCTCCTTTATGAAAGATTAATGGTTTTAAATTTAACCAAATTACCCGGCTATCACCAAGTTGGCTAACATTTGGCGCTACTGTGGTAACCCTGCATTAGTTTTTTTCAACAATTACTCATTTCAATGAGGCGGTCCTACCGGAATCGTGAGGGACACACAGAGACTTGGATTTTATATAAATCTATTTATATAAAAATCTATATAAAAATCTATTTATATAAAAATAAATCTATTTATATATCTATTTATATAGAGCAACAGTAAAAGTTCAAAAATTAAGTGAACCTGATTATGAAAGTTTAGCCTTTTTAAAAAAATCTACAGAACATATTTTGTTACAAGTGGCCCTGTTGCATGACTTTTAGGAATGGTGTTAGTATATACGATTTCATTATATGTTGATTAGTTACAGAGGTATTAATTCCTGTTGTCATAACGGTCTCATTACCCGACCATAAGTGCGCTGTTTGTAATCAACTAAAACAATTACTTCTTAATTGCTAAATTTTGTCCAACGCTTAAGATAACATTATATCGCAATGGCGTTCGCATCGTTTTCAGTAATGTGCAAGGTCAAGCTGAAGATCCATATTGTTTAAAATACAAGTTCAAATTCACCATTTAGTTTAATCCAAGGTTCATTTGGAAATACTGACCAGCGCAGCGGGCATAGCCTGCTAGTACTTTAATAAACAACTTCAAATTTTGTTTTACACTCTGAAAGTAAAGGTACAATTTTCTAAAAGAAGTAAACGTAAATTCTTAAATTTATTATAAAGAGTTCAAATATAGGAAAACTGGCAGTTAGGAAAGCCGGCAATTCTTTATACTTTTGAGAATTACCTTTTACTCATGAATAGTGAACTTACTTTCATATTTTACATTATAAACAAAATTGTTCGGCATTGTTTAGGGTCAAACGATTTCTGTTATCCTTATATATTCGCTTTGCTTCACTCTGCCGGATATCCGGCAGAGAAGTCGGATATCCGGTGATTGTGATTCGGATATCCGACGGTATTTCGGATATTGAAAAATCAGCCAGATATGCCGGATATCGGATATTTGCCGGATATCCGTTGCATCCCTACAAAAATCCCAACAAAGAGTTTTAAACATATACTTTAGAGTTATATTATGTGCGTAAATTATGAAAATTTTGATGGAATTTAAAATGTTTTTGATCTTCAATATAAGTTTTAAAAAAAAGAAAGAAAAAATCGTATTTCAAGCCTAGATTATGAAACACATTCCAACACATCCAGAATAATGTAACAAAACTTCACCGTTTATTAAGTTGAAATAGGATGTCAAATTAAAGCATTTGGAAACACATAACACATTTGAAATCCAATTTCAGCAATTCCCATCTGCATTCGGAAAATTATCCGCATTCTTTGAGCAGCCCTGTATATGATATATAGATCTGCATCTATTACCTACATGCCTGCAAAAATTTAGTTCAGTTAGGAAATATATACCTCAGTTGAAAATACCCTTGAGCCATTTCCCCTAATAAGGAGAATAGTACGTGAATTCTTTTGTGCAACCCTGTATACGAGGCATAAAAGCGCAGGGCTTAAAAGCGCATACACCAAATTTGAAAACACACTTCCTGCAATTATTGCTCAAATACAGTACTGTAACCGATTTATTTTGTGTGTCCCTGTAAATGAACGACAACTGCTATGGATGAATTCTGTAGTAATCATCTTGTAGTAAAATTCAGTGATTAATATCGATTTCAATACATTTGAAATAACATAATGTAATTAAAACACTGTGCAAACGACTTTTCCCCATTGACCACAATTTAAAGGCATTCTTTCGAGTGTCCCTGTAAATTAATTATTAAAGTTGCGCACTTCATATTGAATACCGAATATGCCATGGTAAACAGCATTAACATATGTCAATTGCATGAAAATTCGAGTATATTTACGCGAGTTAGAGTGTGGATAGACAAACTGAATTCATAAACGCTTTTCAACTTTGTTGAAAAGTGTTAAAAAGAATGAAATAATTTTTTTAACAAAAAAGATCTTTTAAAGTCGAAAATTTTTGCGTAAAAACGTTGAAAGAATTGAACAGCGAAAGAATCTAAAAAGACTGTTGGCTACTTTGAACATTTCTGAATTCATAAACATATCAAATTGGAATGTATTCTTATTCAGAAACTATGGAATCGAACATTTTTTTCTATACTTCACTAAACGCAGACCTTCCAGAAAATGCTGCCAAGGTTGGTGTTTGAAATCGAATTTACCGGCGCGATAGCGCGGAAAATAAGCCGATAACAGCTTATAACTTAAGATGTAATCCATATTTATCGAAAAATGAAAAAGCTTTTTCAATTATCATGCCTATCATGTATGCCAAATTTACGCTTAAAAAATGAGTCGGTAAATGTGTCATAAAGTTTCTATTTGTGGAGTGCGTAAAAATATTTTTTCAAGAACAGCCATAACATTCGGGAGAAAAAAAGATGTACTCTAGTAAAAATGAGTTTTCCTTCATCGCTGTCCTTAAGGCTGTTCTCAACTGCTCTGCTCAACAAGCGCAAAATGTTTTGACACATTTACAAGTTCATTTTTTAACGGAAAGATATAAAATTGAAAAGCCTGACTATGGAAGCGATTTAGAATCGAATTGTTTTTTTCCATTTTTGGATCAATAAATTACCTATTGAGTTATAAGCGATTTTGATCACGTGACACGGCATTTTTCTCCCCTTACTGACTGGATTTTCTTCTTTCGTTCGGAAGTTCGGTTGAAAGTGCCAACTTTGACAGTATTTTCTGAAAAATCTATTGCGTTTACAAGAAAACGGAGAAAACAGTTCGATGACACAGTTTCTGAATAACAACACCTTCTAGTTTCATGCGTTTCCGAACAAAAATGAATTAAAACTTGTGTCAGAAAGTTGACCCTTTGGATTTGAGAACAGCCTTAAGGGGCCTTGTACCTTTTAAACGCGTCGAAAATTAACGAAAAACTTCAAAGTTTGAATTAGTCTATCTTCAAAACCTTTTTATGTATAAACATGAAATTTTGGATATTGATTAAACAGACTGTGCTTTGTAATAAACTATCAGCAGAAATTTATTAACCCTTTACAGAATTTGTGTATTGTTGAAATCAAAATAGCTCTTTTTTTTACCCCATAAGTCATTGCGCGTATGATATCTTGAGAAAGTATGTATGGATTATCATGGAATTTGGTAAATATACTAAACAAATATGTGTGTTTAAAATGATCTACTTTTAAGTATTTACAATGGTAATATTTTTAGTTATGACTATTTTTATTCATTAAAAATACAAAATTTTTATTTTTTTTACGAAAATATTTTTTTTATATAGTTAATGAAATAATTTTAGCCTAAGAGCAGATCATTTTAAACACACATATATGTTTAGTATCTTTACCGAATTTCATGCCAATCCATACATACTTTCTCAAGATATCATGCGCGCAATGACTTATGGGGTAAAAAAAAGAGCTATTTTGATTTCAACAATACACAAATTCTGTAAAGGGTTAATAAATTTCTAATGGTAGCATATTACAAAGTACAATCCGTTTAATCAATATCCAAAATTTCTTCTTTATGCATAAAAAGGCTTTGAAAATAGACTAATTCAAACTTTGAAGTTTTTCGTTAATTTTCGACGCGTTTAAAAGGTACAAGACCCCTTAAAGTATTATCACCTTTCTCCTATAATTAAAATGAAATTTGCCATTTTCCTGGTCCCCTGAGTCTATGACAATGTCATCCTCGACCTAGAATACTGCATGATAAGTTCTTTTGTGATATAGATTAATGCATTATGGCTTTAATTATTTGTTGAGGATGAGGAAGTTAAAAATATTTAACACTTCTGAGTTTTTTATTGAAGGAAAATAATTTTGGCATAGTTATGCTAATTTCACGAAAATGTTTTAATAAAATATTACTTTTGAAGCGTTTTCATTATTAAAAAAGTAATAATAATTAAAAACTTTTTGAATCTTTATAAAGAATGAAAGTTTCCTAATCAAACTTTAGATCGCACAAGCAAAGATATATATATACCCAAAAATGTGTATACTAATGCTAAAAACAATTCTAAACATATTTACACTAAATCTTGATTATGAAAATTACAGAACGATTTCACCATTGCAGATCATCTGATTAACGGCATTTTGGCAAAGAATAAAATGTGAAGCAGAAGCAAACGTTGGGACTTGCATAAAAAACTAATATACTTTAATTAAAAAATTTTAAATAAATTATTTACAAAGCAGAAAACACAACATTGTTCAATTCGAATGTACACAGACTATAGAGCCGATAAAAACATCGGAGAAAAGTTGTTTCAATTCTTCTGAATTATCGTCTGCGGATGAAAACAATCGAATAATAAAAAATTATGTCTTTCGCTTCACCTCAAATGCTTTTAGCTTTCTTTGTATTTTCTTGATTTTCTATGATTTAATTCGCAGTTTTTATTGAACGAAATAAGTAGATTTTGAATTTAATTTAAACTCTCATTCATATTAAGTCACAAATTGCGATTCACGTTTATCACATCCTCGTCTCGTCTTCTCCATTTTACACTAAAGGAGGGTCGAAGTATCTGCATTTTCTAAAGGTATTTAATGAGAAAACTGAGTTTTTCAAATTTCGTTTTCTGTATGCAATTGCTTACGCATGTTATTCTTTATTATTGCTTACAATTTTTATTTAAAATACATTTAAACATTTATTACGTGCAAATACTCAGAACACGATAACACAAGAAAGAAAAATAATCATGCATCAAGCATAGATTATGAAACATTTTCCAACACTTCCAGAATACTTTAACAAAAATTCCCCTTTTAATAAGGTGAAGGAGGTCTACAGCTACACTATAAAGAATAATTCGGAAACGTTACTTCAGATAGTGGGGCAGCAATGTGGCCCAAAATCTCAGTTATGTTTCCGCATATTTCGGTCTGATATTCGCAGACGTTTCCCATATTTCGGTCAGATATTCGGAAATGTTTCTGTATATTTCGGAAATGGTTCTGCATATTTCTGAAATGTTAGTGTATACTTCGGATATGTTAGTATACATTTCGTATGTGTTAGTGTATATTTCGGATATGTTTATGTGTATTTCGCAAATGTTTCTGTGCATTTCGGAAACCTTCCTGAACATGTCATAATTTGTTTAGTTAAGAAAGTAATACGCTTTTTCAAAAGAATTAATATTATCCGATTGAATTTTATTGCATAATAGTATTAGAGTTACTGTTAATCGTTTATTGCACATACAAAGTAAAGTAACTTATTCGAAATATATATTCTTATCCATGAATTTACACTGTAAAAAAAAAAAAAAAAAAAAAAAAAAAAAAAACAGACTAAAAAACGGAAATACTACTGGCAATCTAGACGCCAGTACTATTTCCGTTTTTTTACGGAAATTTTTCCCCAAAAATTACAGAAATATTTTCGTTTTTAATCAGAAAAACGGAACATTTTCTGTAATTTATGGGGAAATACGGAAATAGTACTGGGGTCTAGATTGCCAGTAGTATTTCCGTTTTTTTGTCCGTTTTTTTTTTTTTTTTTTTTTTTTTTTTTTACAGTGTATGATAGATATTAAATATTTGATTAATGAATAATAATGTACTAGTATTATAGGTAAAAATTTTAGAAAATGCATAACACATTTAAAAACCAGATTTCAGTAATTACCGCCCTTAGCCTGTTAAACCTGTGATGTTGGAATGCATTCTTACGTTTAAAATATCTCATCAGAAATTAATATTTTCAACTTTCTTTTTCATGTAGCTCTTAATTTTTTTTTATTTAAGGGGTTAACTCCAACCACAACCTCAAATCCGAGGTCATTTTTGATATTTTATTCTTGCTAGGGATCTGCACTTGCCGGGCTCGGGTCTATTTTCATTCACGGCACTCGGGCCGGACGTGTGCCTATTTTCATTCACGGCCCTCGGGCCGACCCGTCCCGGGCCATACTTTTTTCTGAAGGCTCGGGCCGGACCTAGTGATTACTCTCTTTACTGGCCGGCCCTGGTTCGGGCCTTACTTTTTTCCTGAAAGATCGGGCTGTGCCTTAATTTTTCCGTCCAAAGCCGGGACTGGTTTTATTTATCTTCAAAAATTTCAGTCCCGCTTTTGACCAGGCCCGTATGAAAATCATTGTCTCGGCGTAACCTTGTCCGTTCAAAGGTCAGTAAAATTAGACCACGGCCAAAAATCTTTGCAAAAAATGCATACATTTTAAATCGCCATTGTTCTATACTTAAACAATAAAAATTATTCTTTTTAAAGAATAGTAGATTTGTGCACTTATTAAAATATGGCTAAAGTAAAATATACTGAAATGTGTGAAAAAGAACCTGCCTATGATGGAATCCTGTCTTAAACTGAAAAATGTGTTGATCCATGCAAAATGAATATACTAATACGTAAGAAAAGATATATAATACATTTACACCTGCTAAGAAAGGAAATTGTCTATAACTAATTCTTTTTACTTTGCTATGCAATTCCGGTTTAGAAGATTTTTACTGTATAGCATTTTTCTGATTTTTAACACTTCAATACATGGAATATGGATTAACAATATTAATGGTAACTGAAACAGTTACGTACAACAAATAGAGATTTATTAAACAATTAAATATCGCAGGATGCGGCACTTCTATAAAAGTAAAGATTATAATCAATTCCTACTTAGGTCATCAAAGAAAAATTTAATATAAATCCTTAAGCTAATATCAGTTTTTGTTGCATCAAAATATCTCAATTTGTTGATTTTCTATAAGCAAGTAGGTTTACAATGGAAGTCTATGGGAATTTGGCGAAACATTAGAGATATCGCCAAGTTGGCGTCACTTTTGGCGACTCATTTTGGTCGCCAAATTTGGTGATATATCGCCAGGTTGGCGACAAACTTGGCGGTATTTGGCGACAGAACAGGTCCCCCCTATGGTAACCCCCCTTATGGATATGAAGATGCATTAAATGCTTCAATAACCAATGGCCGCCATTTTATCTCCCATTTAAAACTAAAACTAATTAATTAAAATTTAATTAATGAATTAATATTTGAAAAAACTATATTAACATCAATTGTCATCCAGTACAAGTTTAAAAAAATTATTTCAACTTAATAGAAGGACTAATAAGTATTTTATTAACGATTGAAAATTTGAACAAGATATATAAATAAATAAATAAATAAATATAGGGAGAGTGTGAACTAATAGTAGGAATTGAAAAAAAAAAGCTAAGATAGGAATTTTCAATTAAGCAAAGGAATTTACGACCGCAGAATAAAAATGATAAAGTATTATGCCATGAAGGAATAATTACCTTTTAAAGAATATAACGGCTATGCTTTTTGAATAAAAGGAAAGAAAGAAATAAAATTTAATTTAAATATTAGATTAAAATAACAATATATGATGCTTCATCATACATCTACTACAAGGAGCAGCTGACATGTGGACCGTCGTTGCCGCGCAACGGAGACAGAGGAAGGGGAGGGGGGGCACTAAGTTCTTGCTATCAGATCGACTTAAAATTCTGGAATGAAATAATCTACGAACTATATTTTCGCATGGTTACATTTGCCCTAAATCGATTTTTCCAAAATTTATGACCGGAAGTAATGTAATAAACCCTTAAAAAGATATTTCAAAAAGACATATTTAATTTTATTCGAAGTGTTAAAATCTCATTCACAGCTTCGCTAAGAATTTAAAACAAGAAATATCAAAATAAGCATATAGTTTAGAAATATTCTGTGAACTAAAAAAGAAAGAGACATCTTTAAAAAAATAAAGGAAGGAAATTAAAATTATTAACTTCCTTACGAGGTATTTTAGAAGGTGGGAATAAATTCCGCGCCCATAGGTTTAACATGGGAGAGAGAAATTGAAGACCTGACTGACCAACACTTAAAGGGATACTCTAAAGAAACAGGCTTTCCTCTGACAGAACTCAGAATCCCACGTTAATATAAGGACATTTAAAAAGAGTATTACTCTTTGTCTATTACAATCGAAGAGACCATAGCATAAAAGTGGCGTAAGTGACACAATCATCATTTTGAGAAAATGAGGTGTAAAGTTCAAAATATCTATTGGCGTTTACTGTCAAATGCCTCATTTATCAATTAAATTTTCTGTGAGTATTAAGATTTTTCAAATAGTAATTTACCAGAGGGTTAGAAGACCATTCTTCAATCTTCTTATGATTATCTTCAATCATATGATTAACTCAATTTTTTTTTTGTCACATACCACCTTTATAATCTGAGCTCTTCAATTATCCAAATTTGGTTTTCACCATCAGAAAGTTGACGTTTGACATCGACGTACTGAGTTCCCCAAAGTTATTTTCTAGCATTTTTAACAGTTCTTATTAAAACGCATACATTTTGAAAATTTTACTTTATCTTTTCTTTTCAAACAAAAGTATAAATCTACCCTATATATATAAAATCCTAATGAAACGAATTTATGAAACGGATATATGAAACGACTGAAATGAAACGAATTTATGAAACGACTGATTAAACAACTGATTACGTTTCGCGGCAATTTCTCCTAAAATATGGAATACTTTGCGATGAAATTAACATCAAAAATCCGTAATGGTCCGCAGGTCTCAAAACTAGTATTAGAATTTTTAAATTCGAAATAGTTTTCGAAATGTTAATTTTTCATTTGTATTTCATTACCATTTTATTTAATATACAAAACTTTCATTTCAAAATTAAAACATTTAAAATTATTGGCTTTCACTTCTTCTTTTTTTTTTTTTTTTTTAAACGAAACGAAAAGAAAAATATTAGGCGTACATGTCATATACGCACCGGGGTACCGTATTGGCACCAAAATGGCGTTATTTTGCCTGACATGGTAACCCGGCTATTGTTGCTTATTTATTAATAAATATTTATTTACATTTATTTTCTTTTTATTAAAAAAATTTTATAAATTGTTTTGTTCTATAGTTATTAATCATTTTTTATTTATTGTTATTTCATTTAAAAAATAATAGAAAATAATTTAAAAATACATATGTAATTGGTATTCGAAAACGAGGTTTACGCCAAATTGTCTTTAAAAAAATCACGCCAAACCCGTTTAAATAATGCAACAAATAATGACATTTAATTTCAAATTCAAAGCGATGTTTTAATGGTACTACTTAGTTATCTTGTCGACCAATTTCGCCAAATTATATAAATCGCCAAACCACTCACCAAATTATACAAATTGACGTAATTTTTATTTTAAATAACGAAAGAATAAATAAATTAGTATAACATTAATCCTTCTATATACTTCTATATATATAAAAAGCAACGATTTGGAAATGGACCAATGAAAATCTGCGTAGATACCACGAAACCCATATGATTGGTCAGAGCTTTCTGACGCTATATGGGGGTTACCAAGGGGGCTCTGTCACCAAACGTGGCCAAGTTTGACGCCAATGTGACGATATATTGCGAAATTTGGCGACCAAAATTAGCCGCCAAAAGTGAAGCCAACTTGGCTCTATTTCCAGTATTTTGCCAAATTTCCATTACTCCCATTGAAATCCAATAGGGTTTACTTGCTTGCAGAAAATCAACAAATTGAGATATTTCAATGCAACAAAAACTAATATTAGCTTATGAATAGAGCTTAATTGAACTATTTACATTATTTTTAAGCACAAACACTAACTATTTAAAATATTCGTAACACTATATATATAATTTTACACACATATGTTGGTGAAGAAAAGGCGGCGAAGTGAAAATTTCAGAGGAGAGGTGATTTATATGATTATTTATTTAGATTCAGAACAGAAACGCGAAACAATTACGTCAAGGATTGGCTACAAAATAGGGGATTGCTTCGCAATACCGAATGGGAATCGCGAAGCGATTACGCGGGGGGGCTGGTGAGCGTAGCGAGCAGGGGGGCGGAGCCCCCCCCTAGTCTAAAAATGTAACGATTTGGAAATGAGCCAAACGACTTGGAAACGGACCAATGAAAATCTGGGTAGATCTTCACGGTATCCCCATCCTAGATCAGCATCCATATTTTTTGTGACCGGGTATCTTTTTTCGTTAATATTAAGAAAACTGTCTCATACAAAAATAGGAAAATTGGTGGTATTAGAGAAAAATGTTTGATAAACATGCTGATGCAGACAGTTTTTAAATCGAACATTTTTTAAAAGAGATACTTAATGTTAAAGTTGGTAAAAATCGTTCCATTAAAAAAATTTTATAGGAGCAAAAGCTATGCATAGTAATTTAAACATTTTTAGATCATTTTATACGTTAAAAGTTCCCGGTGTGCAAACTGCATTTATTTTTTTAATTTGACTCATTTTTGAGGATTTATATCCATTTTAAATTCATTTTTTCAGCATTTCGAGAGATATTTTTTACATATTTTCGAAAAGGGTATTATTTTAAACTGTTGTCAATTTTAAAAACAGCGCAAAGACTAATATTTCCTTCAAATTAAAAATGTATTTACACACGACTATTATGAACAGAAAAAAAACTTTCAAATTAGAATTAAGTGATTAAGTGTTAAAAATCAGGAAAATATTGAAAATTACGTCAAAAAAACTGTAGTTACACGTGAATTTCAAAACAAAAAAGAACATTTTTAAATAATGGATATTTTAAAATGGATAATTTTTAAAATGGATAATTTTAAATAAATCTATTTATATAAAATCCAAGTCTCTGTGTGTCCCTCACGATTCCGGTAGGACCGCCTCATTGAAATGAGTAATTGTTGAAAAAAACTAATGCAGGGTTACCACAGTAGCGCCAAATGTTAGCCAACTTGGTGATAGCCGGGTAATTTGGTTAAATTTAAAACCATTAATCTTTCATAAAGGAGGTCACCGAAATTTAATTTAAACTCCGCTCTTTTAAGGTATTTTTCAAAATCTATGAGTGAGAAGTACATCTTTACATCTTCCTCCCGATGCTACTAATAAAATAACCGCCAATAGACGACGCTGTACTGTGTGAGCTCCTAACTGCGCGATTTTAATGTGCTTTAGGTACTTTTACAGAATAGGTGCCTTGGCGAAAAAGGAAATTTGGCAACATATTTTCCGGGAACCTATCCACTGTTTCATTTTATATACACACGCACTTTTTTTTAAAATATTTATACGATTTATTTAATATAAAAAAGACGTTTCTCTAATTTTATAAAGAAACAGATGTGATTTGTACATAAAAACATCAATAATATACATATAAAATAAACATATAAAACAAACAAAAACGCTCATCAAGTTTGTTTTTATAGCTAATTATATGATTTGACAACAAATCTCGATATTTTTCCGTTATACGGACACCATGCCAAAATGTATGCTAATGCGCCAATTATTTCAAAATGCTAAAAGATATTTTTAATTTTATGCCAGCAGTTTAATATGAGTTTTATTTTATTGCTTTATTTTATAACAGTTATTTGTTCACTTATTTTAAGTATATAATTGTGATTTAATGAAATAGTTCGTAAAAGTCTGGAATTTTCAAATGTTATATTTTTTAAATGCTCACTTTAGTATCGACAATGTTTTTACTTTTATTTTTCAAATGCTTCAATTCACGTGATTTTCATTTTGCGCCATCTATTACGCTTGGCGACAAAGGTATCCGTATAACGCAAACGAACCCAAATCTTACTTTCTGATGCCCAAATTACACCAAGCTTTTTTTTTAAAAAACGCCAAAGCTCCTACAGTGGAAAAGTAACAAACTGTCTATTATTTTGCGCTATCTGTGTTATAGTTTGTACTATATGTAAGTGGTGTGGAGCGAAGAGTTTAAAAATTAAATATTAAAGTTTCGGCACAGATGTCATATAATACACGCGTCGAATATTAGCGCGATTTTTTTTCTGACGCCAATGTCATATACACAACGGGTACTTAACTGGCGGCAAAGTGTCGTTATTTTGCTTGATATGGTAACCCGGATGTTGTTGTTTATGCTGTTGATGTTTTCGCCAAATTGGCGTATATGACAATTGTGCCAAAGTTTCTATAAAGCAATATAAGACTAAAAAATTAAGAATAAAATAAATGCAAAATAAGAGTAAAGAAGAAAGAAAAATCATGCTTTAAGCATAGAATATGCAGCACTTTCCAATACATCCTGAATGCTTTAACAAAACTTCGTTATTTGGGGGAAATAAGATAACTAAGTAAACATTTTAGAAGACGCATAAAAATTTTTAAAAATTGATTTCAGCAGTTACCGTCCATAACCAATAGTATCGTTATTACATGACACTATTTAACCAAAATTTAATTTAAACTACTCTTAAAACTACCGAAATCACATTTCCAGATATTATCATCCATAGACGGTTATGTATCCAATACTTTGCGTGACCCTGTATATCATTTTATCTATATTCTACAGACATTTCTTAGTAAACTAAATGCAGTTTAGCGTAAAAACGCATAACTCTTTTAAAAACCACCTTTAAGCAATTTACTCTCATACTCAATAACCCTTACGAATTCTTTTGTGTAGCCCTGCATATGAACTGTAGCATTTATACACACAGTATAGTATGCATAAATGTAGTGAAACATAAAAGCGCATATCATAATTAAAAATTCATTTCTAGCAATCATTGCTTATGTACAATACTTCGGAGAAAAGTTGCTTGGCGAGAAAGAAGTTTGTCAACGTATTTTCTGACAACGTATTTACTGCTTCATACTCACAAGCAACTTTTTCCATATGTATGCAATTTATTTAGGTAGTTGTTAGCTATCCCGTCGACCAGTTTCGCCAAATTATATAGATCGCCAAACCACTCGTCAAATTATACAAATTGACATAATTTTTATTTTTAAACACCGAAAGATCAATTAAATTAGCAAAACATTAATAAAAATACAAATATAACGTCGGATTAAAAATCACTTGATGACGTAAGAAACACATGATCATGTTTAATGTCAACCATTATTGGCATTTAATATTACAATTTGGCGACAGTAATTTGGTCGACGGGATAACTAACAAGTACCTTTATTTAATGTAAAAAAAGCTATTTACCCATTTTTTATAATAAACAGATGTAATTTTGGCACAGATGTCATATTCGCCCCATATTGGCGCGATTTTTTTCCGACGCCAATTTGGCGAAAACATCAACAGCATAAACAACAACGGAACAGATGTCATATTCGCCCATATTGGCGCGATTCTTTTCGGTTGCCAATTTGGCGAAAACATCAACATCATAATCAACATAATCCGGGTTACCACATCAAGCCCTTTGGCGCAAGTTAAGTACCCGTTGCCTATATGATATTGGCGACAGAAAAAAATTGCGCCAATATGGGGCGAATATGACATCTGTACCACAACAACATCCGGGTTACCATATCAAGCAAAATAACGACACTTTGGCGAGAGTTAAGTACCCGGTGTGTATATGACATTGGCGTCAGAAAAAAAATCGTGCCAATATGGGGCGAATGGTACAGATGTCATATTCGCCCCATATTCTCGCGATTTTTTTCAGTTGCCAATTTGACGAAAACATCAACAGCATAAACAACATAATCCGGGTTACCACATCAAGCAAAATAACGAAACTTTGGCGTAAGTTAAGTACCTGTTGCCTATATGATATTGGCGACAGAAAAAAATCGCGCCAATATGGGGCGAATATGACATCTGTGCCGGGCGAATATGACATCTGTGCCGTAATTTTTGCACAGATGTCATATACGCATCGGGGTTGGCGTGATTTTTCTCTGACACCAATTTGGCAGAAATCTCGCTTTCGAATACCAGTTACTTATACATTTTTAAATTATTTGCTATCATTTTGAAAAGGAAATAACTATAAATAAATAAAAGTTTGAATAATAGCTATAGAACAAAACAGTTTATATAATTAAAAACAGAAAATAAAAGCAAATAGACAATTTATTAATAAATAAAAAACAATAGCCTGGTTACCATAGCAGACAAAATAACACCATTTTGGCGCCAGTTAGGTATCTCGGTACATATCTGAAATCTGTGCCGTAATTTGTATATATATATATATAAATATTATATATATTTAGAAACGATTTTTTTATGTATATAAGTGCATATATAAACGAAAATAAAAGTTCATTAGATTTGTTTTCATAGCTGCTTGTATTTTTTGGCAACATATCTCACTTTCTGATGCCCGAATTGTGCCAAGCTTTTTTTAAACATGCGCTATAATGGAAAAGTACCTAAATAAATAATTAACAGAAATAACCAATTATACAAACTAAAACTTTTTATTTCGAGATCAAAGCATTGTTTTTAATTTCAATTAAAAATACATATATCCTTGGATAACTTTAATTGAAATTAGGTTCACAGCTTAATATCTCATTCCATAAACCTAAACAAACACAAGTGATTCATTCTTCGTGAAACTTAAAAAATTTTTAAATCATTGAGGTGATGATTCACAAAGTAAGTTCTCCAACAATCAATGGACAATATTCTAATGACATCATAGTAGATAAAATGGTGGCGGTATTGATTGTTTATGGTTTGAAAACACAAAGATTTAATTTTGCAATGTCTCTTAGTTACATTATTTTATTGTCATATTTATGAGCTCAGAACAAAAGCATATTTTTTCATTGTTTAGTTATTAAAGACAGAAAAAAATTATAAATGCATGATTTGAAAAATTTAAATAATTTTCTTTCTTAATACTAAAAAATAACAGCGGGTTTAAGCTAAATAAGTTTAACTGTTTAATTCTGTTGTAATGTTCAAAATAACTCTATTTATTAGATTTCAGTAAACAACATCAGAGCCCGATTAAACTTTGAAGTTAGCGGAATTACAATGTCATTTCAGGACCTTTCTTTTGGAGAAGCTTTTCTAATTTTCATATATACATGGAAACTCTTCAGTGTTAGAAATATTATTCTTAGGGCTGACATAACATGAGAACGGCCTGCAATTTTGCACAAGTTTTTGAAAACTACTTTATATCAGAAATTTTGCTAAAAACTGGTTACTTTTTTGTTATAGCGGCCCACACTATTAGGATTATGACAAGTTGTAGCCAATTTCGCCAACGTCGTAACCAAGATCGTGAAGCACACACATATAATACCATATAATACCACTTCATGAAATCGTATTTTTTTTTGGCTATGGCTATGTCTAGCGGGTTCTCCTTAAATTGGAAATATTCCGCCAGGATGGGGATATTTCCAATAATAGCGATTTTTGCCATCGTAATGAAGTTATGCATAGAATTGAACCAATTTTTTGTGAATGTTTTTGGCTATAGCCAGGCGGCCTCCTTCAATATGGAAACATTCCACTGGAGGGGGGGGGGGGGGGGGGAGAACACCATAATAGCGATTTTTGTGCCACTTTCATTCTTGTACCATTGAAAAGTGTATGAAGTTATGTATAGAATTGAACCAATTTTTTGGGGGGTATGTTTTTGGCTATGGCCAGCAGGTCCTCCTTCAATTTGAAAATATTCTGCTGGAAGGAGGCGCTATAATACGGATTTTTGTGTTATTTTCATTATTTTACCATTGAAAAGTGTATGAAGTTAAGCATAGAATTGAACCAATTTTGTGGTGTATATTTTTGACTATGGCCAGCAGTTTCTGTTTGAATTTGGAAATATTCTGCCAGAAGGTGGCACTATAACAGAGATTTTTGTAAAATTTTCTCGTTTTTCGCAGTTTTTTTTTTTTTTTTTTTTTTTTTTTTGTACTGTATATTGGCAGCTCATGAAGCGAAGGGAACTTCGCATCCTGCTAAGCTGGCTATTCACAAACAGCTGGTGTACAACAGAATAACGAAAATTTTTTTGATTTTAATAAATATCACGATCGAGATTAACTTATTCTGATTAATTGACTGAAGCAGAAATTTTAGACCAAAATCAAAGTTGGTATAATATTGAAGTATTAACATTTGGAACTACTTTTTGAAATATTAAGATGTATGAGGTAGAAGAAAGTTTTGGAATTGGCAGATCCTACTAATTGTTTTTGTAATTTCATTATAAATATTTAAAATTAAAAGTAATTTTCTTTTTACTTTTAAATATAAAAATAATTTAACTTAAAATAAAACTAAACGTGACTTAGAGCAAAAACAATATTAAATAATTAAAACAGAAAAAGGGCATCAACTAAACCTATGTTTGGAGAAAATAACTCTTTAATCATGGGTATATTAGTAGATATTTTATGTTTAAATTATAAAAAGAAAGTATGTAGTATTTCTTTGTGAAAATACTCTACAATTATACACATATTAATTGGTTAAAATTTGTTATACAAATTATCAGCATTTCATTGTACAAATTAATTATTAACAATTATCGATATAGTCAATCCCATATTCAAATCCAGTAGCAATTATCAGCATTTCTTTGTGCAAATAAACAGAATATTTTAATGTTTAAATTACATTTTTTATGCAATATTATTAATATATATTACAGGGTTTGAATGGCAGATACAGGGCTTGAATTTCGAAGCGGGATGGCAGGATTCGTGCTCTATTTATTATACCCTATTGTGAGCGGACGGCTCCTGTTTCCAAAAAATCATTTTCCAAAAATGTTTCTTTGTAAAACGACGAGCAAGTCTCAGGACCGACTGACAAATTTCGTGATATTTTCTACTATCGATGGGCAGATTTCATAGTTTCTTCTTACAACAGATTGACAAAATTCATGGTTGTTTTTCTGCATCTGACTAAAAAATTTTGCGCTTTTTCTCCACGACCGACTGACGAATTTCACAATTTTTTCTAGAGACAGATCGGTGAACTCCATAATTTTTTTTTCTCGAGATCAATTGATAAATATAGCAACTTTACACTAGATTAATATTAACACAATTATTCTAATTGTGTTACATCTAATATAGCAACTTTATTCTGTGACCAATTAGCAAATTTCCCTGTTTGTTCTTGCGACATACTGATGAAAGTAACGATTGTTTTTCTGCATCCAATTGAAAATTTTCGCGTTTTTTCTCTGCGACTGGCTGAGGAATTTCACGATATTTGCTCGTGACAGATCGATTAACGAATTTTGTGATATTTTCCCGCTGCCGATTTCCCCTGCACTTCAGTTTTCTTCTTGCGACCGGTCGACAAATTTTTTTATTTATTTTCACCATGATTAACGAAATCAGCGATATATATTTTTTTTAATGACCGATTTATGTATTTTGCGATTTTTTTCCCCTATGCCCAAAATAGCAAATAACTAAAAGGGCAGTAATGGCCACCGGAGACAGCCCTACCAAATTGGCCAATAGTCAGCACTCAACACAATGAGATTACACTTGTGGTGCACAGGAAGAAAAAAAAATTAGTTGAATTTAAAAAAACATGTTTAGAAATAACAAACTAGTTGATTCTTGCAATTCACAGATTAGAACATGACTTTTGAAATCAACCTTTTATCGTGTAATAGAAAAAATCAATGACTATTTCCTTTTCAAACTTTGGATATGGATTTAAAATTCCAATGCATAGAACATAGTTCAATTAACGAAAATACCAGGGACTACAGTTTTGACTATAATTCCATTAAGGATATAATAAAACAAGTTTGTTCAGAAGTGACATACAATCACCATAGGATATTGACAATAGAATCACCGATATGTATTATTCATGCATTTTTAACTTACTGTTAAAAATTAATGCACATCAGATTTTTCAAAGTTTTCTAAAATTTTTTAACAGGGCATAACCATGCGTTTCCGATAATTTCTAAAGTTATAAAAGTTGATCTGTGCTGTTTGTCAAAAGTGTAACTTGTGAAAGAGGCTAATGGAAGAGCAAAATGGAATAAAATCTAAATTAAGAAAATCATTTAGGAACCCAATTGTTAATTGCCCATAACATTAGGTGAAAGTTGAAAGATAGACATGGTATATATAAAACTTGATTCTGTTCTCTTTGTTTTAATAAAAATAAACATTTTGGATAATTATCTTGAGTTGTTAATTTAAATTATTTTAATGGTATTTTGTCATGTCTGTATAAATGTAATTCTTTAAGTGGTACATAAAAAATAACGGAGTTTAAAGATTTTTTTTTTCTCCTTTCTAACAGTTCAACTACCCTGCATTTTTAAATGTTGGGTGGGAAACTCCCCTCCTGGGGAAAACTTGAATTTCAAGCCCAAAAAATATAAGAGATATAGTTATATACTTAAAGAGATATAGTTTTTGTAAATTATATTTCAAAACATTTAAAATGTTTTAATGATGTGTGAAACATGCTTGTAATTTATTGTTCTGAGATGGCGTTATATAAAGAAATATTTCACCATATAACTAAAAACATATCTAGTGCCGGATATCCGATCGGATATCCGGCCGGATATCCGAATCCGGCAGGCAAAGGAGCTTCGGATATCCGGTATCCGATATCCGGCAAAATCAATATCCGATGCATCCCTAGATTTTTGTTACATACGTCAAATACGTTTTTCATTTTTCTCTTTTCTATAAATTTTTATTGGCACTCCAGGAAACTAAATTTAAATGAAAAAAAAGATAATAACATACACCGAGATGCTAAAATTTTGTATTATATTTTATTGTCTCTACATTATATTGGGTCTACTTTATAAGATTTTTCCTGTATTAGCTTTTGTTACCTCTTGTAAGATTTGTCACACTGTTTGCTTTAAAATGTTTGGCTCCCAAGTAAAGATAAACACTAGAAAACAGGAATTCTGCTTTTTTCAGAATTTAGTTCTCTCCCGTTCTAAAAAATATATACGTATATAAATATAGATAATACAAAACATATTTCAGCTTTAAGACTTAAAACACACGCTTTTATTTTATATAAAATGACGTCATTCGCATCCTCTGCAGAATTCCTCATTTACAATCCAGTCTTAAACAACATCTACAGTAAAGTATTCATATGACGTCACTATCGCTTAATAATACCTTCGAAAAAAAAAATCGCCTATATCTAATGATTGATATGCCTTCATTTGTTTGTAATATAGATAATTAAATTAAATATAGTTTATAATAGCTCCATGTTTTATCAGAAATCATACATTTATATTTTTTCAAAATAGCACGTATTTTAATTTAAAAAAAAATTTCAGTAGTTATGGTAAAAATGGCAACAAAAAGATATAATTACTATTTTCCAACTATTTTTTCTTTTCTTTCTACAGAAATGGAGTACTTGAGTTGCCAAAATTAAACAAATGGCGCTAAAAACTACAAAAATAAATAAATAAATAAATAAAAAATTAATGTCTCAAAAATAATTTGAGATGCTTTTTTCAAATAATTGCATTAAAAAGTATTTTTTTTTCCCAATACGACGGTATAAAAATTGAAAATATGTGATGCTTAGAGGTTTAAAAAATTGCAGTAGCGTATTTAACAGTGCAATGATACATCGGCTTTCATTGTAAAAAAAAAAACGGAGATTCTACTGGCAATCTAGACGCAGTACTATTTCCGTTTTTTTTACGGAACTTTTCCCCCATAAATTACAGAAAAATTTCCGTTTTTAATCAGAAAAACGGAAAATTTTCCGTAATTTATGGGGAAAAACTTCTGTAAAAATACGGAAATAGTACTGACGTCTAGATTGCCAGTAGAATCATCGTTTTTCAGTCCGTTTTTTTTCTACAGTGTTGTTTTACGACTGGCATATACAACAGAGCGTTATTTTTTGGAGACGACACTTTAATTGCTGGAAAAAAGAAATAGCATTTCGAGGCCTAAAGACATTTCAAATACATTTTTTACTTAACGATGTTTCTGAATTATGACATACTTCAAATTAATGAGCAATGTCATGTAATCCACATCTAAGCGTATAATCTACATCTAACTCTATATATATATATATATATATATATATACACTAGCTTTTACCCGCATCTCTGTTCACGCAGAATGTGTGTTTTGAAATTCAGAATGCAAATTTGAAGTATAAATTTTTAGACTTTTTTTTTCTTGCAAAATTTATCTAAATAATACTCATCAAAGTCCATTCAGTAGAACTTTTTAAAAAGCTATATCTTTCATAATCGGAGTCACCTAATCATAGAACTTTCTCCCGTAACTCTAAGCTGAGCATCGTAGAAAAATGTGTTATACTCTAAAACCTTTCCCCAATATTATTTAACTGCGTAAGTTCCATCGAAATCCATTCAGAAGAACTTTTCGAAAAGGCTGTTCTTTCGTGCTTGGTTGCATCTGGTTATAGAACTTTCACTCATAATTTTATAACTATGCAACCTAGAACAATATCTTGTATAAGCGAAACCTTTTCCAAAATTATCTGACAGTGTAAGTTCCATCAAAATCCATTCAGCAGAATCTTTTAAAAAGTTAAATCTTTCTTAATTGGATTCATCTGATTATAGAAATTTCTCATATAATTCTATAAGCAATGTAAAATATAATGTACAGTCGTGGAAAAAAAAAAAAAAAAGTAATCCCCCCCCCCCTACTAACTCCTCAACAAATTATCGTTAAACAAAAGTTACTGGAACCGAAAGATTGGAAATAAAGCCTACCTTAAAAAAAAAGTATATAAAATTTGCTTAGGGGGTCATCTACATATTTAAAGGAACCATAACTTGTTTTTTTTTTTTTTTTTCAATAGCAATACCCAATTTTAACGAGATATTTCAAATATTTGGTTCAAACTATGCCTAGATACCAAATGTCAAGTCATTTGAATGATAAGGTTTTGAATTATAAACATTCAAAATTGAGTGCTTCTAATGCTAAATTACATTTTCATATTTTCATTTATATCTCCTGGAATTATGCTCCTAATGTGCTAATTTTTTGTGTAGCAATAATACTAATATACCCAAACATAAATACGTTGAATTTGCAATTTTTATAATTTTATGATATGAATTATGAAATTAATATTCGAAAAAAATATGAATTGCAACCTACAATTTTTTTGATGAATATCGATTTATTAAGTCGTGCTTTTGAAAATCCAAAATTTCCCATTTTTCTTCCAAGTAGTTTTCAAATTATGCTTAAAAAACGGTAAAATGATGGTTTAAGGGGCCGTCTATGATAGAAGTGATTAGATATTTTGAAATTTTTTCTGCTTTTCTGTAATTTAGCAGGCTTCATTGGCTGCTTGAGTAGTGCTTAAGGTGCCTTGATCAAGAAGAGGGCTCTCTCGGTTAACAATCGAGTAACGAACTGCAATTTGGATACAGCCCTTAAAATACGCTCGTTTTAAAATAATTAATTTCTCGGAAACTTATGCTACGAATTGCATAAAAATTTGTTTTTAGGCTAATTGAAGGGTGTAGAGTTCATTTATGCTGTCAGAATTGTGTACTGCTATTGACAAAAAAAAAAAAAAAAAAAAAAAAAAAAAAAGCTATGGTTCGTTGTAATATGTAGATGGCCCCCTAAGCAAATTTTATATACACTGTTAAAAATTTGCAGCATTCTGGCAGGTCATTTGACCGTTTTTTCAGAAAACGGTAACACAACCGGTAATTTAACACTATTCTGACCATATTATTGGCCATTTTATGGTCAGAATATAGTTAAATTATGGTTACGAAACCGTTTTTTCAAAAAACGGTCAAATGACCTGCCAGAATGCTGCAAAATTTTTAACAGTGTACGTCATTTAAAAGTAGACTTTCTTTCCAATCGTTCGGTACCAGTAACTTTCTTCTACGATAATTTGTTGAGGAATTAGTGGGAGGTGTTTACTTTTTTTTTTCCCACGACTGTAATAATACATTACCTGAAAAATTATCTATGCCAAGTCCCATCAAAAGCCATCTAACAGAACTGAATTTATAAGCTACCCCAACAAATTTCCATTTGCATTTGATATACAGGGTGTCTCCGAATTCATGGGCCAAACTGTAAGGGATGGTAAAATACACATGAAGAAGCAATTTTGGTACAGCAATGTGGGGTCGGAAATGAAAAGTTTTTGCGAAAAACAAAGAAGTGCGGAGGAAATGAAACCAAGTGTTTTATTGGCATAACAATTACAGTAAGTGCTCAAATGTGCTAACACCAACCTCGATACTTACCTGGCGCAACAGTCGCGTCAACTTTTCAAAAATATTGGGTGGCACAAAACCTTTTGAGTAAAATAACACATATAATTTTTTCCCCTTAGTGTGTATGTGTTTGGATAAAGAGAAGGGGAGGAGCGAATGATCAAAGATGATAATTCGAAGTTCAATTATGTTTTTTCTAATCATTTTTTTTAATAATTATAACTTTATTATAATTTTATAAGTAACTAGGGGGCTCTGCCACCTGCAAGCTACGCTCGCCAACCCCCGTTCAGACACTGTAGAATCTAAAAGCACGCTAATCTAATTGGTTTTAAAAAGATTAGAGAAGATTGAATCAGACGGAAAAAACCTGTAGCGATCTCCCTGTAAACGGGTTTCCATTCAATCCCCTTTGATGCAAAAATATAAGGTAGAATCAGTTGCTGTTAAGACATCCAATGGTTGTTTTCGTGTTTGGTTAAAGAAGATCAGTTAAACATTTGAAAAGAAGCTAAAATAAATGTTTTAACAGCGTTATAAAACGGTTGACATAATACAATTACTAAAATTTACTTCTTTAACCCCTTCAAGGGCGGTGGTTCATTCTTGGACCACTTAATTTTAATTCTTAAATGCCACATTAGCATAAGAATATTGGGATGAAAATTTTCCTTTTATTGAGTAAGTGAACAAAAGCATTTTTGTATTTCGAAATTTGTTTGTAAATTCTGGTGCCATTCACTGATTTCAAGATTTTACGAATAGAAGTGCGTTGTCCGTGAAAGGGTTAAACGAATATATTTATTATTTTAAAGTTCCCTTTCCCTTTTAATATTCACGTGTAAATACAATTTTCAGGACATAATTTTCAATATTTTCCTGCCTTTAACACGTGCTCATTTAATAGTAATTTTAAAGTTTTTTTTCTGTTTTTAATAATCACGTGAAAATAAATTTTTAATCGTTAGGAAATATTATTCTTTACGCTGTTTTTAAAATTAAAAACAATCTCTATAATAATAGCCTAAGTCATGTGACTATCATCAGCAGCTCCAGGCGGATCCCTTCGCTTTTTATATTCCAGGCGGCCATTTTGGTACTTTAATGTTAGCCAGCCACAGGTGTGATAAGTCGCCGAATATTATTCTATCCCCATTATTTCGTTTATATTATAATAGTCCAAGTCATGTAACTGCCATAAACAACGGGCTGATTCCTTCGCTTTTCATAAGAAAGGTTTCCATTTTGATTAAAAAATCAAAATTCTTTTTTCGAATAAAACTACATAAAAGTTGCCATGATCACAAAGAATTCCTGGTACTTTTATGTTAGCCGGGTGAAAATCTCGCCAATAGCTTTTTTTTAACTCGCCAGTTAGCATTTTTTTATTTTTCGAGCGGTAAGTTAAAACGGTGCTACTTGGTTATCCCATAGACCAAAAATCTGTCGCCAAACTATAAGATTAAATGCCAATAATGGTTGATCGTAAATGTCACATTCACTTAACTTTAAGGAAGTTACACATGTTCACGCCATCAAGTGATTTTTATTTCGACGTTTTATTTGTATTTTTATTAATGTTATACTAATTTACTTGTTCTTTTGTTATTTAAAATTAAAAAATATGTCAATTTGTATAATTTGGCTATTTATATAATTTGGCAAAATTGGTCGACGGGAGAAGTAATAACATTAAAACGTTGCTTTGAAGTGGAAATTAAATATCATGATTTGTTGCATTGTCACATACGCACCGGTTTTGGCGTGATTTTTTTTACGACAATTTGGCGAAAACATCGTTTTCAAATACCTGTTACATATGTATTTTTAAATTATTTTCTATTATTTTTAAAATGAAATAACAATAAATAAAAAAAATTAATTAATAACTGTAGAACAAAACAATTTATAACATTTTTTGTAAATAAAAAAATAAATTCAAATAAACATTTATTAATAAATATGCAACAATAGCCGGGTTACCATGTCAGGCAAAATAACGCCATTTTGGCGCGAATTAGGTACCCCGTTGCGCATATGACATCTGTGCCTAATATTTTTCTTTTCGTTTGGTTTAACCCTAGATCTACCGGGAATTTTATTCAAGTTTTAATAAAACGTTCTACACCAGAATTTTTATTTAAAACTATTTAACTTATTTATTTACCTTATTTTTGTCTGGTTTATATACTTAGTTTATTTTAAAGAAATTTCTGGTTTGAATGAATATTTTGTATATACCTGTCGGGTCCAATGGACCCGTCTGGTAGACGGAGGGTTAAAAAAAAAATGAAGTAAAAGCCATTTATTTTAAAGGTTTCAAATTTAAATGAAAGTTTTGTATTAAATAAAATGATAATGAAATACAAATTGAATTCTGAATAAAAGTAACATGGTGCATTTCTTAGCATACATTTAAGGAAGGCCAAACTCGTCGCCAAATTAATTTAAAATAATCTTTTCTAAAATATGAAAAAGTTGCCATCATTAGAAAAAAAGTATTTAAAATTAGAAAAAAATTAATATTTCGAAAACTAATTCTAATTTTAAAATTCTAATACCAGTTTTGAGATCTGCGGGTCAATACTGATTTTTGGTGTTAATTTCATCGCAAAGTATTCCATATTTTAGTAGAAATCGCCGTGAAACGTAATCAGTTGTTTAATCAGTCGTTTCATAGAATCGTTACATAAATTCGATTCATTAGGATTATATATATATAGGGTAGATAGATTTTATTAAATTACATTCTTATATATTCAAGTTCTTCCTTATAAATACATTTATATTTATTATAAATAACATTGGAATTGCTGACTATTGAAAGATCAAAAAACTAAATGTCAAGAAAAGCATACATTTTTAGGTGCGTTCGTAATTATATAAATACGTAGCACCTATAGTCGTCGTTCAGTCTGTCTGTCCGCATATAACAAACCAAAAACTACCTGGTCTGAAATTTTAAATATATGATTGTTGCAAAAATTTGTCGAGCCATTTCAAATTTTATGAAAATCGGATGTATAGTTTAATTACAGGGACAGTCAAAAGTTTTTCTTTACATTACGGCCAATGGGAACAATTATTGCAAGTGCATTTTAATGATGTTACTGCCTTCCGAATGGTCTGAAATTTTAAATATATAATTGTTGCAAAATTTTGTCGAGTCATTTTAAATTTTATGAAAATCGGATGTATAGTTTAATTACAGGGACAGTCAACATTTTTCCGTTTCATTAAGGCCTATGGGAAAAAATTATTTCAAGTGCATTTTAATGATGTTACAGCCTTTTGAACAGAATGAAATGGATATCCACTTATGAAGTGCACTAAAATATACATTCAGTACAATATGCGGTGCAAAAAATATTTATAAAACTAGTTAATGTACGAACGCACCTCATTTGACACGTTTGACGAGCAATTTCCAACTTTTTGTCACTCGAGTACTTTATCAATTCAAAGACATCAAATCAGATAGCAAAATAGGCAGGAATATTTGATTTTTGTGAGAAATTTAACTATACATCCGCTGAAGGGGTTTTCAGTGCTCCTAAGTCTAATTGATGTCCTTTTCTATTTTCAAGCAAAATTATTTTGAGAACGTTAATAAAACCAAACTTCATTTCAGTGATTAAAAAAATAAATAAATAAATAGCGAATTAAGGTTAGTTGGGGCAACTGGGCCATGATTTTACAATGTGACTCTGGAGCTTCTGACAATTCAGCTTCAAAAAGCTAATGTTCATTTGAATTGAAGTCTGAACTTCTGTAAATGTGTTCAGTTAGGTTCCCTCTATCAGACAGACCCTCTATCAAAATTACATTTTAATATTTAAAAATATAAAAATATGTATATTTCATCTTTCTTTCCTCATGGGTCCAGTTGCCCCCCAAAAATGGGGTAATTGGACCAGGGGGGGGGGGGGGGGGTCTATGTTCCACACGCGTTCATATTTTTCCCTATCGGATATCAGGTCCTGTTTGAAAAAGTGTAAACAACTTAAAAAAATCTAAACCAGGCAGATCATGTAAATTGTATGTCAATAAACAGCGTTGTAAGGGAAACCATTGCTGTCAATGTGTCTAAAAAGAGCACTAAAAGTGAAAATATTAGATTTATTTATACCAACAACATAAAACTTAAGGAAGTACTTATGTACTTTAGTATAAATAATAAGTATAAAAGTCACATGGGTGTTTTAAGGAAAAAAATAGTAAGCTAAATCTATAAACAAACGGCTACGTAAGTACTTAAGTATTTTATCTTTATCCAGGAGGCGCATTTATATAGGGAAATTTTTATTGTTCCTACCAGAACCCTTAAAGAAAGGTGCGATGAAGATATTATTTTCAAATAGTGGTAGGAACGATAAAAGTTTCCCTATAGAATGCGACCCCTGTGTATAGTACAATTTCAAGGTCTGGCTATCTCGCTTTCAGGGGCAAGGTACTTGCATTCGTAAAATGTTGAATTAATTTAATGACACCAATATTAACAAGAGAATCTATCTGAAAACAAGTAAAAGTATATTTTCGCGTACTTAATAAAGGTGAAATTTTCATTATAAAATTCAGGTGCCAATGTGAGGGGTCAAGAAATTTGGTTTGATACCACTCAATATGCTTTTTTAAAATTTCATTACGTAATTTTAATAAGATATTCTATCATTTTCTTTATTGTGAGCAAAAAACAATGGAGAAATTTACTTCCCTTAGTAAGTGAAACAGAAAAAAATTATTTATAATTATTGGGGTAACTGGATCCAGCATGTTACAGTTACCCCGGATACATGTCCCAGTTACCCCATTCTTGAGAAATTTATGGGGTAACTGGGACACCGGGCTTACATTTGAAACATGAAGTAAATATGCATAGATACCTAATAATATTAATGTAGTTATATGTCTAATCTTTTAAAAAAAAATGATTGTTTAATAAAAGTACTTACAGTATTTTAATAATAAACAGAGGAAGTTCAACCATATTGACGTTGTTTTTAAAAAAAGAAAAGTAAATTTTTGACAAGCTATCACAGCAAAGTGAGAGTTATGATTGAGTTGATACACGTTGTTTTAGGAAGTGGATATTAAGGGGCATTGTTCACAAAAGCTAAAACTTAAAAAACACCAACAGTTTTTTATAAAATAGCCTATGGCTCAGTTACCTCGTGGGTCCAGTTACCCCAACTAACCTTAAATCAATTGAAATTGGGTTTGCGGAGAGATCAAATTATTGGGTGGGCTCGCGCTTCATGGGCCAATATAAGTTGGCGTCACTGCCTGGCACCGTCTCTAGCAAGTGATTGACGTATCTTTTCGAAGGTTCCAGATGTCGCATCTATGAGACACCACTTGACTCTGATCAGGACCTCATTGCAAGACTTTCAGTCGTTACTACACATGTTCGTGAAACACTTGGAATTGCAAAAAGGTATGCCAATTACTTGCTAGACGCTGCCAGTGTCACATTGGAGAACTTACTGTAATTGTTATGGCAATAAAACGCTCGTTTTCATTTCCTCGCATTTCTCGCTTTTCTCCAGAACTTTTCATTTCCGATCCCACATTGCTGTACCAAAAGCGCTTCTTTATGTACACTTTATCTTCCCTTACAGTTTGGCCCATGCAAAATTCGCCGCGGCGAGCGGCCTCTCTTCGTCTGCAGCCCTTTATTCTTCTACTCTATCCCGACTCTTTTGCGGAAGCAAGGTTCATAGGTCCCCAGCCACGTCCTGAGTGAAAGACTCTCTAGCGAAAGCCAGTTTGAAAAAAAATAATAAAAAATTGAAACCGGACAAATTTAAAAGGAAAATTACACAAATTAAAGACACCGAAAAGCGGGAATGGAGGGCTCAGGGCCCTTAGAAAGGCTCTTAGAAAAAACTGTAAATTTATGAGCGTCTGACCTTCAATTTTCACGGGCAACAGCCTTATTTGATTGAAAACGGTCTGATCCATCAAATAAGCGTCGTTATCCCTTAGATTCTTGGAAAATTAAGGGCAGTCCACATATTCTTACAGTTCTAGCCCATCTGCTAGCAAAAATATGGTACGACCCCATACATTTTCCTCCGCTAGGGTGTAACCCTTCATTTTAGTCGTGTTTCGAAAAATAATGTCACTTAACCGCGATCGTAACATATTTTTTAACTCGCCAAAAAAAGCGATTCTGTGATGATTATCTAACGTGCTTCGTGATACGGATCAGTAAGTAAAGTGTTATTGTGTTTTGAAGTGCATTATATCTTTTTCCCGTAAAATTACGGGCTGCACAAAAGGATGGGCATGGATTTTTTGGTTGTTACGGGGTATGACTGGAATCTCTGCTGCCGGCCTCTGCCCGTACTTTTACAGGTATATTTTTAACAGTGAAATCGGGGACACCCTGTATACAGTAGATAAAACATATATCTGTTTTGTTTTTAAAGACAGTATTTTGTACTTTAAAATTTTTCATTTGTTTTCTAGAAATTCAGAAAGAATTTTAACTAATTTTAACAAGTTGGAAATTGCTCGTCAAACGTGGCAAATGAGGTCCGTTCGTACTATAACTAGTTTATAATTATTTTTTGCACCCCATATTGAACTAAATGTATATTTTTTTGCACTTTATAAGTGCATAGTCTGTAACATTATTAAAATGCACTTGCAATAATTTTTTTCCCATTCCCCGTAATGTAACGGAACACCTTTGACTGTCCCTGTAATTAAACTATACATCCGATTTTCATAAAATTTGAAATGGCTCGACAAAATTTTGCAACAATTATATTTTTTAAATTTCAGACCATTCGGAAGGCTGTAACATCATTAAAATGCACTTGCAATAATTGTTCCCATTGGCCGTAATGTAAAGAAAAACTTTTGACTGTCCCTGTAATTAAACTATACATCCGATTTTCATAAAATTTGAAATGGCTCGACAAATTTTTGCAACAATCATATATTTAAAATTTCAGACCATTCGGTTGGGTAGTTTTTGCTCTGTTATATGCGGACAGACAGGCGGACAGACGGACAGACGGACTGAACGACGACTATAGGTGCTACGTATTTATATAATTACGAACGCACCTAAAAAGACAAAAAATTATACTAAAACATTTTCTTCAAACTAGTGTAATTAACTAAGCATAACTATTCCTTTTACTAAAGGCATTTTCTTTCATTAAAATGCTCAGAGGGGATAAAATTTTCCAACTTCCTCATCTTCTGCTAATAAGCCTTAATTATGCACCTTTTATTCATAATGCATTAATCTACATGACAAAAGCACTTATTACGCAGTTTTACACATTGAAGACGACATTGTCATAGGCCCAGGAGGCGAGAAATTTCTTTTTAATTAGAAGAAGAAGAATGATGATTATACAAAAACAGCGAAGACTGATAACTCATTTTTATTGAATTTTAAGATTAAAAGAGCTTTCGATATGAGGTAAATTAAATAATCAGATTTTTAAAGATAAAAAATACTTCCTACTAGTATATATTTGTGTTAATACATTATTTCACTGTGCGTTCGTAATTATATAAATACGTAGCACCTATAATCGTGGTCTGGTCCGTCCGTCCATCTGTCTGCCCATCTGTCCGCATATAACAGAGCAAAAACTACCCAACCGAATGGTTTGAAATTTAATGTATATAATCGTTGCAGAATTTTTTTCAAGTCATTTCAAATTATATGAAATTCGAATCAAAACTTAAAATGAAATTAATAAAAGTTTTCTCCATTCTATTAAATCCTATCATGCGCAATTAATTCGATGATATCCCGTTATAAGTAATGATTCTATGTTGCCATGGTGATTATGTCCTATTTAAGATGGATTCATATTATTTCCGTATTACTGGATTTAATATATATAATAGTAATAAATTTTGAATTCATGCATTTTTGCATAATCCAAGTGCAACAGCCATTGCACCAAGATCTGAATATTTATAAAACTAGTTATTGTACGAACGCACCTCATTTGCCACGTTTGACGTGCAATTTCCGACTTGTTAATACTTTCTAACAGAGTTGAAAAGTATTTCGTTGACTTTGGTTTCTGTGTCTGCCGTCTACCTGTGTTCTAACTCTCGTAAATATACTCGGATTGTCATGTAATTGATATATTTTATTGATGTTTGCTATGGCATGTTCGCTATTAAAAATGAGTGGGTAGCATTTATAATTCATTTACAGGGACACTCAAAAGGATCCCGTTAAATTTTGGCCTTGGAGAAAAATATTTTGCGTCGCATTTTAAACATTTTACACTATTTCCAGTATAATGAAATTTGTATAACCATATTAAGGTACAATATAAGATGCTTATTGTAGAATATAACGTGCATAAAAGTTATCATTAATAAACAGCGACACGCAAAAGATTTCGGTTGCAGTACTGTCTATAAGCGATAAATACTGTCAGTTCTGGTATCCATATGTTTTTAAGTTTTACTGCATTTTTACTTTATTCTATCTTTACAAGAAAAAAATATTGCATTCGTGAAAAATTTCCTCTTCCGGTTTTTGATTGATTTATACGTTTTAGAAGGGCACCGGAACGCGATTTGACGTTTTTTAGAAAATGTCTGCCAGCCACTCTGTGAGTCTGTCCGCCTGTACGTGACAAAAATTTTGTGGCCACTCTATCTCAAGAACTATTGCACGGAATTTCACAAAACTTTAGATTCAGTTAGACCTTGATATAAACTGGCCCTGATTAGTTTTTGGTGTATATCGCCCTACAGGTGGCGCTTCTATGGTGCATCTTTCGCGATTTTCGCAATAGCTTTTTCTCAAGAACTAATGCACGGATTTTCATAAACTTCAGATTCAGTTAGCCCTTGATATGAATAGGTGCTGATTACGTTTTGGTGTAAATCGCCTAACAAGTGGCACTACTATGCTGCATTTTTTATGATTTCCGCAATAGCTCTATCTCAAGAACCAATGCACGAATTTTCATCAAACTTCAGATTCAGGTATACCTTGATAAATATTGGTGCTTATTATGTTTCGGTGTAAATCGCCTAACACGTGGCTCTGCTATGCTGCATTTTTCACGATTTCTGCTATAGCTCTATCTCAAAAACTAATGCACGGATTTTCATCAAACTTCAGATTCAGTTGGACATTAACATAAGTTGTTGATGGTTAGATTTTGGTGTAAACCACCAACAGGTAGCGCTACTATGCTTCATTTTGCATGATTTACACTATTTTATCGCGATAGTCATATCTCAAGAACTAATGCACGGAATTTCATATTTTCAGAATCCCCATGATGGGCATAGATTGCCATTTAATTTTTTCACTGTGCTAATTTTGAAGTATATTAACATGTAATGAGATAGGAGAGAGTTTTGGGATTGGCACATCCGAAGAGTTTCTTAGTGCGTTGTGTGTGTAAATTCTATAGCTCATATACAGGGTTACACAAAAAAAATTCGTAAGGATTACTCTATATAAGCGTGATTTGCTTAAGAGTATTTCTTAAATGAATTATGCATTTTCCAGACGAAGTATATTTTGTATAATGAGACATTTGCAGAATATAAATATACATTCATTACAGAGCTACGCAAAGAGCCGCGAAAACATTGCCGTTTATGGATGGTAATTTCTGAAAGTACGTTTTCAGTTTTAGATTCAAATTAATGTCAAAATAAGAAATTGCTGATTACATTTAGGTCATAAACTGTAATTAAACTCAAATTTTGAAATGGTTGTTGGTGTTGCAATTGGGTTGGTGCCAAGACCTATTGCCACCATAATATTACATTAATACTACAAAATCCTTATCCAATTAAATTAAAGGCTTCGCTTATATTTGACTATTTCGCCTTCTGCTGAGAAAAATCAGAAATACTAATATAAAATCAGGTCCCCGGGTGAGGTAGCATTTAAGGTTCCCTTTCTGACGTCAGCAAAATGAGAGTCTCTAAAGATTATGATTATCGGGACCTTATCCAGTGGACTCATGCCTAGAACAGGATCATCGAAATGGACAAAAACTAAGAAATTTGCTCAATGAACAGGTCAGTTATATGAACGAGTCAGTCATTTTATTACATCCATTAGCGAATTCTTTAAAATGGTGCGATTCCAGACGCTATAGAATATACATACTAGAAGATAGCCGGTCAGAATGATGTGTTTGCATTTAAAAAGATCTATGACCTTCAATTTTTTATAAATAATAAAATTGTAAGACTACAGTTCCTAATAAATTTGTTAGCTAATAGTAAAAAAGTAGCCCTTCCGGCCAATGCCGGGAGGAAGAAGTAGCTTTCATATTCCTTATTTTTTAAAAGCCAGCTTATATTATTCAAACAATCGGAGCTCAAATTAGTAGAAACCCGGTTATAGAAGATTAAATACTAATTTTTGTCAATACTAAATATGAATGAGAATTTCTCAAAATTAGTCAGCGTTATCAAAGCTGGTTTTATTTAAAGTGATTTATATTCGGTCGTCAAATTCGGCGATATCTTGAAGTGCCTGCCATTTTAAAACAACATGATAGGTGCAACAAAGCTAACCAATGAACTTGGTCAAGACCTTAGTAATACCTTTGCATATGCTCACTCACATCTAAATTGTTTGATATATACGAGTGCTGTCGCAGGAAAAAAATCAGATTTTTCAAAATGTCACCCACATTAGAAATTCAAACTGCTATATCTCAAACATTTTTTAAGATAAAGACAAAACAAAAAATGCTCCGGGATCTTTGTATCAAGCTCAAACACATAAGAAAAAACCTTTTTCAATTTCTAATTTTTTTGTACCTCATATTAAATTTTAAATTTTTTTAAATTTTTTAAATGGCCTCCATTTTGAAACAAGATGGCGGATGAAGTTGGCAAACGAACTCGGCCGAGAGATTGCTATGTACTACGCACATGCCTTGTCACATCCAAATCGGTTCGTAAATACACGTATTATCGCGTGACAAAAATCAAATCGTTTCAAAATGTCAGCCATGCTATACTCAAATTGAAAACTCACTAAACTGAAAACTGAGCCATTTTTTAAGATATAAGACGAAACGAAAAATGCTCCGAAATCTTTGTATCAAGGTCAAACACATAAGAAAAAATCTTTTTCAATTTCTATTTTTTTTTTTTTTTTTTTGTACCTCATTTTAAATTTAAATTTTTTTTAAACTTTTAAATGGCCTCCATTTTGAAACAAGATGGAGGATGAAGTTGGCCAACGTACTCGGTCGATACATTGGTATGTACTATGTATACACCAAGTTATATCCAAATCCGTTCATAAATACGCGTGTTATCGCGTGACAAAAATCAGATCTTTTCAAATTGTCAGCCACACTAGAATTTCAAAGAGCTATAACTCAACCGTTCTTTAAGATATAGACGAAACAAAAAAAGCTCTGGAATCTTTGTATCAAGTTCAAACCCATAAGAAAAAAATCTTTTTCAATTTCTAATTTTTTTGTTCCTCATTTTAAATTATTTTTTTTTTAATTTTTAAATGGCCGCCATTTTGAAACAAGATGGCGTATGCAGCTGGCCAACTAACTCGGTCGAGACATTGCTATGTACTATATACACACCAAATTATATCCAAATCGGTTCATAAATACGAGAGTTACAGTATGACAAAGATCAGATATTATATATATATATATATATATATATATATATATCACATTTGAACGGAGGGTAGTTTCGGGGTCTGGGGGTCATGATCGGTGAAAATATACCAAAATTTTTCGAAATCGTTTTCCTCCGAACTGCTGCAATAGATAGCTCCAAATGTCACATCCAAATCGTCTCATAAATACGCGTATTATCGCGTGACAAAAATCAGATCGTTTCAAAATGTCAACCATGCTAGAAATTAAAAGTGCTATAACTTAACCATTTTTTAAGATATAAACGAAACAAAAAATGCTCTGGAATCTTTGTATCAAGTTCAAATCCATAACAAAAAAATCTTGGTACTTTTCGGTTAGACGGGCGCCAGTGTTATATATACACATATATATATATGCACATATATGTATGCATATACAAATATTAGGTTGTAACGAAAGTTTTCCGCCAAAAAAAGTTCTTAACCCTTCACTGCACGATTTTTTCTATTTGTATGAAAAAAATTATTTGAATTCTATATATCGTTCTAATAATGGGAAAAATAGTAAAAAACATTAAATTTAAAATTTTCAGCTAAAATTTGATATTTTATGGCGTGTACCCTATGTACACAATTACGTTTTAAAAATATTGTACTGCTATATTTTACAACTAAATGAGCTTAAATTAATTAATTTTATCTTCTTAACACTCTGCAACTTTGTTTATATTAATATTTTTAAGTATTCAGTAAAAATAATGAAAGTAAATTCTACCTTAATAGCTTGATCGAATTTTTTTTTTTTGTTTCCGAAGAACAAATTCTAATTTTTTGTCAAATACAGCCTTCTGACATGGTCAAAATAAGTGTTATTCCATTCTTTGGACTGTTCTTAATCTGGGATAGAGATCATATTGGCCAAATTCATGGCACATAATAAGAATTACAGTGTTTTTTTTAGGTATGTGCCAGATGTGGCACGTCGTGCAGTGAAGGATTAATAAAGTTAGAAAAAATCATGAAAGCGGTACCTTTAGTGCGGGTAAATACCACCCGAATCTATTGTTTTCTGCCAACGTTTTGGTAGTTTTTCGAAGCCTTCGGCCCAGAAACTTGGGGGTCGCGAGTCCAAAAGCAGATCAACCTCATTTCGGACGTCCCATGCAGAATTGAAGATAGCGCCAGCAAGATGTAGCTGCAGGTGTGAAAAAAGGTAGAAGTCCGAAGAAGAGATGTCGGGGCTATATGGTGCCGGTGCGTGTGGCAAAAGGTCCCATAGAGAGTCCATTCAGAGTCAAATCGGTGAATGCAGACACATGTGATCTAGTATTATCTTGATGAAACATTACCTTCTTGCGGCGAAACTGATTTTGACGTTTTGCCTTGATAGCAGCGTCAACATGGACTAGTATCTAGCTGCATACCTTACTGTCCATGATTTTACCTTTTTCCAGATATTCTTTGTGGATAATACCACGGCAATCCCACCAGATACAAAACATTATCTTTTTATTAGTCAAATTGCGCTTTGCGATGCTGCCGACCGGTACGCCGGGCGCAAACTAACCCCCTTTTCGGATTGTGTTGAAGTAAATCGACTTTTCGTCACAAGTGACGATCCGGTGCAGAATTTTGTCCTTGCGTTGATATTCGAGCAGATTAGTGCAGGCCTGAACACGTCTGCCCTTATCTGCTTCAGTCAGCTCATGCGGCACCCAGCGATTGAACTTGTACGTCAAGTTTATGCGATGTATAGCGCGACTAATGGACATGGCACTAATGTCTAACTCCTTTAGAGGTCTGCACGGGCCCGGGCTTGGCCCGAGGCCCGTACCCGGCCTGGCGGAATGAAGGCGAAATTTCCAACGGGCCAGGCCGGCAGAATTAGGACAATTTTTTCAACGGGCCGGGCCGGGTGGCAAAAAAATTGAACGGGCCTGCAGGGCCGGGCCGATAAAAAAAATTAATCGGGCCTATCGGCCCGATATAAGAATTTAAGCGAAGCAGATAAAATACGAGCCATTTTCAATGAATATGATTTTCTCGAGAAGTATAAATGTGCGTCACGAGCCGATGCGAGTTTAACAACATCAATACAGATATGTAACATGTCCATCGTAGAGAGATCGGCATCGTACAGTTACAAGATGTCTGATTACGGGTTTAATTTTTTTTTTCAGCAGACTCGTGCCGGGACGGAACTGGTCTGAATCGATCTCAGGATGTGTAGGACAGGCATTATGTTTTGTAAAAGTATTAATAGTGATAATGAACTTCTGTTAACAGTATCTTTGGAAATATACCTTAAGGGGTTGTCATATTCACTGCTCAACAATGCGAAACTTTCAAACACATTTTCTGACTCATTTTTAACTATAAAGGCATAAAATTCACAGGCCTGACTATTGAAGGCATTTGGAAACGAATAGCTTTCTCCATATTTGATAAATTACTTACAGAGATAACAGAGATTCTTGTCATGTGACTGTACGTTTTTCTCCTTTCCTGTGCTATCGCTTCCGGAAATTCGATTCATAACACTAACTTTGGCAGTATTTTCAGAGAAAGATATATTGCTTTTATCTATGAAAAAGACGGCATTTACATAGTTTTTGAATAAGAATACCTGCCAATCTTACACGTTTCCGAAAAGAAATGAATTCTCAAATGTGTCGAAATGTAACTTCTATCGATTTGAGAAAAACCTTAAAAATGAGAGAAATATTTTCGCAAATCTACTATTTATCATACAGCTTCAAAAGGTATCATGTTTTTAATACTTTATTCTGAACTACATTAACTTTTAAATGAATCCTTATTGGAATTTCGAAATGTCTGTAGAGACGATGACTAAAACACTGTGTAATCGTTAATGTTTACTATTGTGTGTGTTCTGCTTTGCGAACACATAGTAATCTAAAATATACTGTAAAATTTTCCCATAAATATGTACGTAGTATTCATTAATAGAATCTTAATTGTATGTCGAGAAAAAACGGATTTTTTTTTTTTTTTTTTGTAGAAATTGAATCGGGCCGGACCGGGCCTGTTTTCACTAATTTTTGTGCGGGCCGGGCCGAGAACTGTAAAAATGCAAACGAGCCGGGCCGGGCTCGGGCCGAACTTTTAATTTTTACACCGGGCCGGGCCAAGATAGCTTTCGTTCGGGCCCGGAAATTACGGCCCGTGCAGACCTCTAAACTCCTTAGCTAGCTCTTGAGTGGTTGAATACTGATATTCTTCCAAAAGTTCTCGCAGGCGGGCCTCATCAACATAGGTAGGCCGGCCAGAGCACTCTGCTTCTTGAATGTCATAGTCCTTGTTTTTGAACTTTCGGTACCTAACCTTCACAGTGTCATATCATACAACAGTAGTACCTAAAGCTGTACGCTGTACACATAATTCGGTGACATTCTGTAGCTGACTTTTTGCAACAGAACTGGAAGCAAATGCTGGTTCTAATTCGGTAACGTGATAGTTCCATTTCAGACACCTTGTACTTAATGATAACGATATTTTTTTACAAATTTCACAACACAGTGTTATAAAGCAAGTCTCTTTCTTTCAAATGCCAAAAATCGTTTGACAAAATGTGAGCAAACACGTCAACTCGAACTGTTTAAAAAGACGATATTAGCTGTGGCTGGAAACTTTCGTTACAAGCTGATATACAGGGTGTCCGGTCTCAACGGTGTCCAATGGCTAATTCTTAAACCGTTAGTCTTAGACATATAGTTCCAATTACAAAAATGTTTTAAATCAAGTAAAGAAATATTTTAAAAGCGATTTGGGTCAATAAAAACATTTCTTAAAAAATTACGAAATTTAAATTTTTATACGGTTCCCCGGTCCTATATGTAATATTTAGTAAAATTTTCCTTTTACTCTGACAAGTAATACAAAAAAATTCCCGTTATTCTACGATTAAAATTGACCGAGTAATAGCTGTTTAAAGTTGGAGCATATTTTTTGCTGCAAATTGGGGGTCATTCACAAATTTAGTCGAAATAAAATTTCGTCAGATATATTAAAAAATGGTTGAGAGTAAAATTAACATTGCAATATAAATTTAAAATCTTTAATCATTCTGACATATTAATGCAAAATATACAATTTATAATAAACATTTAAGAAGAAAGAAAAAACAGAATTTTTGATAAATAAAACGATGCTAAATTAACAGCCTCAATTCTTTACAAAATGATACGTATTTTAAAATATTATTAGATTACACTAGCCTGCAAAAGTTGGGTTATGTGATGTATTTTAGCTTTTAATAATTGATTCTTATGAATTCTGTACCGCTGAATCCAAAATTGACCTTCATTTTTAACCATCACATCAGGATTTTTCGCAAATTGCAAATTTCAAAGTTAAAAAGTTCGAAGTTAAAATTGAATCTCCTCCCCCATCTCATCGGACCACTCAGCTGTTTACCTGTAATAATCCCAGGATAAGCAAAAGTATCGAATAAATATTGAATAAAATAAAATAAAATGAAATGAAATAAAATAAAATAACAAACATGCTTTACATACGTTTTATAGTATGAGATTTTCGCTATATTTTAACTTACGCATTTACGATTTGCAAAAAAATTCTAACGTGATGGTTAAAAATGAAGGTCATTTTCAGATTCAGTGCTAAAAAGTACGTAAAAATCAATTATCAAAAGTTAAAAAACACAACTCCTCTACTTTATAGTATCCGATTTTTGTTATTCTTTATATTTGACAAATTATGATTTGCGAAATATCCTGACATGATGGTTAAAAATTAAGGTAATTTTCGGATTCAGTGCTAAAAAATACATAAAAGTCAAAACCCCAACAATCGCAATCTTGTATTATCTAATTTAAAGCTCTTTCTTAAACTTCTTGGCGGTAATCTATCCGAAATTTTTTGTGTTATCCTATAAAATAAGTATAAATGGTAACCACCGAAAATCATAATAATATTAGATTGTTATCGGATTTGCGCCAGTATGTAAAATGGAATCTTGATCGGATATTTGAAAGTGAGTTAAAGTTTTGAACAAATTTTGTACGAGTACAAATTTTGAACTGGAAAAATATACATACAATCTTTGAAGTAACATAAAAACTTATAAAAATAACATAATTTGTGTTAAAAGAAATCATAAAAGAAACAGTCTCAAATCCTGACAAAATAAAACATATGTTATTTTAGCCAATCTGAAACTTAATAAATGTTAACTTAATCGTAATACTTGTACGATTTTTTCCAAAGCGCAGATACGCATGAAATTAGATCTTCGAATACTTTAAGCACTTGTTATGTGACCCCTCAAAGCCAAGCCGAACTCATTTGTTTTCAGAGCAGAAAAGTGGCATAAGTCATGCATTTTTAAAGTTTCATAACTCGCTCAATTTTAGATTTATATGAATGAGACTTTTTTTGTCTTACTTGTCAGTATAATAGGGAAAATTTACTAAATGTAACTTATAGGACCGGGGGACCGTATAAAAAATTTTAATTTCGTAATTTTTTAAGAAATGTTTTTATTGACCCAAATCGCTTTTAAAATATTTCTTTACCTGATTTAAAACATTTTTGTAATTGGAACTATATGTCAATGTCTAACGGTTTAGGAATTAGCCATTGGAAACCGTTGAGACCGGACGCCCTGTATATATATATATATATATATGTGTGTGTGTGTGCGTGTGTTTGTATATATATATGTACAGATATGTGTGTATATATGTATGTATGTGTGTATATATAACACTGGCGTCCGGCTAACCGAAAAGTACCAAAATCTTTTTCAATTTCTAATTATTTTGTACCTCATTTTAAATTTTAAAAAAAATTTCATTTTTAATGGCCGCCATTTTGAAACAAGATGGCGTATGAAGCTGGCCAACTAACTCGGTCGAGACCTAGCTATGTACTATGCGCATGCCTTGTCACATCCAAATCGGTTCATAAATACGCATATTATCGCGTGATAAAAATCAAATCATTTCAAAATATCAGCCATGCTAGAAATTAAAAGTGCTATAACTCAACCATTTTTAAAGATATAGACGAAACAAAAAATGCTCCAGAATCTTTGTACCAAGCTCAAACACATAAGAAAAAAATCTTTCTCAATTTCTAATTTTTTTGTTCCTCATTTTAAATTTTATTTTTTTTTAATTTTAAATGGCCGCCATTTTGAAAAAAGATGGCGGATGAAGCTGGCAAACGAACTCGGTCGAGACATTGGTATGCAGGGCCGTGCGAAGAGAAAACTGCGCCCGGGGCAGCGTGTCAATTTGGCGCCCCCCCCCCCCCCCCCCAACTTCAAAATTGATAAAGGGAAGAAACTGAAATAAATTATATTGAATAAATATTTTGCGTTAATTTTGGAACTTTAACAGAAATTCCAAACAACTAAATAACAGTAAAGAAAATTGCACTTATTTGTTAATGAGATCATAATGCTTTGTGATAGATTTTTCTTAACCTTTCTCACATATTTTTCTAGCCATTTTTAGTTGTTGTTAGTCTTTAAGCTGCAGAAAATGGGTAAAAATCGCTAAGAACCAGGTTGGAAACAAGTGGTCCCTTCAACCGATAAGTACTAAAAAAGCAAAACACACAAAAAACCTGCAGAACATAATGTAAAAGATAAAAATACAATATTTTAATTATCAGAAAATAAAATATAATATCAGGCAAATACATTTACTTCCATTTTATTTTTCTTACGTTTAGGGTAGCAAAATCGTTTATTATTTTATGTGTAAAGATTGCGTCACACTGAATTTTATAGAAAGTAAACTCAGGTTGATAATCTCTCGACTCATAGTAGATCTTAAGTAGTTTTTTACTATTTTATTGTTACTGGAATACTTTTAAATTATGTACGCTGTCTCCATGTTTTTGTAATTCCTTGTTCTCCCTAAGTTTTAAAATTATGGAGCAACTAAAGAATTTCTAAATGATCCATTTTATAAAAGTTCTTATCTAATGATAGAAATAATGTTTTCGCATTTAAAACCTCGCTTAACAATTCAAGTCTATGCAAGCCAGCAATAAAGGGAAAGATCCAGGCAATATTAACAGATTTTCGGTTGATTTTAAATTCGCACCAGCCAGAAACTCAAATTCTTGTTATACATTTCTCAGTTTCGTAAACCTCCAGATCAGTTGCACGGTTATAGTGTCTATGTAACACGAAATCCTTCACTGTCATATAAATTTCCACTTTCATCAGGATTGACCGGGAGCCGGCAGCACAGACACATGGTTCGTACGGATACCGTTATTTTTCCAGGAAAATTACCAGTATCTTTTTATAGAAAAAGAAATCTAGGTTAAATGCGCAAAATTTCGCCTTCTTTTAAGAAAAAATTTTCTATAAGATAATACTGGTGCCGAAAAATTTTCTATTCTGCAAAATTCAAGGAAGCGTGCGAACCATGAAGCAACCACCTCATCGAGTTGGAGGCTGAAATTCCAGAATTAGCTGAAACTCGATTCCCATATTAAAACGCAATCCGTCTGCCAAGTCATATCTTGATAAACACCTGAAAACCCGATTTTAGCGGCTGACTTGTAGGTTTACCATTGTGTTTTCCTGCTGCCAGTCCTCCATGTTTTCACACCTTTTGGAGCAGGAAAACGCAATGGTAAACCTACGAGTCGGCCGCTAAAATCGGGTTTTCAGGTGTTTCCCACCAAAATATGACTTGGCAGGCCGATTGCGTTTTAATATGGAAGTCGAGTTTCAGCTAATTCTGGAATTTCAGCCTCCAACTCGATGAGGTGGTTGTCTGTGCTGCCAGCGAGCTTCGTAGTCAAATTGTTCTACGAATTTTACGTTTTCTGTTTTGCTCAAATAAGGACTCTACATTTACGGACATAACCAAATCTTCGCTTTCTTGTTCAAAAATTTCCTCTCTTATTGTCTGAAATGTGTTTTTTAATGTTTCAATCAGTTTGTTGGCGATCAAAACATTGACAGTTTTTCTTCTTCTTTTTTTTCGTGATAATAATAATAACTTTTTCTAATTCATTTAAAATTCTGTGTCAAACTACTAGGCCGTAAAAAGGGGGGAATTTATTTATTTGCTTTATTAATCTTTTTGCTCCTGAGTCAGTTTACTCAATTTACTTCATTTCTATAAGGTCTTCCAGAGCTTTTAAAATCTGTGGCAATTTTTTGTAAACTGCAGATATAGCTCTATTTTTTCGTGACCATAGAGTATCGCAATATTTCTTTAAATAAACTGATAAGTGGGACATAAATATATCCCATCTTTCAGAAGAAGAGAAGAAAAAAACAAACACATTTTATACAGTTCCGGACCAGGGGCGCCATTTCAGACATTTCTTGGGGGTGGGGGGGCAAAGATTTTTTGAGGGAAGTTATATAGCTAAGGGTAGGATCCGGGCGTCTGTCCCCCCACCCCAAACGAGAAATGTAAACTGAACCATGCTTACAAAAACAGTAAAAACATTCAATACGGAAACTCAAGAACAAATGAAATATTTCGTTTCAAACAGCGGGTAAAATTGCAATATATTGAATATGAAAAATTTTCTTTTTAGACAGGATTCTATTATAGGCTACACTTTTACAGAAATCCTCAAAGACTGATAAACCATCCACTCTATAGTATAGCTCTGAAAAGAGATGTATTACAATAAAACTTGTGAAAACGAAGCCTGTCTATAACAGAATTCTTTCTCAAAGAGTAAAAAAATCAAATTTCGATGAAAAAACATCATACAATTATACTTGCTGAGACAGAGACCTGTCTAAAATGGAACTTTTTTCTAGTCCCTTTCGATAATCTTTTTTTCAGATATTACTACAGTGGCGCCATTTCAAGAGTTTCCTGGCGAAGAACAACCAAAAATTTTCTTTGAGGAACAAGGAACGTGCAGAATTGCACAAAGTACAGAACTGCACAAATCTCACAAAAAATGAGAAAATCCCGCACATTAAAAAAAACTCTGCGCGATTTTGTCTCCTTAACTTCTTTCATGGACATGTAATTACCCTGCGAATATTTTTAATTTTTGAGAAAGTCCACGATTTGTTTTTCTTTCGAATTCAGCAAAATCAATTCGTCAATGGGTTACAAAAAAAAAAAAAAAAAAAAAAAAAAAAAAATCACGCATTTTGCAAATTTTGAAAAAAAAAAAATCCCGAAATCGTAAGACAAAAATCGCTAATTTCTCCAAACTAGAGTGGGAAATATTGCTAATTTCATCAGAGATCGCGAAAAGAAATGCAGATTCGTCTAATGATTGTACAAACCCAAATCTCGAATTTTGTAAAAGGATTGAAAAAAAAATCGCGAATTTCGTCAAAAATTTGCACAAAAAATTACGAAAATTTAGTCAAACAATAGAGGGGAATTTCTTCAAACAATCGTGAAATAAGATACAAAATTTCGTCTAACTATCGCGGAAAAAATTACAAATATTATTAGTCGGTGGCAGAAAAAAAATCACGAATTTTGTCAAAAGATCGCAGAAACAAATATGGAATTTCGTCAGTTGGTCGCGGAAAAATATTGTGAATTTCGTCAAATGGTCGCAAGAAAAAAAAAAAAAAACAATTTCGATAACGGTTGCAGAAAAAACCCCGTGAATTCCGTGAAACGGGCGCGGAAAAAATCGCAAATTTCGTCAGATGATCACGAAAAAAGAATCATGAATCTCATTTAGTCATGAAATAATCAGCCCACGAATGTCATGAATAGGTCACGAAATTTGCAACTTTTGTGATCTATAGTGATAAGAAAATTTTGATTAGTGATTTTCTGCAAGTAAATATAAGGTAAAGTGTTAATCGTTTCGGATTGCGTTTTCACTATTTTGAGGTGGTTTCATGTTAATACTATTTTCAAAGAAATCCTGGATATTTTTCAGATGAAGAAGCTACATATTTGAACATTAACGAATACCATATATATATATCTTCATTTTTCTACATAAAACGTAAAGTTTATATTAAGGATATAATTGTAGACTTCTTTTACAATAATTATGTTAAAATACAGATTAATTTTCTTTTATTTCGGGTCAGGTTGACATTCAATGGAAATCTTTTAAGCGGTTTTCGGATTTACATGAAATTACAATCCTGAGTCAGGTAGGTTGACGTATTTTCTTCGTTGCGAGGGAGGTACACTTTAAGTTTTTGGATTGTGCTTTATCTCTTTCGGTCATAAAAGGGATGACCTGGTTTTTCACAAGGAAATCCTGAATATTTTTCAAATGAAAAACTATATATTTGACTATTAATGGTGGCCCATAATAATAACCCATGTGTTCATTTCTGTACATAAGGGATAAAATTTTAGACTACTTTATTTTAAACGTGTTAAAATATGGAGTAATTTTCATTTAATTTGGGATTTGTGGAAGTGTGTCTTTTTACTTTCTTCTATCTTTACAAGAAAGTATTGGTTTCATGAAAATTTTCAAATTCCAGTTTTCGACGGATTTACACGTTTTATGAGTCAGAGATTCCAAAAAACATGTTTTTACAAAATGTCTGTCTGTGAGTCTGTCTGTCTGTCTGTCTGTCTGTCTGTCTGTCTGTCTGTCTGTCCGTCCGTCTGTCTGTCTGTATGTGACACAACTTTTGTGGGCGCTCTATCTCAAGAACTAATGGACGAAATTTTACAAAACTTCATATTTAGTTAGACCTTGATATAAACTGGAACTGATTAGTTTTTGGTAAAAATCGCCCAACAGGTGGCGCTGCTATGCGGCATTTTTAACGATTCCTGCAATAGCTGTATCTCAAGAACTACTGCACGGATTTTCATAAAACTTCAGATTCAGTTAGTCCAGGATATAGTTTGGTGCTGATTACTTTTTTGTGAAAATCGCCCAACAGGTGGCGCTGGTATGCTGCATTGTTCATGATTATCGCAATAGCTCTAACTCAAGAAAAAATGCACGGATTTTCATAAAACTTCAGATTCAGTTAGTCCCTGATATAAATTAGTGCTGCTTAATTTTTGGAGCAAATCGCCCAACAGGTGGCGCTGCTGTGCTGCATTTTTCACGATTTCCACAAGAGGTGTATCTCAAGAACTATTGCACGGAATTTCATCAAACTTCAGATTTAGTTAGTCCTTGACATGAATTGATGTATAAATTAGTGCTGTTTAATTTTTAGTGTAAATCGCTCAACAGGTGGCGCTTCTGTGCTGCATTTTTCACGATTTCCACAAGAGCTGTATCTCAAGAACTATTGCGCGGATTTTCATCAAACTTCAGATTTAGTTAGTCCTTGACATGAATTGACGTATTAATTAGTGCTGTTTAATTTTTGGTGTAAATCGCTCAACAGGTGGCGCTGCTATGCTGTATTTTTTGCGATTTCCACAATAGCTTTATCTCAAGAACTAATGCTTGGATTTTCAACAAACTTCAGATTCAGGTATACCTTGATATCGTTTAGTGCTGTTTACTTTTGGTGTAAATCGCTCAACAGGTGGCGCTGCTATGCTACATTTTTTCAGAATTTCCGCTATAGCTCTATCTCAAGAACTAATGCGCGAATTTTCATCCAACTTCAAATTCAGATATACTTTGATATGAATTGGTGCTAAATCGTTATTTCTTGTACTATTTAAATGATTTAATTGACGTGATTTATATGGAAGAAAGTTTTGTGATGGCCACAACATACTTTTTTATTTGGGTTAAGAAATTGTTTTGTCGAGTGCATGCAGGCTCCATTCCTAGGCGTTGAAGAATTTTGAGAGTGTACCATATATAATATAATTTAATAAAGCAAACATTTAAATAATTTGATAACATTGAAAGGATTGCAGTAAATATAATGTGACACTAATAATCCAAAAAAGTAAAAAATTCGGATAATTAAGAACTTGAATTATACTCGCCCCTTCAACTCCCCACCCCCCCACCCCCCTAAAAAAAACTATCTGAAAAAACTCTACCCCTGAATTTCTAGCCATGAGAGGACTAGTTTTCCTACGATCAAATTGTACACAACTGAGAAGCAATTGATAAAAGAAAATGTTTCTGATGTATATTTAAATTTAGCCAAAGTACGATATATGTCTCACGAAAGTGCGAATAGGAAATTTTTCTGATAATTATTAATTTATATGCATAAAGCATTTATTTAATGCATATGTTTTTATTACAATCAAATCTGATAAATTATGTTAGCGTTTGAGCAATTTTTTAATTTTTGTTTGAGTATGACAATTGATGCTTGATAAATTTTCTGAAAAATCAAATTCCTTGGGGGGGGGGGGCTATTGCCCCCGCCCCTCAAATGGCTCCCCTGTTCCGGACATTTTGGGCATACACCAGCAGCACGAACTCAAAGTTTAGAGAATGTGCAGAACATGGTAAAAAAAAGTCCTTCCGGCCAGTGCCGGGAGGAAGAGGTATCTTTCATATTCCTTATTTTTAAAAAGCCAACTTATATTATTCAAACACACGAAGCTCAATTAAGTGGAAACCGAATGTAGGAGATTCAATACTAATTTCTATCAATACTAAATCATTATGAATGAGAATTTCGCGAAATTAGTCAGCTTTATCCAAGCTGCTTTTATTTAAAGTCACTTATATTTGGCTGCCAAATTCGGCGATTTCTTAAAGTGCCTGCCATTTTAAGACAACATGGTAGATGAGGCTAACCAGTGAACTTGGTCGAGACCTCAGTAATTGCTGTGCACATGCTCACTCATATCGGAATCGGTTGATATATACGAGTGCTGTCGCAGGCAAAAAATCCGATTTTTCAAAATGTCACCCACTTTAGAAATTGAAACTGCTATATGTGAGCCATTTTTTAAGATAAAGACAAACAAAAAATGCTCCTGAATCCTTATATCAAGGTCAAATACTTAAGAAAGAAACCTTTTTCAATTTCTAATTTTTTTGCACTTCACTTTAAATATAATTTTTTTTTTAATTTAATGGCCGCCATTTTGAAACAAGATGGCTGATGAAGCTGGCCAGCGCACTTGGTCGAGATATTGATGTATACTATCCACATGCCTTCTTCCATCGAAATAGGCGAATAAGTGTGGTATCGCGTGACAAATACAAGATCGTTTCAAAGTGTTAGCTATGATAGAAATTCAAAGTGCTATAATTCAACCACTTTTTAAGATATAAACAAAAGAACAAATTTTCAGAAACAAAAACTGCTCCAGAATCTTTGTATCAAGGCCAAACACATAAAAAAAATCTTTTTCATTTTCCAATTTTTTAATACCTCATTTTTAGGTAGCTTTCATTACAAAAAGTCCTTCCGGCCAGTGCCGGGAGGAAGAGGTAGCTTTCATAATCCTTATTTAAAAAAAGCCTACTTATATCATGCAAACACACGAAGCTCAATTTAGTGGAAACCGAATATAGGAGATTCAATACTAATTTTTATCAATATAATGAATGAGAATTTAGCGAAATTAGTCAGCTTTATCCAAGCTGCTTTTCTTTAAACTAACTTATATTTGGCTGCCAAATTCGGCAATTTCTGAAAGTGCCTGTCATTTTAAGACAACATGGTGGATGAGGCTAAGCAGTGAACTTGGTCGAGACCTTAGTAATTGCTGTGCACATGCTCACTCACATCGGAGTCGGTTAATATATAGGAGTGCTGTCGCATGCAAAAAATCAGATTTTTCAAAATGTCACCCACAATAGAAATTGAAACTGCTATATCTGAGCCATTTTTTAAGGTAAAGACAAACAAAAAATGCTCCTGAATCCTTATATCAAGATCAAATACTTCAGAAAGAAACCCTTTTCAATTTCTAATTTTTTTGCACCTCACTTTAAATATATATATATATATTTTTATTTAATGGCCGCCATTTTGAAACAAGATGGCTGATGAATCTGGCCAGCGAACTTGGTCGAGGTGTTGATGTATACTATCCACATGCCTTCTTACATCGAAATAGGCGAATACGTGTGTTATCCCGTGACAAATACAAGATCGTTTCAAAATGTTAGCCATGCTAGAAATTCAAAGTGCTATAAATCAACCATTTTTTAAGATATCAACAAAAGAACAAATTTTCAGAAACAAAAACTGCTCCCGAATATTTGTATCAAGGCCAAACACATAAAAAAAATCTTTTTCATTTTCCAATTTTTTAATACGTCATTTTGAATTTTAAATTTAATTTTTTTTAAATGGCAAACCTTTTGAAACAAGATGGCGAATGAAGCTGGCCAACGAACTCGGTCGAGACATTGGTATGTACTATGTACAGACCAAGTTACATCCAAATAGGTTCATAAATACGCCTGTTATCGCGTGACAAAAATCAGGTCGTTTTAAAATGTCAGCCACAAGAGAAATTCAAAATGCTGTTACTCAGCCATTTTTTTTTAGATATAGACGAAAGAAAAACTGTTCCGGAATCTTTGTATTAAGGTCAAACACATACAAAAAAAATCTTTTTCATTTTCCAATTTTTTGGTATCTCATTTAAATTTTTTAATTTTTTTAATTTTTTTAAATGGCTGCCATTTTGAAACAAGATGGCGGATGAAGCTGGCCAACGAACTCGGTCGAGATATTTGTATGTACTATGTACACACCAAGGTACATCCAAGTCGGTTCATAAATACGCCTGTTATTACGTGAGAAAAATCAGGACGTTTCAAAATGTCAGCCACGCTAGAAATTCAAAATGCTATAACTCAGCCATTTCTTAAGATATAGACGAAACAAAAACTGCTCCCGAATCTTTTTATCAAGGTCAAACACATAAGAAGAAAATATTTTTTCAATTTTCAATTTTTGGTACCACATTTCAAATTTAAATTTTTCTTAAAAATTTAAATGGCCGCCATTTTTAAACAAGATGGCGGGTGAAGCTGGCCAACGAACCCGGTCGAGACATTGGTATGTACTATGTATAAACGAAATTACATCCAAATCGGTTCATAAATACGCCTTTTATCGCGTGACAAAATTCAGGACGTTTCAAAATGTCAGCCACGCTAGAAATTCAAAATGCTATAACTCAGCCATTTTTTAAGATATAGACGAAACAAAAACTGCTCCGGAATCTTTGTATAAAGGTCAAATACATAAGAAAAAAATATTTTTCCATTTTCAATTTTTTGGTACCACATTTCAAATTTTAAATTTTTAAAAAAATTTTAAATGGCCGCCATTTTGAAACAAAATGGCGGATGAAGCTGGCCAACGAACTCGGTCGAGAGATTGGTATGTACTATGTACACACTGAATTACATCCAAATCGGTTCATAAATACGCCTTTTATCGCGTGACAAAATTCAGGACGTTTCAAAATGTCAGCCACGCTAGAAATTCAAAATGCTATAACTCAGCCATTTTTTAAGATATAGACGAAACAAAAACTGCTCCGGAATCTTTGTATAAAGGTCAAATACATAAGAGAAAAATATGTTTCCATTTTTAATTTTTTGGTACCACATTTCAAGCTTTAAATTTTTTTAAAAATTTTAAATGGCCGCCATTTTGAAACAAAACGGCGGATGAAGCTGGCCAACGAACTCGGTCGAGACATTGGTATGTACTATGTACACACCAAATTACATCGAAATCGGTTCATAATTACGGGAGTTACAGTGTGACATAGGTCAGATATATATATATATATATATATATATATATATATATATATATATATCAATTTTGAACGGAGGGTGGTTTCGGGGTCTGGGGGTCATGATCGATGAAAATATACCAAAATTTTTTGAAATCGCTTTCCTCCGAACGGCTGCAATAGGTAGCTTTTTTGTAAAGAAAGCTACCTAAAAGCTACCTATTGCAGCCGTTCGGAGGAAAGCGATTTCAAAAAATTTTGGTATATTTTCATCGATCATGACCCCCAGACCCCGAAACCACCCTCCGTTCAAAAGTTGATATATATATATATTCATATATATATATATATATATATATATATATATATATATATATATCTGACCTTTGTCATACTGTAACTCTCGAATTTATGAACCGATTTGGATGTAATTCGGTATGTACATAGTACATACCAATGTCTTGACCGAGTTCGTTGGCCAGCTTCATCCGCCATTTTGTTTCAAAATGGCGGACATTTAAAATTTTCTTAAAAATTTTAAATTTGAAATGTGGTACCAAAGAAATGAAAATGGAAAAATATTTTTTTCTTATGTATTTGACCTTTATACAAAGATTCCGGAGAAGTTTTTGTTTCATCTATATCTTAAAAAATGGCTGAGTTATAGCATTTTGAATTTCTAGCGTGACTGACATTTTGAAACGTCCTGAATTTTGTCACGTGATAAAAGGCGTATTTATGAACCGATTTGGATGCAACTTCGTTTGTACATAGTACATACCAATGTCTCGACCGAGTTCGTTGGCCAGCTTCATCAGCCATCTTGTTTAAAAATGGCAGCCATTTAAATTTTTAAGAAAAATTTAAATTTGAAATGTGGTACCAAAAAATTGAAAATTGAAAAAATATATTTTTTTATGTATTTGACCTTGATACAAAGATTTGGGAGCAGTTTTTGTTTCGTCTATATCTCAAAAAATGGCTGAGTTATAGCATTTTGAATTTCTAGCGTGGCTGAAATTTTGAAACGTCCTGATATTTGTCACGTGATAACAGGCGTATTTATGAACCGATTTGGATGTACTTTGGTGTGTACATAGTACATACAAATATCTCGACCGAGTTCGTTGGCCAGCTTCATCCGCCATGTTGTTTCAAAATGGCGGCCATTTAAAAAAAATTTAAAAATTTAAAATGAGATACCAAAATATTAGAAAATGAAAAAGATTTTTTTTGTATGTGTTTGACCTTAATACAAAGATCCCGGAACAGTTTTTGTTTCGTCTATATCTAAAAAAATGGCTGAGTTATAGCATTTTGAATTTCTATTGTGGCTGACATTTTAAAACGACCTGATTTTTGTCACGCGATAACAAGCGTATTTATGAACCGATTTGGATGTTACTTGGTCTGTACATAGTACATACCAATGTCTCGACCGAGTTCGTTGGCCAACTTTATTCGCCATCTTGTTTCAAAAGGGTTGCCATTTAAAAAAATTAAATTTAAAATTTAAAATGAGTTATTAAAAAATTGGAAAATGAAAAAGATTTTTTTATGTGTTTAGCCTTGATACAAAGATTCCGGAGCAGATTTTGTTTCTGAAAATTTGTTCTTTTGTTTATATCTTAAAAAATGGTTGAATTATAGCACTTTGAATTTCTAGTATGGCTAACATTTTGAAACGATCTTGTATTTGTCACGTGATAACACACGTATTCGCCTATTTCCATGTGAGAAAGCATGTGGATAGTATACATCAACATCTCTGCCAAATATAAGTTACTTTAAATAAAAGCAGCTTGGATAAAGCTGACTAATTTCGTGAAATTCTCATTCATAATGATTTAGTATTGATAAAAATTAGTATTGAATCTCCTATATTCGGTTTCCACTAAATTGAGCTTCGTGTGTTTGAATAATATAAGTTGGCTTTTTTAAAATAAGGTATTTGAAAGCTACCTCTTCCTCCCGGCACTGGCCGGAAGGACTTTTAAATTTTAAATTACATTTTTTTAAAAAAATGGCAACCCTTTTGAAACAAGAGGGCGAATGAAGCTGGCCAACGAACTCGGTCGAGACATTGGTATGTACTATGTACAGACCAAGTTACATTCAAATCGGTTCATAAATACGCCTGTTATCGCGTGACAAAAATCAGGTCGTTTTAAAATGTCAGCCACAATAGAAATTCAAAATGTTATAACTCAGCCATTTTTTTAGATGTAGACGAAACAAAACCTGTTCCGGAATCTTTGTATTAAGGTCAAACACATACAAAAAAAAATCTTTTTCATTTTCCAATTTTTTGGTATCTCATTTTAAATTTATTTTTTTTAAATTTTTTAAATGGCCACCATTTTGAAACAAGATGGCAAATGAAGCTGGTCAACGAACTCGGTTGAGTTATTTGTATGTACTATGTACACACCAAGGTACATCCAAATCGGTTCATAAATACGTCTGTTATCACGTGGCAAAAGTCAGGACGTTTCAAAATGTCAGCCACGCTAGAAATTCAAAATGCTATAACTCAGCCATTTTTTAAGATATAGACGAAACAAAAACTGCTCCCGAATCTTTTTATCAAGGACAAACACATAAGAAAAAAATATTTTTTCAATTTTCAATTTTTTGCTACCACATTTCAAATTTCAAATTTTTTTAAAATTTTAAATGACCGCCATTTTTAAACAAGATGGCGGATGAAGCTGGCCAACGAACTCGTTCGAGACATTGGTCTGTACTATGTATAAACGATGTTACATCCAAATCGGTTCATAAATACGCCTTTTATCGCGTGACAAAATTCAGGACGTTTCAAAATGTCAGCTTCGCTAGAAATTCAAAATGCTTAAACTCAGCCATTTTTTAAGATATAGACGAAACAAAAACTGCTGCGGAGTCTTTGTATAAAGGTCAAATACATAAGAAAAAAATATTTTTCCATTTTCAATTTTTTGGTACCACATTTCAAATTTAAAATTTTTTTTAAAATTTTAAATGGCCGCCATTTTGAAACAAAATGGCGGATGAAGCTGGCCAACGAACTCGGTCGAGACATTGGTATGTACTATGTACACACCGAATTACATCCAAATCGGTTCATAAATACGAGAGTTACAGTGTGACATAGGTCAGATATATATATATATATATATATATAATTCATAATAATTGACAATGGTAGGTTATGTTTAATTAATGGTAATATATATATATATATATATATATATATATATATCAATTTTGAACGGAGGGTGGTTTTGGGGTCTGGGGGTCATGATCGATGAAAATATACCAAAATTTTTTGAAATCGCTTTTCTCCGAACGGCTGCAATAGGTAGCTTTTTGTAAAGAAAGCTACCTAATTGACGAATTTATTTACTTCGACGATTGGAGCTTACGCAACATTATATTGGGAAGCCATATTTGCAACATATCAAAACATTGAGCTCTGTAGGTTTGATATTGGTATTGTTTATGACGGCCGATTATCTACAAGTTGGATATAGTAGACCGGAGTGGGGTGGGGGTGTCCTCTTTAGGGTCTTTCTAAGGGAACCTAACCCGTATTTACGCAAGGTTCGAAGAAAACTACGGACAATTTTGAAACGATTAGGCTTACATGTGCGATTGGGTCGAACTCAGCACCTCCCGTCCACCATTTTTGAGAACAGAACCTCTCGTGCAGCTGTGAATGTCGAGATTGTCGGACATTAGCTTATCTAAAATTCTTGCGCTATTTTTTTTTTTTTTTCTTGACTTGATGTAGTCAATAAACCTTTCCACGATTCAAAATTTTCCATTTTCGGTATCATATAACTTGCGTCATTTGTTCTTTGTGAGGTGCACTGGATTCTTAAACTGGACTGTGTTTAAAATTCAATAACTTGCAGATGGTGACACTTATTAAAAGAAATTCTTGCAGGAGGGTTATGTAAGATATCAGAAGTATTTTTACAGCGGTTCTTGGTTTTAGTTCCAAATAGCAGAGATAGGTGGCAAGAAATAATCTCTCAATGGAGGTCTAAACTGAAATCCCCTAGCATCATGCGAAGGAAGGAGGCTAAATATATAGAGTAGGCCCCTAAAAATAAGATTGTATTAGAGAATGAGACACACTCTATATATTTAACCTTCTCTTTCCGCATCAGAGTTGGGCGATTTAAGTTTTGGCTTTGATTGAGCACCTATGGCGCTAGGTGTTGTCTTTATAGTGCTTGTGTGGTTATACATTGTTAGCATAATTGTCAATTCAGTATAAACTTGATTGACTTTCACGAATATAATTTAATAAAGTATACTGCTGTAACCTGAATTTACTATAAACCTGTTTATTTCTTCAAAAAATCATCGATATTTATGTTGTAATGTGAAATTGTAAAACTGCAGTATAATAATTCAAAAAGTCCTTTGTAACGCGAGCGGCTAGTGGATTTGGTTCTCCCCTCAAAGTTGCACTATCACTCTAAAGCGTAAGCTAAGTTCCCGAGGTAGTCATTTCTACTTGCAGCGCCATCTATTGTTGCTATTTGGAACTAAAGCCGGAAATCGAGGTAAAAAAAGGACTACTGACATTTTACATTACTTTCCCGCAATTTTTTTTTATTTTTTATTTTTTATTTTTTTTAAATAGCTGTCATCATTTACAGGTTATTGAAATTTAAAAGCAGTCAATCCATTTTAGGACACTCGGTATATCGAGAAAGATCGAACGAAATTGAAAAAATACCTTGCTCTATGAATTTTTTCTACAATCATTTTTCTTACTTCATTGGCAAGAAGGCTCATAATTTCATCCTGAATATATTTCACCATTTATCTTTTTCACTTTCAATAATTTTTCCTTTTGCTCTTTTCAAATTTGCTGTCGATTACATGATTTAATTTTAAACGTCTCCCAAGTTCATTTTAGCGAATGTATGCATTGCTGTGTTCTAGAGCATTTTTATGCTCAGGAATTTTAGGATTTAATTTTTTCCACTTGAAAAACCCACAATCTGGCTTGGCTAACTTTGGAGGGCGATCATGATAATTGGTGAATTATAAACAGAGAAAACAAAATATAGTGATTCCCTTATTTAAGTTATCCATTACTAAGCCGCAATCACCGTTAATAATTTCTCCACTAGGTGTAATTTTCTGTAACGTTAGTTTAAAAAATTTTCGTCCTTCCTAGTGAAAAAAAATTTTCAAAAAAAAAAAATTTCAAAAAAAAAAAATTTCAAAAAAAAACAACCGGAAATTAGTAGTACAAATTTGGCGCCCCCTGAATTTCCGCGCCCGGGGCGACCGCCCCCTTCGCCCCCCCTTTCGCACGGTGCTGTTGGTATGTACTATATACACACCAAATTATATACAAATCGGTTCATAAATACGAGTTACAGTATGACAAAGATCAGATATATATATATATATATATATATATATATATACATATATATATATATGATCAATATTTAATATCATACATTGATATCATACATTAAATCCGTACATTACGTACGCCATGGATTACATTTTTCAGTACTGTAAATTTTTAAACTTCTACGGAGCTGGTCATTCATTACGTACACCATGGATTAAATATTAATATTCCTGGACCAATTTTAAATGAAATTTCATTCTTAAACTTCTAAACATCCCACAATATTACTTTTTACACCGTCGTATAGAGAGAAAAATGTACTTTTAAATGCAATTTGTTTGAAAGCTGTATCTCAATTTGTTTCTGAGTTATTATTATTATTATTATTATTGTAGTTTTTATTACTTTTTTGTCATAGTGGCAACAGAAGTATCCATCTCTGTTGAAAGTAAAGGGAACATACAGATTACTGTATATACTAATCAGAAAATGAATAAAATGCGGATTCAACCAATAAAACGCTTCAGATAAACGCTTTCAGTTTTTGATTTCCTATCCTGACAGAGGACAATAACCATTTTTCCAAATGGTTAAAAAAAAAAAAAGTAAAATGTTTTTAGTTTTATATTGTCATTGAGCAAAATTATTGAATCCATGGTCTATATTTTAAGGAATCTCAAAGGAATGAATCTCATATTATTAACCATCGCTGATTGCTGGGTGATACGGTTTTCAACACAAGATATATCGAAAAACGTAACATATTTCGATGTAGCTCATCACTCAAGTTGTTTTTAGGTGCATTCGTAAGTATATAAATATGTAGCACCTATAGTCGTCTTTCTGCTTGTCCGTCCATCCGCATATAACAGAGCAAAAACTACTCAACCGAATAGTCTAAAATTTTAAATATATGATTGTTGCAAAACTTTGTCGAGTCATTTAAAATTTTATGAAAATCGGATGTATAGTTTATTTACAGGGATAGTCAAAAGTTTTCCGTTACATTGCGGCCAATGGGAAAAAAATTATTTCAAGTGCATTTTAATAATGTTACAGCCTTTCGAACAAAATGAAATTGATAAGCACTTATGAAGTGCACTAAAATATACATTCAGTGCAATATGTGGTGCAAAAAATATTTATAAAATTAGTTATAGTACGAATACACCTCATTTTCCACGTTTGACGTGCAATTTCCAACTTGTTGTTTTTTACAATCATTCTAAAAAGGTTAATCTTATGCAGCTTTACTGAAAAAAATTAAATCTTTGAAAATTAAAATAAAATGGCTGATTTTAACGAACGATTATCGGGATCCGGATGAGTTCACTCCGGAAGTATTATATACTTAGCGCTTTTATATATATATATATATATATATATATATATAAGAATATAAAAATTAAAGAAATAATGAATTTAATAAATAATAAATGAATAAGTAAATAAATAATAAGTAAATAAATAATAAGTGAATAAGTAAATAGAAGTTCAATAAAAATTCAGAGGCGGAAAAACTGCCGCTTCCTCAATTTCAACAAATAATTGAAGCTTTAATTATGTATATTTCATTCATGGTGCATTAATCTACATGACAAAAGCCCTTATTATGCAGTTTTCCACTTCATAGTCCTAGGAGGCAAGAAAAAGGACAAATTTATTTTCAATTAGAAGAAAAGAATGATAATTCTTCAGGGAAAACAGCGATAGATTCGTCTTTATTAAGTTTTCGGATTAAAAAACTTTTATGATCAGTAAAACTAAATAATCCTATCCAAAAAATACAGTCAAACCCAGTTATAATTTAATTACTAGGGGTCATATTTTATTTACTCATTACAGCGACTTTTGAAAATACGAAAAAATAAATTATTAAGGGGACAATTTACCTACTTACAAATTCATCAAGAAACCGATTTTTGTTTTTCAATGTTAAATGAAAGCCTGTTTAATTGAGAACATTTTGACACCTCATTTTTACCCAGATGGCAATTATAACGAGATATATTGCAAATTTTTTTAATACACCCCACACAAATGAAAACTTTAAACGGTTTTTTCTCAGTGTTCATATTTTCTTCACTTTCATGTTTTAAAAATGCTAAGACATTTTTTGTATTTGAGATAGAGACCTACAAATTTTTATACATATTCTTTACTATATATGCGATAAATCTGCGCATGGAATTAGCCTTCAGGCTATTAATATTATTTTTTTTAAATAAAAGTAAATGAAGATGTGTTAGATTTCATCGTTTTACACTGCATATATCAGTAAAAATAATTATATTAAATGTAGTATTAGATGTATCTTAATATCCATGCGCAGTCTTGTGTAATACACATTTGAAAATCTAAAAAAAAAAAAATGGGCAAAAATGTTAATATTTAAAAAAGTAGTGGGGATTTTAAAAAATTCAAATTTTCTTAAACTTTTAAAAAATTCTAATTAAATATGCAGTTAACATTTTTATTTATTTTCTTTCGTTATTTCCTTTGGTTTTTTTTTTTTTTTTTTTTTTTTTTTTTTTTTTTTGTTGCAAAATGTACTTTTAGTTGAATATTGAAATGCAATGAATTCACCATTTGAATCATATTTAAAAAAAAAAAAAAAAAACTGTCCTCTTAAAAGTTTTAATCCCTGATACTAATAGTATTGTGTGCCTACATTCACATCATATTATTAAATTTTTAACTGCAATTTAACCGTTTGCTTTCAATTTTTTTCGTATCCGAATTTCTATAATAATAGCCTAAGTCATGTGACTGTCATCACCAGTTCCGGGCATACCGCTTCTCTTTTTGTATGTTCGGCGTCCATTTTGGTACTTTTATGTTAGCCGGCTGTATGTGGTAAATCGTGAAATATTGTTCCATCGCCATTGTTTATTTAAAATATCTCTATAATAATAGACTAAGTCATGTGACTGTCATCAACAGTTCCGGACTGACCGCTTCACTTTTTATATGCTAGGCGTCAAATTTTGTGCTTTTATGTTAGCTTGGCATGAATTATAAACCGTATAATTCAATTTCTGAATAATAAATCGTAAACTATTGTTCCATCTCCATAATTTATTTAAAATATAAATCTAGAGTAGAACGGGGTAAAACGACCAGTGCAAAAAATAAACTGTCATAATTTGATCATAGTTCATGGAAAACACGTAAAAATTTACCTATATGTAAAAGTGATTTTTTTTTTCGATTCTGTATGTCTTAGCAGTGCCAAGTAGTCGCAGTTTTTAAGGAATGTATTATTTTCGAAGGTAATGCAATTGGACGCTTTGTCCACTACAAGCGGGTATAAGGATGCTCCCACGTACCTTTTGCACTCACATTGCAAAAATACTGAATTAACTTAAATCCTAATATCATTTATCAGGATTATAAAACGTAATTATTTGCTTTTGCAATTGGCATCAATAATTATAATAATGAGGTCACACAAGTTCTAATAAGAAAAGAAAAAAAAAAAAAAACATTTCAAGCACATCAGTATCCAAGAGTCAAAAGTATAAAGATAATAAAATTTGAAAGTTTGAAAAAGAAGAAACAATTACTTTTTCAGTTTAATTTCCTTCAGAAACACATAATTCCATATCAGATTCACAGTTGACACAAATATACGAAATAATTCCAGGAGTAGAAGTGCAATGATCATGTGTCCAATGCTTACACTCATTGCATTGAAACTATTCATTACCATCCTAAGCGTATTGTTTGCCGCAAAACAGGCATGGCCAGTCTTCTTCGTCGCTATCAATACGTTCTTTTTAGGGTTCCGTTCATTTCACGAAACCCTTATAGTCTCGTGTCTGTCCGTCCATCACAGCGCTCGTACTCGCAAACTATTTATGTTACGGACTTGATTTGTTTTTCTTCATACAGTTGAATGCCCCTGACCTTGCCAAAATCATAAAATTTTAAAAAAGTCTTAATTAACACACGTTGTTAATTAAAAATCCCAATTAAAAGAACGGAAAATGTTCATAATTCAACAAAAGCTTTGATTTTAATCAAACCGCAACAATTCGCTGTCAGAAGCCAAGATTATTTCGAATACTCCTCTGGGTTGCCACAACAGCAGGGCATCCAGATGCGAAACCACATCAATGAAGTGAATTGGGGCTTTGCAAATCGCGTCAAATTTCAGAAACTACCGGACCTAAAAACTCGAAAATCGCACACATACACGCTGAAAAAAAATCTACTTTCAAAAATTCTAAAAATTATTCCGATGCTTTCGGTAGAAACGAAAAAATCCGTTAAAAATAGATCATAATAAAATAATCCTTTTATTTCATTCAAAAGAAAGGCAGAAATTGATTTCATTTCGGAGCAAGCTCAGGGGTTTTTATCTGCAGACGCCCAACCGCATCCTATAGTGCAGGTTTTAAAACGAATGTAAAACTTTTAAATTATTAAATTTATAGATTAAATTTTTATGCATCCATGCGTAGAATTTTTCGTTGATTTCAAATATGTTAATTTCATGACTGCGTCTAAATTATATGCGAAGATATTAATTATTATTTAATTAATATGATAATTTATTTCAAATTGTCGTTTTAACTTGACCGCGTGTTGCCAGAATGAGAAAGACAGGGCTTCCAGATGTGGAAGTTAAGCAATAAAGGGTAGCAGGGGTTTTAAAAGAAGAGGGCCCCATCTCAGAATCTAAGGAACGAACTCGAAACTTGCACAGCCCGACGCAAAAAAAAAAAAAAAAAAAAAAAAAAAAAAAGCAATTTAACAAATTACAACGACCATTTGGAAAAAGATTTTTTCAAAGACTAAAATTTAAGACATAAAAAATCGCACGGAGTTGATCCTACATTACGTACGCCATGAATTAAACGATAACATTCCTGGACCCATCATGAACAAATTTTAAAAGAAATTTCAGTTTTACAATTTTCGGTACTGTAAATTTTTAAACTTCTACGGAGCTGGTCATAAATTACGTACGCCATGAATTAAAGATTAATAGTGTTATTGCATGTAAAAATTGCAAGCAAGAAAAATCTCCTGCGACTCGTCAGATTTCCTATGAAACTTACGTAATAGCCAAGCATTTCATTGGCTGTTCGGCAAAAGGCTTTTCTATCATCAGATCCAAAAAATCTCACGACCAATTTTAAATAAAATTTCATTCTTAAACTTCTAAACATCCGACAATATTACTTTTTATACCGTCGGATAGAGAAAAAAATGTACTTTTAAATGCAATTTGTTTGAAAGCTGTATCTCAATTTGTTTCTGATTTATTAATGTTTTTTTTTGTAGTTTTTATTACTTTTTTGTCATAGTGGCAACACTCTGTTGTCCATCGTTGTTGAAACCAAAGGGAAATACAGATTACAGTATAGACCAATCAGATAACGAAGAAATTGCGGATTAAACCAATGAAAACGTTCAGATATGCTTTTGATTTCCTACCCTGACGAGAACAATAACAATTCTTCCAAAAGGTTTAAAAAAAAAAAAAAAAAAAACCTCTTTGAGAAATTCTAAAAATTATTCTTCTGTCTCAATTACAAGCTGAGATATTTATTATTTCACTAATTGGTTTATTTCTATTAAATGCTGATTTTAAAAGGCAGCCACGGGATTTTTTATAGTAGCATTGTTTAGAACGGTGTCACATTTTTAAAAATACAGCATAAATGTTACTTATTCGATATAAAAATTTCATAAGTGTTGATACCACTATTTTCGAATAGTAATTTTAGCAAATATCTTAAATTCTTGCCTAAGACCATTTTTTAACTCGAGCGTCCTCTACCATTTTGCGTGCGGTTTTTTGACAGCGTGATGAGATAAGTATTACTTATTCAATGTAAAAAATTTAATAAGTTGATACCAGTACTTTAGAATAGTAATTTCAAAAAAATATCTTAAATTAGTGTTTAAGACCGCCATCCCCTCGTCTAATGTATCTACGGATAAGTTGTAGAAAGGAGTTTCATTCAGATAAACAATTGTTAAGAATAGAGTGCGTTTCCTGGTGGTGAAATGTGGAACTAACAGACCGCGATTTTATTTAAATTAGGAAATCTAACAAGGCGATCTGTTTAAAACTTTAAGATAGTTTATAACACATAATAAATTTTTTTAAAAAGAATGGCACGAGAAATTTCAATAGGTGTGTGTGGGGGGGGGAGGGGTTAAAACAATTCAAAACCTTAGCGCTTTTCACCGTTTTATGTGCGGTTATTTGACGGAGTCCTGAGATAAATGATACTTATTCAATACAAAAATTTTGTAAGTGTTGATGCCACTATTTTCGAAGGGTAATTTCAGCAAATATCTTAAATTGTTGTTTAAAACCGCCACCCTCTCGACCAATATATCTACGGATGGGTTTTTTAACGGAGTTTCATTCAAATACAGTGTTGTTAAGAATAGAGTGCGCTCCCTTGTGGTGGAATGTAGAACTTAGAGAACGTGATTTTATTTAAATTAGGAAATCTAGCACGGCAATCTGTTTGAAACTTTAAGATATTTTATAACACATAATAAAAAGCTCTTAAAAAATGACACGAGAAATTTCGGGGGGGGGGGGGGGGGGCTAAATTTTTTTTTTTTTAATCTTACCGTTTTATGTGCGGTTTTTAAGGATTTAATAATTTATCAATTTGGGTTTATTAATTAAAGAATAAAGTGTTTTGAAAGAAGTATTAAACAAAACACTCTGTGCGATCTGCGGCATTGCTTTCAAATTGAAAATTCTATTCAAGAAGTAACGTTGTCTCTTGGGGCGGCGTATGCTATTGTTTACGTCGCCATCTTAGTTAACGTGTCAAGGTTGGTTGGTTCTGTATCTTCTGTGGATTGTTTGTATTTTTACTGAGGTGGAGATTTGTTCTTGTGGAGTCTTCTCTATTGTACAGGTTGTTTTCCGGTGTTAGTAAGTTTTAGTTTACTTTGTTGGTTGCTAGGTTACGTTTTAGTTGTGCTTTATGAATATGTCACGTGTCCCGGGAGCTAAGAGGCTTCAAGCTATTTTGTTTTTGTTTTGATCCTATTAAGCGGCATTTGTGTTTTGATCAGTTTAAGCGGCGCTTATTCATTTATTTGTTTGAGACTTTATTAGTCACCCAGTTCTTCTGTTCGTTTGTTGGATCATTTGTTTCTTTTCCTATCCAGTAGATAGTGTTCTTATGTATGATGAAAGTATGTTCTGACTGTAACCAACCGCTTAGATATCGACGTAAATTGTAAGTCTTTGCCTTTGATTTTCTTTTGTGATTGTTATTTCGTATTTTTGAGATTTTTGTGTATACATTGCTGTTGGTGGTGATTGGTTATTATCTCGTTTGCCTTTTTTGCGTTAGTTATGGCTAAGATGGAGAAAGCGACGAAGGAGGTGTTGGATGAGGCTGGTGTTTTGGAATTTCCTGCTGCCGTTAGTAGGATAAATTCTTATATATACGAAACGCTTGAGTCTCAGAGGAATAATAAGAGTGGTAAAGTTACTGCTGATATAATGGGCATGATGAAGAAGTGTATGGATTTTATCACAATTTGCCTTGTTAAAGCACATCGCGATTGTGTGTCAAGTGAGACTAAATTAAAGACTTTGATAACGCATAATAAGGCATATGAGGCTCTTGCTGATAAATTTTCAAAATCAAGACCAACTGGTCAGCTGGATGTTTCGCAACATGCTGCTGTTTCGACTCCAAAGGTGTCAAGAGAGTCTGATTTTTCAGTGATAGTCACTTCTTCTGGGGAGGATTCTTTGGATACTATTAAAAAGGATATTAAAGGTATTTGTCGCTCTAAATCTGATGTGCCGGTTCCTGATGATGCCGTGGTAACCAAGGCTGGTCAGCTTATTCTAAAGGTGCAGACAAGGGCAGATTCGGAGAGGTTGAAGGAGGTATTGGTGGAATCTGATAATTTAAAGGGCAGAATTAAGGTTACTGTTCCAAGAAGAAGACTCGAGAGAATTTTGATTATGAGTGTCGATCCGGAAGTTAATGAGGATTTGGTTCGGAAATCGCTGAGTAAATTGGTGAATGAGGCTAGTAGGGGTGAGCCTGGTGATCTACAGAAAGATTTGGATATGGATATAATCAGACGTATTACAACAAAGGCTGGGAAAACTAACTGGCTGATTGGGGTTAGTAAGGAGGTCTCTCAATTCGTTATTAAAAGACGCCGTATATGTATCGACTTAGAAAGGTACCGTGTGGTTGAGTTTGTTCCGATCATACGGTGTTACAATTGTCAGACTTTTGGTCATGTTGCTTCTAAGTGTGAGAACCCAGTCAAGTGTGTTAAGTGTGCTGGAGACCATACAATTAAGGATTGTAATGTGCTTACTGAGATGTGTATCAATTGTATGGGTGTTACTGACATTGATTTGGACGCTGATCATAGAGCGGACAGTCCGGACTGTCCACAGTTTAAGGCGTACCGTTCTGATCAACTTGCTAAACGGTTGTGATAGTTGTCTTGGGTTCTCCTCAATCTTTGTCTGAACTTAACTTTGTTCAGATCAATCTTCACCATTGTTCTGATGCAACCAATGCTCTTATTCACTATATGGTTAACTTTAACATCCACTTTGCTCTCTGTCAAGACCCTTATATTTTTAATAGTTCTTTCGTTGGCTTGCCTCCTGAATGGCTTTGTTTTTTGTCTTCTTCTTGTTCTGCTGCTATTGTATGTCCTTTTAAGACCTATGCATGTGTGAAGAGTCTTAGTTTGGAAAACAGTGTGTTTATAAATATTACAGTTGAGAACGGCTATTTTATTATTGGTTCGCTATATTCTGCACCTTCAGGCAATCTTGAAGCTGATTTAAGAACTTGGTGTCATCATTATTCTGATTGTAACAGAGTGCTTATCGGTGGTGATTTTAATGTGCCATTGCTTTCAATGGGCTATTCAAGAGAGTCCGACCGCGCGGAGGTCCTTCTGGAGTACTTGATGATTACTAATCTGTCAATTATGAACTCTCCTGATTCAGAACATACTTATGTACAAGATAACAGGAAGGGTCGTCCAGATTTGACCCTGGCGGGTTTGGACGTTCTCTCGTTACTTGATAATTGGACAGTTGATGATAAAAACTTTTCGTACAGTGATCATCGTTATATCCGATTTACCCTCTCTTCTACTCCGTTACAGATTAGTCATGGCAGATTTAAAACAAAAAATAAGAATATGAAGAAATTTAATAGCCTTTTTGCAGACAAATTGTCAGTTCTTTCACATTCATTAGCAAGAATTTTAAATTCTTCTTCATTAGATGTTTGGATGGAGGATTTTATTGATTTATTACAAGTACTTATGATGAAGTGTTTTAAGCGTGGTGTTATACAACATACTCCTACTGTAAACTGGTATGACAGTTCTCTTAGAAAAGAACGTAATAGGGTTAATGCCTTGTACAAACGGTATATGAAAAACATTGATAATTTACAGTATAAACAAAAGTATATAGCTGCCAGAAGAATGTATAAACAAAATCTGAGAAAAGCTAAGCGTTCTGCCTGGGTAGGTTTTTGTGAGAAGACAGACAATGTTTACGGAAGTCTGTACAAATTTATTTCAAAAAAATCTTTATCTAAGAATGATTTAATTTTTACCACTCTTGAAAACTCTCAAGTCTTTGATTCATATGATGATATTGCGGAAAATCTTATGTCAGAGCACTTTGAGGTAAATAATCCTCCTCTGAATACATTTGAATATATCGGTGATGTTAATTTTGAAGATTCTGATGATTTTGTTCCAATTACTAAAAGAGAATTATTTTTTGCTATTAGTCGACAAGGAAATAATAAGGCTCCCGGTTACGATGAGATAGATGCGCTGATTATCAAGAACCTTTGTAAAAATTTTACAGCTTTTATGATTTCTTTATTCAATACCTGTCTGAAGTTTGGTCACTTCCCGAAATGCTGGAAGAAAGGCATTATAATATTTTTTCGCAAACGTAACCGTGATCCCAAGTTACCGAAATCTTATAGACCAATAACACTTCTTCCTATCATTGCAAAGGTTTTTGAAAGAATAGTTAAGATCCGAACCGTTACAATGTTGGAATCTATGTCATATTTGGATGATGGACAGCATGGTTTTAGAGAATCACGCAGCACAATTTCAGCTCTTGCAGCTGTAAAGAAAATAATTAAAGAAACACTTTCAGAATTCAAATATTGTTCGCTCATCTCTTTTGACGTGGTTGGAGCCTTTGATGAGATGGATTGGTTTATCTTGGCTGAATTAATTGATGAACTTCCGATTTATGAGTATTTAAAAACAACTTTAAAGAATTATATCAGTCATCGTCTCATAGGATTCAAGTTTGTTAGAGGCATAAGATGGTTTAGAATCTTCCAGGGCTGCCCGCAGGGTTCCTGTTTAGGACCCCTGCTTTGGACCATTGTTGCTGATAAGATTATCAAAACTTATAAGCGACACAGTCAAAAAATTATTTCTTATGCTGATGACTCTGTTATTGTTGAAGGCAGTGATACAAGACCTGCACTTGAGAATACCATCAATGCTAGCATTTCCCACTTTGCTGCAGCCTGTAGTGGTTTACATCTGTCAATTAGTGTTGAAAAATCTGCTTCAATGCTTTTTGGAAAATATATATCAAGAAAGCGTCGACCTATCTTTAAACTCCAGGGTAGGAGCATTTCTGTTAAGGATAATTTGCTGTACTTGGGATTTTATCTTGACAGTAGATTCCATTGGTTGGAGCATCTCGATATGGTCCGCGATAAAATAAAAGATTTTACTTGTAATATCCAAAAGACAAGAATTCGTGATAAAGGATTACCACTTGAGTTTCTAAAAATTTGGTACAATTCAGTGCTAAAGAAACAGATTACTTACGGTTACGAAATTTGGTTTAATGATTTACGGAGCCATGGAATTAAGCGTTTATCCTCATGCCAAAGGCTATGTCTCTTATCTATCATTCGCGCATATCGGACAATATCAACACAGGCACTTTGTGTACTTTCAGGAGTTCCTCCAATCGAAGTAGAATTAAAGCAACTGGCTTTATGTTTTGAAGTTCAGAATAATGATGGTTCAGATTGGATAGAAGATGTTTATGTTTCAACAGATCGTTTGATAAAAAAAGTTTATACTTTTCACTATCCCTACTTTTATTATGATCATCATGTCAATTTCGTACGTGCTATTACTGAGAAGGTCCCTTTGTACAACCACCCAGTTTTATATACAGATGGTTCTAAGATGCCTACGGGCGTCGGAGCTGCTTTTGTGGTATTTTTGAAAGAAGATATTATCTTTGAGAAGAGAATTAGACTTAAATTATTTAATACGGTATACCAGGCTGAACTTACTGCCTTAGATTCCGCAATTGAGTGGTGTAGAGACTCCTCATACAGTGTATTCCACATTTATACAGACAGCTTGTCCTCAGTTCAAGCACTTCAAAATCTTTTTCCAACGGACGAAATTCTTTTTAATATTTATACGAATTTACGACTATTGCATAATAAAACTATTAATATAGGCTGGATTAAATCCCACGTTGGTTTCGTCGGAAATGAGCGCGCAGACTACCTTGCCAAATCAGTCACTGAGACTGGTACATTTGATGTTGAAATAAACATTCCAATCCCTGTTTCGTTTGTGAAGCAGTTCTACAAAAGCAATATTATTAAAATTTGGCAGAACGAATGGTCTTATAGCGATAAGGGAAGAGACACGCATAGTATTATTAAAGAAGTGGATACCTCATTTTTGTGTTCCTCGCAAGTCCATGCCTATTTTATATCTGCACATGGGGCATTTCCTAGTTATCTTTATAAAAGGGGGAAACGCCAGAGTGATAAATGCCTATGTGGAAACATCGGTGATGTCAAACATTATCTGTTTGGTAAATGTCCATTGATGCCTACTTCATTTAACTTTATCCGTAACCGGACACTTAGCTGGAACATGCGTAACATACTGTTCTCGAAATCAAATTATCACAGACTCAGTCTTATTTACAACGAACTAAATAAACATTTTTCGTTTATAAAATATAAATTTTGATTTTTAATCTTTGTTTTATTTTAACCACTTTTCAAGCGCCAGGGCGCTCTTTGTGAGTTTTACTTTTATTTTTTATTTTATTTTATTTTATTTTTTTTTGTCATTGTATTTCTTGGGCTTTTCCCCAGCTGTGGTTTTGCAGGTCGCAGAGGGTACTTTTCTGTCAGGGGTTCATGCCTATGCCATTTTTGGTTGGCTCCCTGGCAGAGTGATCCTGATCCTGATCCTGATCCTGATCCTGTGCGATCTGCGATCACACTTACCCACTTGTTTATCCTATCGCTTTTCAGTTTCCTTGGCTATTTTCTTGATTCTTCAAGTTTCTTTTGAATGGAGAACTTGTTATTCCTGTGGCTTTTTCAATCTTTCGCTTCCGGAAACTTCTGCTTCGCTGTAGTTTATTTTTCGAACTGACGAAAACTGATTAATAATATTCTTTGCATTTGCAAGGTTTGTATGATTTTTAGTTAAACTAGTCGATGTGCATGAATTTTTAACAGTATAATCTTTGGAATAACTAGGAACTTCCGATGTAGGCTTGTCTGGCTGCACAGGAACTTTTGTACCTGAAACTTGCGTGTCTGATGATGCATTGTGATTTCTCCTAACAGTGCCTATAAAATCCTTGTCAAAAAAAGAAAATGCTCTAGTCAAATGGCCAGATACTTGTGCATTTAAAACCGCTTACAACCAGGTCAGAGTATAACGACCAAGTGGGCGTTTTGCCCTTGCTTTTGTAGGGCGTTTTACACTTTCTCCACGATTTTAGGTATTTGTTAGTTATCCCGTCGACCAAATTACTGTCGCCAAATTGTAAGATTAAATGCCAATAATGGTTGATCGTAAATGTCACATTCACTTGACAACACATGTTTACTTCATCAAGTGATTTTTATTTCGACGTTTTATTTGTATTTTTATTAGTGTTATACTAATTTATTTGTTCTTTCGTTATTTAAAATAAAAATTATGTCAATTTATATAATTTGGCGAAATTGGTCGACGGGATAACTAACAGGTACCCGATTTTGTTATAACTATATTATTTTACAATTAACCTTTCAACATGATACTAATATCATCTTCAAAAGAAAATATTTCCATACAACACGTTTATATATATATATATATATATATATATATATATATATATATATAACCATTAATTAAACATTACTGACCACCATCAATAATACGAGTTGGAACCCGTCGAAATTCGACGAACTAAAATATTTAGAAAATAAAAACTGTTAGATCAAATTTATGATAAACCTACAAAAATAATTAAAAAATTCGTCTTACATTGGTCGTCTAACTCTTAAAACAAATAATGTTTTTAACCTAAAATTACCAAAATGTTATTTCCATAAACTTCAACTGCTTAAATTATTGAAAAATTAAACTGCATTAGAATACGTAATCAAGAGGAATAATTATGATGTAGTTATCGATTGAGGCTCTTACCTTTGTTTTTACGGGATAAAAAATCAGCAAAAAGGATTTTGCTTTGTCACATCATAAAATTTCCCCCCCATAAAATCTAAACTGTACGTTATTTTCATATTCTCAAAATTTACATTCGCATCACTCAAATTCACAATTTAAAAGTATTTTAACGCGCAATAGTAGATTATTAATGAATGTATTTCCAAACGTAAAGTCACGCTTGTCCGATAAACTTTGTATGTGAACATTCTCACAAACTTTAAGTTCTAATCTCAGTACCCGTGAATAAAAAAATTCAGAAATTTGCCTTTAGTTGTCATAGTATTGGCCAGTTAGTATTGGTCTCATATATTTTTTTATTTATGAGAATGATCATTTTGTTTTAAATATGACATCATTTTTACTCACTGAATCATTTTGCCTAGCGTCTCAAACTCAGTATCAGCGTAATGTAAAAATATTGAAATGTAACTGATTTATGAAGAAGAATGCGTGTTTTTTAATATTCGACGTCATTTTCTGTTCAAAAATTATAAAAAAAGTTAATTTTATTTGTAATGTGAAAATGGCATCAATAAGGATATAATCAATAAAAATAAATAAACCATGACTATTTTTCCTTTACTTTTAATAGAAATTGTGTATTTCAGTTGCCACAATTATAAAATTGATACTAAAAACTATAAAAAAATTAATATCTCAAAAATAAATTGAGATAGAGCTTTCAAACAAATTGCATTTAAAAGTACATTTTCCCCCCCTATATTACGGTGTAAAAATTTAAACTGTGCGATGTTTAGAAGTTTAAAAATTTGCAGTAGCGAAAATTGCAAAACCGAAATTTCATTTCTAATTTCAGAATGTTGCCATTCGCAGAATGACGTATGCGTTACGCACAGATATGTTTGTCCTTTATAATATATATATATATATACTTATTTATGAATTCACAAGAAAAGGTTGAATTCACATTTAAAAATTTTTGCAACTGTCTGAAAACAAGCATATTTCCAATAATAAATAACACGTGATCACGAGAAACGACTGCGCAGCATAAAATGTATCCTTCTACAAATTCCTATACTAAACAACGACTCAGTCTCTTACTTAAAAGTTTAATAACTAACAAGGGTGGGCGTTTTACCAACGCTAAACGTTTTAGCCCATTCTACTCTACCGCTCATTTTACATAACTTTCATTTAGAACAAATAAATTTTAAATACATATATCAAATACATTTAAAATACACGTCTTTAATACATCTCAATTAAAATACAATAGATAAATAAATAAATAAAGGTACTTTTTCAGTATAGGTATTTGGCGAAATAGAGAAAAGGTTCTTGGCGAGAAAAGACATTTGGCAACGCACTTTCTTTGAATCTGTTGCGAAGTAACTTGTATGCATAAAAAAAATAATATATATATATGTATGCATAAATAAAATGCTTATATCGGTCGTGGGCTGCAATAGTGGCACAAATCAAAAAATCAGGTTCTGAGATTAATGGGTTTGAAGTTTCGCCTTGTAATGAAATGCAAAATTTACACGATTCATTGTTGTGTTAAGTGGTACTAAATGACTCCGTAAGGATTCAATTAATAATAATGCAAAAAAAAAAAAAAAAAAAAAAAAAAAAAAGTACCCTCACACCCCGTGTTACATTGATGATAAATATGATTATATGATGATGCATTCAGATTATATCATATAAAGGCAACAGCGGCACTTCTGCCATCTGTTGGTGAAATACTGAACTACAAGATATGCCGCTGTTGCTGCTGGAAACAATATCAATCTGCAATGCTGGAGAGCGCATTAACTCAAAATTCGTATTTTTTGAGTTGGGCCACTATTGCAGCCCACGAGCGATATGTATGTTTAATTGTACAGAAAGTTTATACATATATTATTGTGCATGCTAATAAAATATATTGCCTTCTGTTATGAACAAAACTTATAGTTTCAATGGCTTTAGAAATTTTCATCTTTTCCCCCTAATAAAACCAAAATTAACTGCTTCTTCTGTTCTCTTTTGCAATATGTTTTTGGCCCATATACATATTTTTTTGCTTATATATACATTTTCTGTGCATATATATATTGTGAAAAATTGTTGAAACATATCCTGAAATCGCAAAAACATTTACTAACTTACAGCAATCGCTATTTCATAAACCTTTAACTTATGTTCAGAAACCATTAGGAGAAGAATTAATCAGAAATTTCCAAGACTTAAGAATATAGAAAACATTTCTGAAATAAAATAGCCACTTTGTTGCCTCATAAAATTTGAAAACAAAATGTTTTTGGAGATTATGGGCAGCATAGGCTCTAAATCGCAAAAAAAAAAAAAAAAAAAAAAAAAAAAATTCCGCAAGTAATTTGCGAAATCAGAATGTTTAATGCAAATATTTCAGTTTAACCAAATTCAGAGTGAGTAAAATAATCTAACTTCCTCATCTTCAGCGAATAATTAAAACCTTATTATCCACCATTTCTTAATACCAATTTATCTACGACTCAAAAGCATTTACTGTGCAGTTTTCCAAGTTGAAGACGAAACGCCCCTGAGGCAGGAAATTTGTTAATTCCTATTTAATTAGAAGATAAAAGCGATAGTTCTTTAAGAACAAAAACGGTCGATAGATTAATTATATTTAATTTTTGAAATATTCATTTTAACTAATTGTGTTGAAAATTTAATAGAAATGGTTTTTTAGCAATTTGCATAGTAATTAAATTATCTAATATTTTTCTTCTATGTGTATTGCACAAAGAAGTCCAATATTTATTTACAAATACTCTTGATAAAACATTAAAAAATTTGAAGTTCTTTATTTTATAAAATGCAAAAATAATTTAAATTGTTTGAAAAATTAAGTAATGTAAATATGCCTCAAAATTTAATAATAAAAGAACATACATTTTCATTTAATGCTAACTAATAAAACTCTTATTAATCCATTCATTATTTACACATACTTTTATAAAAAGTAAAATAAAAAAAAGTTCATTACTTTCCAATTCAACAAGAAATTAAATTTAGTAATAAGTATAAAATTAAAACTAGTTTAAAAAAAACATCTTTTTATAAACATTCAGTGTTCATTTGGAAAATTATTCCTTATTCTTTGGCTGCAATTCCTGTTTTTCCACCAAAATTTCCGTTACAGTACATTAATTTGGCCATCAGCAGCAAACTTGATTTTTAAAAATTCACTGCTTTTTTACATTTGGTAGAAAATGCAAGCAAGTGAATTTATTAAAAAATAAAATGTTGTATTGCCATTAGAAAAACACCCTTCATATTTTAATAATTCTATCATTTCAGGGAGTATGTTAAAAATTGGTTGCAAAATTCATCTTTACATACAAAAACCAGGTTGAGATAAATAAAAGAGTGTAAATAATAAAATATAAAGCAGATCAAACATTTTTCAAAAGTAATTATCGTTAAAACAAACCATATCCTCAAACTAACACAATTAATTGACTGTAAAACTAGATACATTTTACTAAAAATACATCTGTTCAATGACACCCAGTACGAATTTCCCATATCCTTATCCTTAAACTCAACTCATGATTCAATAATTAAATATATATCTTTTATTCATACCTATTCAGTGACCTATATGACAAAAGTACTTATTATGTAGTTTTCTAGGATATTGTTATAGACCCACAGGGCAGAGAAGTAGCAAAATTCTTTTTAATTAGAAGAGAAAAATAAAAAATTATATAAGTAGAATTTTTTCTTTTTACTTTCTTCTATCTTAACAAGAAGAAAGTATTGGATTCATGAAAATTTTCGACGGATTTACACGTTTCAGGGGTCAGAGATTCCGAAAAATAGGTTTTTACAAAATGTCTGTCTGTGAGGTCTGTGCATCTGTGAGTCTGTCTGTCTGTCTGTATGTGACACAAATTTTGTGGGCGCTCTATCTCAAGAACTAATGTACGGAATTTAACAAAAATTTATATTCAGTTAGTCCCTGATATAAATTGGTGCTGATTAGTTTTTGGTGTAAATCGCTCATCAGGGGGCGCTGCTATGCTGCATTTTTCAGAATTTCTACCATAGCTCTATCTCAATAACTAATGCACGAATTTTCAGCAAACTTCAGATTCAGGTATACCTTGATATCATTTAGTGTTATTTATGTTTTAGTGTAAATCGTTCAACAGGTGGCGCTGCTATGCTACATTTTTCCGTATTTCCTCTATAGTTCTATCTCTAGAACTAATGCACGAATTTTCATCAAACTTCAAATTCAGATATAATTTGATATGAATTAGTGTTATTTATGTTTTAGTGTAAATCGCTCAACAGGTGGCGCTGCTATGCTACATTTTTCCGTATTTCCTCTATAGTTCTATCTCTAGAACTAATGCACGAATTTTCATCAAACTTCAAATTCAGATATAATTTGATATGAATTAGTGTTATTTATGTTTTAGTGTAAATCGCTCAACAGGTGGCGCTGCTATGCTACATTTTTCCGTATTTCCTCTATAGTTCTATCTCTAGAACTAATGCACGAATTTTCATTAAACTTCAGATTCAGGTGTACCTTGATATCAATTAGTGTTATTTATGTTTTAGTGTAAATCTTTCAACAGGTGGCGCTGCTATGCTACATTTTTCCGTATTTCCTCTATAGTTCTATCTCTAGAACTAATGCACGAATTTTCATTAAACTTCAGATTCAGGTGTACCTTGATATCAATTAGTGTTATTTATGTTTTAGTGTAAATCATTCAACAGGTGGCGCTGCTATGCTACATTTTTCCGTATTTCCTCTATAGTTATATCTCTAGAACTAACGCGCGAATTTTCATTAAACTTCAGATTCAGGTATACCTTGATATCAATTAGTGTTATTTATGTTTTAGTGTAAATCGCTCAACAGGTGGCGCTGCTATGCTACATTTTTCCGTATTTCCTCTATAGTTCTATCTCTAGAACTAACGCACGAATTTTCATCAAACTTCAAATTCAGATATAATTTGATATGAATTGATGCTAAATTGATGTAATTTTCTGTACTATTTAAATGATTTAACTAATATGATTTATATTAGAAGAAAGTTTTGTGATGGCCACAACATACTAGTTTTACTTTAGGTCAATTCCGTCGTAACTGACATAAAGCTTGATCATGTAATTTTGTTTTCAAAATTGTGCAGAAATTTTACTAATACAGCTAGAACAAACTTTTACAATTTAAAACATGTCTTACTAAGGATTTAATACCTAAATACCTGCACATTATTTCAATCTCTCTTTGAGTCCCATAAATTGCAATTAAAAATTCTGTAACTGACGTAACATAAAATAGACAAACATTTTTTCTGCCTTCATTGAAGTGTAAAAATTATCAAAACTATCTCGTTAAAAAAGGTGATTTAATGTTCTCAACAACACTAAGTAATGACAAATTATAACTGTAACTTGTTTAATTAATTTCTGAACAATAAAACTGAAAAAAAAAATGGCATTTACACATGTAACTGGCGTAATTTTTATTAACTAACGTAACATTATGATTTTACAATTGCAATAATGGTATTTAACTTTGTTTGTAAGCAGTAATTTACAATGTCTTTTTATTTGTATTTTATTATAGAACATAAAAATATCAAGATTTCCAATCATACCCTTAAATTAAACATAGTATAAATTTTATCCCCCCCCCCCCCCCCAAAAAAAAAAAAAAAAAAAAAAAAAAAAAGTAAATGAAAATTTTCTGTGGAATTGCCCTTTAATAAGATAGCTTTCGTGATAAAGGAAAAATAAATAATTGGATTTGAAAATGATTATTAGAAAAATTTCTTTTGCTTTGAGAATATATGAGAATTAATGTATTTTTTTTTCTCTGTCTACTTGGTTTTTTTAAACAAAACTTTTAAACTTGATAACGATAATCTCCGTTAAGACCACTTTTTTTCAGCTTACATCAAACACCATTCAAAATTCCTCGAAGTTTTCAAAATAAGTACAGGCAACATAAAGTTGAAGCAATTTTCTTCCACATTTTTTTTATGAGATTTAAAATTAAATAACCTTTTTTTGATAGACATTTAAGCGTTTAAAATTATTTTTATTGAAGAAAAACTAATTCGAAAATGCATCAAAATTTAATTACTGCAGGTGTCTCTAAAATATGTATACACTGTTTCGTAACATCCAAAAAATCTGAAAGACAAACAAGTCCTCAGATTAGAACCAGCAAATCAAGTGTCCATCGCATTTGAAGCCTGTCAGGAGCAGAATAATTCTGTTCGTGAAATGATGAAATAATTGAATTACACCAGAATAGTCAAGCGAATTTCTTAGAAAAAAAAAAAAAAACCTCTATTTTGCACTTTTATTACGAAAGCAAAATTTTATTAAAATATTCTTGGTGCCATTTGTCAGTTTTAGAATTAAAGTTATGTGGCTAGACCATCTAGCCACCGCACTTGGGACCTCCTTTGAAAGGGTTAAGACGTTGTAAATTGAAAAGTTACATTCCAATAATGATATACATGCTATCAATGAAGATGATGCGGGCCGAAGAAACAATTTTGCGAATGGTGTGTATACATTTTTTTGGAACCCTGTACTATTAAAACAAACTACGATAAAACTTATTACACTTCTACTAAAGACAATTCCGTCAATAAAATGCTTAAAATTGGAATATTTTCAACTTTTCTCATCCTCAAAACATAATTCAGGACTTAATTATCCATCTTTTAGTGATAGTGTATTAATCTGCATGACAAAAGCATTTACTGCGAAATGTTCCAGGCTGAGGGTGAGATTGTCATTGGCTCTGAAGGCGGGAAAGTTGCTAATTCCTTTTTAATTAGAAGCAAAGAAGGATAATTCTGTAAGAACAATAGAGGTCGATAACGAATCTTTATTGAAGGTTCAAATTAAAGCGCTTTCATAAGAAGAAATATTAAATAATAAATATACTGCGAAAAAAAATTTCAGTCACAAGAATATTTTTTTCGATATTTTTCGAAGAAATCTTTTCAAATCGTTTTGTATACTTAAAATAGAAGAAATTTTGTAATTTTTTATAAAATTTAAAACTTTCTTTTAGAAAGAACAATACAAGTCAATAACGAATCTCTATTGTAGGTCAAATTAAAGCGCTATCATAAGATGAAATATTAAATAATAAATATAATGAGAAACTATTTTTTTTTTAGTCAGAAGAGTTTTTTAATACATTCTCTCTTTCTCTAATTTACCTGTTTTGTTCAGAAATTTTGCGTTTTCCGATATTTTTCGATGAAATCTTTTAAAAATAGATTTGCATGCTGAAAATATAAGACATTTTGTAATATTTTTTATAAAATTAACCCCTTGGACTCCGGAGTCTCTTACACAAATTTTATTCGCACGGCACCACTTTTTTAAAAGAAGTTTCCTTCAAGCACACAATTTCAAAAATGCTCTGATTAAATAACATAAATTTTATTTTCCTTTGTTACTGGTGCCAAAAACAAGTTTTTCAAAGAAAGGTAATGTCGCCGCAGCGGCAACAATGGAGTGCAAAGTGTTAAAAAATTTGTTGAAGAACAATAAAGTTCGATAACGAATCTTTATTGAAGGTTTAAATAAAAGCACTTTCATAAGATGAAATATTAACTAATAAAAATAATGAAAAAAAAAATTTAGTCACAAGAATATTTTAATGTATTCTCCCTTTCTCTTTCTCTGATTTAGCTGTTTTGTTCAGAAATTTTACGTAATCCGATATTTTTCGATGAAATCTTTTAAAAATAGATTAGCGTACTTAAAAAAGAAGAAATTTTGTAATTTTTTTTAAATTAAAATTTAAAACTTTCCTTTATGGACAATAAAGCTCGATAACGAATCTTTATTAAAGGTTAAAATTAAAGCGCTTTCATGAGAAGGAATATTAAATAATAAATACAATGAAAACCAGTGACCCGGAGCCGAACAATTTTTGATGCTCCAGCTCCAGCTCCGCTCCTAGAGAAAATACCGTGGCTCCAGCTCCGGCTTCGGCTCCAACTTGGCTCCGACTTCGCGCTTTTAAGTTGCAGATTTTAATTTACACGTTTAATTTTTTGCTCACAAATACTTTCTATCTTCATTAAAGATCTGACAAAATGCATTTTTCTTCTCATCAAACTTGAAATGCTTGTTCAGAAAATATGACATCTTTTAGCTTTTGCTTTTAAAATAGAAAGTTTGGTAGAATTTTAAACACAAAAATTTTAAATTTCTTCTACACTTTTCGAACAGCCAAAACTGTACGACTACACATATAAACAACAGGCGGCCATATTTGTTTTCAAATAGTGTTGTCACTTAGTTCAAGTAGAAAGTAGAAGTAAAGTACTGTTGCCATTTTTTGAGAAGTTTTCCTTCCCTAATAATAATAATAATAACCTAAAAAATGATATAATTAAAATACTGAATAATGATGTAATTAAAATATTTTAAGCCTAGAAATTTAAAAGACTGAAAAAAAAAAAAGATTTAAAAGAATATTAAAAACTAAAGGAGCCCTGGAGCTGGGGAAAATTTAGAGCTCCAGCTCTGGCTCCAGCTCCAGGAAAAACACAGCTCCGGAGCTCTCCGGCTCCGGGCTCCAGCTCCAGCTCCGGGTCCCTGATGAAAACAATATATTTTTTTTTTTTTTTTTTTTTTTTAAGTCACAAGAATATTTTAATACTTTCTCTCTTTCTCTTTCTCAGAGTTAGCTGTTTAGTTAATACATTTTACCTTTTTCGATATTTTTCGACGAAATCTTTTAAAAATAGATTTACAGGAGAAATTTTGAAAAAAACATTTATAGTATAAAATTTAAAACTTTAATATCTTTATTTGCATATTGTAATATAATTTTTTATTTGTTTATTTATTTGTATGTTTTGACTTTATTATTATCTCTACTTGTAAATAGCATATTTACTAATTAATTAATATATTCTTCTTCTGTTTTTAATTTCGTATATGATTCAAAAATTTTATATTACAAAAATATTTTTTTCGTCGAAATTTTTTTTTTAAATAGGTTTTGTTTTAATTGTTGTAAAACTGAGTTTAAAATGGTTACCAAAACTTGATTAAATAAAAGATTTTCTTTAATACCTTTATCTGCGTACTGTTATTGTAATATACTTGTCATTCAAATCGCTGTCGTTCATTGCAAATATCATATTTACTTTCGTTTTATCTTTTGTGAAATTTAATACATAGAAAACTGAGTTTACAAATAATGTGGGGGTTTTGTTTGCTTCTTTCTTTTTCCTTTTTTTTTTTTTTTTTTACACGAAATTATAGCTTTCTTATTTTTATTTATTTATTTATTTATTGGAATGTTCGTTTCCGCATACATTCATTTTTATTTGTAAAACCCTCTATAACGTCTATATAATTAAAACGCAAGAGCGATTCTTCCGACAGTCCGTGGGACAATAAATATTGCATCAGTTTACTTCTTTTTGGTCTTAAATAACAGGTGTTCGCCTATAGATGTTTCGAATGTATTTTTTGTTACCATAATTTTACCAGTTAGTGGTAATTCACAATTAAAAATTGCTTTCCGCACATGCATAAGATGTATAAGTGATATGTTCGAGACTGACTTGGTGTGAGCTCTTACGCGCATGCGCAATATATTCGGATTCTACTTTAAACTACGCCAAAGAAGGATTTGTTTATTGACAGACTTCGTTGAGGGAAATAGCACGCCCTTCTGTTTATTACTATTATTAATTATTAAAGGTCACTTATACTCATACTTACATCGTCAGTGGAGATGGAAAGTGCCTATTGCGCACTTATATTTATTTATTAGCGCATTATATTTATATTTAAAATATCTGGAAATCAGTTTAAAAATTGCTGCTAAAATTGTGAATCAAAGGTATTTTCATAAGAATTTTGCCGTGAATCTATCCATGAAGGTTTTTTTTTTTTTTTTTTTTTTTTTTTTTTTTTTTTTTTTTCTTATCAGCAGATAATCCGTCAAATTTAGACGGGTACAGACAAGTTCTTTATTTATTTTATTTTTTTTAACCCATGTTTAAAATTTAATATATCTTTTCAAAGAATAACTCTTTTTGCATACGCTTTTCAACTTTGAGTAAAGAAAAGTAAAAACAAGAAAACAGGAATTCTTCTTTTTCAGAATTTAGCGTCGCCCCCGATGAAAAAGAATATATATGTATATAAATATAGATAGTACAAAACATGTTTCAGTTTTAAGACTTAAAACACACGCTTTTATTTTACATAAAATAACGTCATCCGCATCCGCTGAAGAATTCTTCATTTTCGATCCTTAACAACATCTACAGTAAAGTACATATATGACGTCACTACAAATGTGAATAATACACAAATCCAAAAAAAAAAAAAATCGTCATTCAAGAAACTTGGCAAAACAAATGGGCTATCTAATGATTCATAGGCCTTCATTTGTTTGTAATATTAATATACATTCTTCAAATTAAATTTAGTTTACATTACCTCCATGTTTTGTCAGAAATCATTCATTTATATTTTTTCAAAATAGCACGTATTTTAAATACATTTTTAAAAAGTTGTTATGGAAAAATGGCAACAAAAATATAGACTATTTTCCAACTATTTTTCCTTTACTTTCTACAGAAATGGGGTATTTGGGTTGAAAAAATTAAACAAATGGCGCTAAAAACTACAAAAATATTAATATTTCAAAAATAAATTGAGATGCAGTTTTCAAACAAATTGCGTTTAAAAGTAACTTAAAGTAAGGTTTTTGTATTTAAAATATTTAAGCTAAAATATTTTACATGTAATTATCAATTAAATAAATTGAACTGATCTAAAATTTTCGTTATATTTTCTGACCATTATCAAGAATATACATATGTTTTGTGTGTGTGTCAGAAAGAAAAGTTTGTCATTTATTTGCGTAAAAAATAAAACGTAAGGAAGGAAAAATATTCGCATATCAAAAGAAATTACCTTGATATCTGTTGGCAAAAAGCCGCCTCTGCTAAGTTACGCGCACTAATACTTAGATAAATAAATAAATATTATTTTGTTTCTGGCCATTAAATTATATTTAAATTTAAATATAATAATAATATAGGTAATCTCTTACCTTTATGTCGTTGCTCAGCAATTCCTCATACTTCGGCTTCGCACGGGTGTATATCCATGTCGCATAGAATCCTATATTGTATAGAAAAGTGGAAAGAAAAGTGGATGATTAATATTTTGTCTTATTTATAAATGATTCCACTCTTGACATCTTTTCTTTGGTTTAAGAAATTATATTGGTATAACTTTAAGTTTACATTTTGGTTAATGATTTACATATTCATTTAAATTATGCTGCCTTTTTTGCAGCAACAATTATAATATTACATCCTTCTTGATTGAGATAAACAGGGCAACTATCTAAATAATAATAAAGTTTTTCTTGAGTCATTTAGAGTTCTATTTTATGACGATGATGTTGACGTCACACAGCTGAATCATGCGTGGGTTGATTTATGAACAAATTTCACAAACATATTTTATTTATTAATATCATTATTTATTTGTAATTGTATAACTTGAGTAGGATAATTTAGCTATAATCGGAAAGTTTGTTTATTGCAGAATGATTTATTATTACTTAACGTATTTATTTAAGTGTTCAAATGTTTGTATTCTTGAATGGTTTCCTGTTTTGAAATCAGTTAATGATATCTGTGATGATTACGAATTGATTTACTGCTACTAAATTAGTTCAAGTATCATAAAGTTTTTATGTCCTTGAAAGTTATTGCTTGTTTAATGCTTCTAAAGTAGTTTACTGTTCATATCTGAGAGGGTTATAAATCCATCACTCTTCCTTAACCATCTCAGATGCATCCGGTAATAGTTGCATGGATTCACGATGTTTCAGGAATTGAGGCTTGGCCAGTGGCTTGGTCAGCGCGTCTGCTGTCATGTCTTGTGTTGGGCAGTAACGAAGATTTAGTATTCCATCTTCTTTCATCTCTTTTATTGCGTGATAGCGAACATCGATATGTTTGGTTCGCTTTGAGAATTTTTCGTTCTCCACCATCTTGATGCAGCTCTGGTTGTCTTCGTACAGTATTACTGGTAAATTTTGTGTTAAATCCAGGTCTGATAACAGTTTTATTATCCAGGCAATTTCCTGTCTTGCACTAGCTGCAGCTACGAATTCAGCTTCTGCCGATGAATAGGCAGTGCAATTTTGCCTTTTGGTAAACCATTGAATTATTTCCCAACATGAATAGGTTTCCAGTAGTCGATTTTCTCGTTCTTGTGTCCCCCGCCCAGTCGGCGTCAGAAAATCCGATTAGTTTTGGTTCATTATTTGTGTTTAGTGTCAAATCTAAAGTTTTTGTAATTTTCAGGTAACTTATTACGCGTTTCACACCGTTCCAGTCTTTTAGGCGTGGATTTTCATATCTTCTGCTGAGTATGTTAACAGCGGCTGATATATCTGGACGCGTAGTGGTTCCTATATATAACAACGATGCTATCGCTTGTCTGAATTTCGTATTGTTAGGTAATAAATTTTCTTCGTCTTCTAATTTGTGAAAACCGGCATCCATGGGGGTGCTTACAGGTTTTGCGTTTTCTAAATTGAATTTTCTTGCGAGCTCTCTATTTTTAATCTTTGATTCAGTTTATACCCGTTTTCTGATTTGTTTATTTCCATGCCTAAATAGTGAGATACTTCCCCAAGGTCCTTTAATTCAAATTCTTCCTTTAAAGATTTTATTATGTCTTCAATCGTTTCGTTTTCACCACCTATCAAAATGTCGTCAACATAGACTATTATGTAAGTTGAAATTTTGTTCTCTTTTCGTGTATATAGACATGTGTCCACGGTGCTTTGTTGAAAGTTTAAATTTTTCAAAGATTGTGCGATTTTTTTATTCCAGGTTCTGGCTGCTTGTTTGAGTCCATAGATAGATTTTTTCAGTTTACAGACTTTGCTTTCTGAATTTTTCTCAATGTACCCCTACGGTTGTTTCATATAAATTTCGTCTTCTAACTCACCGTAGAGAAACGCTGTCTCAATATCTACGTGTCGCACGTTCAACTTCTTATGTGCGGCTGCTGCCAAAAATGTTCTCACAGTTGTTTGTGACACTACTGGGGCGAAAGTCTCGTCATAGTTTTCCCCAAATTTTTGACTAAACCCTTTGGCTACTAAACGTGCTTTGTACTTTTGAGTGTTCCCGTAACTGTCTAATTTCTTTTTGAATATCCATTTGCAACCTATAACCTTTTTTGTTAGGTGGAGGATCCACTAATTCCCATGTATTGTGTTTTCTCAGCGAATTGATTTCCGCTTGTGTGGCTTTAAGCCAATTTTCCTTTTCTTCGGGATTATTTATATCCAGTATTTCATTCCAACTAGTGGGTTCTGTCATATTATCATTTTTTACGTAACAGGCATATCTGTCTGTTGGTACTCCCCTGTTCGATCTTTCGGATCTTCTTGGTTCATTGGTCGGTTGTTTGGACGTGGTTGGTTCTTCGGTTGTGTTATTTATCTCCGTTTCAATGTAATTTTTGCCGTCATATGAGTTTTCTTTCTCTTTACTTTCTTTTAGGTTAATTTTGCTATTTTCTATGAATTTCACTGTTCTGCCAATTACAATTTTATTTTCTTCAGTGTATACGCGGTATCCCTTTGAGTTGTTATCGTATCCTACAAAAATTCCTTCCTGAGCCCTGTCGTCCAATTTTCCTCGATGTTGTTTATTCACGTATACGTAAGCTTTGCATCCGAATGTTCGCAAACAGTGTAAATTCGGTTTGCGATTAAACCATAGCTCAAATGGGGTTTTATTTGTCGATCTTGTAGGTAAGCGATTTTGTAAATGATTCGCGATGTTAATTGCTTCTCCCCAAAATCTTTGTGGCAGATCTGCTTCTCTGAGTAGGCTTCTAGTCATGTCTAATAGCGACCTATGTTTTCTCTCCGCAATGCCATTTTGGCTCGGGCAATACGGCACGGTTAATTGATGTGTAATGCCCCTTTTCCTTAGGTAATCCTCTATCCCACTATTTATGTACTCTCCCCCGTTATCCGATCTTATTGCTTTCGGATATAACCCGAACTGGTTTCAAACCATAGCTATATAGTCGATCAGTTTATCTTGTACTTCATCTTTATGTTTTAATAAGTATATTACAGTAAATCTAGAGTAGTCGTCAATGAAAGTTACAAACATTGTTTTACCGCCTATTGTGGGGGTTCCTATCGCTGTGCAGTGCATACGTCCGTGTGCACTAGATCGAGTACTCTACCTGTTTTGTTTCTATACACTGTTTTGGGATAGGGAGCATCGATTGTTTTTGTTTGTATGCATGTTTCGCATGTTGTTCCATGATTGCAATTATTTAGTTTTATGCCATAGGCTAAATCATCTTTAACCATTTCCTTTATGGAATTATAATTTCTATGCCCTAGGCGTTTGTGCCAAAGTTCCAGGCAGTCTTTACTTTTGCATTCATGTGCCATATTTACTATATTCCTATCAGCATTTTCTAATAATTCAACTTCGTATAGGTTATTTTTCATTTTTGCCTCCAAGTAGATTTTCCCATTTCGGGACAGCGTTCATCGATCTTTATCAAATAATAATTTATACCCATTCTTTGTGGCTTTACTTACTGAAATTAAATTAGATTCTAGCTCCGGTACATATAACACTTCTTTCAACGTAATTTTATTTATGCCTCCATCGGATGTTTTTGTCGTGAATGTAGTCTCTCCTGTACCTAGCGAGTTTAGAGTTTTTCCGTTGGCAATTATGACCGTTGTTTTTTCGGTGTCATTTAATTTAGTAAAGTCATCTTTATTGTTTAGGATATGTGAAGATGAACCAGAATCAATAATCTAGGTTTCTTTTCCTGCTTTGTCTATTAGAAAGGCTGCGTCGCTGCCTTGATCTGGTTTTGTTTCCGTTCTATAATTTCTCTTGTCTACTGATTCGCGGTCAGTGTTTACTATCTGGTTATCAGATTGTTGATAACACAACGATGATGAGTAATGTTTATTTTTGTATGTTTGTTGTTTTTGTGTATTTGGGTGATTGTTTCGATTTTTCAAATGCCAACATTCTCTGTACGTGTGATTTCGCAATTTGCAGTATGTGCATTGTTTATCTTTTTTAAAGTTATTATTAGGAAATCTTTTCTGCGTTTTAAACGATTTGTTGAATTTTCACCCTGGTCTGTGTTTTCGACCTTTCTGTTGTACTCATCTGTTAATTTACTTCTAATAATGGTGTAAGCTCGTCCTCATTTCGTGATTCAAGGGCAGTGATCAAAGTATTATAACTAGGGGGTAGCGAACACAGCAATAACGCTGAAAGATGGGAGTCGCTAATTGTTTCCCCGATCGCTGAGAGTTTGTCTGTTAGTTCTAGAATGTATGTTATATGTTTGATTATGTTTCCGTTTTCTTGGAGCTTGGCTCCATAAATCTTTCTTAACAAAAATAATTTACTAGAGAGGTTCGCCCGTTCGTGTATCTCTGACTGTGTTAAGCCCTTTTACATGGACTATTTGAGAATCTTCAATTGACAGATTTATTATGGCTTTGGCCTTCTTGTCCTTTTTCTCCCAATCGGTTGTGACTGGCGTGGCCCTATCTTCGCTAATTACGTTAAACAAGTCTTCTCTAATCAGCAACATCGCAGTTTTAAATTTCCAATTATTGTAGTTACTCGCGTTAAGTTTTACTACAAGCTGTATCTCACGTGATGCGGCCATTTTACTATTTATATTAGTTTTGTTGGTAAAGAGGAATTGCTGTTTTATTATTTTATATAAAACTTCTTATATATTTAATTTTCTTCAATTCTTTAACATTTCATATATATCAACAAAAAAACAATGCACAATAAGCAATAATTTTCATTTTCTTTTTAATGTACATACCTCTATGGCCAGTAGTTTTTTTTCACAAATATTATTTATCCCCTAAAATACACACTCTTTCAGTCTCGGAATCATATTGTTGGCAAAAAAGCCGCCTCTGCTCTGTACAGTAAGTTACGCGCGCTAATACTTAGATAAATAAATAAATATTATTTTGTTTCTGGCCATTAAATTATATTTAAATATAATAATAATATAGGTAATCTCTTACCTTTATGTCGTTGCTCAGCAATTCCTCATATTTCGGCTTCGCACGGGTGTATATCCATATCGCATAGAATCCTATATTGTATAGAAAAGTGGAAAGAAAAGTGGATGATTAATATTTTGTCTTATTTATAAATGATTCCACTCTTGACATCTTTTCTTTGGTTTAAGAAATTATATTGGTATAACTTTAAGTTTACATTTTGGTTAATGATTTACATATTCATTTAAATTATGCTGCCTTTTTTGCAGCAACAATTATAATATTACATCTTTTTTGATTGAGATAAACAGGGCAACTAACTAAATAATAATAAAGTTTTTCTTGAGTCATTTAGAGTTCTATTTTATGACGATGATGTTGACGTCACACAGCTGCATCATGTGTGGGTTGATTTATGAACAAATTTCACAAACATATTTTATTTATTAATATCATTATTTATTTGTAATTGTATAACTTGAGTAGGATAATTTACCTATAATCGGAAAGTTTGTTTTTTGCAGAATGATTTATTATTACTTAACGTATTTATTTAAGTGTTCAAATGTTTGTATTCTTGAATGGTTTCCTGTTTTGAAATCAGTTAATGATATCTGTGATGATTACGAATTGATTTACTGCTACTAAATTAGTTCAAGTATCATAAAGTTTTTATGTCCTTGAAAGTTATTGCTTGTTTAATGTTTCTAAAGTAGTTTACTGTTCATATCTGAGAGGGTTATAAATCCATCAATATCAAGGTTTAATATTTAAAAAATGTAAAATAAAATTCACGTAATAAAAATTATATATTATAAATCGTTGGCTGCGTCAAGTTTCAAGTATTGAATTGGTTAGACAGGCAGCACCATCTGTTGCCTTAAAGAAATAAGAATCACTTATGGAATATAGAAATTCGTCACGTAATTCGTCATTCAATAATTAATTTAAAAGCAACTAATTAAAAATTCAAGAATTTTTCTAATGAAACATCCAAGTTATTTACCGTCAAATCTTGACGGGCACTAACTAGTGAACGTTGAAAATGTGCGATGCTTAGAAGTTTAAAAAATTACATTAGAGTATTTAACAGTACAATGATTCATCTGCTTTGTTTTATGTCTGACTTATACAAAGGAATGTTGTTTTTTAGAGGCGACACTTTAATAGCTGGGAGAAAGAAATAGCATGCCGGGGGCTAATAAACAACACAATCCATTTATTTATTACGCGAATATGGGAAGTCTCACTCTAAACTGAACCCACTTTCTTCATTATTTACAAGATCATATCTTAATCTTATTCACTTCAATAAGAAAGAATTTCTATGACAATTTAAAGGAAATATAATTTAAAAGCACTGTGCAAAGCTCCATAGACTAATATTTTATAGGAAATAAATTACAATTATCAATTTAAATAGATAGATATATTTTTTAATGATTAAGAGATAAATATATTTAAATCTTGGAAGAGGGCTCGGCAACCTAAGCAGTACAGCACATAGACGCAGTGTTTAATCTAATTACCGTATTTACGTGTGGGTTTCCTCATATTGTTACAAAACTCTACTTTTTGAAGCAAAAAAAGTGTATTTTTTTCCCCGAGCATTTTGTAGCGTACTTTTCAAATTTCTCGTTTGCATTTCAACATTTTTATTTTTATTTTATGTTATTATTGTTATTATTATTATTTTTTTTTTTAAGATATCTGACGTTGATGTCAACTTTGCAACCATTTTAAAGAATGAAAGTGTCTTCGTAAGGTAAAAAAATTAAAAAAAAATCATTTAAAAATATTTAAATGCAAACGAGAAATTTAAAAAGAACGCTTCCGTTGCTTTAACTTTAGCTTGCTAATGTCTTCGCATTACTTTCTTCAAGTAGGCTCTTAAGGCTCCTGTCACCATCAGGTGAAGCGCTTGCGAGCTAATGCTAAACCTATGGGAAAGTTATTTGCTAATTATCTAATTTGCATTTCGACATTTATATATATATATATATATATATATTGCATTGGATAGCTGAGGTCCATCTCTACATCGCCCCTTATTTATTTTTTCGATTTTGGTTACAGATACATCTTATGAAGTTTCTTTCACTTTCGAAACCGGTTCCGAAAATGAATGTGTCATTATAAAAAATATCTGCAACCAAAATCGGAAAAGTAAAATATGAGCGATATAGAGATACGCCACAGCCATCCAATTAAAAAAAAAAAAAACTTAAAAATGTCGAAATGCAAATGAGACATTAGCAAATACCCCCCCCTTCCCCCCCCATAGGCTTAGTATTAGCTCGCAAACGCTTCGCCTGACGGGGACAGAAGCCTTAAAATGTATTTCTTGAAAAGACAGCTAAAGATATAGTTCATGTAAATGTACTGCTAAAACTTTTGACAGCTTTACTGACAAACTAAGGTATTATTAACAGTTCTAATCCTGGCTCATAAGTAAACTAAACTCCATTCAATTATTGCTAAATGTCTATGTTATTAACCTCTTATTATCTAAGGCACTTCACGCTGTTTCTCACATATGACAGTGGCGTGTCAGGTATTCACAAAAGCGTTTCAGATTCCCAGGGGGCGTTCGTCTGAATTCAACCTTGTTAAGTTGTATGAATCAGGGTTCTTTGACAGCAGAAAATGAGGAAGCAGAAATTCATGGAAATCTTGCAAGGGGAAACAAAATAAAGGAATTAGATCTGAAAAATGATTAAAAATTGACCAGAAATATCAGCTAATATTTAGAAATATCCATTAACCCTTTAAGTACTGAATTACGAATTCGTGAAAATTTTATCTTCTAAAGCATTTTTCGTGAATTGTTTAAACTACATTAGAAGATTTACATAATCATTTAATAAATTTTAGAAGAATTTTAGAAGGATTTAGAAGGATTAATTAAATTTCTTATAGGGATTTATGCAATATTTATAACCTCACTCAAATCTTTTATTTTGAATATTTTTCTTAATGTTTTGTAGAATTAGGAAATGTACAAATATAATGTTCTTACAATAGAAATATAAAAATATTTCCGAATTGAAAAATTCCACCACCCCCCTTCCCCCAACGCCAAGAAAGCTGAAAAGATGCAAAGGCAAAAGAAATCATCCTTAAAAATTTTTTTTTTTGTTTAGTGTAACCAATAATACTTTTGAAACAAGATAAAGTAATGCATCTATAACTTATTCTGAACTGTATTACAACTTATCGATGTATTATGTGAATTTTATAACAAGATATTTTAATGGTACTTACAAGTACCGTCAGTAGATAAAGGGTTAATGAATTATGATTAACTACACAAATGTGGTCAAAGTGCCTGAACAATAATTTAAAGTAGAAATAACTAAATTCTTATAAGGGTGGAATTAATATTTCCTTGGTATAACAGCGTCTGTCATGAGAAAAAAGAGAGAAAAATCATGTGTCAAGCATAGGTTATGAAACACGTTCTAATACATTCAGAACACTCTAACAAAGCTTCACCGTTTAATAAGTAGAAAGATTAACGTTAAGTAAACAATTTTTAAAACGCATAACTAACTACACAAATGTGGTCAAAGTGCCTGAACAATAATTTAAAGTAGAAATAACTAAATTCTTATAAGGGTGGATTTAATATTTCCTTGGTATAACAGCGTCTGTCATGAGAAAAAAGAGAGAAAAATCATGTGTCAAGCATAGGTTATGAAACACGTTCTAATACATTCAGAACACTCTAACAAAGCTTCACCGTTTAATAAGTAGAAAGATTAACGTTAAGTAAACAATTTTTAAAACGCATAACTAACTACACAAATGTGGTCAAAGTGCCTGAACAATAATTTAAAGTAGAAATAACTAAATTCTTATAAGGGTGGAATTAATATTTCCTTGGTATAACAGCGTCTGTCATGAGAAAAAAGAGAGAAAAATCATGTGTCAAGCATAGGTTATGAAACACGTTCTAATACATTCAGAACACTCTAACAAAGCTTCACCGTTTAATAAGGAGAAAGACTAACGTTAAGTAAACAATTTTTAAAACGCATAACTAACTACACAAATGTGGTCAAAGTGCCTGAACAATAATTTAAAGTAGAAATAACTAAATTCTTATAAGTGTGGAATTAATATTTCCTTGGTATAACAGCGTCTGTCATGAGAAAAAAGAGAGAAAAATCATGTGTCAAGCATAGGTCATGAAACACGTTCTAATACATTCAGAACACTCTAACAAAGCTTCACCGTTTAATAAGTAGAAAGATTAACGTTAAGTAAACAATTTTTAAAACGCATAACTAACTACACAAATGTTGTCAAAGTGCCTGAACAATAATTTAAAGTAGAAATAACTAAATTCTTATAAGGGTGGAATTAATATTTCCTTGGTATAACAGCGTCTGTCATGAGAAAAAAGAGAGAAAAATCATGTGTCAAGCATAGGTTATGAAACACGTTCTAATACATTCAGAATACTCTAACAAAGCTTCACCGTTTAATAAGGAGAAAGATTAACGTTAAGTAAACAATTTTTAAAACGCATAACTCATTTGAAAATCCAGTTTCATCAAATACGATCTACATTCGAAAAAATTCCAACTTCTTTTGTACCGTCCTGTATATGATCTATGGATTTATATAGATACTACATAGTATGCCAAAATTTAGTTCGATTCGAAAACGCAGAGCACAACTAAAAATTCCATTTCAGCCATTCCCGTCAGTAAGTGGGAAAGTACTCAAAATCTTTTGTGCACCTCTGTATATTATGTATATAATTTATACACATCAAGAAACATAAAAAATTGGTTAAATTAAAAGAGGCATACTACAATTGAAAACGCACTTCTAGTAATTGTTGCTCATAGACAGTACTGTACCGAATTCTTTTGTGTGTACCTGTAAATAAACAATAAATGTTATGCACACCCTATTCGATAATAAGCATCTTTTAGTGCACCTTATTGATTTATATCAGTTTCATTATGTTTGAAATGATGTACCAACATCAAAATACCTTACTAACGATTTTTCTCCTTAGACCATAATGTAACGACATTCTTTTGAATGACCCTGTAAATGCTATGTACTGCCTTTTCAATGCCGAACATGTTATAATAAATCTCAATAACATATATGATATATCGATTACATGTAAATTCGACTGTTATTGATTCGAGTTACAGCTCGGACAGACAGACAAACCAAATTCAGCTAATAAATAAAGATAATGCTGAATTCATCTTTAAAAATCAATCAATAATAAATAAATATAATGCTAAATTCATCTTTAAAAATCAATCAATAACAGTATTTTTGTATTCTGTGACGTAGTTGAAAGTACTAAGAAGTATTAAAGTAATATAACATTTTTTAAAATTATTTTGTCATCTTTTTACCAATTTGCACATAGTGTAATTTTAACTTTACAGCTATGAAGGAATGCGTTAAAAAGAGCGAAACGCATGGTAAAGTAAGCAAATTATATAAATTAACGGAATGGTAATAGTAAACATTAGCTTCATTAAATTCAAGGAACGACTTTCATTTTAATTCATAATATATTCTTGCATTTTTTTTTTTTTTTAGTTGTTTATTATCTTGAATCCAAACTATAACATTATTCATGAATAATGTTGTAGTAAAGAAAAAGAAATTCCGTTAAAATAGGGAAATTGTACTGGCAATCGAAAAGCTGCCAGTACTATTTCTGTATTTTAACGGAATGTTTTCCCGTAAATTTTGTGAAAAAAAAGGAATTCTTTCTGGAATTTACGGAAAAAAAATTCCGTTAAAATACGGAAATAGTACTGGCGCTTCGAGTACTAGTACGATTTTCGTATGTTAACGAATTTTTTTTTACAGTGTGGTGTTCAAAATTATTACACACTCAAAAAACGTGGTGTGCTAATCAATGTATTCCATTCCCACAAAGTAAGTTTAATTGCGCAAAATGGATTTCCAAGTTAATATCTGCAGTTTAGAATTGTTAGCGTTTTTTTTTCATACTTTACTTTTTTTTTTTTTAATCTTTAATCATTTATTCATTGTTTGGATATTTTCAAATTATGTTTTATGTTGTTATGTATTTCGTTTGGGGGCCTAACCAGTTACGTTTGTAAATTGATTGATGAAATTTTGCTTTTCGAAACTATTTCATTATCGAAACTGACAGTTTAAAGAAGAAAAATTTTAAAAGATAAAAACAACAACAACAATGCATGTTTGGGAACATAATTCAATTGACTTGGTACTATGTTTTCTTTTTAAATGGCTCTACAACGGTTATGTTTGTTCTAAAACTATAGAAATAAAAATAATAAACATGACATTGACGATTGCATCAATGGATTCCGAATTGAAATGTATTCAAGCAATCTAAGGGAAATGCAAAAATATTTTTAAGTTATAATTTGCTTTTTAACTACTATGCATGTATAAAGAAAATGAGATTCATTAAGGAAGCCGAGGTCTTTTCTTTTAATTGTCATGTGCAGTAGATGTCTGCACGGGGTTAATTTCCAGGCCCGGCCCGTACATAAATCAGTGAAAACAGTCCCGATCCGACATGTAATTAAGATTCCTTTAAAGAATACAGATTACATATTTATGGTATAATTTTACAGTATATTTTAAAATTACGATATTTGCGCACGACAAAACATACACAGTGAGCAACTTTAATGATTACTTAGATTCTTAGACGTTTCAACATTCAAATAAGGATTCATTAAAAGATTACCGCAGTTTAGAATAAAAGAAAGAAAGGAGGGTTAAAAATATCATAACTTTTGAAGCTGTATAATAAAAAGCAGATTTGTGAAAATATTTCTCTGTTATTTATTAAGGCTTTTCTCAATTCCAAGGGAACTACTTTCTGACACATTTCTAAATTCATTTCTTTTCGGAAACACATAAAATTGGCAGGAGTTCTTATTCAGAAACTATGTAATAAAATGACTTTATTCATTTTTTGAAAAAGGCAATATATCTTTGCGAAAATACTGCCAAATTTAGCGTTTCGAATCCAGTTTACCGAAGCGACAGCATGGGAAAAGAGAAAAACCTGCAGCTACGTGACAAGAATCTCTTATAACTTGATAAGTAATTTATTTATCAAAAATGGAAAACATTATTCGATCCCAAATCTCTTCCATAGTCAGCCTTGTCAATTATATGCCTTTACACTTAAGAATTAGTCAGAAAATGCGTTAAAGTTTCATGTTGTTGAGCAGTGAATTTGAGAACCACCTTAAAGTATATTTCCAAAGATTAAGTTAACAGAAGTGCATTATCATTATTATTATTTTTACAAAACTTATCGCTTACCCTACACATCCTGAGAACAATTAAGTTCAGTTCCGGCTCGGCTCGACAATGTAAAAAAAAAAAAAAAAATACCAGCCTAATCTGAGCCCGGCACGAGTCTGCCGAAAAAAAAATGAAGCCCAAGTCGGACACCATGTAACAGTCCGACGTCGATCTCTACACTGGACATGTTACATTTCTGTATAGGTCTTATCAAACTAGCATTATCTCGTGAAGTACATTCATACTTATTCTCGCGAAAGTCATATTCATTGAAAATAACGGCCGATAATTTCTTTTATCGGCCCGGCCCAAACAGCGGCCGGGACGGTTACGGGCCTCGTGACAGGCCCGGCCCCGTGCAAACCTCTAATGTGGAGTAAAATTATGCTTTCCTTATGAATTTAATTTATTTCATATAAACTAGCTGACCGCCCGGCATTGCCAAACTGTCATTGAAAAATATAACAGTGGAGTGGACTTCATAAAAAAAGCTGAATAATATTTATTTATACTAAAAACTTGTAAAAAAAATTAGAGCTAAAATTTCAAAAGTATAACAGTTACGTTTAAAAAAAAAGTACTATTTGCTTATCCCGTCGACCAAAAAACTGTACCAAACCTTAAGATTAAATGCCAGTAATGGATGATCGTAAGTGTCACATTTACTTGGCATTAAATACGCGTTTGTTACGTCATCAAGTCTTTTTAATTCGACGTTTTATTTGTAATTTTGTAATTATTACTAATTTATTTGGGTACTACTTGATTATCCCATCGACCAAAAAACTATCGCCAAACTATAAGATTAAATTCCAATAATGGTTGATCGTGAATGTCACAATCTTTTGACATTAAACACGATGTCAAAAGATTGTGACATTAAACACGATACACGTGTTTGTTACGTCATCAAGTGATTTTTAATTCGACTTTTTATTTGTATTTTTATTAATATTTTACTAATTTATTTGTTCTTTCGTTAATTAAAATAAAAATTATCAATTTGTATAATTTGGCGAAATTGGTCGACGGGATAACCAAGTAAAAAAAATACGTAGTACCTTTATTTGTTCTTTCGTTATTTAAAATTACTACAAATTTTGATTATTATTATTATTATTATTATTATTATTTTGGCTTCAAGCCTATATCTAATGTTTACATACATTTTATATTTATATCCGTCTACGTTTTCTGACTAAATAAAAAGCATTAGGTTCCTTATAATTTTCCGTTATCATTGATACTTTTGTGTCCTTTAATAAATTCGATTATTGCATTTAAAATACTTACATTTTATTCAAAAATGCACTATCTTAAAAATATCTGTTTGTTTATGGTTTAATTTAATAATTCTGCATTTAAATACGTAAACTATCAGTATTCTTTTGTTCAAAATTATCTAAATAAATACTTTTGCAGAATAACAAACGACATGCGTTTCATTCGGGTGTTGCCATTAAACAATTAACAAATAATCGCTATTTATGTGCCACGTACGATAGCGTAATAGCATAATATAGATAATATGCTATGTCAATGTGTAAATTATAGTAATCTAAAAAAGTAAATTTGTTTAATTTAATACAGTGTACCTTAATATTCATCACTCTCATTCTATTAAACTGTTCTTAACAGCTTCCCTTATTATCCCGAGCTATCTCGGGTACGTATGTAGTGCAAATAATCATTAGCCCGAGAATGCTCGGGTATATAGGGCTGTCAAAGGTGACTATTTTTCTATTCTACTCGCACCAATATTTTAAATATATATATATATATATATATATATATATATATATATATATATATATATATATGTATATATATTAGGATATTTCTCTTGCAAATGTTACCAAACTGCATGACAAAGAGTTTTTCTTTGAAAAAGTGGTGCGAGGTAGAATTAAAAAATAAGTAATTAAAAATAATGGAATAAAAAAATATGATGGTTTTTTGCAGTTTTTTTTTTTTTTTCAAAAAAATTGGTAAGGGAAGCGACTAAATTATTAATCATGCTCTATTCAAAAATATGTTTGTGAAATAAATTCATGTACCATGTGTTCATTCTTCTATCTTTTGCTTAAAAGGATGAAAGATTATTGCTAAGTAAACAGTTTGGAACATAAAACACATTTGAAAATCCAATTGCAGCAATTACCATCTATAATCTATAAGAATATCTAATAATATCCAATATCCGAATTCTTTAGCGCAGCCCTATACATGATCTACAGATTAGTATATGTATATGCTATGTAGAATGCTAAAATTTAGTTCAGATAGGAAACGCATAACACAGTTTAAAATTACAGTAAAGTACAATATCTCCATAGTTGCGAAACCTTCCGTAGAATTAAACAAGTTGGAAATTGCTCGTCAAACGCGTCAAATGAGGTGCGTTCGTACTATAACTAGTTTTATAAATATTTTTTGCACCGCATATTATACTGAATGTATATTTTAGTGCATATCAAATTCATTCTGTTCGAAAGTCTGTAACATCATTAAAATGCACTTGAATTATTTTTTTCCCATTGACCGTAATGTAACGGAAAACTTTTGACTGCCCCTGTAATTAAACTATACATCCGATTTTCATAAAATTTGAAATCACTCGACAAAATTATGCAACAATTATATATTTTAAATTTCAAACGATTCGGCTATATGCGGACGGACAGACGGACTGAATGACTATAAGTGCTATGTATTTATATAATTACAAACGCACCTAAAAACATAGTATTAAGAAAATCGACTCAATAGAATCAAATCCGTTATCAGGGGTAAATGAAATACCTTTCACCAAAGACGATGGAACACTGCAATTTTATATAGTAATGACAAAGAGAAAGCTTAAAACTAGGATCAAAGAACACCTAAAAGACATCAAATGCAACAAGAAAACTACAGCTTTAGCTAGACTGTATAATAAAGATCCTTTGCAGATTAATTTTAAAAATAGTAGAATAATTTATCCATCAAGATTTTACTTGCCATCCATTATCTGAGAATCAATAGAGATCTTCTTACGTATTGAGAATATATGCAATGATTTAGCATCCATGGCGCTCCCTAAAATTTGGAAAGAGATGCTCTACAGAAAATGAAACAATAGTATTAAATTCGCGTTCACAAATATCCATTTTTACTTTCTTCTACCTTTACAAGAAGAAAGTACTAGATTCGTGAAAATTTTCGAATTCCGGTTTTCGGCCGATTTGTACGTATTAGAGGTCAGAGATCCTAAAAAACATGTTTTATACAAAATGTCCGTCTGCGAATCTGTCTGTCTGTATGTATGTGACACAAATTTTCTGGGTGCTCTATCTCAAGCACTAATAAACGCAATTTAATAAAACTTTATATTCAGTTAGTATCTGATATAAATTGGTGCCGATTACTTTTTGGTATAAATCGCCCAATAGGTGGCACTGCTATACTGCTTCACGATTTCCGCAATAGCTATATCTCAAGAAGTAATGTACGGATTTTCAGAAAAACTCAGATTCAGTTAGTCCTTGATATGATTTGCTGCTGATTACGTTTTGATGTAAATCGCCTAACACGTGGCGTTGCTATTCTACGTTATTCATGATTATTGCAATTGCTCTGTCTCAAGAACTAATGCACGAATTTTCATCAAACTTCGTATTCTGTTAGACCCTGATATAAAATAGTGCTGTTTAGTTTTTGGTGCAAATCTCCCCACAGGTGGCGCTGCTATGCTGCATTTTTCATGATTTCCGCAATAGCTGTATCTCAAGAACTAATGCATGAGTTTTCTTCAAACTTAAGATTCAGTTATGTTAGAAAATTGCTCTTTTGCTTCAAGAACATTCCACCAGATGGCAGCATCAGACAATCATCTTTGCTGTTTTTCTGGCAGAGACATTCAGAATAGTTAGTGTTACTCCATGGCTCATAGCAGTTGTGCAGCAAAATGCTGCTGGATTAAAAATCCAGTAATATTGCAAAGGAATAATAATATTATACATTAAAAAACTGCAACAAACCATAGTTCAAAGTATTTCTTTATATTTGTTTTTGTAAATTGTCTCAAGAATATTCATCTGTTTTGTTTTATTGTGAAGTGTTATCATTCATTGTGTGCAGCATATTATTCCAGTGTATTTAATTTTCAAATAAATGTTTTTTTGTTCATCCTAAGAAGAATAATTTCTACTGAATAATACATCAAGACATAAAGGTAAAACTTTTAACTTTTTTATTGTTTACTATTGAGGAATTTCGTATTCATGCCTTCCATATGGAATAACATTCCAACAGTCGATTATTAGACTGAAATTATCTCAATTTTAAATATAATAATATGAAAGAAGAAAATATAATATAATTAATTCAAAGAAATAATTATTTTCTGAATGTTATTATTTCTCACAAGTGAATGATATAAAAGAAAATTCAAAGAATTGTTCTTATTTTGAAATCAAAAGTATTGTGTATTGATAAGAAAAGAAATTATTTTGAATTTTATTTTGCCAGTTTCGTATTGAAATTTTATTATACAAGTTGCAAATGTAAATTTATGTTTTAAACAAACAATTTAACATTTAAGAACAGTTTCTCTGAAATCAAAAGTAACTTCAAAAATTGTTCTCAAGAATTTTATTTTGTTCTTATCTCGTCATTAGCATTATATTTGAGTTGATAATTGTTGTTTTGATGTATTAATAAGATAAAAAGTTTTATTTTCTGTGAAATAAGCAAATATTATTATATTATAATGTCTAGTCTTAAAGAATCTCATTATGTTGATAAATTAACTGATGACAATTTTTCAGTTTGGAAGTTCAAAATAGAACAATTATTAATCAAAGAAGGTCTGTATGATGTTGTACTTGAACCTAAAAAGGAAAATGATGAGAACTGCGTAAAAAATGATAGAAATGCTAGGGCATTAATTTGTTTAACTATCTCAGATTCACAAATTGTTCATGTCAGACATGCTAAAAGTGCTAAAGAAACTTATGATCAGTTGAAATATGTTCATGAAAGAGTAAATTTAACAAATAAACTTTATCTCCTTAGGAAGCTGTATTCCATTAAATATAATGAAAATGTAAAAAGGCAGGAACATATTAATTCTGTCTCAGAATTCGCAGAAAAATTAAGAAGTATAGGTGAAGTAATACAAGATGATAATTTAATAGCTATTTTGCTCTGTTCCTTACCAAATTCTTATAGCACCTTTATAACTGCTATTGAAAGTAAATATGAAACAGATTTATCATTAAAATATGTTCAAAACAAATTAATTGATGAGTATCTTAGAAGAGTTAAAACTAAACAAATTTCAACAAAATTTGAATCTATTGCTTTAAAGGGTAATATGGATAAACCAAAGTATTTGAATAAACAAAAATGTCGTTGTCATTGCAAGAAGAATAATCACAACCGTGAAGATTGTTTTCACTTAAAGGCTAATAATACTAACAAAACAAAACCAAATTGTACTCAAGATAGATCACGTCAACAGTTTAACAAAAACAAACAATTTCTCTGCTTCAACTGCTAGTCAAAATGAAAATCTATCAGATTCTCAAAACTATTGTAAATTAATGGAAGAATCAAATTCTTTGAGTTTTGTTATGAAATCTCAACAAAATGGAAATAAAAACAAAAATTTGACATTTGTTATTGATTCGGGTGCGTCTGTTCATTTAGCTAATTCCTTGGAACTGTTCTCAGAATTAAAGAATTCGAATAAAGATACAATTACAATTGCTAATGGAACTAAATTAACTGCAAAGGGAAAGGGTAAATGTACATTTAATATTGAAACACTTAATGGTCAAACAAATAGTTACATTAGATCATGTGCTTTATGTTCCCGAGTTGGATAGTAATTTATTATCTGTCCAGTCTTGTACTGAGAAAGGTTTTGTTGTAACATTTAAAGATGATATATGTTTAATTAAAAAGGGCAACATCCTAGTTGCAGATGCAAAAGCTGATGAGGGGTTATACAGATTAAAAATAATACCTACAAATGAAAAGGTATATAGTGCTTCAGAAATATTACCCGTTTGTTCTAATGTCAACTGCATTCTAAAATGGCACCAAAGGCTGGGTTATAGAAATTTGGAATCCATCAAGAAAATTCATAAGGATGATTTAGCTTTAGGTATTACTGTGAATAATTGTTCGCATAATACTGAATGTTCAAGTTGCATAAAAGCTAAGCTAACAGAAAAATCATTTCCAAAAGAAACGCAATACAGAAGTAAAAAACCACTCGATTTGATATACAGTGACGTATGCGGTCCTGCAGAAACAAAAAGTATGGGATCAAAAAGATATTTCGTTACATTTATTGATGATTACTCTCGTTGTACACAAGTATATTTTAATTCCTCTAAAGATGAAGTATTTGATAAATTAAAAGAGTATATTGCATCAACAACAAACAAATTTAGATTGAAGATTAAATTCTTGAGTAGTGACAATGGTAAAGAATATTGCAACGAATCTGTCAAAGACTACCTTTAAAACTTAGGAATAAATCATGAAACAACGACGCCATATTCACCGTCCCAAAATGAAGTCGCAGACAGGGATGTAGTGGAGGGTATACGGGGGTATACTCCGTATACCCTCTGGATTTTTTTAAGGAACACCGTATACCCTCTGTTTCTCAAGAAAGCTACAGTATATGTACCCTAGGGTATACTCTCGGCCTTGAGCGTATACCCTCTGCTTAGAAGGTATACCCTCTGTCATTTTTACCACTACACCACTGGTCGCAGAAAGAAAGACTCGCTCGCTTATTGAAATGAGTAAAGCCATGCTTATAAATGCTAAATTGACAAAAACATTCTGGGCAGAAGCCATAGCTACAGCAGTCTACTTACAAAATAGATTACTTACAAAATCAACTGAAAAGACACCATATGAACTGTGGAATGGGCATAAGCCAAATTTGAGTCACCTTAAAGTATTTGGATGTAAAGCATATGTACATGTTCATAAACAGAAGAGACAAAAATTTGATGAAAAAGCCACTGAAGGAGTCTTTGTTGGTTACGATTTAAGAAGCAAAGGATACCGAATTTATATAGGCGGTAGAAAAATAGTGATAAGCAGAACAGTGAAGTTTTTTAAAAATATGAACTGTGAAAATGTCTTTAAAGAAAATCCTGAAGAGCGAATCTCCGATTTAATGCATTTCAATTTTTCAGAAGAAAATCTTGAAAATGATTGTGAAGCTATCCCAATAGAAAATACTGCAGAAGAAATAAAAATGGATGAAAAATCAGTAGATAGCCCAATAACAGAAGAAAGTGAAGATAATTCCCAGAGAAGAATATCTAACAGAGAGACTAAAGGAATTCCACCAGAAAGATATTCTTACAAAACTGAAGACAGTTGTTCCAAAAATCAAGATCCTGAAACTTTTAAAGATGTTTTACAATTACCAGTAAAATATCAACAGAAATGGTTTCAAGCTATGAAGGAAGAATTTAACTCTTTAAAGGAAAATGAAGTATTTGAGCTTGTTACTTTACCCAAAGGCAAGCACGCCATTGGCTGTAAATGGGTTTACAAAACAAAACGTGATGAAAATGGAGAAGAAATAAAATGCAAAGCACGATTAATTACCAAAGGTTTCACTCCAAAATTAGGCACTGATTATGATGAAACCTTCTCTCCTGTCGTCAAACATACAACCATTAGAGCTTTTCTGACCTGGGAAGCTTATCATAAAGACACAGTATTTCAAGTAGATGTTAAAACAGCCTTTCTACATGGTAAACTAGATAATGAAGAATTATACATTCATCAACCAGAAGGCTTTCATGATGAAAATAAAGACAAAGTCTATAAATTAAAAAAGGCTATATATGGTCTTAAACAAGCAGCCAAGTGCTGGAATGAAGAAATAGAGAATACTCTAAAGGCATATGGATTTAAACAAAGTGAAGCTGATCCATGTTTGTTCACAAAAGAAAAATCAAAGAAGACAATTCATCTCATACTTTATGTAGATGATATGCTGATAAGCTCAGAAGATGAAAATGAAGTTAATGAAATGATAAATTATCTAAAGAAATCTTATCCCATAGCATCACTAGGAGATGCAAAATACTTCTTAGGTATAGAAATTTACAGAAAAGAAGATGGAAGTTATCTACTTTCACAAAGAAGTAAAATAAATCAGTTAGTTAAAGATTTTCAGCTAGAAGAAGCCAAACCAACTTATACCCCAATGGAAACTAACTATTATAGTTTAGATAAAGAAGAAAATCTTTTATCATCAAATAATAATTATAGACAAGCTATTGGACGTCTTTTATATATTTCCTCATGTACCAGGCCCGACATTACTGCTCCAACACACATACTAAGTCGAAGATGCAATAATCCAAGACAAAAGGACTGGAATGCTGTTAAGAGGTTAATAAGGTACTTAAAAACCACGAAAGACCTTGATCTCCACATTTCTTCAAAAAAATATCCTAATATAGTTGCATACTCGGATGCAGACTGGGGTCAAGATGCTACAGACAGAAAATCCACCACAGGAAATGTAATCTTCTTAGGCAATAGCTGCATTTCTTTGTTCTCACGAAAACAATCATGTGTGACGTTATCGTCAGCAGAAGCTGAATATGTGGCACTGTCACAAGGAACTCAAGAAGTGTTATGGATCTTAAGATTATGTAAAGATCTCAACTTACAACAACATTTTCTTATTGGAATTTTTGAGGATAACCATTACAATTAAATTGGTTGAAAGTGAAAAATTTAAATCTCGCACGAAACATATAGATACAAAGTATCATTACATACGAGATTTGAAAACGAAAAATGTTATAGATGTCAAATATCTATCAACAAATGAAATGATAGCAGACATAATGACGAAGCCGCTGCCAAAGGCCAAATTTGAACTTTGTAGAAACCTTATCCACCTGGTGTCAGATTCTATCACAAAACGGGAGAGATGTTAGAAAATTGTTCTTTTGTTTCAAGAACATTCCACCAGGTGGCAGCATCAGACAATCCTCTTTGTTGTTTTTCTGGCACAGACATTCAGAACAGTTAGTGTTACTCCATGGCTCATAGCAGTTGTGCAGCAAAATGCTGCTGGATTAAAAATCCAATAATATTCCAAGGGAATAATAATATTATACATTAAAAAACTGCAACAAACCATAGTTCAAAGTATTTCTTTATATTTGTGTTTGTAAATAGTCTCAAGAATATTCATCTGTTTTGTTTTATTGTGAAGTGTTATCATTTATTGTGTGCAGCATATTATTCCAGTGTATTTAATTTTCAAATAAACGTTTTTTTGTTCATCCTAAGAAGAATAATTTCTACTGAATAATACATCAAGACATAAAGGTAAAACTTTTAACTTTTTTATTGTTTACTATTGAGGAATTACGTATTCATGCCTTCCATATGGAATAACATTCCAACAAGTTACTTCCTTATATATATTGGTCCTAATTAGTTTTTGGTGTAAATCGCCCAACAGTTAGCGCTGCTATGCATAATATTTTACGATTTCTGCAATAGCGCTATCTCAAACACTAATGCACTTTCATCGAACTTCAGGTTCAGTTAGAAGTTGACATTAGTTGTTGCTGATTAGATTTTGCTCATCATAAATTGAATCATCTAACCGGTGACGCTGCTATGCTGCATTTTTCAAGATGTATTAACATGTATGAGGTAGAAGAAAGTTTTGGGATTGCCACATCCGACTAGTTAATATTGCAGGTAATTTCATTATGCTTGAGTTCGCATGATTTTTTTAACCAGTTTTTAATTAAAAATTTTTGAAGTGAAAACTTCTTTAGGCGCGTTGAGCTTTTTTTGAGATGGGGAAAAACCACTGATTTCGAGACACTGTAACGTAACGACATGCTAGCATTTTGACACATAGACACTAGCGCGCCAAGCGGTGAATGACAGGAACTTTTCCCTCTTCAGCTCAATCCGCAAAAGAAGAAGGAAGCTAAAACTCACATTTTCTCCCGGCGTATTGCTAAAACAAATTATTATTTTGTTTTTCGTCAGTTAAAATGAATTATACCGTATTCGTGACCTACCTATTTCGTGTAATTAAAAACCGATAACGCTGTATTTTATCGTGTTGATGGTCTGGTCAATAACCAACAGTATTGGCGGGAATTTCGATTACGGAAGATAAAATACGGGGCACAGATGTCAGATACGCACTTGGGTACCTAATTGACAGCAAAATGGCGTTATTTTATTTTACAAGGTAACCCGGCTACTGTTGCTTATTTATTAATAAATTGTTCATTTACTTTTATTTTATTTTTTTAAATTGTACAATTGTTTTGTTCTATAGTTATTAATGAAATTACCGTTTATTTATCGTTGTTTACTTTTTAAAACAATAGAAAATAATTTAAAAATATATATTGTAACTGGTATTGGAAAACGAGCTTTCGCCAAATTGACGTTAAAAAATCGCGCCAAACCTGGTTCGTATATCACATCTCTGCCAAATTCTCGTGTTTTTTATTTTTCGACTTTTTATCCAAATTTTCCGGATTTTTAAAATTTTCCCTTTCATTGTATCCCAAACACTACCTTCATACCAAATTTCAAGATTCTAGGGATACAGGACGTACCTCTGAGTTTTGATGATCGGTGAATCAGTGTCGAAAAGGCGGAAAGGCGAAAGTTTAAGTTCATATATCTTCTGAAATAAAAAAGATAGAAACGTGAAATTTCAGCATTTAGTTCCATTTCCACATTACTTTAGATTTACGAAGTTTCAAGTTGCTGGGAATCACCAACACAGAGATATTCGGTGGTCAAAAGTACCCTGAGTTGCTTCCAGAAAAAGATGCTTACGGCTGTGCTTTCAAGACTTGGCAGGGGCACTGCCGTGTCCCCAGATGCTTTCATTAGTGCTGCTACACAATTCAACGCATAAAACATTTCCTGACGATTAAAAAAACACACACGTAATTGTTGAAGTTTTCACTTTTATTGGCACTCCCGGAGTGCCACTGTTTTTTTTTTTTTTTGCGAAAGTATCTGTAGCATATTTATTATTGAGAATGTTGCCGTCGGAGCAATGCAGCATGTCTAATATAAATAAATAAAGGCATTTTTTGGCCTTTTTAAAAGTACTTTATCACTTTTAGCAAATATTAATTTAGTTTGATACGTTCAAGGGATTTTCATATAGTTTTATAAAAATTACCCTTCAACACACGGAAATGTACTCGAATACTTTTGTGCAGCTCGTGTATGTGATCTATAAAACTTATACGCCACCCAATAATATGAAAAAAAAAAAAAAAAAAAAAAAAAAAAAAAAAAAAAAAAACAGTGGCACTCCGGGAGTGCCAATAGAAGTGAAAACTTCAACAATTACGTGTGGGTTTTTTTAATCGTCAGGAAATGTTTTATGCGTTGAATTGTGTAGCAGCACTAATGAAAGCATCTGGGGACACGGCAGTGCCCCTGCCAAGTCCTGAAAGCACAGCCGTAAGTATCTTTTTCTGGAAGCAACTCAGGGTACTTTTGACACCCCAATATCTTTGTGTTGGTGATTCCCAAAAACATGAAACTTTGTAAATCTAAAGTAATGTGGAAATGGAACTAAATGCTGAAATTTCACGTTTCTATCTTTTTTATTTCAGAAGATATATGAACTTAAACTTTCGCGTTTTCGACATTGTTCACCGATCATCAAAACTCAGAGGTACGTCCTGCATCCCTAGAATCTTGAAATTTGGTATGAAGGTAGTGTTTGGGATACAATGAAAGGGAAAATTTAAAAAATCCGGAAAATTTGGATAAAAAGTCGTAAAATCAAAAAACCGAGAATTTGGCAGAGATGTGATATACGAACCAGGTTTGGCGCGATTTTTTAACGTCAATTTGGCGAAAGCCCGTATTCCAATACCAGTTACAATATATATTTTTAAATTATTTTCTATTGTTTTAAAAAGTAAACAACAATAAATAAACGGTAATTTCATTAATAACTATAGAACAAAACAATTGTACAATTTAAAAAAATAAAATAAAAGTAAATGAACAATTTATTAATAAATAAGCAACAGTAGCCGGGTTACCTTGTAAAATAAAGTAACGCCATTTTGCTGTCAATTAGGTACCCAAGTGCGTATCTGACATCTGTGCCCCGTATTTTATCTTCCGCAATCGAAATTTCCGCCAATACTGTTGGTCATTGACCAGACCATCAACACCGTAAAATACAGCGTTATCGGTTTTTAGTTACACGAAATAGGTAGGTCACGAATACGGTATAATTCATTTTAACTGACGAAAAACAAAATAATAATTTGTTTTAGCAATACCCCGGGAGAAAAAGTGAGTTTTAGCTTCCTTCGTCTTTTGTGGATTGAGCTGAAGAGGGAAAAGTTCCTGTCATTCACCGCTTGGCGCGCTAGTGTCTGTGTCAAAATGCTAGCATGTCGGTTACGTTACAGTGTCTCGAAATCAGTGGTTTTTCCCCATCTCAAAAAAAGCTCAACGCGCCTAAAGAAGTTTTCACTTCAATAAAATTAAAAAACCATATCACAAATAAAAACGGTCTTCCGTGAATTATCGCACATAGACATTACTCTAACCCAGCAATACTCAAACTTTTTTTCTCGTGGGTCGCAATCATATGTTTGCGACTTTCTGCGGGCCGCAACATACTTATATAATAATGTAAAAAAGGGTAATTAAAATAGTAAAAAGCATAACAAAGCAATAAAACAAAGTTTAAATTATAAGTAGAATTGAACGTTTGTCGCGAAGAAATGTTATCAAAAGATTTTATCACCTTTATTTTCAAACAATATCAGAGCTACTACTGGCGACTATTTTTCAATACTATCTCGTACCACTTTTTTAAAACAAAAATTTTTGACATACATTTTGACAGCATGCACAAGAGAAAGATACAGCAATTTCTTTTTAAACAGTGATTCAAATAGAATATAAAAACAGTAGTCCGTAGCTGCCCTGCAATATATATATATAAACAATTTCATTATGCGGGATGTAAAACGCCTATAAAATAATCACAGTTTATACTTCATCATGCTGTGAGCTTTTGATCTATTTTTAGACTGTTTTTCTCTCCTGCTTTTGGTAAATGTTTTTACAGGAAATAAATTTCTACGTTATTTGCGTTTTGCTGTTTCTATCGGATTATTTCGTAGAGCTGCGGAGGCAAAGTCGGAGTCGGAGTCGGATCTGTTAAAATTCCCGGAGTCGGAGTTGTCCATTTTTCCCAGCGACTCCGAAGCCCTATTATTTCGAATGATTTAGAGATGCACGCTTTGAGTATTTTTATTTAAATAGAGGAAAATGTTACTTCTTCGATTATTTACGTTTTGACTTCAGAAATCGAAAGGTATCAGAATCAGATCATAAGCTTTACATGGATAATATGTTTCGTTATGCTGAAAGAATCGTGCATTGATGTTTTATTTTAAAGAGAAAAATGTCACGTGTCAAAAAGGCAAAATATTTTGAAGAAAAAATAGTTAGCGAAAAGAAGAAACATGTAAAAGGGGCAGGGTTTATCTTTTATGCCTATAAAACTTATTTTAAACGCTTGTTTTACCTTCCTTCAACACTTTTCTAGGAAACATATTCTTCTCCACCCGTCTGTGGTTTATTCACAAAAGGATGGGGAGATTCAAGAATGGGTAAAGAAATAAGAAAAATAGATCGACTTGAAAGAAAGGTTTTCCCTCCTGCAGGATGTCTATTAGTGTTCTTCTAAAGCTAGTAAAGATGAAAATCACCACGAGACCACAAAATAGGCGCCGATATTCTGTATGATAAAAATGATATGTCTGTTTGGATCTTAAAAAGCAGGGCGCATTTTTTTTCTAAAAAGGTCAGGGCGCATCGGCACTTTAAAAAAAGGGGGGGGAGGAGTGCGCGGAGCCCTTTGAAAAATGCCAAATGAGAACACTAGGGAGCATGAAAACAAAGAAACTAACCTTAGCGCGCTCATCAACGCCGTAAAAATTTCGCCTCAAGGGGTGGATGAAAACCTATTACAAATCAAAGATTTTTGGTAGGGGGTTCACAAACGGGATTTTTTCGAAAAATAAAATTTGATGAAAATTGGGAAGGAGACTTATGTTCGGTTGAGGGCTTATTTTAGGAATTTTACAGTAATATATTTTAAAATCATATGAAAAATTTTTAAAAGATTTTTGTATGAAAGAGGATTAATTTTCTTCTTATTTTTTTTGGACAGCATAGGACCAGACTTCGTCGTCCTGCCGAACAGTTTCATTATGGTTAAGACCGTCTATAACGGAAATAGACGGTCGAATTCCGAGGATTAATTTTCTTATTATTCTATTGGACAGCATAGAACCAGACTTCGCCAGCCTGCTATTAAGGTTAAGACTGACAATAACGGAACTCTGATGACAAATTAAGAATGACAGTCATTAACTCCCCTGCCCTATTCTGTCAGGAAACTCTCAAAGAAATAAATTAATGAAATCGTCATTATTTATTTCCGTTCAAAAAAATTGCATTTATTTACTGAACTTCGAAAGAACTTGGAAGTAAAAGTTATAAAAGATAAAACCGTAAAATCAAAGCAAACGTCAATGTATTCATTTTTACTTACCCATCATACAGGGTAAGTCTTGTAATCGTTTTGAAAATTGAAAAAACAATTTTGACGGATTTACACGTTTCAGACACTGGAGATTCCGAAAAGCATATTTTTAGAAAAAAAATTTGTCCATCCGTCTGTATGTGTGTGTGTCTGTAATCGCTCTATCTCCTGAACAAATTGAGATAGATACTTGAAATTCGGTATGTATTTAGGAAGAATGGGAAGAAGCTATGGGAAGAAGCCTATTGAATATCAGTAACCTCGATTAACCGGAACAATTTTTTTCGGACTCTTGAAATATTCGTTCTGATAAAAGGTATACAAAAATTTTCGAAATTGTTTATTTGAAGGAGTGAATATAAAAGACAATAAAAAAACATAAATTTTGCATCATGAATGAACTCGATCGAATAATTAGTTGCTGAGATATTTGTAATTCTATTTTTCACACTCTTCGATTTTTCATGACCTTGTATTTCATTCAAATTTCAATTCAAAGATATATTTTAATTGGAAATAAGACGCTTAATCTGACGCAGTAAACTGTTAGTTAATACGGTTATAATTTTTCGAGTTATAAGGATGTTTCTTTTACGCAATTCGGTACTACTCTATTATCCCGTCGACCAAAAAACTATCGCCAAACTATAAGATTAAATGCCAATAATGGCTTATCCTAAATGTCAAGCATTTAATACCTCTCCATACCTATAAGGGGGTTTACCATAGGGGGACCCTGTTCTGTCGCCAAATACCGCCAAGTTTGTCGCCAACTTGGCGGTACCAAAATGTGTCGCCAAAAGTTACGCCAAATTGGCGGTATCTCTAATATTTCGCCAAATCCCCATAAACTTCCATTGTAAACCAATACTTGCTTACAGAAAATCAACAAATTGAGATATTTTAATGCAACAAAAAGTAATATTAGCTTAAGGGGTTATATTAATTATGGTCATATATGCTTCATATTGGCGCGATTGCCAATTTGGCGAAAACTTCAAAAGCATAAACAACATCATCCGGGTTACCATATCAAGCAAAATAATGACACTTTGGCGCCAGTTAAGTACCCGTTGCGTATATGACATTGGCGTCATAAAAATATCGCGCCAATATGCGTATATGACATCTGTGCTTTAATTATATTTAAGGGAGTCCAAATAAATTAAATTATGAATAAAAGTAACATGGTACAATGCTTAGCAAATATCACATGTTTTATTTTCATATTTTATATTATCTATATCCATGATGGGTAAGTATTACGGTGGCCTCCAACGACTAGTTTTAAACTCTAGGTAACTTGTGTAATAAACTTTTGTTTTGATATTTAATTTTTTATATTTTTTCCTTATGTGAAAAATAAATTTTAGTAACATTGTTACCTTTTTTCAACAATTAAAATCTAGATTTAAACATGACCTCCATTAAGAGACAACCTCTCGGTCGACCAATTTTTTTTGGAACGGAACATGGTCGCTTTATGGAGGTTTTACTGTATAATTAAAAGATATTAGAACAGAACTATAATTGCTAAGACAAAATTACCCGTTTCCCGACGATTTAATGTTCCCGATCCCGACGTTTCGTATGAAACGAATCCCTATCGTCAATGAACAAAATTCCAATATTATACAATATAATATGATGTAATACAATGTGAAATTCGATGAAAGTAAAAAATAAAAAAAATTTTCATTGGCTTTCGTGTTAATATCCATTAGACCAAACAAAAAGACCATTAAACCAAAAGTGGTCTAAATGATTCTTAAGCCAAAATTGATGTTTGTCAAACTGAGTTGTATTTATCAAAAAGCTTCTTATTTACAGTGTTTTCCTGTGAATTGTTCTCCGTGCAATGTAATATTACTTCTATTAATCTATAAATGCATTATAGCCAATCATTTACGAACGGATTATTGATCGGTCATTTTAAATGAAAATTTTGATATTTTGAACATCAATAAGGATGCATTAAGTATTCTAAGATTTGGGATGTTAGACTTCTGAAAATAATATCAACTTTTAATAAATGACAAATTGCACATTTTTAATGTTGTCAGAGTTTTTAGCCTTAATCAGAATGCTCTTTTATTCGGATGCTGAATAGTCGAATCATAAATTTTCAGCAAAATGCACTGGACACATTTCATACTAATTTTGTACGCTTGTACTTAATTTTCAGAAGTCTAACATCCTAAATCTTAGAATACTTAATGCATCCTTATTGATGTTAAAAATATCAAAATTTTCATTTTCGCTGGTGATACGCTTAAAAGTTCTATTTTGGGTTCATTTTCAATAAGAATAAAAATCAATCTTCCAACTCACTTGTAATATTTACCCTAAAACAGTATTTATACTGGCAGAATACATGCCTACGAAGCAGGTTTATTTGAAAATATAATGATATTTTCCCAAAGCTAAAAAGGAAAATTATTCATCAATATTATTCATCATACCTTAAATTATTAAAGTATTTTTAAGAGAAAATATGCAAGATACGAATTAAGTTTTCTAAGATGATGTGCAGCACCGTGCGAAGAGAAAACTGCTTCCGGGGCAAAGCTTCAGTTTGGCGCCCCCCCCCCCCCTCCCACACACACACTCTTTTTCTTTGTGACATGTGTCACAAAATTGAAAAGTGCAGAAACAGAAGTAAATTCTTTCGAATGCATATTTCTCGTTTATTTTGTAACTTTATGTTTATTTTTAATTCAGAAACTCCAAAGAAATAAATAACATAAGAGAAAATTGCACTTAGATTTTGGCAACGAGAATCTGGGAAATGAGTGTAGAAAAAAATGTATCTAACAGTACAGTATAGAGGTTTACAACCCTTTTATATTCCCAGAAGAAAACACCATGCTAGTTTGAGAGTATATGTATTTCTCACAAGCACAGAATGAAAATTACAGACTCAGAAAAGAGAAGGTTAGCGAAAGAGACTGAGACAAAAACTTAAAACAAGTTCTGAACAGAAAGAAAAGTCCTTATTCATCAATATGTATTTGGGTGTAGGGTAAGGAACCATGCAATAACCTATGGAACGAAAAATGAACATACTTTTATTGGGGAAAAAAATCCCAATAGGTATTTTTTTTACAAAAAAGAAGAAAAAACGGGGTTTGTAGTATAAATCTGGCGCTCCCTCAATTTCCGCGCCCGGGGCGACTGCCCCTCCGCCATCCGCTTTTCGCACGGCCCTGGTTATGTGTACATTACCCACACCATATACTCTGCAAAGTAGTTGTTTATCTAAAATCCCACATATATGACTCAATAATAAAAATTTGACTTGCATATTTTTTGTTCTCAGAAATAAATATTTGCTCAGCATACATTACCATTAACTTTCTTATCTCTCAAATGTCTCTCTTACGATCCACTGAGCACCGGAACCTATAAACAGTGGGAACTCATCATTATGATTTCTGATTTATTTTTTAATATTGACTAAGAATAATTTCCATTTCCCATTAAAAGCATGCCCTTGCATCCGGGTTAAACAGATTCCAGGAACGTAAAATGAATGAATTCACTTTCTCTTCACACATCGCTCACTAGTCCATGAAACATTTCGAAAAAAAAAAAGGAAAGTAAATAAAGCTTGTTGAGCATCACGCCAGCCACATCAAATTTCACCTCATCTCATAAACTAATTCAACGAGATGACGAAAACGAGCCATTCTTTTGGGAACCTATTATTTCTTCCAATCAAATGTTAAAACGACTTCCGCTACAAGAAATATTAAGGAGAACATTATTCGAGAAAGTGTTTTCATCACTGTTGCTTTATGAAAGTCTCAATGCACCTATTCATTTTTTTTTCTTTTTTCCCCGCTTTCATTCAATGACACTTATACTTTCTATAATTCTAAAGTCACGGCTTGTTTCCTTCCTGGACGACTGATGCGATTTTCAATGTATATAATGAAAACAAGAGCGAACAAGAAAGTAAAATCAAGTATAGATTACGAAACACTTTCCAACACATTTAGAATAATGTAACAAAACTTAACATTTTAATAAGGTAAAAGAAGAGAGAAAGTCCCCAAGTGCCAGATCGAGATTTCTGTGGAGATTGGTACTTTGGGAAGCTCTTACCACGGAGATCAAGGAAATGTATACAATTACGATTTACAATACACACGTTACAATGCACATGTTACATTACAGCTACCAGTTTACAATTCTAAACTTTAGCTAAAACTCCAAACTTTAACAAAAACTCTTACTTTAAAGATTTGGTTATATGATTAGTATGAATACTTTGTAACTTCATGATGATTACGGAGTCTGTATTCATTAGTTATTGATTAGCTGCAAATTTAAACTTCTTTCCGGCATTAAAAGCTAGAATTGTTACAATGTTTAATTAATTAACAAAATATTTTGTCTTATAAAAGTGTTACATAAATTTGACGCAAATTAAATCACTCAGTTATGTGATTAATTATTTATGAAGAATTTATACGATTTTATGAGTATTATTATTTGAATACCATTAATTATTTACAATCTATAATTGGGTTATTCTCACATATTGAAACCTATAGAACGATTAAATGTTTTAAATAATTAATAATATATTCTGCTGTGTCTTATAATTAGCTCATTAAACCTTAGTTTCTTTTCCTATAATATAGTACACAATATAGTTATTTTAACACTTAAATGCCTGATTTTTTAAAAATCAATTTAAAAATGTTTTTCGGCTTTCATTTCTTAACCCCTTGAGGGGCGGCGGTATATATTATATACCACCTACGATTATGAAGTTTTACACCAGAAAAATTTTATTAAAATTTACTTTTCTAACTTTGGTGGAAAAAAGATGTAAAATTGCTTTTCCTTATTTTAAAATAAAATTTTTCTAATTTTCCGGTGGGAATTCAGCATTTCCGAAACGTAATTGCTTGCCCCTCAAGGGGTTAAATAAATGATGGGGAAATACTTTAAAAAATCATATTTTATTTTAAGCGTAGTTTCCGGCTAAAACACAGTTTGTTGCCCTTGCCAGTCGGCAACAGTCGGCTTTAATTGCAAAATTATTTTTTCTTGATAAAATACTATAATATTAAGCACACATGAATTTTAAGTACTACGATAAGGAATTACCACAAGCAGGGGCGGCCGGTCCATTGGGGCCACTGGGGCCAGGCCCCACTAGAATTTTCTGTTCATTTAAAAAAATTTGATTCATATTTTTTATTTAAATCTTTAAAAAAAAAGAACTGTTTACTGAAAATATATTGCAAAGAAACTCCTTCTTACATCGTGCCCACTCATCCGTTATCGACTCTCAGCATCTATTTCTTTCTCAGAGGCAATAAATCACTTTACTGGCCACTACTTACTTCTGAACAACCAAGGTTACTGTATCTGGGCATAAGACATTTGTGCCCATCTGGCGCAATAATGAGTATTTCCCTCCCTCACGTGTCATTCAATTTTGGCGATGTACTGCTCTTTTAGAGCTAAATCTTCCGTATTTTTTTGCAATGTGGGGCACTGGGCGAGAGTGCCCTTGATTCAAAGCTTCTGTTATACGGGGATTCTCAAAAATATTTGGCGACATTTGTATTACTATTGTTGTTTATTCGTTAAATTACGCGATCTTTGAGTACTCTGGTACTCTCTTTAAACGGAGACACATGTTATTGTTAAGGTGTATTCCAATCCAAACTGCTTATTTTCTGATTTATTTTTAAATTCATTTTTACTCTCAATCGCATCAAACTGGCAAACTCTCTTATTTAGAAACTACATAATGTGACGTGCTTGTCGATTTTTTGAAAAATGCAGAAAATATTGCAAAAGAAATGCTATCAAAGTGGGAGTTTTGAACCGAATTTTCTTAAGTGGGAGATCTGGGGATGAAAAAAAAAGGGTCCTACTGAGAAAATAATTGTTTGAAAATCAAATTCTAATGAATTGAGCGAAAAATGAAACCACACGGCCTCTTAAACATCTCTTCAAAAATCACCTCAGCAAGTTTCATGTTTTTACTTTTAAAAATGAGTCTGAAAGTGTCCCAGAAAATTTCGAGCTGTTGAGGGTGGAAAAATACTTTTTCGAACACACCCTTAAATTCTTGAAATAAAAAAAAATGAATTCTGTAGATGATTTATTATGCCCTTTTCAACAATGAATTTAGAAGAAAAACTTGAAATTAAACGCCTGGGACCTTATCAACCATAGATATAGTTATTTTACTAGATCTATGTTATCAACCGAAGAATTTTGAAATGCAACGAAAAGATGGGGAAAAACTACGCTATTTCTCTACACAGTGGTATAAAAAATTTCTGTGGATTTCAGCAAGTGAAGAAAAAAAAAGCATTGTTCTGTTTTTATTGTTTATTGTTTGGAGGGGTGAAATTATGGAGTATGGCTGGCTGTAACGATTTGAAGTATTTTTCTGAAAGAGTAAAAAAACATGAAATGAGTACTACTCATTTAAATAATGCTATTAACTATAAAACCTTCGGAACTGTCAATATTGTAGCGCAGTTGGATGAAGGTTACAGGATTTCATAACAAAAACATAATGAAATGGTTGAGAAGAACAGGTATGTGCTAAATCGTAAACCGAGGTATGTTTTTAGATTTGGTCACGTACGCCTCAAAACTGGACACGATATTGGAAGACCATTTAAACAATGCTACAGTATCTGAAAATACTTCAAAAACTATACAGAATGAGCTGTTGGATTGTACATATGAAACGCATATGCATGAAGTTAAAAATGAGATTTCTGCTTCTAATTTTGTAGATTTACAAGCTGACGAAACTATATTGATGTAAGCTGCACTTCGCAATTTGTTATCATTTTACGATATATAAAAAACAACAAACTCTTGAAAAGGTTTGTTCAATTCATTGATGTCTATGATAAAACAGCAGAGGGACTTACTAAAATCTTAACTCAAAATTTAGAAAAGTTTTATTTAAAAGATAAGCTCGTTGCACAAGCATATGACGGTGCGCTGTTGTGAGCGGGTGTCATACTGGAGTTCAAGAGCGAATGAGAGAAAATTTTAAAACATTTTTGAAAAACTTTATGGAACAGGAACGATTAAGCACACTCTTGCTGTTCTTTCAGTCAACAAAGATTTTATTAGTACAATATCGGAATTTGATGTAAAAGTAAGTGAAAGATTTGCTAGTCGAAAAAATCGACGTGCCTAATTTCTATTTAAATAATGCATGAAATTTTAATTTGTGAATGGATTAAATCTCTGCAAGAAAAATATGTATTTTTTTCTATTAAATTATGAGATAATTATTTTTTGTTTGATTTGTGAATTTGTTTTTTAATTTAATAATATTTGACCAGAGCAAGTTTAATGTGAATAATGGTAATTAAATTTAAAGTTAGTGAAAGATTTGCGCATCTAAAAACATACCAAACTTTTATTTAAATAATGTACTAAATTTTAATTTCTGAATAGTTTCAATGTTTGCAAGTAAAGTTTATATTTTTTTCTGTAACGGTGTGAGATTGTTATTATTATTATTTTGTATATTTGTTTTTTAATTAAATAATGATTGATCAAAGTATGTTCAATGTTAATAATGGCAATTAATGGTACGTTAAAAAATGTAATTAATTTGATAAATTTGAAATTAACGTTGAGTACTTGAAAAAATAATTAAATTTTTATTTACAAAAGTAAGATTACTTTTTTAATTTTATTTTTAAATAATTTGTTTTCATGTTTAAACAAGAAATATTAATACATAAAAATTTACAATATGTTATGAGGACCGGCCCCCACCAGTGAAGATTGGCACGAGCCGCCACTGACCACAAGGTACTTTAAAAAGTATTTAATTTTTATTACAAATACAAATATTTATTGCAAAACATTATACAAATCAATGTGGAATACAAAATAAATTGTTTATTTTATGATACTTAACAATATGAGTACAAGTTATTTGGTTAAGGAATTGTATGGAGATTTTTGAAACAATTCTTATTTCTATTAAAACACAGTCCAACACCACATTTTTTACATTTTGTTACAGTGTATCTTTTGCAAAATGAGAATTTGTACCTCATCCTTTTCTCTGCATATAAAGGCATTTGTCCTATTTGGTCCAATCGAACATCTTTAGATGGTACGTACTGTGATAGTTCTCTATACTTTCTTGCCTGAATTTCTTCTTCAATTATCGATGAATGTCTTCTACGCTTAGGGGTGTATTTGCTCTCCGCCATGCATAAAGATCTTGCAAGTTCTACTCTGAACTTTGAGGCATTATCTCCAATTGACGATCGTTAACTTTCAAAACTATTTTGTAGAAACGCCATGCGTTTACTATAGTCAAGTCAAGCAATTTGTAAAAGGTTCGTAGATACCATTTGCGACTACGATTATTAAATTCTTGGCGGGCCATTAAGCTATCCAAAAGGTCAACTCCTCCCATATGTCGATTGTATTCTTGAATTACATATGGGCAATCTACTTCAATGATCTTCTTTTGACTCCTGTCGGAACGATTGATTTTTTTTACAGGATTTGTTCCAGCGAAAGTAGATAGCATCGAGACAAATTCATTGTCTTTCCAGACTAGTGATAAATGTCGATGTCATCTGAAATTGTAGTATATTCGAATGAAGAACCCAGATATAAAACTTTTAACCCCTTGGGGGCAAGCGGCCAGCATACGTGCGGCGTAAGGTGCTCAGAATCCGTGATTATTCTCACCTGTAAATTTTTATGGTAAATTTTGCCTTATTTAATCCGAGCAATTTCCCGATTCAATTAGGGCAAAATTTCTGTTTTGAAATGCTCTTCCTGAAGCGGTTAAAGATTTTTCATCCGGCAGTTTGCCTTCGGGAATTCTATTTCTTCTGAGTGTACCCAATGTATGGTTTTCCAAATGTATCGTCAGCGGCAATGCCGTATAATAGTTGTCAAAATACTTCTTATGATTTACTGATCTTGGTATTCTTCATGACAATCTAATGATTACATTGCTTGAAGGCCAAAGTCGGATTCAGTAATTGGTCTCGTTAGCATATTTTCTTGTCCCGAACATACTTCAAAATTATAAGCATATCCAGAAATGCACGCAAATACAAAAGTCGGATTCGGTAATTGGTCTCGTTAGCATATTTTCTTGTCCTGAATCTACTTCAAAATTATAAGCATACCCAAAAATACTCGCAAGTACAAAAAGTTTAAAACCCCATTTCTGGGACTTATTCGACACATATCCCTTCATGTAATGTCAACCTTTAGACACATTTTAGTTAGTTTATTTCATTAGTTAGACAAACGTTAAACATATTTGCTCGTCAATTGAGAGATTTTGCTCAAAAGGGATAGAGACAAAATTGTTGTTTAAAATATAAATAATATGTCGAAGTTTGTGTACTCTATCATGATTCGAATCATCTCGAGAGTAGATGACTTTGGTTGTCATTGAAATGAATAAATTTTCCGATTTTCTCAATTCATTGTGTCCTGAATTAAGGAAAACCAAGTTTATGACTCCAATACGATCAAACACTAGACAAATGCACTAAAGACAGGTATAATATTATGCTCAAAAACAGCCTTTTGTCTTAAATTCGTAGATTTAGAAGGATCTTTTTGACAGACATATAAATTACTTTCATTCATAATTTTTTCTACGAGCTCATCTGAATGAAAAAAGCTAGTGGTGTATCCAGCTCACTCACGTTGGATGGAATAATTCATTTCCACTAAACTTTATCTGGTTTTCATTTACTTTTATATTCCCTTTTTTTAGAAAACAATCTCCTTCTTTAGCAGTTTCGGTTTTTTTTTATCTCTTTACTGCTGTAAGAAATAGTCCAAAACGTTATTCCGCCCTCGCTTGCTTGTGAAATATGCCTAATAAATATCGCCACTTGCTGGCCAGTTTTTTATCAAACTTCAAAAGACTAATAGACATTACCTGATAAACTGATCTTACGTTACAATTCGATTCCACTGCAATAAATGGCAGCACCACGAATTTAACAGATATTTCTTTTAATGGACTCCCACTCTAAAGAAAGACAATTGAAAGATCATCAATTGCTTTTGTATAATTAAACTCCGGACTAAAGACCGTCGATTAACTTTTACAGACCCTTTTTAGATGGGTGTTGGTCTTTGAATCAGAAAGGACATACTATTTTTAACTGTCCTTCTTTTACATTCATTTAGGAAGCGTAATTCGCTCCTTTGAAATGCATACTCATAATTACTTTGTGAAACGTCTTATTGTGTATATTTAAATCATTTAATCAAGATATTTTGCACATTAATAATCTATGTTTATATAAAGCCTAGATTGAGAAGACCTGCTAGCTACTCTTCAATTATTCATCCATACAACATACACGATTTTCTAATAAAATAACACAGGCCTGCGAAATTGAAGTTTTTGAAAAATACAAGAGAAGTTTCCGCGGATTCTTATATAATTTCGTGTGCTAATTTCGAAAATGACCTCCATTTTGTCACATCACATCAGGATTTTTTGTAAATCGATATCGATATTTTTGCTAAAATCCTATTTGAAAAGGAATTTTCTCGAGCAATTTTGCATCTACTATCTGGCAACAGTGGTTTTTACCCTCGTAAATGTATGTAAAATAATCGATTCTTGGTGAGGCAAATTGATTTTTCAGTAATTGATTACTTTTTAATAGGTTTAAGTGGATGAAAACAACTGTTGCCATATCGCATGAGCCGCCTCTGGTCGAGGATAAAACAAAAAGTTCCTTCGAGATTAAACTTTTTACATCAAATTATGGTGCAGTTTCTAGAAAAATATCATCTACATACTATTTTAATTTGTTTTAATTAAGGCAACGTACATAAAATAGACAACAGACAAAGAGGAGCAAATATTATGTATGTGTACATGAAAGTTTCAAACAAATTTTAAACTGAGCAAAAAACAAAAAAGTTTCTGTTTAAGTATGTACTCTTTTTCTATGAAACTTCTTTTTGATGCTTTTCTTTTATGTTCAATCTCAGGCCTAGCTCGTGTTCGTGTTAACATGCAACAGTACACGGCGAGCATGATCTTATCCCATCTTTCTTTTGAGCGCTCCATATCTTTGATGTCCTGGTGGAGCCTTTCACCTTGTTCTTCGCTGACTGATCCTACATTTGCGGGTGAAGAAGTGCACATGTGAGTGAAGGAAATGTATTTTGACACTTATGGAGTTACCCAACGCTTGAAATTTGTCCATTATATTCATTACAGTTGGTTTATTGTCAGGACTCTTGTAATTACACAGAAATTTGCTGATGACATCTTTGAAGCAACCCAAGCTTCTTTTTCCTTTGTTGTCATACTAGTCTCAAATTCTTTATCCTTCATAAGCTTGCGGATATTTGGACCAACAAAGATTTCCTCTTTCGGCTTTGGATAAACCTGAAACTTTTTGCCCAGGTATTTGAAAAAATCGCAATCATTTGAAAAAATACAATTTTGGGCTCAACTAAACTGTTCCTAATCACATTCTTAGTGCCTGGTTTAAGATTTTGTCTCATCGGCCATTCTTTATTGACCCAATGTTGAGTCTTATCCACTGACAAATTCCACTGACTATTGAGTTCCACTCACAAATGAAACATAGATACTTTGTGTATCCGCCTTGTTGACCAAGAAGCATGGAGGTAACTTTCAAATAACCGCAAACGATCCAACCGAGGTCGGCATATTTAATTTTTTTTTTGAGGAACTAAGCCAGGTTTTAATAGCGTTTTTTTAAATGCACCGTGTATCCAACTGATATAGATGTATACCGGCTTGCGTGATGAAGAAGGACAGCTTTAAGGCTCCTTTTCGATGAATGTATAAACAGCCTCCATTTCTCTTTATCGTAGGTGATATTAAAATTACTCAACAATCCGGGAGCATCAGAACAATAGACCATGTTCTCCCCCTCCTCAAAGTACTACTTAACAAATTCCTTTTCTCGATTCCTGTACTAGTAAAGTGTGGTTCCTTTGGCCAATAAGTTTCTTTTCTTTCAATCTGGAGTCCAACAATTCTGCTGCCTCTTTCAAAAGGCCCAAATCTCTAGTCAGATCACTAAGTTCAACCTGAGAGATGGACTGAGGTTAATCGCTTCCAGAGGGCTTGTATTCATTATCAGAACCTTGAACATCTGGATGTTCCGAGTCTGAAGACCCTGAAAAGATGACTTTGCAATTCAATTGAAGGCAAAGGCAATGGCACATCAGGTCCATGAGGAACGGAGCGTATGGACGATGGAATGTTCATAAAAATCCAACTAAAATTGAATTTTTCAAGAAAGCGTGACGTGATAGAAGTTTTTCATTATTTGTTTTTAAATTAGCACCAAAAAATACATAAAGATCAGCTATCAATTCCCTTGTATTTTTTTCATCGCAAGCCTGTGTAATTATTTCAGCATTCTCGTGAAAAAGCAGTGCGTCTCTGAAGAAGAAAATATTATGATACTCACAGGTAAGAAGAATTTTATTTTTCTCTTACCAGTTATGAAGTAATATTTATTTAAAAAGAAATAATATAAAAGGTCTAAGAACTCACGTAAACTTACAGATTATGAATACTGGTGCGAATAAAAAGTAAGACCGTAAAAATAAAATTGAATAAATATTGAATTTAATATATGATATTGAATAATATTGATTAACATTGAATAATATTGCTGAAATATATTGTTGAAGTATATACAGTGAGCAAAAAAAGTATTTGCACACCAGGTAAATTTGTTGTAGCATATGCATAAATAAATAAAATGCAACTAAGAATTAAAAATACCAACACTTTTACAAAACAAATAAACATATTTAATATCTGACTTAATAATTATATTAAAAATATGAAAACATAAAAAAGTAGCATTTGTACTGCCAAAAAAATATTTGCACACTAGCAATAAAAATAGAACTAGAGGAATTATTTATAAGTTAAAAACAGTGCTAATATTTAGTATGCATGCCCTTTGCTTCAATTACAGCTTGTAATCGTCTGGGCATTGATTCTATTAATTTGTGACATGTTTCACTGCTGATTTGTAGCCATTCTTCCCTAAGAGCTTGCTTAAGTTCTGATTTGTTAGAAATTTTCTTTTTACTTATTTTCACATCCAAAATATGCCATAAATTTTCAATCGGATTGAGGTCTGGTGGTTGTGGTGGCGTTTTCAGTTGATTTTTTACATTATAAAGCAACCATAACCTCGTAATATATGCAGTGTGTTTCGGATCGTTATCCTGTTGAAAATAATATGAATTAGGAATTCCTAATTTCAGAGCACTATTAGATAAATGATCTCGCAATATATTAATATATTGTTTAGCATTCATATTGCCTTCAATAAAGGTCATTTCGCCAACTCCGTTAAAAGACATGCATCCCCAAATCGTTACATGACCACCGCCATGTTTTACAGTTGGTTTCAAGTTTTTAATTTGAAGAGAAGTATTTGGCTTTCGCCATACAGTTTTCTTACCATCTGAGCCAAAAATATTGAACTTGCTTTCATCGGAAAAAATAACAGTTTTCCAAAACTCTAGTGGTTTGCTGACATAAGCTTTTGCAAATTCAAGTCTTTTCACCCTGTTTGTTTCACTAATAAATGGTTTTTTCGAGGGGCTCTTCCTCGAATATTTGCATCATGAAGAATATTTCTAATTGATTGTTTCGTAACTATTGTTCCCGACGTTGAAGCAACATCAACAGCCAATTCTCGTGCACTTAAAAAAGGTTTTTTTGAAGATTCTTTTATGATGGCTCTCCTTTGCCTGGTATTTAGCTTTCTTGGACGCCCAGTTCGCGGCTTATTTATTGTCGAACCAGTTTCTTTTTTCTTCTTAATTACATAACGAACACTAGAAAAGTTTAGATTTAATTTTTTACCTATTCCTCGGTAACTTAATCCAGAATTGTGAAGAAATATAATCTTCTCACGGGTAGCAACAGACAGTTCACACGTTTTCGGCGCCATTAGAACAAAAACTCCCCAGAATCCCTGCTCCAGTTAAGGGGTCTCAGGACTCTTAAAGCTTTAAAATTTTCGAAATTTTAATTTTTTTAGATGTTAAACTCCTATCTTTTCTGAACATTTTGATATAATTGTTTCCTTGAAATTCCTATTAGAACTGAAGTTATGGCTTTTACATTTATACACGTTCAATAGCTAAAGCGTCGTTTCGGAAACTTTGAAGTCATTTTTCTCCAAATGACGTTTTTGGGCATAACGCGCACGATATCTCAAAAACTTATGAATATTTTTTCATGAAATTTTCAAAACGTATGTTTCATGTTAGTCTGCATAAACTGAACCTAAAATTTCCTTTTTATTGTTCAATACAATATTTTTTTAGGTGATTATACTGTTGAAATTTTCTTAATTTTGCATTACATAAATACAACTTTGTATTAAAAATATAAAAAAGCTTTAAATAAAATTTATTTAAGTTCAGGGTAATTATTACAATCTGAGGTATAAGTAGGTACCAAAATTTTCATTCTAGTTGCAATACTTATTTTGTAATCGTGCGCGTAAGCTGTTATGCCGATTTTTTGCTCGTCAAATGTCTAACAGTTTGGAGCTCCTTGTAAATGCTAATTCTGCATCTTATAATTTTTTAAATACATGAAATGAAAGAACATACTTATATATTTTATTCCAATTAAAATTGTGTCTTAAAATCAAATACATTTTAAGATATTAAATGTTCAAAATGGTCTTTTTTTTTCATTTTTTTCCAATTTTAAGAGTCCTGAGACACCTTAATATATTACGTGACTTTAAAGTGCGGGACTAATGTACTGTGGGACTGATATGCTAAACATTTGCATAATGTTCACATTTAATGCCTTTTTTAACAGCCAATGCTTCTTGTGCAAATACTTTTTAGGTATGAGAAAATATTAATTTATTTTAAAAAATGTGTAATATTACTGTTTAAGGAAAATGGGTAGTCATTTTTATTTTTTTCTTATTTAAATAAATAAATAAGATAATAGTATCAAATTTGCTTTCTATGGTTACTTATGCAAAAAATCGTCTGCGTGCAAATACTTTTTTTGCTCACTGTACACGGAAAAAAATATTGAATATATTATATATAAAGTAATTGCATTGCTGATTGCTGAAATAAGAAATACGTTAAAAATATAACGAAATATTACATAGATAGTATATTGTGTATCATATTGATAAATAAATATATATACATGAAATACATATCGATAACAAACATAAATAATTGAAAAAAAAAGCTAGCATTTAACATTTAAATATGGCTACTTCTACGAAAGATATCTCCCTTGTAGAAAAGCTAAACAACAATTATGACCCATGGGCCTTCCGCATAGAAATGTTGCTCATCAGGGATGACTTATTCAGTTATGTCACCCAGGACCCCCGTCGACTCCCGATGATAATTGGCGCAAAAATGACGCTAAAACGAGAGCAACGATAAATCTATGCATTGATGATACTCAGATTGTCCACATTAAGCATTTGAAAACTGCCAAGGCAATCTGGGACACGCTAAACTCGGTGCATCAAAGGTCAATTTTATAGTCTAAACTATTTTTATTAAGAAGATTATATTCACAAAAATTATGTGATGGTGGTGATATGAATAAACACATTAATGGCATATTGACCATAAGAGATAAATTATACGCCATTGGGGAGGAAATACCCGAGACCCACATAGTTGCACTTTTATTGTGCAATTTACACAAATCTTATGACCCCTTAATTATAGGCCTTGAAGCGCGGAATGGGGGTGATTTGATCCTCGAGTTCGTAAAAACCAAGTTGTCTGAAGAATATAGACACAGGTGTGAAAGTAAAGAAACAAACCCTAACACACGCGAAATGGCTTATAAGATAACAAATAAACCGAACAAAACTAAAAAATACTGTGGATTCTACAAACGAGCGAATCACACTACAGCCGAGTGTTACCATTTAAAAAATAAAAACTAGCATAACAATTACACAAGAAATGACTGGAACAAAAATAAAACATTCAACACCTCTAATAACTACCACAAAAATTCCGAAAACAACCCCAGAGAAACCTCAAATTTTTGCTTTGGGGGGAAAGCTGAAACTAATGACAATTTAAATAGCTTGATTCCCCCCAGCTATAATAAATAACCAGAAGAAAAAATTCCTGAAAATGAACCGGTTTCTTCGAACAGAGCACAAACATTAACAGCAGATAAATACATTATAGACTCTGGATGTACAAGACATGTCGTGGCGACAAAACAACATCTGCACAACTTTATGCCAGGAAACTTTGGCGAAATAACAATAGCGAATGGAAAGTGGCTATGCTCACAAGGTCTGGGATACAGGATCACAAAATTCCATAACACTTAAAAATGTATTATACTGTCCCGAATTGCACAGCAATCTTTTATCAATCAAAAGGGCCACAGAAAACGATATTAAGGTGATATTTGAAAAACAAAAATGCTCGTTCAGTAAAGATAAACAAACAATTTTGGCGGCAAAATTAAACGGTGATTTATATGAGTTAGAACTCAAAGATTACTACGAATATAGCATATAAACACAAACATCTTGTAACAATGAGAACTGCATATCCATTTGGCACAAGAGGCTGGGACACAAAAATTTCGAAGCAATAAAATATCTTACTAAACATAAACTTGCTGAGGACATAGAAATACCTGACTGCAAATATGAAACGGTTTGTGCAAAATGTATTGAGGGCAAACTATCAATTGCACCCTACCCTAAAACCGCTACTAACAGATCTATGGAAACATTAAATCTGATCCATGCAGATTTATGCGGGCCTATGCGAACATAAATAATTAGTGGAAAAAGATATTTTATAACTTTTACTGACGACTATAGTCGATTCACTAGGATATATTTAATTTCACATAAATCAGAAGAAATAACAAAACTTAAAGAATTCATAGCCCTAACCAAAAATAAATTCGGAAAAATTATAAAAGCAGTTAGATCCGATAACGCTAAGGAATACTTAGGAGATAGCTTTGAAAATTACCTGGCAGAAAACGGAATAGAACATTAGTTAAGCGTCCCATATTGTAGCCAGCAAAATGGCGTCGCGGAACTCAAAATAGGACGTTAGTCGAGATGGCGCGCACCATGTTATCCGACGCAAACTTGCCGAAACACTTTTGGGACGAGGCCGTTTTTACAGCGACATACCTTATAAATCGGTTTCCCATCAAGGCCAACGAGAACAATAGAACACCTTACGATCTGTGGAATAACAGGAAACCAAATTTATCTAACATATGGACCTTCGGATGTAAGGTATATGCCTACGTCGAAAAATCGATGAGATCCAAATTTGACAAAAAGGCCGTTAAAGGTGTTTATTGGGATACGATAACCGAAGTAAGGGGTACAGAGTACACACAAGGGGAAACAACGTGATAATATCGCGAACGCGAACTGTAAAATTCTTTGAGAACGGAATAAACGAAATTGACGAAAACATAAATAACGCGCAAACCCCCGTCGAAACCGTAGAAATTGAACTAAATAATGATGAACAAAATCCAAACAAACATCCACAGCAAAACACTGCGCAACCGCAGAGATCACTAAGGAGCAACAGAGACCCACCTGACCGCTTCGGGATAAGGACGAATGTCTGTAAAGTACAAGATCCGAAAAACTGGGAAGACATAAAGAACATCAGAGATGCCAAAATTAAAAACAAATGGATAGAGGCCGCAAATGAAGAAATTAGGTCGCTAAAGGAAAATGATACTTGGGGACTGGTGAAACCGACACCAGGAAAACGTACCACAGGCTGCAAATGGCGTTTAAGACGAAATATAATGCCCGTGGAGAGGTGGAAAGATACAAGGCGCGACTCGTCGCAAAGGGATATTCACAAAAATACGTACAGGAGCGACTACGGCGAAACATATGCACCAGTGATAGCACACACCACGATCAGAAGCTTCTTAAATGCCGCCGTGTATAAAAATTTAGATATTACTCACCTCGACGTAAAAGCAGCATTTTTACACGGGAATCTAGACAAGGAAGTCCTCGGAGACTACTGACCAGGCCCCTACCTACCGGGGTTAACCCAGCTAAAGGGGTTTGTAATTGCCTGGGAAGCAGGGCGATGCATTGTGAGTACATACGCCAGATCGCCGCAGGTGGCGGACCACACCAGCAAGCACCCGGGCCGACTATACTAAGCCAAGTTGATGAGTCTAGGTTGTTTATTGCACTTTGCAAAACTATGATTGTTGCCGCACACCACGTACTTGCCATGCCAGTTGGAAAAGGGCTGGATTATTTTTGATGCCTAAAAGGTGGTAAACTTCTTAGCTGTAGAAGGGGCAATTTTGATTGAAATTAAAAATTGAAATGGCCGAAAAGCTAAGATTTACCGCTGAAGGAATAATTTTGGGCCGAAATGCAAGGCAGACGAATCGCTCAGAGGGAGACGGGAATAAACCCGACATCATTGCCTCGATCATCATCCTATCTGCAGCGCCTACTGCTCGTTTGTGTTTACTTTGTTTTGCCGGTTCCTTAATGTTATATCCTGTTGATTGGCACCTGCACATTGCTACTCAAGTTGATCTCGTAATTTAGACAAGGAAGTCCTCATGACACAAACAGGAAGGATATGTCGTAGAGGGGGAGGAAGAAAAAGTATTCAAACTAAAGAAGGCAATATATGGCCTAAAACAAGCCGCGAGAGCTTGGTACATAAGAATCAAAAAGTCGTTAAGAAATTTAAATTTTAAAGAATGCGATTCAGATCAGTGCCTGTATAAGAGAAATGAAAATGAGAACATTTCTCATATAATAGTATATGTAGACGACATTTTAGTCGCTGCAAGCGAAGAAAACACGCGCAATATATACGCGGAATTATCTAAGGAATACGAAATTAAGAATCTGGGCAAGGTATCACAATTTCTCGGGATCAGCATAAAAAAGTTAGACAACGGAAACCTTTAGTTAGATCAGGAGCATAAAATTGACGAAACAGCAGAAAAATTTAAATTATCTAATTACAAACCCACATATACACCCATGTGCACAAACTACTTTAACATAGACCCACACAATGAACCACTGAACGACAACACACAGTATAGGCAGGAAGTGGGAGCACTCTTATACATCGCGACGTTGACTAGGCCGGACAAAGCCGCCACAGTCAACATTCTTAGAAGAAGAAACGATTCTCCAAGAAAGGCGGACTGGGATGCAGTAGAGAAGGCGATTAGATATCTGCGTACTACGAAATACTTAAAATTAACCATAAACAAAGAAAAATCACCCGTACTAACTATATACAGTGACTCGGATTGGGCAGGGGACCGAGAAGATAGAAAGTTCACTACCGGAAACGTGCTGAAACTAGGAAGTAATCTCCTGTCTTGGACATCGAAGAAACAGAATTGTGTTGCATTGTCCACAGCGAAAGCGGAGTAAATCTCTGTTTCTAACGCAACTCAAGAAATCCAATGGATACTGAACTTGCTAAAGGACAGCTACACCAAAATTTACCGACTGTAATATATGAAGACAATACCGCCTGCATAAAACTGAGTGAAAACAACAAACACTAATCTCGCGTAAAACACATTTATATCAAATATCATAACGTGAAACATTTGAAGGAAAGGGGTGTCATAACATTAGTATACTGCCCTTCCAAAAGAATGATCGCACACATCTTTACAAAGCTGATCCCCAAACCTCAGTTTGAGGATCTGAGAAGTCAACTTCAACTATTACCACCACAAGGCTCGGACGAAAAGGGGGAATGTAAGAAATAGTCCAAAACGTTATTCCGCCCTCGCTTGTTTGTGAAATATGCCTAATAGATGTCGCCACTAGCTGGCCAGTGTTTTATCAAACTTCAAATGACTAATATACATTACCTGATAAACTAATCTTACGTTGCACTTCCATTCCGCTGCAATAGATGGCAACAACACGGATTTAAAAGATGGTTCTTTTAATGGACTCCTACACTAAAGAAAGACAAATGCAAGATCATCAATTTCTTTTGTATAATTAAACTTCGAACTGAAGACTGTCGATTAACTTTTACAGACCCCTTTTTCGATGGGTGGTCTTTGAACCAGAAAGGACGCACTTTTTAACTGTACTTCTTTTACATTCATTTAGGAAGCGTAATTCGCTCCTTTGAAATGTATACTCATAATTACTTTGTTAAATTTTTTATTATGTATATTTAAATCATTTAGGTACAGATGTCATATTCGCCCCATATTGGCGCGATTTTTTTCTGTCGCCAATATCATATAGGCAACAGGTACTTAACTTGCGCCAAAGTGTCGTTAGTTTGCTTGATGTGGTAACCCGGATTATGTTGTTTATGCTGTTGATGTTTTCGCCAAATTGGCAGCCGAAAACAATCGCGCCAATATGGGGCGAATATGACATCTGTACCATCATTTAATCAAGATATTTTGCACATTAATAATCTCTGTTCATATAAAACCTAGATTGAGAAGATTTGCTAGCTACGCTTCAATTATTCATCCAAACAACATACATGATTTTCTAATAAAATAATTATTTCAGCATTCTCGTGAAAAATCAGTGCGTCTCTGAAGAAGAAAATACTATGATACTCACAGGTAAAAAGAATTTTATTTTTCTCTTACTAGTTATGAAGTAATATTTATTTAAAAAGAAATAATATAAAAGGTCTAAGAACTCCCGTAAACTTACAACTGCATGCCGAAATAGTCATTTCAATATCATTATAAGAGTTTGCGTTCTGAATAGAAATTATGTTTTCACTGGTTTCAGTTGTTGAAGCTGTTTGAATGTTTGGTGCATCTAGTTCACTGTCTTCCACCTTATCTGAAATTTTATCTAAACTTGTTTCAGGCTCCCAATCCGAATCATAATTTGAAAACTCGCACTCATTTTCACTGTTTGACCAATTATTAACCCTTTATTCCATTTGTTTTTAAGTCAAATACTGTTTTGGAGGCACTGAAAAATGATATTGTAAAATTTGCAGACAATAAAATGTGGAAAAATGTCTTGTAAACTTTAAAAAAATAAGCTACTATTATAAACTGTTACAAAAATAAACTACTTCTATTGAATATAAAGGAAAGTAAAACTAAAACTGCTCATTTTTCTCTAGGCTTAGCGGAACTTTAATCCTATTGTTGACAATTGGCAACACACGCAAAAATCTACCCGCAACAAATATTTTACAGTTAAATATAAAAAAAACAGTCATAAATATGGGTTACATACCTTATTTTCCGTGTAATAAATTTAATTTGATTACTGCGGAACAAAATAGGACATTTCGCAAGCTTCCAAATAAAACAAAAAACGCACGTAGCAACAATTGAAAAAAAAAATCTATCTTTAATCTTAAACAGCACTAGTGCTATCATCTACATCTTCAAAATTGTAACAACATTTTCAATATGTATTTTATTGGCAACATTAGGTATTAGAGCTTCAATATTATTTTAATTGTATTTTAGTAGACTAAATTGGGCTTGTTGCCAAGAGGCAACACACGGCAATTAAGGGTTAATAACTAAAACAATTATGAAATATCAGTAAGCTGTTCCTGAAATAATGATTTAATTTATTGATATTATAGGGAAAAGAGAAATAACTTTTATTTCCCCGTTCAGGAATGGTTTGCCTAGTAATATTAGTTTTCATTCACTTTTCATTTTATTATTTAAAAGTCCTTCCGGCCAGTGCGGAAGAGGTAGCTTTCATATTCCTTATTTTTAAAAAGCCAGCTTATATTATTCAAACACACAAAGCTCAATTTAGTGGAAACAAATTTTAGGAGATTCAATACTAATTTTTATTAACACTAAATCATTATGAATGAGAATTTCGCGAAATTACTCAGCTTTATCCAAGCTGTTTTTATTTAAAGTAACTTATGTTTGGTTGCCAAATTCAGCGATATCTAGAAGTGCCTGCCATTTTAAGACAACATGGTGGATGAGGCTAACCGGTGAACTTGGTCGAGACCTTAGTATTTCCAGTGCACATGCTCACTCACATCGGAATCAGTTGATATATACGAGTGCTGTCGCAGGCAAAAAATCAGATTTTTCAAAATGTCACCCAAAAAAGAAACCTTTTTCAACTTCTAATTTTTTTGCACATTACTTTAAATATAATTTTTTTAGGTGCGTTCGTAATTATATAAATACGTAGCACCTATAGTCGTCGTTCAGTCCGTCTGTCCGTCCGCATATAACAGAGCAAAAACTACCCGACCGAACGGTCTGAAATTTTAAATATATGATTGTTGTAAAATTTTGTCGAGCCATTTCAATTTTTATGAAAATCGGATGTATAGTTTAATTACAGGGACATTCAAAAGTTTTTCTTTACATTATGGCCAATGGGAAAAAATTATTGCAAGTGCATTTTAATGATGTTACAGTCTTCCGAATCGTTTGAAAATTTAAATATATGATTGTTGCAAAATTTTGTCGAGCCATTTCAGATTTTATGAAAATTGGATGTATAGTTTAATTACAGGGGCACTCAAAATTTTTCCGTTACAATTATTGCAAGTGCATTTTAATGATGTTACAGACTATGCACTTATGAAGTGTAAAAAAATATACATTCAGTACAACATGGAGAGCAAAAAATATTTATAAAACTAGTTATAGAACGAACGCACCTCATTTGCCACGTTTGACGAGCAATTTCCTACTTGTTTTTATTTACTGACCGCCATATTGAAATAAGATGGCTGATAAAGCTGGCCAGCGAACTTGTGCAAGACATTGCTATATACTATCCACATGCCTTCTAACATCGAAATAGGTTAATAAATACACGTGTTATCGCGTGACAAATATCAGATCGTTTCGAAATGTCAGCCACGCTAGAAATTCAAAGCTCATTAATTCAGCCATTTTTTAAGATATAGACTAAACAAAAACTGCTCCGGAATCTTTGTATCAAGGTCAAACACATAAAAAAATCTTTTTCATTTTTCAATTTCTTGGTACCTTATTTTAAATTTTAATTTTTTTTAATTTTTTTAAATGTCTGCCATTTTGAAACAAGATGGCGGATGAAGCTGGCGAACGAACTCGTTCGAGACATTGGTATGTACTATGTATACACCAAGGTACATACAAATCGGTTCATAAATACGCCTGTTATCGCGTGACAAAAATCAAGTCATTTCAAAATGTCAGCCACGTTAGAAATTCAAAGTGCTATAACTGAGCCATTTTTTAAGATATAAACGAAACAAAAATTGCTCTGGATTTTTTGTATCAAGGTCAAACATATAAGAAAAAAATATTTTTTATTTTTCAATTTTTTGGTATCACATTTCAAATTTTAAATTTTTAAAAAAAATTTAAATGGCCGCCATTTTGAAACAAGATGGCGGATGAAGCTGCCCAACGAACTCGGTCGAGACATTGGTATGTACTATATATACACCAAGGTACATCCAAATCGGTTCATAAATACGCCTGTTATCGCGTGACAAAAATCAAGTCGTTTCAAATTTCAACCACGCTAGAAATTCAAAGTGCTATAACTCAGCCATTTTTTAAGATATAAACAAAACAGAAACTGCTCCGGAATCTTTGTATCAAGGTCAAACATATAAGAAAAAATTTTTTTAATTTTCAATTTTTTGGTACCTCATTTCAAATTTTAAATTTTGAAAAAAAGATTTAAATGGCCGCCATTTTGAAACAAGAGGGCGGATGAAGCTGGCCAACGAACTCGGTCCAGACATTGGTATGTACTATGTACACACGAAATTTTATCCAAATCGGTTCATAAATACAAGAGTCACAGTATGACAAAGATCAGATATACATATCCATATATATATATATGGTTATATATATATATATATATATATATGGATATACATATATATATATATACTAGTACAGCAGCAAATTTATTTTTATTTTATTATGAATTTAAATATACTATGAAATATAATAACTCTTTAAAGGTCTTTAGGTATATTGATGATATTTTGATTTTGAATTTTGAATTTTCTAATGAATATGATATTATATATCCAAATTGTTTAAAATTGAATAGTGCAAACAGTGATGATTATAATGCCGAATTTTTGGATATTTTATTCAAAATTATTGATAATAATTTGATTTTGGATTTGTACGATAAAAGAAATAGTTTTAATTTTTTTACTAGAAGCATGCCACATTGGTTTTCAAATTTGCATAAAAAAATTTACATAAATATAAGTATTAATCAATTGATACGTTTCAATAAAATTTGTGGCAGAGATAATAATTTTTATAAACAGATCTTTAAGTTATTGGCTAATTTATTTTATAATAATAATTGCCCCATTAAGTTTTTGAAATATTATTTAAAGACAGTTCTAAAAAGTGAATGGCAACGATGTGGACTGGCGGCGTGAACATGTGATGGCAGCCTGCTGGATCTTTCTGTATGAAATGGGCATCCTAAAGTCTTGTTAAAAGAACGGGTGTCTATTGATGAATTGAAACGAAAGAAAGTTGCAGACCTGGAATTTCTGGTTTTTGATAATGGATTTGGAAGAAAAATTTATTTGTTTATAGTTGACGGGTAGGAAACATTATACAGGTATTCATGTTTTGAGAAATTTCATTTTGCGGGTTTGGGGGGGCGCATGTTTATTCTGCATTCATGCTTGTTTTCTTATTTTTTTCTTTTGTTTTTAGTTTAATGATAATTTAAGCATTCCTCTAAAAGACCTTTTTATTAAAGTTTTTTGTTTTTGTATGGTTAATATTATGTTTGTTAGTTTTTAATTTGAGTTGTTTTAGTTTTTTATGGAATTAGATTAATAAAATGACAATAGTTTTTCAGTATTGAATGCGGGGTGAACATGTGTTCAGAAACCTGCAAATTTTAAAAGTGGGGGGTGGAGTTAGTTTTCTGTCTGTCCTCCCACTGATGAAGAACAGACTGTTTTTGTTTTTTTACCTGTCTTTCTTGTTTTTATAAATATTTTATAGTTAAAAATTTTCTGCAGATATACACCTTCCTTTTGAAGTTATGGTGTTTTAGCATTTTGAAATGATGTAATATATATGGATATATCTATCTATCTATATATATATATAACCATTAATTAAACATAACCTTCCACCGTCAAATATTATGAATTAAAGCTGTAAGTATTAAAAATATATATATATATAATATAAGAATTATTATGGAAGAAAAAGAAAAAAGTGGACACCGACAAAAATTGAAAAGCTTATTATATATATATCAATTTTGAACGGAGGGTGGTTTCGGGGTCTAGGGGTCATGATCGATGAAAATATACCAAAATTTTTTGAAATCGCTTTCCTCCGAACGGCTGTAATAGGTAGCTTTTTATAATGAAAGCTACCTAAAATAATTGATGCACGTTTCATATGTCAATATTACGTCACTTTCGCATTTCAAAAACGTATTATAATGATTTGACTTTTAATGCAGTTCTAAATCCTCCTTTTCTGTGGCGACAAGATATTAAAGAAACAATTTTATATAGTAGATATCAATTTTTTCACATTCAAATAACGAAATTAAAAAATTTATTGAAAATCTACATGCTTAAATGACATAAAAGCAGCTTTTTTACTTTCCTCTGTTATATAATCCACCTACATTATTAGAAAAACTCGTCTATATACACTAAATATTCCTCATTTCTTGACAAGTATTTTCCGTACTCTTACAGAACATGTTTTATCCGTGAATGCTTCCCGAAAGTCTAAAAAAGAGGGAGAAATTCCGTTCATTCCTGGCACGCATGCGCATTGGCTCTATTAACACTAAAATCCGTAGTCATTTTAAAAACGTAAAACCAAAAATTCTATAAATTAAGATTTCTAGCTTAATTTAAAAAAACTAAACCAACAATAACGAAAAGAAACGTTTTCGAATTTAAAAATAAATAACAATTAATTTTCTCATTCATTTAAAAGTATTCACAATTTATTTTTTAAAGTTATAAAAAAAAATTCGAATTTAAAATATATTTTAAATGAACACATTTGAAAGAAATATTCTAACGAAAATATTAAATGGAAAAAATTTGATTTTACTAAAAAATAAAACCTCGTATAAAAATAGAATTTATATTTTACATTTACTTTTATTTTTATCATACTTTATTTTACTTACATGAAATATTTATATTTTTATCCTATTTTATAACACTAAAGTATTAAAACCCCTGCCACAATCTCATTAGAGACGAAATCTTCCCGAAATTAACTTCTAAATTCAAAACTTTTTAAAGAAATTAGTCAAGCCATACGCATTTGAGGCAAACATATATATTTCAAACTATTTCACTAGTGTACAACAGTAGCCGAGTGGTTAGAGCACTTGTCTTGTAACACTGAGGTCGCTGGTTCGATCCCCAGGTCAGAAACTTATCCCATTTTCTTCAATTGGCGTATATTTTACCTCCTGTAACGGAGAAAAAAAAATAAACGTATGTTCGTCTATTAACGGAAAAATCCTGGTAGCACTGCTGACAGGGAAATTTCCGTGAATTGAAGAAAGTATTTTAGACAGTGTATATACAAAATTTAAAAGCAATTATTTCAGTCATTTTAACGAATTTCATTTGGTGGTTTTTGAGATATATGACGTTATTTGAGTAAATCGACAGTATAATACTGGCAACTGGAGTGCCAGTATTATACTACAAAATTAACAGTAATAAACCGTAAATAAACAGTACTATACAGTTTTATAAATGAAAATGCAGAAACATTCCATATATTACTACTTAGCGGTATATTACTATTTATTTTACGGTTTATTATTGTTATTTAACAGTATGATTGTTGATTTTATAGTATTATACTGGCACCTCAGCTGCCAGTATAATACTGTAAAATCAACAATTTATTTTTTGAAGTGTATGAGATTATCCAAAGATTGAGAAAATCTAAGTTTTAAGAATGTGAAATTAGCCTGTTTTTATTTATTTTATCTATTTGTGATATGCTATGAAATTCAGTCGCTAGGCAACCATTAAATGAAAACATGGGGGGGGGGGAGGAAAGACATACGTACGGTTTCAAAATTGTAAAAATTATGAAGAAATGTTTTTATATTTTCTTAACATATCCACAAATTCCATAAAAAATTATACTTTGAATTGCCGAGAGAATTATTGATAAAATTTCAAACCGACTTGATTAATTTTAAGACATTGCAAAAATTTAGCGTCCATAATGTAACATTTAAATCAACTATTTAAATGTACCATTCTCATTCCAGTAAACAGTAAAGTATGAAAAGCGGCTGGAATCGCGTAGAAAAGCATTATGACGTAAAAGTATGCTATTGTCGTGAAAGTATAAAAGGATTATTGATAATTATTGTCGAAAAAAAATTGTCGGTTATTAGCCGAGATATTAACCTTTAAAGACACGCACGGTTTGGACGCACATAAATACACGGGTGGCGTACTCTATGTGCCATCGTCTTTTAAAGCGTAGATAACAACTTCTTATGATATATTTCTGTAATGCTGAAGAGTGCCCTGTAGTACTATAAAAGCAATAAACGTCAAATTGTTAAAAACAGACTAATTTAATTAGCATAAATTACGAAACTGGGACTCGCGACTAGTTTATTGTATGGAAACCTCTGTTCCGCGAGTAATATTCGCACTTGACCGATTTTTTATGCATAATATATATATATATATATATATATATATATATATTATAGTTTTATTATTTTTTAATATATATATATATATATATACCGAGTGTCCTAAAAAGGACTGACTGATTTTAAAATTCATTAACTTGCAAACGGTAACAGATATTTTAAAAATTCTTGCAGGAGGGTTATGCATAATGTCAAAAGTTTTTTTACAGTGATTTTCGATTTTAGTTCGAATTACAAACAATAGATAGCGCTGTAAGCAATAGGCGCTCAATACAGGCTCGATTTTTTGGCCTTTCTCTTCTTCCATGCAGAAAAAGGAGATTAAAATGTGGCAAGTGGGTCCGAAGTACCAAAAATCGAGTCCGAATTTAGCGTCTATTGATCGCAGCGCCATCTATTGTTTGTAGTTCGAACTAAAATCGAAAATCACTGTAAAAAAACTTTTGACCTCATGCATAACCCTCCTGCAAGAATTTTTTAAATATCTGTCACCGTTTACAAGTTATTGAATTTTAAAATCAGTCAGTCCTTTTTAGGACATCTGGTATATACATACATATATATTATAGTTTTATTATTTTTTTAATACATGTATATTTTTTCTGATTTAACACAAACATTTACGTTAGGCATAAAGTGAGAATGTGATAAAATTAAGATCAAACAATAATTCGTCGGAGCCGCATATTTTCCTCCTTTAACACATATTTGACGTTAAAGAATGGCAGCGCCCCTTCTTGAAAGAACTGAAAATATCAAAATCAGTTCTAATGAACTGAACACAGAACAGCACTTAGCAATTTTTAAAGAAAGTGAACCGGAACGCATGCGCTAATGAATACCTTCCCCCCACCCCCCAAAAAATAAAGAAAAATCTGATCCTTCACCCTAGGACGTCTTCCTGCCATATTTTTCATTCAAAAGACAACACAATGAAAAGGAAACATGAACGAAAATTTATGGAAGAGCACAGACTGTAACAGTCTTTCCGAGAGCGATTTTCCACGCTGGTAACAGCGAGTAAAGTTCGTTAAAACAAATTGCTTCAACTTAAGAAAATCAAGCAAAACTGAAAAAAAAAAGTTTTGAAAAATATTACATGTTTTTTACTTTCTTTTCAAGAGTACTTTCCTTTCTTATTTTTCTTTTCTTCATTACAAGAAGAAAGTATTGGATTCCTGAAAGTTTTCGATTTCCGGTTTTCGACGGATTTATACATTGTAGAAGTCCTGGGCGCAATTTAACTGTTTTTAGAAAATGTCTGTCTTTGAATCTGTCTATGTGTCTGCCTTTATGTATAACTGTCTGTCTATTTGTATATAACACAAATTGTGTGGACGGTTTATCTCAAGGACCAATGAATGGAATTTCACCATACTTTATATTCTGTTAGACCTTGACATAAATAGATCCTTATTGGGTTTGGGTGTCGTGGCAGTATGCTGCCACCAATTTTATGGAGTAATTTAACTGATATAACTGGTGTAATTTAAAGTGATATTACTGGTGTAATATTACACCATAATAATGTGAAAATATCAGAATTCACATTATTATGGTGTAACGTAATACCAGTTATATCGGTTAAATTACTCCATATATTGGATGCGGCAATGCTGCCCCACCAATTTTATGGAGTAACGTTACACTACATTTTTTACAGTATAGAATAAAATTGTATAATGGCTACAAAATACTTGCTCTTAAATACTTTACACAATTCAATCACACTTTTAAACTATAAAGAAGAATTTGCTTTTTAATTAGACGCCCTGTCTTCCACGAGCTACGCTAGCCAACCTCGTCCAAACCCTGCAGGTCTGTAAAAAGAAAAACACACTAATTTACTCTGTTTTAGAAAGATGAAATAAGTGGTTGAAAATACAGAAACTCAATAAACGTTCGGAGTAAAATAAGCATTAGCGCTTTTAATTTAATAAAATACCATTGTCCGCTGCCTTTCCTCAAGAAAATAGTAATAATAAATAAATAAATAAATAAATAGCTGAGAAGGAATTGTAGACGTAAATGTTTGTGGAAAATACGCCACTTTGTGCACGTCCAAACGTCATCCCACAACCCTTACAGGACTCTGGAAAGCTGTTCAGGAGGAATGGGTTAGAATACCTCTTCTGACACTTCAAAAGGCATTATTATCCTGGAAATTGCGGTGTCCAAAGATAGTTCAGAATAAGGGCAGTCAAATAGAACATTTAAAACACAAGAATTTAATGTAATTTAGTTTTGTTAATACAGTATACATCGGCAAAAAAAAAAAAAAATGTGTGAACAGCCTCTGTATCATTAAAAACTACTTCAACGCTTGAAAATGTTACAATTCGCTTAGCACATGACGTAATTTTTACCAGTAATTGTTTTTCGCATCTAATAATTTATTTAAGTTTTCTTTCATTTTCGATATTCACGTGTAACATTATGCAATTGCGAAATTACATTGTTTGGAAATATTATCTAGACTTTTAAAATTTGGCAACAGTAAATAATGACTTAATTCTCTATTCTTACAATGGAATTTTGTATAACAAAGTTGGCCCACCCATGCTCCCCCCCCCCCCCAAAAAAAAGTAAAATAAAATTATTGTACAGCACACTATAATCTAGTAAAGTGTGTATCTGCAAAATATTATTAAATTGCAATATATACAGTTTTTGATCCGATAAAACTTAACCTTTAACTGATGTCACGCGGTCTCCCAGACCCCGCGACTCCCAGCTGTAAACACTTTTGCAGCTTTTTACTTTTCTGTACTGAAGTTAAATAATATGAATAAAATACTTTTTTCATGCAATTTAATTCACATGCTCCTAAGAGAAGTACAACGATATTGTTAGGACAAAATTTAAGTAAATTTAATCATTGAGTTATTTTTTTTTTTTATTCATTTTATTCGAGGTGTCTGAGAGACCGGATCACATCAGTTGTGTGACAAATTTTAGTCACATCAGTTAAAGGTTAAATAACTCATCTAACTTGGTCGATTTCAAGACAGAATAGCGCTTAAATTAATTCTTCTGTTTAAAAGCCGTTTTCTTTAGCATATATATCGTTCATTTCTCTATAAAACTTTAAGTTTTCATATTTTATTGGAGTGGATTTTGCAGTACAAGATGAGAAAGTGAAACGGACAAGATCAATTCGTAAACGGCAACGGCAGCTTTATTAAACTTTTTTAGAATAGAAAGAAATACCGTTTTTTTATTTACTACTCAAAGATGTCATTAACTGTCTAGAGACGCTGAGTGCATCTGTAAGTTAATTCGTAGTTGCCAATATAGTTTGCAAACAGCATTAAAGTCGGTAATTCATATTTCGGAATGCAGTTGACATTTACGTACGGTGCCACTGATTTAATTACTATATATTTCCAGTCTTTTTTTTTTTTTTTTTTTTTTTTTGTAGTATCATTGTATTTCATACAAAGCAAAATAATTCTGTTGAAAATTTCTTTCAAAAATCTCCATTGTGGTAAAAGTTATGAACAAAAATGTGGGTTCAGCTTAGAGTGAAACTCCCTCATATTTGTAATAAATAAATGGATTGTGTGGTTTATTTACTATACATTTTTATGTTATTACTAGCTGAAATACCTGCCGTTGTCCGGGCTCTTGTAAAAGCCATGCATTAACCATATATTTGTTTTAAATATGAGGTCATACGTGAGTTAAAAAATATTATTCACAAAACTAAAAGTAATGGCGCATCTAGTATTTGTCGAGAATTAAATAAAAATCATGCACTTGTGACATCATAATTCACTTTTATATTTTAACAGATTAATAAACCTACTATAATTTGTGACCCGTGCTACAGCCAGTATACACGCCAGGACGCATTGCCGTTATCATTATCTTTTTACGCTATGGTACTCCATTGTGAAATTTGGTAATTTTTTAAATTCAGTATTTGAAAAACGGCATAATCAGTAGATTTGAAATTTATATTAAGAAAAATACAATTTTTTACTTTTCTAACGCAGTTTGTCTAAGAATTTTCTGACAAACACTTTTCGAGGTATTAATTTATTCAATAACTTCAAATGTTTCATTTTCCGAGATTAATCTGTGGCAACGATTAGTTAAAAAGCCAGTCGTCAGCAACGCGTAGCTTTTTATTAAGAGGATGCTCTGCCAAGTCTTAAAGTTTGTCTAACCTCTATTGAAGCATCATGTATTACTGAAAAAAGACTATGTGTTTTAATAAAAATTCCGAATCTTTCCTGGTATTTATCTGTTTCTTTTTAAGGTACAGTCGTGGAAAAAAAAAAAAAAAAAAGTAAACACCCCCTACTAGCTCTGAGACTAATTATAACAGAAGAAAGTTATACTGGTCCCAAACGATTGGAAATAAACTCTATTTTTAAATGATGCATATAAAATTTGCATAGTGTGTGTGTGCGTGGGAGGGGGGGGGGGCATCTACAAATCAAAATCAGACCAAACTTTGCCCTTTTAGGTAGCTTTCTTTACAAAAAGCTACCTATTGCAGCCGTTCGGAGGAAAGCGATTTCAAAAAAATTTGGTATATTTTCATCGATCATGACCCCCAGACCCGAAACCACCCTCCGTTCAAAATTGATATATATATATATATATATATATATATATCTGACTTATGTCACACTCTAACTCTCGTAATTATGAACCGATTTCGATGTAATTCGGTGTGTAGATAGTACATACCAATGTCTCGACCGAGTTCGTTGGCCAGCTTCATCCGCCGTTTTGTTTCAAAATGGCGGCCATTTAAATTTTTTTTTTTAATTTAAAATTTGAAATGTGGTACCAAAAAATTAAAAATGGAAAAATATTTTTTTCTTATGTATTTGACCTTTATACAAAGATTCCGGAGCAGTTTTTGTTTCGTCTATATCTTAAAAAATGGCTGAGTTATAGCATTTTGAATTTCTAGCGTGGCTGGCATTTTGAAACGTCCTGAATTTTGTCACGCGATAAAAGGCGTATTTATGAACCGATTTCGATGTATTTCAGTGCGTACATAGTACATATTAATGTCTTGACCGAGTTCGTTGGCCAGCTTCATCCGCCATTTAAAATTTTTAAAAAAATTTAAAATTTGAAATGTGGTACCAAAAAATTAAAAATGGAAAAATATTTTTCTTTTATGTATTTGATCTTTATACAAAGATTTCGGAGCAGTTTTTGTTTCGTCTATATCTTAAAAAAAAGTTGAGTTGCAGCATTTTGAATTTCTAGCGTGGCTGACATTTTGAAACGTCCTGAATTTTGTCACGCGATAAAAGGCGTATTTATGAACCGATTTGGATGTAAATTCGTTTATACTTAGTACATACCAATGTCTCGAGCGGGTTCGTTGGTCAGCTTCATCCGCCATCTTGTTTAAAAATGGCAGCCATTTAAATTTTTAAGAAAAATTTAATTTTGAAATGTGGTACCAAAAAATTGAAAATTGAAAAAATATTTTCTTCTTATGTGTTTGATTTTGATAAAAAGATTCGGGAGCAGTTTTTGTTTCGTCTATATCTTAAGAAATGGCTGAGTTATAGCACTTTGAATTTCTAGCGTGGCTGACATTTTGGAACGTCCTGATTTTTGTCACATAATAACAGGCGTATTTATGAACCGATTTGGATGCACCTTGGTGTGTACATAGTATATACAAATATCTCGACCGAGTTCGTTGGCCAGCTTCATCCGCCATCTTGTTTCAAAACGGCGGCCATTTAAAAAAATTAAAAAAATTAAAAAAATTAAAATGAGATAACAAAAAATTGGAAAATTAAAAAGATTTTCTTCGTATGTGTTTGACCTTAATACAAAGATTCCGGAACAGTTTTTGTGTCGTATATATCTAAAAAAATGGCTGAGTAATAGCATTTTCAATTTCTATTGTGGCTGACATTTTAAAACGACCTGATATTTGTCACGCGATAACAGGCGTATTTATGAACCGATTTGGATGTATCTTTGTCTGTACATAGTACATACCAATGTCTCGGCCGAGTTCGTTGGCCAGCTTCATTCGCCATCTTGTTTCAAATGGGTTGCCATTTAAAAATAAATTAAATTTAAAATTTAAAATGAGGTATTAAAAATTTGGAAAATGAAAAAGATTTTTTTTATGTGTTTGGCCTTGATACAAAGATTCCGGAGCAGTTTTTGTTTCTGAAAATTTGTTCTTTTGTTTATATCTTAAAAAAATGTTTGAATTATAACACTTTGAATTTCTAGCATGCCTAACATTTTGAAACGATCTTGTATTGGTCACGCGATAACACACGTATTTGCCTATTTCTATGTAAGAAGGCATGTGGATAGTATACATCAATATCTCGACCAAGTTCGCTGGCCAGATTCATCAGCCATCTTGTTTCAAAATGGCGGCCATTAAATTAAAAGAAATATATATGTTTAAAGTGAGGTGCAAAAAAATTAGAAATTGAAAAAGGTTTCTTTCTTAAGTATTTGACCTTGATATAAGGATTCAGGAGCATTTTTTGTTTGTCTTTACCTTAAAAAATGGCTCAGATATAGGAGTTTCAATTTCTATTGTGGGTGACATTTTGAAAAATCTCATTTTTTGCATGCGACAGCACTCGTATATATCAACCGATTCCGATGTGAGTGAGCATGTGCACAGCCATTACTAAGGCCTCGACCAAGTTCACTGGTTAGCCTCATCCACCATGTTGTCTTAAAATGTCAGGCACTTTAAGAAATCGCCGAATTTGGCAGCCAAATATAAGTTACTTTAAAGAAAAGCAGCTTGGATAAAGCTGACTAATTTCGCGAAATTCTCATTCAATATATTGATAAAAATTAGTATTTAATCTCCTATATTCGGTTTCCACTAAATTGAGCTTCGTGTGTTTGAATGATATAAGTTGCCTTTTTTAAAATAAGGAATATGAAAGCTACCTCTTCCTCCCGGCACTGGCCGGAAGGACTTTTTTCAATTGCAGTACCCAATTTTGGCGATATATTTTAAATCTCTGGTTCAAACTTTGCCTAGAAATGAAATATGGATGATGAGTTTTTGAATTATAAACATTCAAAATCGACAGCTTCTAATGTTAAATTACATTTTCATATTTTTATTAATATCGCCTGAAATTATAATCCTAATATGATAATTTTTTGCGTGGTTATAATGCTAAAAAACTGAAACATAAATACATTGAATTTGTAATTTTATACATTTTATACACAAATTAAATTATGAAATTAATATCATTAAATTATGAAATTAATATCATTAAATTATGAAATCAATAATTCAATAATTAAGATTTATAATCATTAAATTATCAAATTAATATTCGAAAAAAATATGAATTGCAGCCTACCATTTTTTTGATAGATTTATGTTTATTATGTCTTGCTTTATGCGAGTTCTCAATTTCAAAATTTTCTTCTAAGTAATTTTCTAATTATGATTAAATATATATCTACGATGTCTATGTCTATGTCTTTATGTTTATGTCTCTATGTCTATGATGTGCAGAAAAGCATAATTTGAAAAAAAGGTATTTCACTCATATTTTATTGGAAACATTTGGCCTGGCAATACTCGAAACATATTAAGCGAGTGAACGGTCATATTGGCAAGAAGTATTACATTAAGGGCGTATTTCAATCCAACCTGCTTATTTTCTGATTTATTTTAAAATTCGTTTTTGCTCTCAAACGCATCAAACTGTCGAATTCTCTTATTTAGAAGCTACATAATGTGCCGTGCTGGTCAATTTTTTGATAAATGCAGAAAATATTGCAAAAAATGCTATCAAAGTTGGAGTTTTGAACCTAATTTTTCGAAGCGGGAGATCTGTGAATGAAAAAATGGTCATACAGAGAAAAAAAAATTGTTTAAAAATCAAATTATAATGAATTGAGCGAAAAATGAAATCACACGGCCTCGTATACATCTCTTCAAAAATCCCATCATCAAGATTCATGTTTTTACTTTAAAAAATGAGTCTGAAAATGTCTCAGAAAATTTTGAGCTGTTGAGGGTGAAAACATATTTTTTCGAATACACCCTTAATAGAAGTGACATAGTCATTCTGTAGCATTTCAACCATCGAGTACCGAACTTCAATTTGGGACAGCCCCTTAAAATATGCCCATTTTAAAATACTTCATTTCTCTGAAACCAATTGTACGAATTTCATGAAAATTTGTATTTAGGCTAATTGAAGGGTATAGAATTTATTATGGTGTCAAACTTGGGTATTAGTATATAAAAAAAAAGTTTAGGTACGTTTTTATATGGAGATGCCCATCTACAATAATTTGTTGCAGAGTTAGTAGAGGGTGTTTCCTTTTTTTTTTTTTTTTCCATGGCTGTATATGGGGCATTTTCACAATCTTTTTACTTTCATGTCCCTGAATAATAATTTTTATTTTAATACACTTTTTTGTGTTTTTTTTTTTTATTTCATATACTGGGGAACATCCCATTGCATGATTGCATAACAATATTAACGAGATAAATAAGTTTTGGACGATGTTATGGGGTCCAAATACCAGGAAAACTCCTATACCGTCCCGTGTCCCTGATGCTGATTTTTAAGTTTGGAGCTGTCTGCATAAAATTTTTTCTATAAAAGTAATTCGATGTAATTTTTTCCGAAACTGGGACAATTGTTTTATATAAATATGTAGCAAAAAATTAACCTGCACACATTTTCACGGTTGATATTATTTTTTGAACTCTGTCCCTGGGTTTTTCATTCTTACCGTCCCTCTTGCTAAACTTATATACAGAAAATTACTTCAGATGCAGCCACAGAATTTTTTTCAAGTTTTTTCTCATGCAGAAGTACGCTAGAGAAAGAATGTCTAAAATTCTTTGACAGGAAATTTACTGCAGAATTTAAATCAGCATTTAAATATCAATTTCAAGATCGTGGCTTTATTGGTAGTCTTACCGTCCCCAAGGTTTATTCCTGCACTTTTCGAGGTAAATTAAAAAAAAAAAAAAAAATTATTTAATCCAATGTTAACAACTGTTTCTAAAAATCAATTAACATTGTGGCTATCACTTAGTCTTAACATGATTTGCCTAAAATAGGTGGTAATTTTCCTTACCGTCCCCTTTTTTTACCTTACCGCCCCTTCTTTAATACCCCTTTAAGACAATGTTATACCAAAATTTTGTACTAAAAATACTACATTGTTATTATTTCTTATTTGAATGTACTGTGGGTACTATGCAAATTCATTATAAGTAAAAATTTCGAAGAAAATAAAAAGTTTTAGTGGTAAAATTGTAAGGAAAATTAAACTCGCAACGTTTAATTTTCCATAACATAAGTTTAACATAAACCTCAGTTAAATAAAAAAAAATTTCACTGCTGACCATTTTTTCTTTATTTTGAATCATTAAGGCATTCATCTACCAGATTAAAATGTTATCTTAGCAAGTTTAATTTCGCCGGATTCCCCCCCCCCAAAAAAAAAGTCAAAAGATTGTGAGAATGCCCCATACCTATTTATGACCTGCGTTTAAAAAATATTTTAAATTGGCTATACCTTTTCAAAAATAATTATTACTTGCTTTCAATAAATGCAAAATACTTATCCCAGAAGATAAGTTACATGTTTTCCATTAATAAAATTCAGTTAAGGATTTTTTTGCAGAAATGCATCATTTGAATCATCCTTACGGTTTTGGCTATGCTTAGCGACAGCCATAAAAAGTTTATTTATCTTTTCTTTTAAAATCTTTCTGAATATCTTGAATCTTCTAAGATTTGAAAAAAAATTTAAGAATAAAAAAATACACTATATCAATCACAAGAAAAGTGTAAAGCAAACAGACTCAAAGGTGCCCATTTGTATGTCTCCACTGATAAGATTATTTCTGGATAGTTTTTATTTTATCGCAGGAGTAAAAAATATTCCTTTAACGGAAACGTAGATTTTCCATGCATTTTATGGATTTATACACCGCATCATGTGAAAGTGAAAGAGATAGGTAACTTACACTGTTTCAGTTGCATATTCTAACCGTTCTACAATTTAAATTTAATGAGAAGGCGGAAATTGTACGTCAAACGCGGAAAATGAGGTGCGTTCGGCTAGTTTTATAAATATTCAGATCTAGGTGCAATAGCTGTTTTACTCTTATGCAAAAATGCATGAATACGAAATTTATAACGATTATTTATATTAAACTAAGTATCACGGAAATAATAGGCCTCCATCTTAAATAGAACGTAATCACCATGTGGCGACATAGAATCATTACATAGAATCATGGGATATCATTGAATTACTTACGCATGATAGGATTTAATAGAATGAATAAAACTTTTAATAATATCTTTTTAAGTTTTGATTCGATTTTCGTAAAATTTGAAATGAGTCGACAAAATTCTGCAACGATTATAAATATTAAATTTCAAACCATTCGGTTGGGCAGTTTTTGTGCTGTTATATGCGGACAGACGGACGGATCAGACGACGACTATCGGTGCTACGTATTTATATCAAGTGACCAAACTCGTAGCCTTTATACTTATTTTAATAGATCTTGATTAAATGTACAATATTTACTAGAAAAGCTGGAATTTGTACAGACGCGGTCGGGTCGGCCAAGGGCGCGACCGTAACCATGGGTAGGCTGAAGTCGTCTTCCCACACAAAGAATTTGGGACAGTATTTAAGCAGAAATACTTGCTGAGCAAGCTACATTCTCACAAGGGAATTGACCACACGCACAGGGCAGAGTTCGCAATGTTTCCCACAAGCATTGCGGTATTTGATTGGCTTTTGGTAAACGCTTGTGAAGGAAATCGAGAAGCTGATTAGATATAAGCCATCGTGACGTTGGAAATGCTTGTCGTCCATTGTGCAACGTGGCTAATTTTATGGCATGGTGCTAAACGCTGACACAACTCTTTTCCTTATTAGACAACTTTCGCCCTGTCAGCGCCATAAAGTGCTGCTCATTGCTTGTTACTATGCGTGTGCTGTTTCTGGATGACTCTGGAGGCATCACTGCTCTCGGTCGATGACCTAACCCGTCTCTGACATTTATATAATTATGAGCGCACCTAAAAATGGATAGATAACGTTGATTTTCGGCCCCGCGATCACTGTAAAAAAAAACGGACTAAAAAACGGAAATACTACTGGCAATCTAGACGCCAGTACTATTTCCGTTTTTTTACGGAATTTTTACCCATAAATTACAGAAAAATTTCCGTTTTTCTGATTAAAAACGAAAAATTTTCTGTAATTTATGGGTAAAAATTCCGTAAAAAACGGAAATAGTACTGGCGTCTAGATTGCCAGTAGTATTTCCGTTTTTTAGTCCGTTTTTTTTTACAGTGATAGTGTCATTTTTTTTTCTTTACTAAGGTGTTTTCATTGTTTTAATACAACTAGAAAATTTCCAACCCGTGTTTCCCGGGTAATAGAGTATAAATGAAAACTTTTTTTTTTTTTATTGAAAACTCCAATAGATGTTTTACATCTAATATGTATACATTTTGGTTGCAGACTAACAACATTAAAAAAGCTTTTTTATATGAACAATATCAATAATGTATTCAAATGAAGTTTGGAAATGTATTAAAATTGATACTTTCATATTAGCCGCATGCCAGGAGTTAATAGCCGTAGAAAACGTCAAAGATGTTTCGACTTATATTCTCTATTTTGATTCTAATATTTTCAGTAGCTTAAGCGCGTAGTCTATTACATGTCTGTTAAATTTGTGTTTTATTTATACTATTTTATTTATTTATTGATGAAGTTTTTATTTCGTTATGGAATATTAACCGCAAACAAATTCTGAGCTATTTACATTATTTTAAGCGCAAACGGGTTGATCTTTTGCAATCGGCTGCAGTCTAGATAGATTTTTTTTCCAATCCTGCATGAAAATTATTTTAAAAACCATAATCAAACAGTACATTGAGATATAGTTTTCGATCAATTGTATTGTAAAAAAAAATTTTCCCCCTATTCGACGGTGTTAAAATTTAAAATTGCGTGATATTTGAAAGTTATAGAAAATTGCAGGAAAGTTATATGTATTAGTCAGGTGTTACCACCGTCAATATGACGTTTGCGTTACTCACGAAAATTGTTTTGCTTTTATAATGTAGCTATCTATAGTTATTTTTCCTCTATGTTGATTTTTGGGTGGAAGTTTGTTTTTATACTAAAAGGTCTGCCATAGGTGTGTCTTACTACTCAAACAGTTTCATAAGTGTAGTTATACAGAAAAGTCCTTTATTACGCTATATGTCCATTTGTGACCACAGAAGAGAGGTGGATTGTGTGGGGAGGTAAAATTACCCAACCCTCCAAAGTTCATCCTACGTCTCCATTCTTAAGTGTTTTATGCTTTTATGAACGTTTTTATTCCTCCATGCAGAACTAAGGGCTGCAATTTTATCTTATAGCAAAATCATGCAACTTTTCTTTTGTTTCTCCTGTGAAATTTACTTTTGTCGAGATGCATGACTTTTCTTGCGGGTGAACGATATAATGTCGAATTGCTGTTGAATATACGTTGAAACATATTAACCGAGTGAAATGGTCATATTGGCAAGAAATAATACATTAATAGAAGTGACATAGTCAGTCTGTAGCATTTCAACAATCGAGTACTGAATTTCAATTTTCCTAAAATAGGCTCATTTTAAAGTAATTAATTTCTCGGAAATTATTCGTACGAATTTCATGAAAGTTTGCATTTAGGCTAATTGAAGAATGTAGAATTTGTTTATGGTGCCAAAATTGGATATTGCTATTGAAAAGAAAAACAAAGTTCGTTTTGATATATAAATGCACCCCCGCCCCCTAAGCAAATTTTATATACATCATTTAAAAGTAGACTTTATTTCCAAACGTTTGGAACCAGAAACTTTCTTCTACAATAATTTGTTGCAGAGTTAGTAGGGGGTGTTTACTTTTTTTCACGACTGGCATGAGTTTGATTTATTATTATTATTATTATTCAGTATGAAGCGCTTATATCACCATCGTAGTTTTTACGCATGTTACTATTTCAAAAGTAAAATAAAACACATGTATAAATTACGATGATGGTATGACAACTTCATATAAAAAAATCAATCTGATTTATCAGATTATTTTTTACATTTTGTATAATCTATTAACTCAAAATATTAGAAGACAGTGGAACTAGTTATCCTTAAAAACTCGATGAACAATTCAGATACCAAACAAAATGTCTTCCTAAAAAATTTGCTAACTGACATATTTTTAATTATTATTAAAGTTTAATATAATATTTTAAATAAATTTAACTTTGTCCATGAAATGGCTGTCGTCTTCATCTATGATCGTGCAACTTACTTTAAATGCATTGAATGATTTAAATTATTCAAAAGATTGTAGCCGACAATTCAATGAAATTGTGGAGCAGCAAAATTTGACGCGGTATCTGTGTTTTTAGAATTTGGTTCATCTGACAAAACCCCATCGTCTCACTCCTCTGACTTCTGTCTGTTTGTCATAGAGTTCATTCTCAGAAAACGTATAAGTTAGAGACTTGAAATTTTGCATACTTATACCCGAATACCCCCGATCACACAACAAATCATAAAATTTTGAAAAGTCTTACATTATTTTAATTAAATGAATTAATTTATTGGCATCTGACCATTTTTGCGATTTAGATTTTGAAACAGAACCTACCTTAATTTCCGTCTTTTTCGCGTAGACTAGATAACTCCGTGGTCAGGGCTTAATTTCTAACAAAAAAGTACCGGATCCCTAATATTCTGCAGTACTAACAACCGTGGTGCGCCTCCGTCACTTTAATCCGCATATTTATCTATATCTATACTAATATTATAAAGAAGTAAAAATTGTGTGTTTGTTAGAGGTAATCTCTGGAGCTACCGAACCGATTTCAAAAATAATGGTATCAAAATGATGGTGTTAGTCGACCTAAGAACATAGGCTATATTTTATGTCGGTGACACAGCCCAAAGGGGGTGCAAGAGCAAAAAACGTTCTAAGACTACGCTCTATGTTAAACGTTCTACTTATAAGATATAAATGATATCTAAGAACATTTTCTGAACACTTCGGAATTGAAAAGGGGTGAAAATGCACCAAAGGCGTTCTAAAAAACGTTCTAAATGGTGGTTTCTAGATAATCTCAGGAAATACCAAACCAATTTAAAAAATAATGGTGTCAAATTGATGGAGACAACCTTGCTCCAAGATAGACCATATTTTATGTCGGTGCCACTACCCCAAAGGGGATGTAGGAGCAAAAAACTTTCTAAATTACGGCTTTTGCGTTACTGAAGGGCCTAGAAATATGAAATTTGAAATATTAGTTACTTATTAGATATAAAGGATTTCTAAGAACAGTTCTTAAAAAATTCGAAGTTTAAAAAGGGTGAAAATGCGCGAAAGGCGTTCTAAAAACGTTCGAAATGGAGGTTTCTACATAATCTCGGGAAATATCAAACCGATTTAAAAAATAATGGTGTCAAAAGGATGGTGACAACCCTTGCTCTAACATAGGCTATATTTCGTGTCGGTGCCACTAACCCAAAGTGGGTGCAGGAGCAAAAAACGTTCTAAAAATGCAATTTTTGCGTTACTGAAGGGCCTAGAAATATGAAATTTCAAATATTAGTTACTTATTAGATATAAAGGGTTTCTAAGAACAGTTCTTAGAATTTCTACTTGATTTTGGGAAGTATCAAATAGATTTCAAAAGTAATTGTTGTAAATTGATGGTGACAGACCTTGCTCTAACATGGTTCTGTTTTATGTTTGTGTGAGAAAAAAACGTCCTAAATTGCAGTTTTGTATTAGGAAGGGCCTAGAATGATGAAATTTGGAATGGGGGGTGTCTAACATTTTGAAATATGGGATGGTATTTACTTACAAGATGAAACTGCTTTCTAAGAACAGTCGAAAGAAAATTCCAAATTTAAAGGATAAAGTGAGCAAAAAGCGTTCTAAAAACGTTCTAAATTACAATTTTTATGCAATCTTATAAAATACCAAACCGATTTAAAAAATAATGGTGTCAAATTGTTGGTGATGGAACCTGCTCAAACATAAGCTATATTTTATGTCTGTGCCACTACCACCAGAGGGTTGCAGGAGCAAAAAACTTTCTAAATTGCGATTCCTGTGATACTGAAGAGGCTAGAAACTTTAAATATAGCATGGTAGTTACTTATAAAATATAAATGCCCTCGAAGGACTGTCGAAAATAAATTCGAATTAAAAAGGGGTGAAGCGAAGGGGAGGTGCGAAAAACGCTCTAAAAAAGTCCTAAATTACGATTTCTATGCAATTTCCGGGAATATAAACCGATTATAAAAGTAATAATTGCGAATCAATGGTAACAGTCTCTGATCCTACACAGGCTATATTTTATGCGGATGATTCTACCACCTGGGGTTTACAGGAACAACAAACATTCTAAAAAAGGCCTTTAAAAGCTTTCTAAATTACGTTTCTGTGGAATATTAGGAATAACCAACCGATTACAAAATTAATGCTGACAAATTAATAGTGACAGTTCCTATTTCAACATAGCCCTTTATGTTGAGAGAGGTGGTAGTACTTGGAATTTGACATGATGGTTAATTTTAAGATGTAAGAAGATGGTTTCTAAAAAAAATCAAAACTTCAAATGAATACTGAAATGAGCGTATTAATTGAGAATAAAAGTTGCAAAATATTTTCTAAATTATCATTTATTTAGTTTTATTTCTTTTTATTAATTTAAGTCTAATTTCTGCCTAATGCAGTGTAATAATGAAGCTTAGTCAAACTATGCTTTAAATAGCAATTTTTGAATTATTCCTAAAAGTAATATTTCTTTTAATAAAAATTAGACATATAAATATCACTTGGCATATTTCAAATATTACGCTAGCAAAGCCGCGGAGTTTGCTAGTATTTTTATATTTTATTACATTATCTGCAAAATTTAAAGCATTTTTTTTTCTTTAGCAAAATAATTTTAAATATATGTATCAGCATACACTTATAATGCATAATTATTTAATATACTTAGCTGTCAACTATTCCACTTTTTAGTTATCACTCCTTCCGAATAGAAATTTTTGCCTAATTTTAATGTTAATTAATTGTAGAATTCTGGGATTAAATATTGTAAGGATTATGATTAGCAAAAAGGAATAGTTCGACAGTTATGCCTTTTTATGGAAAAGTGAATGAAATTTACAGAAATTAATATTTATATGTTGAAGAATGGAACAACCTTTTTCAATTTCATATGAAAGGTGCATATGTTAAACTATAATCGATTCCTTCCGTTTAACAATCTTTTGTGGTGAGTCCTTGAAAATCAGATTAAATTAAAAATTTGACACAGTTATCGGAATCGATACGTTTATAGAAAAAGTGGAAACACTACTCGATTGCTTTCTATCAGAATAACAATGCATGGCAATTATATCTACTTATAAATGAAAGGGACTTCGTAAATGTGGAGAGCAGAGTCTTTAAATGGGCAGCGCTCATGAAAAAAAAAAAAAAAGCGCTATTGCCTTGGGCTCCGGAGTCCTGCATTTATGAGCTCCGGTGAATTCGGACCAATATTTAAACATTTACTGAAAACAGAGAAGTATCGGAACTCTGCTCCGGTGGGCTCCGGTGCAAATTAAGACCTGTCCGTGATAGCACATTTGCCTGCTCATCAAAATGTTCCTAGTTCAAATCTCGACTTCGGAGTTTGAAAAAAATTTTTTCCCCGGAATAGATTTCATTATGTAATAAATTCAATTACGCAGAATTTTCCTTTTTTTTTTTGGGGGGGGGGGGGAGGCTATTTTAAGGCTAAAAGTTGTTGCAAAATATTTCATCGATTATTTTTTTGATTCAAAAATTCTTTATTTAGAAATTTTAAATTGACTTCATTTCATTGTCCGATGGAATTAATTAAAAGAAATTTCGTATTTGTTTGCCATTTTAAGGGTTTCTTTTCTTTTCTTTTAGCTAAAATTAAATAATGTAATTAAATGTGCTTTTCAACTATACAAATACACTGCTCAAAACAATTAAAGGATATTTGAAGTTTTATATAAAATAAAGATATAAACGAAATTTTTTTTGCCGAAAATAGAAGAAGAGAATCATAAATGCAAATTTTTCTGGTTTTCAAACTGTGGAGTATGCAAATTTTGAGTTCGACGTCAAAAACGTCGCTTCAGCGGCAGCGAATGAAATTTGACTTTCAACTGGATAAAAGAGAATGAAGACAAGGATGATCGGCATTCAGTGATTGCTTTGTTTCGATGAGTACGATGTCTCAGCGAAGTCATTTGACAGATTCAGAAGCTTTGAGAATTGTTGGTAGGTTAGAAGGGGGCCAAACTCAAGCCGAAGTAGCGCAAGCCATTGGAGTGTCACAAAGTGTCATTTCCAGGATCTGGAACCGTTTTTTGGAGAGTGGATGTGCAGGACGAAGACCAGGGCAAGGTCGTAGACGGGCAACAACGCCCAATGAAGATCAGTATTTAGCGTTAACAGCTCGGAGACACCGAACCATGAACGCTACTCTTCTCCAACAACACCTTCGCTCGGCTACAGGCACCACGATTTCAACTCAGACTGCCCGAAACCGGCTCCATGCTGTAGGTCTGTATGCTCGCCGACCGATGGTATGTGTTAGATTAACATCAAGGCATCGTCGCGACCGCAGGGAGTGGGCAACCGAGCATGTCAACTGGAGGAGAAATGAATGGAGCAATATTCTGTTTTCTGACGAGTCCCGTTTTTCTGTGCATCCGGATAATAGGCGTATTTTCATCTGGAAGGACCGTGGCAGTAGGAATAATCCTGCGTTCGTGCACGAAAGTGTCAGATTTGGCGGTGGAGGAGTGTTGGTGTATGGTGGCATCTCCATTGACGGGTGCACTGACTTCTACATCATTCGAGATGGAGCTCTGACTGGTCGCCGATATAGGGATGAGATCCTCAGACCTATTGTAGTCCCTTACGCTGCAGCAATCGGAGATAACTTCATTTTAATGGACGATAACTGCAGGCCACATCGTGCAAACCTGGTGGATGATTTCCTTTTCGAGGAAGGAATCGTTCGAATGGAATGGCCAGCGTGTTCTCCAGACATGAATCCAATCGAGCACGTTTGGGACGCTCTAGGAAGACGAGTTTCTGGCCGCCAACAACCCCGCACAAACTCTCCAAGAACTGGAAAGAGTTCTTCTGGAAGAGTGGGGCAGAATACCCCAACTCGTCATTAATAGCCTCATTGAGTCCATGCCTCAAAGGTGTTCAACGTTGCTGGCCGCCCGTGGAAACCATACCCCCTACTGAAAATGATTTTCTTTGAAGAAAACACCTTTTCTTATTCTTTTTTTCTCATATGCACAAATTGTGTTTTTTTTTCCTTTAGTACACAAATGCGCAATAAAACGCATTTTTTTCTGCCAAACATGTGTAATTTATTCTCATATAACCTACTATGTCTGTCGACCATGTATCAATCAGCTAAACAGCTTACCAGATACAAAATCCACCAAAAATTGCAATATCCTTTAATTGTTTTGAGCAGTGTATATGCTGTTACAATTTTCTGAAAGGCAGTTCTCGAATATTTTTAATTTGATTTAAAAATATCTTCCCATTGTAATAATTTTAAAATTAAATTTAATAGTGCCGCCATCTATGTTCTTATTGTAAAAGAGTAAGGATTTAATAATTATAAATTAACGATTTGGATTTATTAATTAAAGGATAAAGTACGCACTGTGGTACGCATTTCCTAACTGAGCTATAAATTTTTGCATGAATATACTTTATAGACACAAATCTATATATCATATACATGGCTGCTCAAAGAATTCGGATAATTTTCCGATTCTAGATAGGTATTTCTGAAATTGTGTTTTCAAGCGTGTTATGCGTTTCCAAATGGTTCAATTAGACATCCTGTTTCAATTTATTAAAAAGTGAAGTTTTGTTACATTATTCTGAATGTGCTGGAAAGTGTTTCATAATCTATGCTTGACGTATGATCTTTTTGTTTTTTCTACATGAGCATCATAATTAAGTTAATTACCACTCAAGGCAAGGCTTTGTGTTTATGCGCCTAAAACGCAATATTTTCATATTACATGTTTTTAAAATACGTTTTCCAGTTGTACGGAATCCTAAGAAGGCGGTAGCGGTGAGCGGTGATTTTACTTCGAAGGCGTATCAAACCAATATTACTCAGGTTGAAGATAAAATAAGATTTTTATTTTGCTAAATAAAACAAAATTATCTCTAGGCTAAATAATTATCGGTTTAAGTATAACACAACAAAAATATATGTCGAAGTAATTCTATGCAAAGTTTATACAGTTTGATGAGAAGGTGGCAGCTTGTTATCTAAAGTTCCTTTTGAGAAAAACACCAAAGGCTACCTCACTACAATGTGAAGGTTAGCTGATCACTGTTCAGGTAAATTTAATATTAATCAATAGTTCGATTGTTCTTTCCAGAGATAAAGATCTCTACACTGCTATGGCATCCTGTGCCAACACCACAGTCAGTTAATTGTTACCGGCTAGGATGCCGTCTCGGCTCCTAATGACCTCGGATCGATCGGCCGTGAACTTGGAGCTGGCCCCGGAGAGACTTTCTCTCCCGCTTCAGGTTCTCCCTGAAAGCTCCTCTTTTGAGTCTAGCAAATTACTAACTAACTAAAAAACCCTCCTCGTCTCCTACATATTTAAATTATCTAGTTCTAAAACAATAGTGAGTTTCTCAGCCACTCGCTGGCTTCTCTTGTCAAGAATCTTTGACAGCTGTTGACTGAGTGGTTTTCCAGGGGTCCGCCTATTTTTTTGCACACGGAATCCGCGAGCAAATATTTTCTCGTGGGAAAATATGTGAGCTATTTCCTACGCGGTGGATCAAAAGCTCTCCAGGTGATCCCTTGCATTAACGAACTGTCGTAGAGTGTCAAACGTAGTAGATCGATGGTGATCGACCGGTTCGCTTTGTCTTGCCGTCCAGATTAGTGAACTTGGCCATATTTTTGCTCTGTTATAAAAACACATTAGGTTTTCTTATATACCGAATCTGTGCCATTGAGGGTTTTTCTGCAGGGAATATAGTGATACAGTTCAAATCTGCACACAGTATTTGCGCCTCAAACTGTCCCAAGCTAAGTTGCCATATTTTATACGGATTTAATAATTTTTAAGCCAAAATAAATTTCGATACAGCTGTTTATTATAACCTAGTAAAAATTTCGTTCATGAATATACTATTATACATACTATTGCACAAACATACTAGTTGTAATTTTTTTTTTCAAAATATATATTTAAAAAAATTGCATGTACATGTCTAATGGAAGAAAATTGGTTATGAACCCGGTAGAGGGTCCATGTCACACTCGCGTTTTGTGGGGCAGATCTGCATAATGGGACACAGTGGCGTACCCAGGATTTTATTTCGGGGGGGGGCTGACTTAAATTTTCATAATGTTCTAAATCTTACGAAACACGTTGCATTGTGTTATAAACATAAATCATTTTTGTTAATAAGGCCGTAGCCAGAGGGGGGGGGGGGTGCAAGGGTGACTTTGTTCCGAATTTTCCGAAAATTTGAACTTAAAAAATTATCGCGATTTTTGACAAATGGTCGCCGAAAAAAATCAATTTCGTCAATCGTTCGCAAAAAAAATCTCCAATTTCTTTAAAGGATCAAGGAAAAAACCGGAATTATGTCATACGGCCGCAGATAAAATGCGAAGTTTGTCAAAGCATCGCGAAAAAAAAGTCAAATTTCGTCAAATGATAGCGGAGAAAACGTGAATTTCGTCAAATTATTCTAGAGGAAACGCTAATTTCGTCAAAATGAGCACAGAAAAAACCCGAATTTCGTCAGAAGGCCGCAGAAAAAACGCGAATTTCAACAAAAGGTCGCGGAAAAAACGCGAATTTCGAAAAAAAGATCGCTAAAAACACGCATTCCGTCAAAGGGCTGCGAAAAAGAAGCTAATTTCGTAAAGGATCGCAAGAAACGCGAATTTCGTCAAAGGGACACGGGAAAACGTGGAATTTCGTCAAAAGGCCACAGAAAAACGCAAATTTCATCAAAAAGACGAGAAAAAGCGCAAATTTAGACAAAAAGCCGCGAAAAAACGCAAATTTCGAGGAAGGATTGCGCAAAAACGCGAATTTTTTCAAATGACCACAGAAAAAACGCGAATTTCGTCAAAGGACCACAGAAAACTGCAAATTTCGACAAAGCATCGCTAAAAAAACACGCATTCCGTCAAAGGGAAGCTGAAAAAACACGAATTTCGTCAAAGGGACACAGAAAAACGTGAATTTCGTCAAAAGGCCGCAGAAAAACGCACATTTCATCAAAAAAGACGAAAAAAACGCAAATTTCGTCAAAGAGCCGCGGAAAAAACGCAAATTTCGACGAAGGATTGCATTAAAAAACACGAATTTCGGCAAAGGATCGCTAGAAAAAACGCATTTCGTCAAAGGGAAGCTGAAACAACGCGAATTTCGTTAAAGGATCGCAAAAAAAAAAGAAAAGCAGGGTCACAAAGAAGGGCCACAGAAAAATGTGAATTTCGTCAAAAGGCTGCGGAAAAACCACTAATTTTGTGAAAACCCCGCGGAAAAAAGCAAATTTCGACAAAAGATCTGGAAAAAACGCGAATTTCTTCAAAAGGCCGCAGAAAAAAAGAGAATTTCATCAAAAGGTTGCGGAAAAACGTGAATTTCGACGAAGGATTGCGTAAAAAAACGTGAATTTCGGCAAATGACCTCAGAAAAAACGCAAATTTCCTCAAAGGGCCGCAGAAAAAACGCAAATTTCCTCAAAGGGCTGCAGAAAAAACGCAAATTTTGGCAAAGGATTGCTAAAATAAATATGCATTCCGTCAAAGGGAAGCGGAAAAAACGCGAATTTCGTTAAAGGATCGCAAAAGAAAAAGCATGGTCACAAAGAAGGGCCACAGAGAAACGTGAATTTCGGCAAGAGACTGCGGAAAGAATCGAATTTCGTCAAACAGCAGCGAAAAACAAAAAAACACGACCATTTCCATAGAAAAAAACGCGAATTTCGTCAAAGAGCCGCGAAATTCATCAAAAAGACGAGAAAAAAGCGAATTTCGTCAAAAAAGCCGCGAAAAAATGCAACTTTCGACAAAGGGTTTCGTAAAAAACGCGAATTTCGGCAAAAGTTCACGAAAAAAAACTCGAATTTCATCAAAAACTCGCGGAAAAAACGCAAATTTTGACAAAGGATCACGAAAAAAAACGCGAATTTCGACAAAGGGTCGCGGAAAAAGGATAATTTTGTCATAAGTTCGGGGAAAATGCAAATTTCGTCAAAGCGTCGTGATAAAAACCTGTATTTCATCAAAGGATCGCGTTAAAAACACATACAAATATCTGTATTTATTATTATATGTATAGTTTTTAAACTGAAATAATATGCTGAACTTTTTAGAAATCTGGTTAACCCGAACCCACTCAGCCTGATATTGACCTGAATATAAACAGAGTTAGCACAAACTACAACAAAAATAATTAGCAGCAGGAAGGGATTACCTCTCCTTTCCGCCTCTCACTGTAAAAAAAATTCCGCAACGTTCCTGGGAAAAAATGGGCAGCTGAGTTGCCCATTATTTCCAAGAAACATTTCTTGAAAATGACTGGAACTTTACTGTATACGTTAAAAACTTTCTACAGAAATGCCAGTAAGTTTCCTGCGAAATACCAGGAATATTTCTGTTGACAGCAAAACATTACTGACATTTCACAGCATGCGGGATCCGCAGACGATTTTTAAATTTCCAGTTGACAATTTTCGCTTTATTATCATTATTTGTTAGAATGAAAAAATATTTTGAAATTGACATCAAAATTATTATTTATAATTTACACGAAAAAATAAATTTTCAGTTAAAATTCAATAAAGTAAATATATATATGATATATTGTTTCTAATCTTTACTTAAAATATAAAAATATATAAATGTAAATAATAATTAGAAAACAAATCTAGACATAAAATATTTTGGATTTTCGTCAGTAATTATGTTAGTTTACAAGTTAGATAAAATACATATAAATTTTCATGAAAAAAAAAAAAACCTAAACGTAATTGTATAATTTTTCCGAAAATAAAAAAAAAAATCAAATTTGCAGCAATTCAAAGTGTCAAATATATATCAAATTTAAATCAAATTGTAATAAAGTGTTAAAATATAAAATTAATTAAAAAAGAAAAAAAAAAGTCAAGAGGTAGCATCGAACAAGGGTCGTACGGGTGGCGTGCGAGCTTTCTGCGTCCACACCACGAAAGACACGTTGAGAGCTGCAAACTAATGGGTATTTGAAACGTATGCTAAACCTCGGCATCTAATTTCTCAAAATCTAAGGACCATTTGAAGAAATCCTTTCACAAGAATAATTAGAGATAAGAACTCTAAAACATACTTTAAATTAATCAAAATCGTTCATAATCATGTTTGATGGTCCCTTGGTTAATGGAGATCCAAATAATAGGTGTATTTTTTTTACACGGTCTGCTCGTTAAACTTTCCACAGACAAGTACGAGAGATAATCTCTTAGCGATGTCACAGAGGTATTGTATTTTCATCTTAATTGTCTTGACAATAGAGACGTAAAGGATTATGTCGTCTATTGATTCATTTGCATTCCATATTGATTTTTTTACATTCATTTAAGGAATTCGTTTTCGACACTCGCACGCGAGCAACGGATTATAGCAAAAAAATAATAAATGGCGGCCGCAGCGTTTTGCTGTTTCCAACTTTTGTTCAGGAACGTTTCAGATAAGAAAACCAGAATTTCACAGGAAAGAGCTAAATTATTCTGAAAACCTGAGAAAAGGCGAAACGTTCCTGGATTTTACATGGAAGGTTACCATTTTTTTTTTACAGTGCTGCTGTAACCTTTCAGAAAATTTGCTGAGAATTTCAATTTTTTTTTTTTTTAACTCAGACTCAAATCTGGGGGAAGGGGGGAGAGCACGGGTCCGATCCTGAGACCGTCCCACGTCGAAATCTGTTGAAAAGTGTTACTGTTTTTTTTTATATACTTTCATTTAAAAGAAAGTCATTATAACTTAAAATCTATAAAATTGTTCTTCCAATCCCCGAAACTAAATTCTGGCTACGGTTCTTGTTTAACAATAAATTAATATTGTAACAAACACAAAATATTTTTTGTATACACAAAATATTTTCATACACATATATAAAATAAAGACTTTGTTTATTATTTGTGCATTGCACAAGTAATACGAAGGACTTTAAACCGTTCCAGATGAAAAATACTGCCTGCAAAGTTAAGACAGAATAGGAAGATAAGTGGGGGGAGGGGACATTACCGAACTCCAAAGATGTCTTTGCAGTCAAACAAGAAATCACTGTGTATCTTACAGATACGAGGAAGTAATCGAGTGTTAAAAACAAAAGTTAATGAATATCATTCACAGTCAGCTCTTCCGCACATATATAGTGTGCCTGACTTCCGACTTAGCCAAAATTCTGAAGGGATTAGCTAAGGTGTCATTATGCACTAATATGGGACTAACAAGAAAGACAAGTGCGATGCATGACAAATATATATATACAGTCGGACCTCTATTTAACGAACCACTATTTTGCGAATTTCTCTATTTTGTGAACTTTTCCTTGGAACCAAGAACATTTTGCGAATTTCTTCGTAAAATAATCTCCAAATAGTGAAGTGCATTCTCTATTTAACGAACTTTTTCTTGTGATCCAAATTTTTTTCTTCTCCCCATTTCTCAAAATATTTCTGGACATTTCAAACTTATTCTTTCTTTAAACACATTTTATGATGTTCAATGGTCTTGAACTGGTTTTACCAGGCACCTTCTTTGTCAGCAGTGAGAATTTGGTAAGTACGGAGGACGAAGACGATAATCCCTTAGTGTAACTTAAAAAAATGTGGATTCAATGAGAAATTAACCATGATGTGCTGATTGATGATTGTATTTCACTTAATTCTTAAATTGAGGTCTCGGAAACACTATCCGAATTGGATATTTTCGACAGTATGAAAAATAAAAACAATACAGCAATGAATTGCGATGAAGACGAATATGATGATGATGGAAATGATCATTATGCAAGAATTAACAAAACTTCGTATAATGAAATGCTAAAATCATTTTAAACAACCGACGCGGATTATAGTTAGAAGAAAATACGTATGAAGGTGGTTTTGGTGCATTGTAAAGATGCGACACGTATTATGAGATAAAGCACATTTATGAGATAATTATGAGATATGATGGCACAATTATGAGATAAAACAAAATTAACAGAGTTTTTCAGAAATCAAATTTAAGGACGCATATGTTAATGTATAATTAAAATTATTTTTTATAATAATAATAAATGCGATAATGTCATTAAAATTAGTTAATTTTAATGTAAAACTATTTACTTTAAACAGAAAATACAGTGTATTCCCGGATAATGTTTTGTTTTCCTTGCCGATTTCAAAGATTTAAACACATAGAAAAAATAAATTGATGATGGATTTTGGTGGGTAAAATAACTAAAACAAATCGATATAATTTATTTTAAAAAATGTGATTAATTACTTTTAGTAAAAATATTTAGTGTTTATGAATTTAAAATCTGTTTTATGTAGTTTAAAGTATTTTAAAAGGTGAATCTCTATTTAACAAATTCTCCATATAACGAACTTTTTTCCGGGATTTAGCGACTTCGTTAAATAGAGGTTCGACTGTAATTGAATTGATCTAAAAAGTAAGAAGTAAACTTTTTTTACCATTTAATCTGACCGTTTTGGCAGGTAAAAGAAGTTTAGTCCCTTCAACCCTCCGCACCCCCCATATTTCGGTGTGGCATGGAGATGCGACTGAAAAATGAAAGTTAATAAGCTACTTTTACAGTCAACTCTTCCGCACCGGATTTCCGATTTAGACGAAATCGACTTGAGATTAGCTGTGGTGTTACTGTGCATTAACATACCCCCGTATTGACAATCTTGGCGGCCGCCGACTATGGGAAAAATTAAAAAAATCCTTAAATTAAAATACTTTTAGATTTGTCGAATTTATTTGTAGGTCTCTTGAACTGAGTATATATGTTTTCATTTATCGAGTAAAACAGTGATTTCAGTCATTTGAAAATGGATTTTGTGGTCTCAAGTAAATTTGGTCGCAGGACTGAGGAGGATATTGGATTAACAGGAAAAATAAATTCGTGGCATGCCAGAAAATAAAACAAATTTATGTGAAAAAGAAGGAATATCAGCCCTTTTTTCATTTCACTGCGATCTCTTCAGAGGTGGAATGGAGCTGTAACGTCATAACCCCCGGGACATAGTGGAAAATCTCGCCGGGGCGCCATTTCTACTCTCACCAAAACCAAACTCGAAACCAAAGTCAATAGAATCCATACGACGAGATTTGCCTAGGTTCAGGTGAAATCTAATTACTTAATCCGATCCAAGATTCTGCTTTTTTATAGAATCTTGTGCTTGTGTGGGTGAGGTACTTTGATTTGTTTTTTATTTATTTATTTACAAAACAATTCACCATTTATAATACTGTCTGCAAACTGACATATTTATTTTAATCTGACATCCAGTAAATACTATCTACTGTAAGAAATATCCATTGAATAAATAACTCTTGAACCTTAAAAAGTAATAAAAAATATTTTACACAAAATAATTTATTTTTATAGCTTTTTTATACTAGAAACCGGATAATTTTTATTTAAATAAAGATATATATTTCTGAAATGATCTAATACGTATACAGTTGAATTCAAAGTGAAAGTAGCGGAGAAAATACTTGATTTCTTCTCATTTTATATATTTTTTCTATGAAAAGTTGTAAAACTGCGTAGTTTGATAAGAAAAACTATTTTTTATCACAATAATTTTCTTGTGCAACTTTTTCATATGCAACGATCACAAAGGTTCACTTAAAAAAAAAAAAAAAAAAAAAAAAAATCTTTTAAACATGTTATCTGAAACTGACATCAAAAACGGGTTTTACTTCATTTTGTTTTTATGTGCCATTACTATTTTAAACTTCGAATGTTAAGATTAAAATGTTTACTCTTGAAGTAAATCTTTAATCAGCTTACTTTATCGGAAATGGTTATTAGCAATATTTGTTGTCAATATCAGCTGTTATTTCTTTTGATATATCTAACGCTCTCAGTTTTTCTTATATTTAATAGAAAATTAATCAAAACCATCTCTATTATTGCTTTAACCCTTTCAGGAGCAAAGTACTTGGTAAAATGTTGAAATAATTAAATGACACCAGTATTTACAAGAAAATTTATTTGTAAACAACTAAAAGAATATTTTAGCGTACATAATAAAAGTGAAATTTGCATAAAAAATTCGGGCGCCAATGTAGCAATTAGGGATTAAAATTATGTGATGCCATAGCGGTATCACCGCCCTTCAAAGGGTTAAATGTACATAAATAAATAAGTAAAGATCGACCGAAACAGGCTTTTAATACTGAAACCTAAATCTAAACCGAATTTCAGTAATCTTCCTATGTTCGGCCGAAAACGAAAACGAAAATGTCCGAATTTTTTAAAGTAATTAATGCATGCATAAATATACATGATTAAGAATAAATTATGCGTGTAATTATGTGTATGTTCCAAGTTGGCTCTGTGTCTTTGATCAAAACTTTTTACTTTCATCTATACTAATAAAAGAATAAATCGCTCTGTGTATGTGTCTGCCTGTCTGTGTGCGATGGCTGGCGAAAACTACCGCACGTAGAAGTCTGAAAATTCAGATGTGATTAGTCCAAGACAGGTCTTGATACACCTGAGGCTCGGATTTTTAATTTTTTAAGGGCCGGGGCCCCTGGCCCCATTTCAGTTTTCATGCACTAAAACGTTAATAACATTCCTCTTTTCTATCCGATCTTCTTCGTTTTTGGGGTGAATTATCCTTTCAGTTTCTGCCCCATTTCTACATTTCAGTTAAGACCCTGGCACTCTTGCAAGGGGCCCAGTACACGGCCCCTTGAAGTTTCAGCGCACTAAATTGTTAATAACATGCCACTTTTCCATCCGATTTCTTCGTTTTTGAAGGTGAATTCTCCTTTTGAGTTTCTGCCCCAAGTCTACAGTTCAGTTAAGATCCTGGCACCCTTGCAAGGGGCACGGTACAGGGCCCTTGAAGTTTTAGTGCAGTAAATTGTTAATAACATGAATCTTTTCGATCCGATCTTCTTCGTTTTTGGTGTGAATTCTCCTTTCAGTTTCTGCCCCATTTCTACATTTTAGTTAAGACCCTGGCACCTTAGCAAGGGGGCCTGTACTGGGCCCCTTGAAGTTTTAGTGCACCAAATTGTTAATAACATGCCTCTTTTCGATCCGATCTTCGTTGTTTTTGAGCTGCATTCTCCTTTCAGTTTGTTTCCAATTTCTACATTTCAGTTAAGTCCCTGGCACCCTTGCAAGGGGCCCAGTACAGAGCCCCTTGAAATTTAGTGGACTAAATTGTTAATAATAAGCATCTTTTCTATCCGATCTCCTTCGTTTTTGGGGTGAATTCTCCTTTTAGTTTCTACATCATTCCAACATTTCAGTTAAGACTCTGGCACCTATCCAGGGGCCCGGTACAGGGCCCTTGAAATTTTAGTGCACTAAATTGCTAATAATATGTTTCTTTTCTATCCGATCTTCGTCGTTTTGGGGTTAATTCTCCTTTTAGTTTCTGCCCCATTTCTACATTTCAGTTAAGACCCTGGCACCCTTGCAAGGGGCCCGGTACAGGGCCCCTTGAAGTTTTAGGGCACTAAATTGTTAAAAACATACCTCTTTTCTATCCGATCTTCTTCGTTTTTGGGGTGAATTCTCCTTTCAGTTTCTGCCCCATTTCTACATTTCAGTTAAGACCCTGGCACCCTTGCAAGGGGCCCGGTACAGGGCACCTTGAAGTTTTAGTGCATTAAATTTTTAATAAATTGCTTCCCTTTTATCCGATTTTCATTTTTGGGATACTTTCTCCATTTAGTTATACTCCCGTATCTACATTCCAGTTAAGACCATGGGCCCGTCTAGGGTCCTGTAGGGCCCGGTCCAGGGTCCCTTAATTTTTTTGTGTGCCATTCGTTTTTCACATCCTAATTTTCTCACCTTCGAAATGCGTAGTTTTAAAGTTGAGTCTTGAACTCTTCTCCTTAGACCAACACTTACATATATTTATCGGGCCCCTAGGGCCCTTTTTTAAGCATTTCTTCAATTTTTTGCACATTTCTTTTAAATTACATTCTAATGATTAATTCTTACCCTATGCTTAATCTAAACTAATCGAAGATCTAAAACGCTAAGCACTAAAACGTTGTAACATGTTTTCATGTTAGGGCCTTTTCTCAACTATCAGTTGGTCCTTTTGGGTCCCGTATTATAACTCATTTAATAATAGTCTGATTCACTAGCTTTTTTTTCTAACAACATCTTAGGTTCTCCAGCTATTACATGAACGACAAGAAAAAAATATTTCAGGCTTCAACTACCACCAATTCTGAATATAAATCGTCTTCTTTGGGCCCTTGATGCATCTTCTTTAAAAATGATCCGAATTCCTTGCAATTTTCTTCACCATAGTTCTACCGTACTCAGATTACGTTAAAAACTACTAAAAAGTGTATTTATACCAAACTACATTCCACTTAAGTCCCTTCCCCATTGGGGCCCGGTACAAGGCCCCTTGATGCTTTTGCACCATAAATTATTAATAAATTGCCTCTCTTAATCCGATCTTCATTTTTGGAACCATTTTCCCATTTAGTTATTCTCCAGTTTGTATATTCCAGTTAAAATCCTGGGGCACCTTTGGGTCTTGTAGGGCCCGATCCGGGGCCCTTTGAACTTTTTGTGTGCTATGCATTTTTTACACCCTAATTTTCTCACCTTCTCATTGCATGATTTTAAGATTGAGTCTTAGACTCTTCCCCCTCGACCAACACCCTCATATATTTATTGGTGCTGTAGGGCCCTTTTTTAGGCATTTACCCCATTTTTCGCATTTCTTTAAAATATTATTCTAATAATTATTTCATACCCTATGATTAATTTTGACTAATTGAAGATCTAAAACGCTAAGTACTAAAACATTTAAACATGTTTTCATGTTAGGGCCCTGCTCTCAAATAACAGTTGGGCCCTTCTCGGCCCACTGTTATAGCTCCCTTAAAAATGGTCCGAATTACGAACATTTTTCCTAACAACTTTTTAGGTTCTCCAGCTACTACATGAACAACAACAAAAAAAAAAAAAAAAAAAAAAAAAAAAAAAAAAAATGCAGACTTCAGCTACCACCAATTTCGAATATTAATCATCTTCATGGTGCCTTTGTTGCAGCTTCTTTAAAAACTATCCTATTCTATTGCAATTTTCTTTAACATAGTTTTAGCGTCTTCCAGCTACTTTAAAACCCCTAAAAAATTTTCTTATACCCAACTACATTCCAGTTAAGACCCTGGCCCCCAGGGCCCGGTCTTTCTTTATACCTCAGCTACCACCTTTTCCGAACATTAATCTCCTTTTTCAGCATTAACTTACGTCTACTCACAACAGCCGTAAATTAAAAATCGCGTTACTTTAAATGTAACTTTAGATAAGGGATTTCATCCGTTTATTAAATATTGTGTTAATGCGATTCAGCGATTCATGAAATTTACAAGGTGAGGAGGCATCTTCCACCGCTTGGTGGCGCATTATTTCCTCGGGTTTAAGGGCCTAATTTCAACGGGATTTGCTTCCTTCAACTTAGATTTCAATTCAGCTACTTTCTGTATTATGAAATTTTATCTTAGACTTTAGTTACCAACATTTTCTAACATTAATGGCGCATTCTTTTTTTTACTTTTTTTTTTGTTTCTTTGGCCTTGATTCCTACAAGGTTTGGCTCACACTTGGTCTTCGATTGTCTCCGGCACGTGCGGCCACTTCCGGTAAATGCTGCCATATGTAGTGGGGATCCAGAGTACAGGTTCGTTCGGAAAGATGTTTGATGTTAGCACATTAGACACTGCGGAAGGCGATGGAGCCTCCGAAATTACGTTCATTTAAAAGACTTTTCAAAGATATAAAATCATACAAACTTAAGTTTTGTTTAAGGTTGTTATTTTGAAACCACGGGCAATGCCGGGCGGGTCTGCTAGTGTAAAATAAAATGTAATTAATTCATCAACGACACAAAATGATTTTCTACTAATACGAATTCTATCTAATTAAAATATGTTTTAGGTATATATACCTCGATTTATCTTTTATAACGATTTTTGTAAATGAACAACTGTCATATTTAGGAACTTTCTCAAAGTCTATTCGAAAGACTTCTGCAGTTTCAAACTAAAAATTTCCTATTACTTTTTAAGTCTGCAGCTTTTAATGAGCACGTGAAAAGCGTTTTCGAAGTTGAGTCATATATGCATTTCTTGCTTTATGATTTGTACACACGTCTTGAGTCATTCATGGCTGATTGTTGCGAATACACGTAACTCCTCTTATCCCTTACCCCTTGAATAAAAAACAAAATCCAAACGCAGCTGCAGTGTGTTACGTCAGACCGAATGATCCTACTGCGCAAGAGCAGATAGAACTTGTTTTCCTTTTTTCTGTGTGAATTGATTGAGGTTTAGAACAGATTAGAAACCAAATATGTGCGTAGATTGAAAAGAAAATAACTTTAAGAAAACTTTAATACTTGATTTGTAACTTGTAAATAATATTTGTTTTGTGAGTGTCTAAGCGTGCTGTGTACGTCTCTTCATGAATGTTTAACGTAATATAGCTTTTTTTATTTCGAAGATTCAAGATTAATTATTTTTAAGTTCTGTCATTTACTTCATCGTATGCCCGGCTATTTCCCCTTATGCGAAGGAAAGAACAGGTAGGACATTTAGATTTTATTTTATGATTGTATAAGTTGAAAGCTTTTTATTAGATAATAAGATTAATGAGAAAATTAGAAACAGAGAATAAGATCAGTAGTAACATTTTGGCATCCCTTCCGTGGATATGACCTAAATATAAGATAAATAGAATAAGATATTAAGATATTAGAATAATTAGAAATTATTTATCAAGCTATTTAATTTGAAGAACTGAAAAATTATTAAGAACTGATGAACATATAGATAATTGTACTTTTTAATCGAATTTAGTTGTTATTATTAGTTAGCAATGGCTGAAAGTTTAGTTATCGCCAAAAAAAAAGAGCTGTGCTACGTGAAAGCATAAATAAGTTTGTAAATAAAATAGAAGCTATTTTGAAAGAGGGAGAACCAGACATTTTTGATTTAGAAGAGGTAGTGGAACAGTTAAGTGAAACAGAGATGGAACTGACACGAGCAGACGGGGAAATTAAAAAATTGGCGCAAGAAGCACAATTAGATACAGAATTACTGGGCCCTCGCGAATTTAAAGAGAAAATTACGTCATGGCGCTTTAGAGCAAACAGAAAAATAAAAGAGTTAGATAAAAAAGAAAACACAGGATGATTCATTTTCTAAACAAGAAAATCCCTTAAAGGGAAATGTAAACATTAAATTACCGGAACTAAATATCGCAAAATTTTCTGGGGATTTTGTTGAATGGCTTTCGTTTTGATCAGCTTTTGAAACAACCATTCCCAACAATGACACATTAGATCCAGTATATAAATTTAACTATTTGAAAAGTTTTCTAGCCCCCATTCCATTAAAAAGTATAGATGGATTTTGTGTCACTGCAGAGAATTTTTTAAAGGCCGTCGATATTTTGAAAGAAAGGTACGGGAATAAGGATATGTTAATTTCGGTACATACAAATAAACTTCTTAATTTAACTCCGCTCAGACACTCAAATGACACCAAATCATTTCGAAAACTTTTTGATGAGATACAAACGAGCATTAGAAGTCTAGAGTCGCTTAACATTTCATTAGACTCTTATGGAAGTTTATTATCCCCCATTTTATTTAAATTATTACCGAGAGACCTAGTTTTGGAATTTAATAAAACGCATGAAGACTCAATTAATAATATTCAGAGAGAAAATGTATGCGTCATCACTGAATGAAATAAATGAAAAATCAACACAAAATAATTACGGTGCGCAGTCATTTAGGAAAAATCCTTCCTTCCCCCCCCCCCCGAGTCAATAAATTTAATTCGCAGAGTAATAAATTTGATTCTCCGAATAGAAAATTACCAGCAGCGAGTGATTTATTAGTTCAGAGCGAAAATGAGACTACTTGTGGATTTTGTTTTGGCAGGCACCAGACAAATAAATGTTTTAGCACTTGTAATTTACCGTTTGAAAAAAGACTTGATTTATTGAGAAAGAGAGGCCTGTGCTATGTATGTTTATTCCACGGACATATTGGAAAATACTGTGTATCGAAGGATTTATGCGGTATTTGCAATTCGAGACACGCGCAGATAATGTGTAATAAAGAAATAAATTCAAAAGTGAAATCTACTAATTCAGAGAGTAGCTATGTTACGAGACCGATGCTGTCAAATCAGGATATAATTTTTAATGTCTATTTACAAACCTTGATAGTGGAGATCCGTAATGATAATCAATCTTCCGAATTTATTCGTATCATTCTAGATACAGGGAGTCACAATAGCTATACAACTAGATATGCTGCAAATAAATTGAAATTAAGGAAAATTCGATCAGAAACAATTAGGCACCGACTATTCGGAGGGGTAGAAAAAACGAGTAAACATAATCGCTATGAATTTACTATCAGTAATTTAGATCATAGTTTCCGATTTAAAATACAAGCTTTAGATGAAGAAAAAATCTGTTCAGGAGTAAATTTATGCCGCGATAACGAGTTGATAAAAATCTTAGAAAAAAGGGGAATTCATCTGACCGATGTTCATGAAAATAATCGACTATGTTTATATGAGAATAATCCGGAAGAAATACGCATTTTAATTGGCGCTGACATGGCGGTGAAATTATTCACAGATAGTATAAAATATTTTCCTGATTTGGGTATAACAGCTTTTGAAACAAAGTTAGGCTGGACAATTATGGCGAAAACAGAGGGTAATGGAAATGATTCAGAAAGTTCGATGTCAGTTCTATCGCTGTCATTATTTACTTCAAATGCCAGTTTATCACAACTGTGGAACTTAGATATCGTGGGTATCACTAATGAAGATTACAAAAATAAAGACGATTTAGCTAGAGAGACTTATAATCATTTTCTTGAAACAGTCAAACGTGATGAAAGTGGCCGCTTCGAAGTGACACTACCCTGAATTGTTGATAACTCAATTTTAGAGAGCAATCGCGTATTAGCAGAGAAACATTTGCGCAAGACAGAACAAAAACTTATCAAAACAAATAAGAAAATAGAATATGAAGAAATTTTTAATTTGTGGAAAGATAATTATAGAAGAAATTTCAGACGATAAGGAGAATAAAGTACATTTCTTACTCCACAGACCAGTAATTAAAGAAAATAGTGAAACGACAAAAATACGTCCAGTTTTTAATGCCTCCGCACATACTGAAAACTCTCCTTCTTTGAACGACTGTCTCACAAAGGGACCTAATTTGATTGAAATAATTCCGAGTATTTTGAATCGTTTTCGTAAATACAAAATAGGTATTTCTTCAGACATTGAAAAAGCATTTCTTCAGATAAAAATCACAGAAAAAGATCGCAATTTTTTACGCTTTCTCTGGTTCGACTCCAAACATAATTTAAAAGTTTATAGACATTGTCGCGTAGTCTTCGGACTCGCTTCAAGCCCGTTTTTATTAATGGGTACACTAAACCATCTTTTAAGTCAAGTACCCGAACAGTGTGAAAATACGGCACGAATTTTGAAGGATTCATTTTACATTGACAATTCCATTACTAGTTTAAAATCGATCGCAGATACTGGAAAATTTATAACAGAATCACAGTGTATTTTATCATCAGCTCATTTTAATTTAAGATGTTGGCGATCAAATTTGCCTCAGGCCATGATCGATGTTTCTGAAGAAAATACAAAGTTAGCACCAGTTTTGGGATTGGTCTGGGACTTAGAGCAAGATTGATTAATGTGTAAAATAGAGGAAAAAATTGAAACGAAAGAACCACTCAGAAAGAGAAAAAATTTATCGGTTACCCAAAAGATTTTTGACCCCATAGGATTCTCCACCCCGAGCACTCTTATTCCAAAATTAATTCTTCAGGAAACCTGGAAACAGAAATTGAAATGGGATGAAGAACTTCCTGAAAATTTAAGAAAACAGTTTGAGACCTGGTTTAAACAAATTAAGTTTTTACAAGAAATTCAAGTTCCACGTTGGTTGAATGTATCGCCCGAAAATGAAAACAACATTTCCTTGAATACCTTTTCCGATGCGAGTAGACACGCCTATGCCACTTGCGTGTATCTCAGATGTCAAACACAAGAAGGAGTTAAAGTTCAGTTAGTCAATGCTAGAAGTAGAGTAGCGCTCATTAAAGAACTCACAATTCCTCGCCTTGAGCTACTCTCGTGCCTCATTGGAGCTAGACTTGCTAAAACTATCATGAGTGATCTTCAGTTGAAACCAGAGAAGACAATCTTTTGGAGCGATTCCTTAGCAACTTTAGGGTGGATAAGAAGAGAACAATCTTGGGGTACATTTGTCCACAATAGAGTTTTAGAAATCAGAAGCCTTACCCAAGTTGAAGATTGGCGACATATACCAGGAAATTTAAATCCGGCAGACCTCCCATCTAGAGGATGTTCCTTTGAGCAATTGGAGAAGTCACGATGGTGGGAGGGACCAGCTTGGCTGTATTTACCGGAAGATCAGTGGCCACAATCGGAAGAACAACCTGACGAGGATATAATAAATAAAAAAGGAAAAAGACAATCCTAACACTTTTAGACAATTAAGACACTGATTTACAACGTTTTTATCGATATTTTTCCTCTTATCGAAAAAACGTAAGAATGATTGCATTTATATATCGTTTTTATAACAACACAAGAAAGAAAGAAAGAATTTCGTCAACTAACATCTCCGTTGATGAATTTGAAAAAGCAGAAAAAATATTACTCAGATTAGTACAAAAGGTATCCTTTTCAGGAAGCACAGATCCCAAATTAAGAGCCTTAAGACCATTAGAAGATAAAAACGGACTTTTGAGAGCAAAAACAAATATAATCTGTAAACAAGACAAAGAAGATTTTCGTTATCCAATAATTTTGCCCTCAAAACATCCTGTGGTCCAGAAGGTAATTTTTGAAAAACATTTAGAAAATCATCAAGCTGGAGTTAGCATAGTAATAGCTCAACTTTGAGAAAAATTTTGGATTTTGAAATCAAGAAAGTATATCAGAAACGTCATTAGACAATGCTTAACTCGATTACGGACAATTAAATTCGCTTTATATAATACAGAAGTTTTAGCGGTGTAAAGATTAACAACATAGTCACAGTAAGTATACTAACAGTACAATATAATAACAATAGGAGAGGTTTTGGACAGTGACGAAACTATTTTCACTTTGGAGATATTAGTACATTATATCATTTAACTATTCAGATGATATGCGGAAAAATAAAAATACATGGCTCGCATTAATAATTAACTCATTGAAAAATAGCCACTAGCTTCAAATATTCGCCAAGCTTGGCGACATTTAGCAAAGTTTCACCAAATTTGGTAATATATCATGTCAATTCTCAAATTTGGCGACTAAAAATGTTTTGTTTATTCTGACGTCATAATGATGCATATGTATTATGTATTATACACTTACCTATAATATGTATTATGCAAATGTATTACGTATTATATGCATATGTATAATATGTATGATGCATATGCATAATAAGCTCATTAACATCACTAAAACGCACTTAAAGGAATAGTGTTCCATAAATAGTAGGGATAATTGCCAGATTGACCAGAGTGCTATTGAGATTAGAATTCCGACATTTATAATAGACCGGGAGGCGTCTGCACACACCATCACCTCATCGAGTTTAAAGCTGAAATTTTAGGATTAGTTAAAACTACATTAGCATATTTAAATGCAACTGGTCTGTTAAGTCATATCTTGGTAGGAACCACCTGAAGACCTAATTTTAGTGGTTAACTGATACGTTTACTATTGTATTTTCCTACATCCCAAAGTTTGGAAACATGGAGGAATGGGTGCAGGAAAACACAATGGAAAATCCACCAATTAATCCGTAAAATCGGGTCTGTAGGTGGTTTCCACAAAGATATGACTTGGCAGACCAGATACATTTCAATACGCTAATCGATATTTAACTAATCCTAAACTTTACGCCGTCAACTCGATGAGGTGATGATCTGTGAAGACGCCTCCCGGTCTTTAATAAAATTTGTTTTAAGGTAGTAAAAGATGGACAGATAAAGTGAAAGATTTGCCTTATTAAGATTTTTGTAAAAGCATATAAAAATTCATTCAGCTTGAAATCATGTAACACCTTTATAACTCAGGCTAAATTTCTGTAATCGGGTTTTGGCGACCAACATATCTTATCTATAACTATAATCTTTCTTTTACAGATTTAAAATTAACAATAAATTAACAGTAAGTAGGCTAATAATGCAATATGATAACATTAGCAGCGAACTTCGGACGCCGTATCTGTCGCACATCGTTAAAGACAGTTTATTAGTTACACATTTCATTTAATTAAAAGGAGATTTTAAAACTTTCATATGGAATTAGGATATTTTTCCACTATAGGGACCTTGGCATGTTTTTAAATTCTTGGCGTAATTCGGACTTCAGAAACTGAGATATGTTGCCAAATGATTTAAACAACTATCAAAACAAAGCTGATGAACTTTTATGTTATTTATATACATATAAACATTTTATTTATACATGTATAAAATATTATTTTTTATATACAAATTATTTATGTTGTATATAAAAATAAATAAACTGGTTCCTTACATTAAATAAATTGTATACATATGGGAAAAATTGCTTGTGTATATGACACAGTAAATAGGTTGCCAGAAAATACGTTATTATCAAATTTCTTTTCTCGTCAAGGCTATTTTCTGTATTTCGCCAAGGCTACTATATTGGAAACGTACAGAATTGCGGTTATATATTTTTTAATGTTTTATTGTTTTGATATCGTAAATATATCATAATCTATACTGATTAAAATTTTTAGGTATACTCATTTTTTCTATTTAACAAGCATCTTTGGAAAAGCATATATATTAAATGTTATTGTGCTTGAAATCACCTGACCCCCTTCAAAACGCTGTAATCGAGTTTTGGCGAACATTGGCACAATTGAATGTGTTAAGGAACTGTTTACGGCCAAATGAACACCCCCTGTTTGTAGGGTTTAGAGGCGGAAATTCTGTGTTTTCAGATTTTTCTTGTTAATTGTGCTACAAACCCGACTTACTTGTGAAATTTCATGATTCTACGACTTTTAGAAGTACCTTAGTTATTTCATGATGCGAAGTGAGTCAGTGACAAAAAAGCGCTCTTTCGGAATTTAATATTTCGAAAACTACTAAATATAGAAACATAAAATCGTGGAACCTTAGTTCAGTTTGACCATACGAACACGTGTATAAAAGAAAAATATCTATATCTCTCCCTAAAACGACGTTATTAGGGGGTGAAAAGTATGCCGTTATGGTTCAGGAAAAGGTATCTTACGGCTTGTGCGAACTTGGCGGACGCACTGCCGTGCTCCCAGATAAACAATAATATTTTCAAAAGAAAAAAGGGTAATATTCATTGGTCTGAGTTGAAGTCTATAAAAATCACATGTTTCCGTAATTACAGCGAAAATGTTTTTAAAAAGTATGAAATTACGAACATATGTCATATATTTCCGCGGCCACCATGTGAGATTTTTTCTTGGCGTGAAAACCCCTTTTCCGCCAAGTAATAAATGTCGCCAAGCAGCGATTTATACGCATGAAAATAAAATGTAAAACATCGTCAACAAAATATCGCCAAGAAATCTAAAAACATCAAAGATGGCGTCCACTTGAATATACAGCATCTAAACCTGAAAGGATTTTACAATATGTATGTGTGGCAGAAATTCAAACTAAAATTTAAATATTTGATTCTATTTTTTAAATATTAACTGATATCTATCAAATTTATAATCGAATATAAAAATGTTGATCTCGTCCACTTGAAAAAACACCATTATTGCGAAAACCCTCAAGCTAATGTCACGCTTATGCATTTTTGGCTTAAAATCACATTGTTTGGCGACAAACGAAAAATAGAAATCAATAGAAAAGAAGCAAATAATATTTAACTCACGATCCCGTATATGATTCAAGGTATTACCTTAATCTTTTTCTTTTACCACTTTAAATTATATGAGAAATTATAAATATCCTTTTATGATATTTTATGGTAGAGAGCAATCTGAGATCCAACAAAACCAATAATTAAATATAATTAAGGTATTTTAAAAAAATGAAAGATAATTATTTTTTTTTAAAGAAAATATATAATAATAAGAGTAAATGAAAACATTGTCTTTTTTTAAAAAAGATTAAATATACATGTAATAATGAGCAGCGAACAAAAGTGTTGCTTTCTTTTTTTGAATTAATATAATGTGTATATGTATATAGTTGTGTTCAATGTAAATAAAATATTTAATCAAGTTTTAAAAAGTTTCTGTAATTATTTAATTGATAAATGTTTAAGGTGTGTCAACTTATTTTTACAGCTTAAATTTTAGTTTAATTCATAAGTGGAAGAGTTCGTCTAAATAATTCACAACGCAAACTCTTAATTTTATTCGTAATTAATTAAATTTAATAATTACAGTTTTACGCGGATTATAATTTAATTTTATTAATTATTCGCGTTGCTCTTCTACTAGAATTTACGTAATTACGATCACTTATGTTATTTGAATTTATCTAAGGTATATAAAATTATATACCAATTTACTATGAGGTTGCTTGGATGATTTGGACCAATTAACAATTTTGATATAGATACACGTATTAAGTTAGTGTCACCATTTGACAATAAAAAGAACAAAAACATAATATTTTTCTTAGATGAATTTGATAATATTTTTAATTCGAAAGATATACAGGAAGAAACTAAATTATTAATTTTAAAGGCTAAAATTACTGGGGACGCAAAACATATTTTAAGTAAACAGATTGAAAAATATAATGAGACCAATTATAATTTATTTAAAAAAATTTTGGTGGAGTTATTTGGTACTAAACTAAGCTTCCTTAATGCTCAGAGCAATTTCCTAAAGTTAAAACAGGCCGCAAGTCAAACGATAGAGGATTTCATTTTGGAGTTTAAAAAGGGTGTAAAATCTTATATCGAAAGTGCAGGCGAAAATGTGGATAATAAGGAAGAGAATTTTATCGAAATCTTAAAAATGTCGTATTTTCTAAATGCAATTAGACCGGATATTGCACTAGATGTTCGTAAAAATGCGCCCAGGTCCTTCAAGGAGGCATGCGAGTTAGCAAAACTTATGGAAAGTGCGTATAATGAATCAAAGTTTGAGGAAATTAGCGCAATAAATAAAGAAAACAAAGATCTTTATGAGAACATTATAGAATCAAGTAAGCAAAACAAAGAGCTAATCGAGAAATTAAAAGGGGAGATTGAAAAACTAAAAAAATCAAAGAAAAAAAACCATGCAATTAGAGATGATAGTGTTCCGCGGAATAAGAAACTCTTTAATAAACACAATAATTATCAGGGTCCCCATTTCAATAACAATTTTCATTATAATGATTATGAACGATATTATAATGGTTACTACAATTCCGTTAATTACCCGACGCATTATGGGATGTATGATTATTCACAACCTAACTGGAATTCGGGAAATAGGGATTTTGGATATATTTCTGAGAATTATGATCAAAATGGCTATCAATTTGAAAAGCGCAAAAAGAAAAAAAAATGGGCAAAGAAAACAGCGAAATCGGATCAAGATCCGGGATTTTCAGAGACGGAAATCGATAAAATAAATAAAACAATCACAAATATAACAAATGCAGACAAAGATAGTCTGCCAATTATATCACTAAGCATACAGGGCGTTGAAATACAAGCTTTATTGGATACTGGAGCTGCCGTTTCCCTTTTATCACCTTCTTTATTCAAAAAAATTAAAGATACAAACGTCAAAATCAAATATTTGGGCAATCAGATCCAAATTAAAACTTTAACGAATTCAAAGATTTTTTTTAAACAATGTGTAAAATTAACTTTTCGATTAAAAGGTATATTCAGAACAGGCACATTTTATGTCACTAATGATGATTTTGATAGGCAGTACCAAATGTTATTAGGGTACGATTATCTCAAAGAAAATCATATGATTTTGGATTTATGCAATAAAACTTTAAAATTTAAAAATCAACAAATTAACTTAAACGTTGCAAGTGAAGTATATAATTATGAAGTGAATAACATTACGCCATGTAATTCAGGGGAACATTCAAATAAAATTATGTTTGCCATTACTAAAAATAGAATTTTTCTCCAACCTGAAGAATCGAAAATTGTAAAATTAAAATGCCCAGAGGATATAAATCTGTCAGATGTGATTATTTTTGACCCCATTCAAGAAAATAGTACATTTTCATGCGAGACTTCGTTACACGAAGTTAAAAAAAAAATAATAACATAAATATTATAATAAAGAATAAACTGTTAGAAAAGTTAATTATTCAGAAAGGAACTAAAATGGGGGAAATTATAAAGAACTTTGAGTGCAAGCAAGATGACTCAACTGATAATATAGAGAAAGGGACATTTTATGAAATAAATAATTTAAATATAGAAGATGTAAGAAAATTGCGAGAAGCAGAAATTAAAGAGACGGATTTCGATTTAAGCCATTTATCAGAGGAAGTACAACAAAAATTTCGAGAAATTTTAATGGGCAATGTTCATGCATTTTCAAAAAGTTATCAAACATTGGGGCAATCAGCGTTTGTCGCACCAAGTTTTCAATTGAATCATGAATTCCCGGTACAAGCTAAGCCATATAAATTGCCTCAGGGAGTAAGACAGTATGCGAAACGGGAAATTGAACAATTGTTACAGGCTAAAATTATAGAGAAGACTGACTCCGAGTATGCTTTTCCAGTTATTTTCGTTAGAAAGAAAAATCCGAGTAATAACCCGAATGCAGAACCCAAGTTTAGAATGGTAACGGACCTAAGACTATTGAACCAAATTTTACAACCATACACTTATCCGATGCCGGACGTAAAAGACTTATTACAAAAAATAAGCGGTAAGAAATATTATACGGTGCTAGACTTACATAGTGCATTTTTTCAAATCAATTTAAAACCAGAAGATTGTAGAAAATTAGCTTTTATTACGGAATTTGGCAAACATATGCCACTTCGTTTAGCTTTTGGCACACGAAATTCTAGCGCAATTTTTTCAGAAGTAATTGATAAAATTCTGGGACATTTTGATAAAAGCAAAGTATCATACTACATTGATGATGTGTTGATATCTGCAAACACAATAGCAGAGATGATGAAAACCTTAGAAGAAGTTTTACAGGTATTAATAAATCATAACATGACAATCGAACCTTCAAAAATGCAAATTTGCAAAGCAGAAATAGAATTCCTAGGATTTAGGGTGAATCAAATGGGATATTCTCCATCACAAAAGAATATAGAAAAAGTGAAAAATTTAGTCAGACCAAAATCGAAAAAGGGGGTCAGATCTTTATTGGGTTTAGCGAATTATTTTCGGACACTAATACCCAACTATTCAGACAAAGTTAACCCTTTAGTAGGACTAAAGATAAAGTTAAATTCAAGTGGAGTCCAGAAGCAGAAAAAGCTTTTCTGATAATTCAGGAAGAAATTGTACAAAAACCAACACTCAGACCCCCCGATTTTAACAAGGAATTTTTCTTATTCACGGATGGGAGCAAAGTTGCAATTTCAGGTGTTTTAGCTCAAGAAAAGGATGGTCATTTGCTACCCGTTGAATTTTTCGGGAGAAAACTTAGAGAACCGGAAAAAAATTATCCGAGTATTAAATTTGAGTTATTAGCAGTGCATGAAGCAATTATGCATTTTAAATATATGCTTTCGGGTAGACGGTTTACTGTGTTAACTGATTCGAAAGCACTAACTCAGCATTTACATTTACAAGATAAATCGGAAATTATAAACAGATGGGTAGCAGATTTACAAGACTTTAATTTCGACTTCGAATTCGTCGAAGGAATTAACAATCCAGCAGACTATTTGAGCAGGAATTTAGATAATCTTACAACAGACAGAGAACTCCAAAATAATTTGTTTGCAAGTAACATAGCACTTACAGACGAAAATATTAAATCGGAGCAATACGCAGACGAAAAATTAAAAATTATAATAAATAAAATCGAAAAAGACAAAAATAATAGAAGCACGAAGAGATTTACTTTAAATCAAAATAAATTATTAATTTTCAAACCTGGTTCAGATAAAAAGGAGCTTTTAATTACCCCGGATTCCTTAAAAATTGCAGCCATAGAAGAAGCTCATAAAGCGCATTTCGGATTTCAAAAAACTTATGATAATGTGAAAACAAGGCTTTTTTGGCACGGAATGTACAAAGATATTAAACAGTATTGTGCAAATTGTGTGCAGTGCCTCACATTTAAACAACACACGACAATAAAAGTCCCTGTTAAAAAAATGGTGAAAGATCACGAAGTCGGTACAGTCCTGCATGCTGACGTCATTGGACCTTTAAACCTCACGTTAAGGAAAAACAGATACATTTTAATTATAATTGATTCGACATCGAGATTCCTGGAAGCTGTTCCCCTACGAAACGTAGAGTCACAGACTATATTAAATGTACTAAATAAATATTTTGCAAATTATGGGATGTGTAAAGAAATTATCTTTGATAACGCAAAATATTTACGAAGCGAAATTATGAAAGAATATTTGGAATCTTTAAACATACAAAGGAAATTTGTGAGTGTATACCGTGCGCAAGGAAATGGACTTTGTGAAGTTACCAATAAAATATTAAAAACATCAATTGTAGCTATGTCGAAACGCACTACGGAATGGGACATAAGACTGGATTTTTTTAAACTAGCGTATAATTCCTCGAAACACCGCGCTACGGGATATAGTCCCTCACTGCTATTTTTCGCAAGGGAAATAAAAAATCCCTTCACAGCCCATATTCCTTCCGAGGAAATATATACCCACTCTTATGTTAAAAGCAGAATACAGCATATGAAGGAAATCAAAATTCAATCCCTTGCAAACCAGGAGAAAATAATGCAAGAATATATAGATGAAGAGGCATACGAAAAAATAAAGGATTTAAATTTGGGTCAAACAGTATATTAGGTAGCTTTCTTTACAAAAAAGCTACCTATTGCAGCCGTTCGGAGGAAAGCGATTTCAAAAAATTTTGGTATATTTTCATCGATCATGACCCCCAGACCCCGAAACCACCCTCCGTTCAAAATTGATATATATATTATATATCTGACCTATGTCACACTGTAACTCCCGTAATTATGAACCGATTTCGATGTAATTCGGTGTGAACATAGTACATACCAATGTCTCGACCGAGTTCGTTGGCCAGCTTCATCCGCCGTTTTGTTTCAAAATGGCGGCCATTTAAAATTTTTAAAAATTTTTAAAACTTGAAATGTGGTACCAAAAAATTAAAAATGGAAAAATATTTTTTTCTTATGTATTTGACCTTTATACAAAGACTCCGGAGCAGTTTTTGTTTCGTCTATATCTTAAAAAATGGCTGAGTTATAGCATTTTGAATTTCTAGCGTGGCTGACATTTTGAAACATCCTGAATTTTGTCACGCGATAAAAGGCGTATTTATGAACCGATTTGGATGTAATTCAGTGTGTACATAGTACATACCAATCTCTCGACCGAGTTCGTTGGCCAGCTTCATCCGCCGTTTTGTTTCAAAATGGCGGCCATTTAAAATTTTAAAAAAAATTTAAAACTTGAAATGTGGTACCAAAAAATTAAAAATGGAAAAATATTTTTTTCTTATGTATTTGACCTTTATACAAAGATTCCGGAGCAGTTTTTGTTTCGTCTATATCTTAAAAAATGGCTGAGTTATAGCATTTTGAATTTCTAGCGTGGCTGACATTTTGAAACATCCTGAATTTTGTCACGCGATAAAAGGCGTATTTATGAACCGATTTGGATGTAATTCAGTGTGTACATAGTACATACCAATCTCTCGACCGAGTTCGTTGGCCAGCTTCATCCGCCGTTTTGTTTCAAAATGGCGGCCATTTAAAATTTTAAAAAAAATTTAAAACTTGAAATGTGGTACCAAAAAATTAAAAATGGAAAAATATTTTTTTCTTATGTATTTGACCTTTATACAAAGATTCCGGAGCAGTTTTTGTTTCGTCTATATCTTAAAAAATGGCTGAGTTATAGCATTTTGAATTTCTAGCGTGGCTGACATTTTGAAACGTCCTGAATTTTGTCACGTGATAAAAGGCGTATTTATGAACTGATTTGGATGTAACTTCGTTTATACATAGTACATACCAATGTCTCGACCGGGTTCGTTGGTCAGCTTCATCCGCCATCTTGTTTAAAAATGGTGGCCATTTAAATTTTTAAGAAAAATTTAAATTTGAAATGTGGTACCAAAAAATTAAAAATTGAAAAAATATTTTCTTCTTATGTGTTTGACCTTGATAAAAAGATTCGGGAGCAGTTTTTGTTTCGTCTATATCTTAAGAAATGGCTGAGTTATAGCATTTTGAATTTCTAGCGTGGCTGACATTTTGAAACGTCCTGATTTTTCTCACGTAATAACAGGCGTATTTATGAACCGACTTGGATGTAACTTGGTGTGTACATAGTACATACAAATATCTCAACCGGGTTCGTTGGCCGGCTTCATCCGCCATCTTGTTTCAAAATGGCGGCCATTTAAAAAAATTAAAAAATAAAAAAAATTAAATGAGATACCAAAAAATTGGAAAGTGAAAAAGATTTTTTTGTATGTGTTTGACCTTAATACAAAGATTCCGGAACAGTTTTTCCTTTCGTCTATATCTAAAAAAAATGGCTGAGTAATAGCATTTTGAATTTCTCTTGTGGCTGACATTTTAAAACGACCTGATTTTTGTCACGCGATAACAGGCGTAATTATGAACCTATTTGGATGTAACTTGGTCTGTACATAGTACATACCAATGTCTCGACCGAGTTCGTTGGCCAGCTTCATTCGCCATCTTGTTTCAAAAGGGTTGCCATTTAAAAAAAATTAAATTTAAAATTCAAAATGAGGTATTAAACAATTGGAAAATGAAAAAGATTTTTTTATGTGTTTGGCCTTGATACAAAGATTCCGGAGCAGTTTTTGTTTCTGAAAATTTGTTCTTTTGTTTATATCTTAAAAAATGGTTGATTTATAGCACTTTGAATTTCTAGCATGGTTAACATTTTGAACCGATCTTATATTTGTCACGCGATAACACACGTATTCGCCTATTTCGATGTAAGAAGGCATGTGGATAGTATACATCAACACCTCGACCAAATTCGCTGGTCAGATTCATCAGCCATCTTGTTTCAAAATGGCGACCATTAAATTAAAAAATATATATATATTTAAAGTGAGGTGCAAAAAAATTAGAAATTGAAAAAACTTTCTTTCTTAAGCATTTGACCTTGATATAAGGATTCAGGAGCATTTTTTGTTTGTCTTTACCTTAAAAAATGGCTCAGATATAGCAGTTTCAATTTCTATTGTGGGTGACATTTTGAAAAATCTGATTTTTTGCATGCGACAGCACTCCTATATATTAACCGATTCCGATGTGAGTGAGCATGTGCACAGCAATTACTAAGGTCTCGACCAAGTTCACTGCTTAGCCTCATCCACCATGTTGTCTTAAAATGACAGGCACTTTAAGAAATTGCCGAATTTGGCAGCCAAATATATGTTACTTTAAAGAAAAGCAGCTTGGATAAAGCTGACTAATTTCGCGAAATTCTCATTCATTATATTGATAAAAATTAGTATTGAATCTCCTATATTCGGTTTCCACTAAATTGAGCTTCGTGTGTTTGAATGATATAATTTGGCTTTTTTTAAATAAGGATTATGAAAGCTACCTCTTCCTCCCGGCACTGGCCGGAAGGACTTTTTAAAATGTATTGGAAAACCAGGCGCATTAGAGCCAAAATTTCAAGGACCCTACGAAGTTACTAAAAAGTTTAGAAACTTTAATTATTTATTACAATATGTTCCAGATAAATCAATAGAGCCGATCAAACGACATATGGATCAATTGTACGCTCCGAAATATGCAACAGGTCATACAGAGGCGGAAATTACGAATTTACAGGGGTCTCAGAAAAAAATTAAGGGTGATAAAATTTACAAAAATAAATGTGGCATTTGTCAGAGAAAATCGCACTCAACTGAAAATTGTTGGTTTGAATTAAATAAAAATACGAGTCAAAAGGGTGACAAAGTTACTAAAAAGTATTATAAAAAAAATAATAAATATTCTGAGAATGTAGACCCATATTTAAAGTATCAAAGAGATTACTATGATAAAAATATGTCGTTATATGGTTATACACCATATACAAACTTATACGGGGATGTTATACAAGATCATTACCCTTTCCCCCCCTCCCCAGTATTATCCATGGGATATGAATTGGTATTAAAAATAAAACAAAATACATAATTAATCGAATTTCAAAATTTCAAAATTTTCAAAATTTAAAAATAAATTTTTCTCTTTTAGCTAAAAAAAAAAAAAAAGTTGAAACAAAATTAATAACTTGCCTTTTTAAAATTCAAAATAATAATAAGAAAGGATAGGAAGATGGGTACGCCAATTTGTCTCAGGGTTACAATATTGAGCAAATGTGCAGGGCGCACCCGAAAACATACTTATAAAATTATGAAATGTGCTTCACAAAACTTCACTGGAGCAGTGAAATATTTCTCTCCAGGCAAAAGTTATATATTTTTTTTTTCGAATATGAATTAGAAAATATAAAATCTTAACAAAGCCAAATAACATTAATACTTAATTAATTTAAAAGTGAATAATGTTGAAGTAATTTTCAAAAAAAAAAAAAAAAAAAAAAAGAGAATTTATTTTGTTTTCTATAAGGGTAGCCTTTGCTAATAGCCTTACAATTTAGATGACAGAATTTCAGAATTACTCTTTAAAATGAGTAGGTGTAAGCTATTAGGTTCAGGGTAGTTAGAACAGCTTTATAGCATACTCGTATATATATATATATATTTTTCTTATATAAATATATGGTTGACAAGGAATAAATTATTAGTGCACTCTGTATTAGAATAGCGGTCAGCTATAAGCCTAAATATAATAAAATATACAAAAAGTGCTAAGATTTATTCCGGTAGTTCAATTACAACTTATATGCTAAAGTCTAGAATTTAGACAGCAGGGATAAGTTTTATGAACAAAAGTGTTATAAAAAAAAAATAAAAAAATAAAGGATTTTGGTGTAGCACATTGGTTTTTAAAAAACATATATATATATGACAATGGACAAGGCAAGTTATTTCAATATGATTGCACACAAAATTATAGTAAACAAATACACAAATAATTAATTGAAGCAAAATTAAAATTTTCTCACCAAAGGCTTTCTGTATAGGGTGCAATTTTGGCCTACGGCTGGGTATGCACCAACACCAACAAAATATTTGTAGAAAAGTTATTCACAGGTACATCAAGGTATTTACTCATCACTTAGTCCTTAACTTCAGGATTCTTGGCTGAAAAAGGAATCGAAGAAAAAATTAAGTATGGTATAATTACTAGATGTTATGCTCAGAAACAATAAAATTAGTAATATTATATTGTAAAAAGCAGCATTTTGAGTTTTATTTAGGAAAACTTTTGATTTTTAGGTTTTACACATTTATGGAGTGTCTAGCTCAGTGTATAGTTCCTAGATTTAATAAAACAAAATAAATAAAAATATAAGTTTGCGTTGTTTTCAAAATAAATAACAAAAGGTATAGCAATTAGCATTTACAGTTAAAATTTATGGAATTTTCAGCAAAATTAACATTAGACAAACATAGTTTATATTATATTTAACTTGATAAGCTAATTTACTTTTATTAACGGTATTCAATTAGAATTAAAGTAGGCTTAAATCCAAGTTAAATTAATTAATAACATTGTTATAGTGTAAAATTTTATGTAAGACTATTATATTTTTATTGTATATATAAAAATATGCGAATTTAATAATTAATAAAATGTATTAGAAAAATTATTTAATATAAATATTAAATGACATCTTGCTGAAATCAGCTAGAAATTAGATTTTTTTTTTTAAATAAAATATTTTATAAATTTATGTTAGTTTAGAATTTAAGCATTTTTTTTTCTCTTTACTTTCCCTTAGAATTAAATGCAATTCTAAATTTAACACATATAAATATACATAGGATTGATAAATTTGAGTGTGTGAGTTCATAAAAATTTTTTTTATATAATTTGGCCAATTTAACATAAGAAAACAAAATAAATAAATAAATATATTTATATATATTGGCCTTATTTTTATTAAAATATGTAGTATGGCTTAATAAATTTATTTACTTAATTTTTTTTATAGTACGTACAGTAATTATTTTAAAAACTTGATCTATAAAAAAAAATTGGATGTGGTTGTTTGTGAGTATACAAAGATTTTTTCTGCTGGCAGAAGTTCTTTGGTCCGGCCGGGTACTCATAGATGGCTGCATACGATTTTACGTAGTAATTATCATTTGCTTTTGTATTTTTAAAATTATACAAGTGTATTAATAACATTTTTTTTTATAATTAAATTAATAATTATTAATGTTTGATTAATAATAATAATTTATTATCTTTTATTTTTTAAACATATCATTAAATTTTAGACAGTAGAATTCACATACGGAATGTTAATGATAAATAAAATTTTGAATAAATAAATTTTTATTTCATTCAGTAAAAAAAAATAAATAAATAAATAAATAAATATGAAAATTTAACAATCTTTTAAGATAGAATTGTTGGCTAAATAAATAATAATTAAAGACAAAAAATTGTTCTCTTCTTCGCCAATGGCATTTTCTGACAACACAATTTAATAGTATTAAATGAAGGTGCATTTTTAAGGTCAGCGTAATTGCGGTCATAGGTCAGCGTCATAGGTCAGTCATAATAAGGTCAGCGTAATGCATATTTTGCATTTTGAGAGGCTGTAGAAGTCATATTTCCGTGTTGTATACATTTTAATAATAAACAATATCATGAATCAAAATTTGTGTTTGTTAGAAAGGTCGCGCACGCTCGCTTCAGTTGCAGTACGAGGCAGGAGAATTCAAATGCTAGAGTCGCCATTTTCCCCTGCAAAATAATAAAAAAAAGCAGAAGGTTTACATTAGATATGATACAAATACATACACTGTTTATACATAGATTATGTTAAAAATTACATACAGGCATGCACAGTTAGTTAAGAAGAAAGTATATCAAGAAATTATACTAATTAATAAGGTAATTACAAGCATGAAATGGTTTTAAATACATACTTTTGGAAGTCGTAAATTTTTGTCACAGCCCAAAGCACGTCAGCAAAAAGTGATTAGTAGCTTGACCGACCCCTCGTTATAGGAGGATGGGGGGAAGGTCAAAAACTGGTTTTCTTCTCTTTTCCTTTTTTTTCTACCCTGTTTTGATTTTCGTCTCGGGTGAAGATGGAGAGCATTACGTAATGATATATTAAAGGAGATGAAATAGCTTGTATATTTTGACGTATCATACAAGTTAGAAGTAACAAATAAATAAATAAAATAAGTTAACCAGTTTGTATACAATATTTTTCTGAGTATGATTTGAATACATCAGATTAATTATGTGAAAATATAACATGTCATACTACAAGCATTGTATTTACTTTTATTCAGTATAAAATGTGTTTTAAATGAAACACTGTGTCATAAGGTTATATGTAATAAAATGATATGTCAAATGTGTATGCCATTATTTTTCCTGTATCCATCGTAGGTTTATTTCGGCATATTAGTTTCATACAAAATTATAGCTTTGAATGTATTTTTGGGCACTTAAACTGTAAAGTTACAAAATTATTAAACATGTGTGTGGTAAAGAAAAAAGGCTTCGAGGAAGATGTCAGATTTTCAGTACAGATGTCTTCTATAAATGTGAATGTCAACAGACAACTATGCTATCATGTGTTGAACTTTCTGTTATGAAAAATAGAAGAACTTCTTATAAAATATACCAGAACCATTGATAATTGAACATTACAGACTTGGCTACTTCTTATAAAATATACCAGAACCATTGATAATTGAACATTACAGACTTGGCTCAAAACTGTGTAGATACACAGTCATATGGACACGTACATTCTTTTATGCTTTACAAAAAAAAAAAGGAATAAAACCAGCAATCAGTTTTTATTTATTTTTTTTTTCTGACCACCTGGAGAGATGCTGGGCAACATATAACAATAATATGTTCCCGCACCATGTTGGTTAAATCAAAGTAAAATTGCGTAATTTGTTATTTCTGTTTGTATAAATATTTTTTTATAAAATATAATTATGAGTGTAAAATTATAATGTTTATATATTTAAGTAAAATAGGAGTGTAAGTTCATACAAAAATTATTAAGTTGATTTTAAAAATTAAATATATATTTTAAAAAAAATTGTTGTATTGTAAAATGAATGTATAATGTTGAATATAGTTCGGATCTCAGATAACAACAATAGCCAGACGCCATGGTGTCGTTTTATGACAAGCCAGTGGAAAGTGGTGTATAATTAGAAATCGTAAAATAATAAAAATGTTGGAATAAATTTATGGCCTTAATAAAAGTGTTGGAATAAATTTATGGCTTTCCAGACCACCCAAACTTTAAGGCATATAATAATATTAAAGTATGTGTAAGGGGCCATTTGCAGACTGTTAGCTAATAGGTCTATCTAAGGATAATGCAATATCTTCTCATATCCAATAAGGGAGGACTAGACAAATAGTTCCACCCACTGCAAGAGTTGGTGTTCCAGAAGAAAAAGGTTTGAAAAAGAGTGGTCTGAAAAAAGATGTCGAAGACGCAGGAGCTATCCTGAAAGCCCATGCAATGAATCCAGAGAGCCCTAGTAATGCCCAGGCGAGATGGACATATCGGAGTGAGCCTAAGCAACCCTAATTGAGGATGTCTTCCTGATGTTGAAATAAAATGGATTATTCTACTGCGGTCCGTAGCTATGCATCCTGCCATCTCGATTTCGCCGCTCTGATAAGAAGCTGAATCCAGATGACATTTGGATATGATCCTTAGCAACGCGACAACTCTGAATTTGATGAATAAAGGCTACCATCCCGTATATGATTCAAGGTATTACCTTAATCTTTTTCTTTTACCACTTTAAATTATATGAGAAATTATAAATATCCTTTTATGATATTTTATGGTAGAGAGCAATCTGAGATCCAACAAAACCAATAATTAAATATAATTAAGGTATTTTAAAAAAATGAAAGATAATTATTTTTTTTTTTTAAGAAAATATATAATAATAAGAGTAAATGAAAACATTGTCTTTTTTTAAAAAAGATTAAATATACATGTAATAATGAGCAGCGAACAAAAGTGTTGCTTTCTTTTTTTTGAATTAATATAATGTGTATATGTATATAGTTGTGTTCAATGTAAATAAAATATTTAATCAAGTTTTAAAAAGTTTCTGTAATTATTTAATTGATAAATGTTTAAGGTGTGTCAACTTATTTTTACAGCTTAAATTTTAGTTTAATTCATAAGTGGAAGAGTTCGTCTAAATAATTCACAACGCAAACTCTTAATTTTATTCGTAATTAATTAAATTTAATAATTACAGTTTTACGCGGATTATAATTTAATTTTATTAATTATTCGCGTTGCTCTTCTACTAGAATTTACGTAATTACGATCACTTATGTTATTTGAATTTATCTAAGGTATATAAAATTATATACCAATTTACTATGAGGTTGCTTGGATGATTTGGACCAATTAACAATTTTGCATGTAAATTAAATAGGAAATAAACAAGTGTAATTATCTGTCCAGCACATATAATCATATAGATAAGAAACGGTATCGTTATTAAATATGTTTTCTTTTAATATGAATAAAGAAAATTATCTCCTTGAATAACTCAGTATGCAAGAACAAACCCATAAGCAAGGCTTACAGATAAAAAGTCGAGAACAAGCGGCTCAAAATGTGTAATTAATTCGATTAAAGAGATACTTCAGGGCGATTCCATTGTAAAAGACTAACAGCCATAGAGGGAAAAATGGCCTTTCCTAATTAAAAAAAATAATTATGTAATTCAAAGACAGCTACAATTACCATATGATATTAGAAGATAAATTAATATAGTTATTACGAATAAATTATTTAATGTAAACAATTATGCTTATAAAATGGTATTGTAACATAGGCAAACAAGATTTTCAATGCTTTTCGAATATCTTAAGGTTTATCTATATTACTTATAAAATAACATGCAATTTATTATAATAAAAATGTATGTTCATTCATTGGGAGTTCAGAAACATATCTCTTTCACAAAATTTGACTTCTGCCACAGTATAGTTATGAAAAATGTGTAATCTTGCCTGTAATAGTCCAACATGAAATATGTAACAGAAAGGCGTAAAAAGAATCTATGTTGATAATAATGATTATTATTGATTTTGACTATTCAAACATTTATCAAATGCATTTCAAATATGAAAAACTAGTTGGATGTGCCAATCCCAAAACTTTCTTCTATCTTATACATCTTAATATTTCAAAACCTAGTTACACATGTTAATACTTCAATATTATTAGTTCAATACTATACCAACTTTGATTTTCATCTTAAATTTCTGCTCAAGTCAATTAAACGGACTAAAAACGAGTTAATCTATATCATGATATTTGTTAAAATTATTAATTTTTCCTTATTCTGTCGTTATCAGCTGTTTGCGAATAGCCGGCATAGCAGGAAGCGAGTTCCCGCCGCTGCATGAGCCGCCGATGCACAATAGAACTACGAAAAATCAAGAAAAGTATACAAAAATCGCTAGCACGGAGCCCCTTTACCGCGCAATATTTCCAAATTCAAGGAGAACCTGTTGGCCAAAGCCAAAAACAAGCACAAACATTTTGGTTCAATTGTATGCATAATTTTATACGCTGTTCGATGGTACAATAATGAAAATGGCACAGAGATCGGAATTATAGTGCTCCCTTCTTTCGGAATTTTTTCAAGTTCAGGGAGGACTTGTTTGCCATAGCCAGAAACATGCACAGAAAATTTGGTTCAATTATATGGATAACTTCATACACTTTTCGATGGTACAATAATGAAAATGGTACAGACATCGCAATTATAGTGCCCCCTTCCGGCAGAATTTTTCCAAATTCAGGGAGGACCTTCGTGACATGACCAAAAATAAACACATAAAATTTGGTTCAATTCTATGCATAACTTCATACACTTTTCGGCGGTACAATATTCAAAATCGCACAAAAATCGCTATTACAGCGCCCCCTACCGGCGATTTTTTTCCAAATTCAGGGAGGACCTGCTTGCCATAGCCAAAAACTTAAAATAAAATTTTGGTTTAATTCTATGCATAACTTCATACACTTTTGGACGGTACAATATTCAAAATCGCACAAAAATCGCTATTACAGCGCCCCCTACCGGCGATTTTTTTCCAAATTCAGGGAGGACCTGCTTGCCATAGCCAAAAACTTAAAAAGAAAACTGGTTCAATTCTATGCATAACTTCATACACTTTTCGATGGTACAATATTCAAAATCGCACAAAAAACGCATTTATAGCGCCCCCTACCGGCGAATTTTTTCCAAATTCAGGGAGGACCTGCTTGTCATATCCAAAAACTTGAACTAAAAATTTGGTTCAATTCTATGCATAACTCCATACACTTTTGGATGGTACAATATTCAAAATCGCACAAAAATTGTTATATCAGCGCCCACTACCGGCGAATTTTTTCCAAATTCCGGGAGGACCTGCTTGCCATAGCCAAAAACTTAAAATAAAAATTTGGTTTAATTCTATGCATAACTTCATATACTTTTGGACGGTACAATATTCAAATTCGCACAAAAATCGCTATTACAGCGCCCCCAACCGGCGAATTTTTTCCAAATTCAGGGAGGACCTGCTTGCCATAGCCAAATACTTAAAATAAAAATTTGGTTCAATTCTATGCATAACTTCATACACTTTTCGATGGTACAATATTCAAAATCGCACAAAAATTTATATATCAGCGCCCCCTACCGGCGAATTTTTTCCAAATTCCGGGAGGACCTGCTTGCCATAGCCAAAAACTTATAATAAAATTTTGGTTTAATTCTATACATAACTTCATACACTTTTTGATGGTACAATGGCGACAGACAGACGGACAGACGGACAGACGGACAGACGGACAGACGGACAGACGGACGGACGGACAGACGGACAGACGGACACACAGACAGACAGACATTTTCTATAAACATGTTTTTTGGAATCTCTGACCCCTAAAACATGCAAATCCGTCGAAAACCGGAAGTCGAAAAAAATTTCGATTACAATACTTTCTTCTATTGAAGATAGAAGAAAGTAATATAGGTTCAATGCTATCAGAAAAAAAAAAATATATATATATATATTACCTATGTACAAAAATAAAATACTAAAAATGGCTTGGAATTGCCCTTCGGTGAACCTCACCGAACACAAGATCTTATACTAAATTATTGGAAAATTTAAACATAGGATAACTTGTTATCTAATTAAATATCAAAATCCGATTTTCATCTTCAGAAAGTAGATGTCACATACCGGAATGTTTTTTACTTTCTTCTATCTTCAATAGAAGAAAGTATTGTAATCGAAATTTTTTTCGACTTCCGGTTTTCGACGGATTTGCATGTTTTAGGGGTCAGAGATTCCAAAAAACATGTTTATAGAAAATGTCTGTCTGTCTGTGTGTCCGTCTGTCCGTCTGTCTGTCGCCATTGTACCATCAAAAAGTGTATGAAGTTATGTATAGAATTAAACCAAAATTTTATTATAAGTTTTTGGCTATGGCAAGCAGGTCCTCCCGGAATTTGGAAAAAATTCGCCGGTAGGGGGCGCTGATATAACAATTTTTGTGCGATTTTGAATATTGTACCATCCAAAAGTGTATGGAGTTATGCATAGAATTGAACCAAATTTTTAGTTTAAGTTTTTGGATATGACAAGCAGGTCCTCCCTGAATTTGGAAAAAAATTCGCTGGTAGGGGGCGCTGTAAATGTGTTTTTTGTGCGATTTTGAATATTGTACCATCGAAAAGAGTATGAAGTTATGCATAGAATTGAACCAAATTTTTATTTTAAGTTTTTAGCTATGGCAAGCAGGTCCTCCCTGAATTTGGAAAAAATTCGCTGGTAGGGGGCGCTGTAATAGCGATTTTTGTGCGATTTTGAATATTGTACCGTCCAAAAGTGTATGAAGTTATGCATAGAATTAAACCAAATTTTTATTTTAAGTTTTTGGCTATGGCAAGCAGGTCCTCCCTGAATTTGGAAAAAATTCGCCGGTAGGGGGCGCTGTAATAGCGATTTTTGTGCCATTTTGAATATTGTACCGTCCAAAAGTGTATGAAGTTATGCACAGAATTAAACCAAATTTTTATTTTAAGTTTTTGGATATGGCAAGCAGGTCCTCCATGAATTTGCAAAAAATTCGCCGTTAGGCGTCGCTGTAATAGCGATTTTTGTGCGATTTTGAATATTGCACCATCGAAAAGTGTATGAAGTTATGCATAGAATTGAACCAAAAAAAAAATTGTAAGTTCTTGGCTATGGCAAGGAGGTCCTCCCTTAATTTCTAAAAAAATCGCTCGTAGAGGGCGCTGTAATAGCGATTTTTGTACAATTTTTGTGCCATTTTGAGTATTGTACCGCCGAAAAGTGTATGAAGTTATGCATAGAATTGAACCAAATTTTATGTGTTTATTTTTGGTCATGTCACGACGGTCCTCCCTGAATTTGGAAAAATTTTGCCGGAAGGGGGCACTATAATTGCGATGTCTGTACCATTTTCATTATTGTACCATCGAATAGTGTATAAAGTTATCCATATAATTGAACCAAATTTTTTATGCATGTTTCTGTCTATGGCAAACAAGTCCTCCCTGAACTTGAAAAAATTCCGAAAGAAGTGGCGCTATAATTCCGATCTCTGTGCCATTTTCATTATTGTACCATCGAACAGCGTATAAAATTATGCATACAATTGAACCAAAATGTTTGTGCTTGTTTTTGGCTTTGTCCAACAGGTTCTCCTTGAATTTAGAAATATTGCGCGGTAAAGGGGCTCCGTGCTAGCGATTTTTGTATACTTTTCTTGATTTTTCGTAGTTCTATTATGCATCGGCGGCTCATGCAGCGGCGGGAACTCGCTTCCTGCTATGCCGGCTATTCGCAAACAGCTGATAACGACAGAATAAGGAAAAATTAATAATTTTAACAAACATCATGATATAGATTAACTCGTTTTTAGTCCGTTTAATTGACTTGAGCAGAAATTTAAAATGAAAATCAAAGTTGGTATAGTATTGAACTAATAATATTGAAGTATTAACATGTGTAACTAGGTTTTGAAATATTAAGATGTATAGGATAGAAGAAAGTTTTGGGATTGGCACATCCAACTAGTTTAAAACTGTTTCCTTAAAATTAAAGCATTTTTAAGAAGAAGAAGAAAGGTTGAGTTAATAATAGTTTTTTAAATTTTTCACACGTAAAAATTGATTGCATTTTTGAGTAAATGCAGTAGCGCCAATTTTTGAAAAATATTGGGTGGCCTCAAAAGATTTTGAGTAAAATAATACGTTACAATTTTTTTTTTTAACCTTAGTGAGTCTGTGTAGAGAGAGGGAAGGCGGGGGAGAGAATGGCTAAAGATGAAAATTCAAAGTCAAATTATGGTTTTTCTAACTAAAATATAAAATTATAATTTAATAAATAATTTTATTAAATTATATTCTTCCAAGTTCTTAATTATAAATACATCAATATTTATTATAAATAAGATAAAAATTGCTAACACTTAAAAGTGCAAAAAACTTAAAGTCAAGAAAAACATATATTCTAGACTCCTGAGTGTTTTATCGATTCAAGATATTAAAACAGATGGCAAAATATGTAGGAAATCTGTTTTTGAGAGAAATTTAATTGTACAGTCGTGGGAAAAAAAAGTAAACACCCCCTACTACCTCCTCAACAAATTATCGTAGACAAAAGTTACTGGTACCGGACGATTGGAAATAAAGTCTACTTTTAAATGGTGTGTATAAAATTTGCTTAGGGAGCCATATACATATTAAAACGAATCCAAACTTCATTTTTTTTTCAATGGCAGTACCCAAATTTAACGAGATATTTCAAATCTTTGATTCAAAATATGCCTAGAAACCAAATTTCAAATCATTCGAATGATAAGTTTTTGAATTATAGACATTCAAAATTTAGTACTTCTAATGTTAAATTACATTTTCATATTTTTATTTATATCTCCTGAAATTATGCTCCTAATGAGCTAATTTTTTGTGTAGCAATAATACTTATATACCCAAACATAAATACGTTGAATTTGCAATTTTTTATAATTTTACAATATGAATTATGACTTATGAAATTAATATTCGAAAACATTATGAATTGCAACACACAATTTTTTTGATGGATTTAGATTTATTAAGTCCTACTTTATGAAAATCCAAAATTTCACATTTTTCTTCCAAGTAGTTTTCAATTATTATGCTTAAAAAACGGCAAAATGATGGTTTAAGGGGCCGTCTATGATAGAAGTGAGTAAATTTTTGAAATTTATTCTGCTATCCTGTAATCAAACATGTTTCATTGACGCTTAAACGTGCCTTGATCAAGAAGGAGGCTCTCTCGGTTAACAATCGAGTTCGGAACTTCAATTTGGATACAGCCCTTAAAATAAGCTCGTTTTAAAATAATTAATTTCTCGGAAACGTATGGCACGAATTGCATAAAAATTTGTTTATAGGCTAATTGAAAGGTGTAGAGTTCATTTTATGCTGTCAGAATTGTGTACTGATATTGAAAAAAACAAAGTTATGATTCGTTTTAATATGTAGATGGCCCCTTAAACAAATTTTATATACATCATTTAAAAGTAGACTTTATTTCCAATCATTTGGTACCAGTAACTTTCTTCTACGATAATTTGTTGATGAGTTAGTAGGGGGTGTTTACTTTTTTTTTTCCACGACTGTACATCCGTAGAAGGGGCTTTCAGTGCTTCTGTAAGTCTAATTGATATCCTTTTTATCCTTGATATTTAGAAACTTCTTCCTTGTTATTTACAAACAAAATTATTTTGAGAATATCAATAAAATCAAATTTTATTTCAACGATTAAATAAATAAATAAATGAATAACGGAATAAATCGATGGAAATTGGGTGGGCGCAGAAATAAAATTATTGGATGGGCTCTCGCCCCATGGGCTTATATAAGTTGGCGTCAATGAGTAAATCTAATATTTAGGAAAACACATTTTGAAAACTCACAGTGGGTTCATATCAAACGTCTGTGAAACGTGTATATCAAATGTTTTCATATAAAACCAAATTTTGCTAATTATATTAAGTAATGACTAATGCCATGTTTCCATTTCCCAATAGGTTAATTTTAGTCCGCGAGCCGATGACATCGAAAGTCTCATAAACGCGGAATTGAAATTTTTTTTTATGTAGATCGATAGTAAAAAGTCATAAGAACAAAATGAGCTAGGTATGACTAGGTCTGACAAGCCGAAAATATGTTAAATTAATTATTATTAAAAAGCTATAATGTTTTAAAGTTATCGCGGATATTGATCACGAGCATTTTATAGAAAATTTTATGCTCTTTCAGAAAAACTTGGTACGAAAAATTTTATTCTGCCGGAAAAGATTGTCATACCTATTTTAAGGAAGCGGCAGGTGATAAAATTTCACATTTATTTTGCTTTGAATTTTTACCGGTGGCTCCTTTATATCGCGTCTGGACCGGCTTTCCACGATAACGGTAAATCATTATAGCTTTTTAATAATAATTAATTTAATTAAAGATATTTCCGGCTTGTCAAACCTAGTCATACCTAGCTCATTTTGATCGTTTACTTTTTACTATCAATTAAAGTAAAACAATTTCAATTCCACGCTTTCGATGCCACCAGTTCCCGGTCTATTTGGATTTCACGATCTCTAAAGAGAAACCCCGTTTCGCTAAATTGCCAAAATAATTTATTTTTCGCATTGCTTTTGGGTTTGCGCTTCCCAAAATATCCTGCCCGCAAAGGAAAAGGTGCAGCTCTTTCTAGGGAGAACTAACAAAGCTAGCAAAACTCGACAGGCAATAAACTTAATAATTGTTTTGAAAATTTTTCACAAGTAAAAATTTATTGCGTTTTTAAGTAAATGTAATATTTAGGAAAACACATTTTAAAAACTCAGTGTCTTGATATCAAACGTCTGTGAAACGTGTATATCAAATGAGTTGATATAAAACCAAATTTTGCTAATTTTATTAGGGAATGACTAATGCCATGTTTTCATTTGCCAATAGTTTAATTTTAGTCCGAGAGCCGATGACCTCGTGGTCGCAGAATTGAAAATTTTTTATGTAGATGGATAGTAAAAAATGATAAGAACAAAAGAAGTTGGGTATGATTAGGTTTGACAAGCTAAAAATATGTTTAATTAAATTATTATTAAATAGAAAACAGGAATTCTGCTTTTTCAGAATTTAGTGTCGCCCCCGATGAAAGAAAAACTGTATGCATATAAATATAGATAGTATAAAACATAATTCAGTTTTATGACTTAAAATACACACATTTATTTTATATAAAATGACATCATTCGCATCTTCTGAAGAATTCCACATTTACAATCTAGTATTGAACCATATCTGCAGAAAAATATGCATATGACGTCACTATCGCAGAATAATACACAATTCCAGCAAAAAGCCGCCATGTCGTCATTCAAGAAAATCGACCAAAAAAAAAAAAAAAAAATCGTCTGCCTAATGATTAACATGCTTTCATTTGTTTGTAACATTAATAGAGATTGATAGTAATGATACTTAAAATTATATATAGTTTATAATAGTTCCATGTTTTATCAGAAATCATTCATTTACATTTTTTCAAAATAGCACATATTTTAATTACATTTTTTTTAGTTATTATAGGAAAAAAGCAAAAAAAAAAAAAAAAAAAAAAAAAAAAAAAAAAAAAAAAGATATAATAATCTACTATTCTACTATTTTTCCTTTACTTTCAACAGAAATGGAGTACTTCAGTTAAAAATCTGCACGGGCCGGCCCGTGGCCCGAAGCCCGAGCCCGGCACGGTCCGCGGGCCGGGATCGGGCCTATTTTAATTCACGGCACACGGGCCGGGCCTAGTGACTACTATTTACGGTCGGTCCGGGTTCGGGCCTTGCTTTTTTATTGGAAGATCAGGCCGGGCCTAACTTTTTTTTCTGTACAGAGTCGAAACTGTTTTCATTCGTATTCTTCAAGCCCCAAAATTTTCAGTACTAGATTTGACCCAGCCCGTTTGAAAATCATTGTCTCGGCGTGGCCTGGTCCGTTCAAAGGTCAGTAAAACTAGGCCTGGCCCAAAAATTTGTAAAAACAATGTACACATTTTTAAATCGCCATTATTCTAAAATTAAACATTCAAATTTATTCTTTTTAAAGAATAATAGATTTCTACGCTTATTAAAATATAGCTAAATGAAAATATAATAAAACGTGTGAAAAGGAACCTGCCTATGACGAAATCCTGTTATAAACTGAAAAACATATTGATGCATGCAAAATTAATATACTTATGTATAAGAAAAGGATATATAATGCATTTGTAACTTGCTAAGAAGGGACTTGCCTATAACAATTTTTTTTTCTTTTCTATGTAATTCCGTTTTAAAAGATTTTACTGCATAGCATTATTCAGATTTTTAACACATACATGGAATATGGATTAACGATATTAATGATAATTGAAAAATTTACATACAAGAAATAGAGATTTATTAAAAAAATAAATATTGCAGCCTGCTCCACTTCTATAAAAATGATGATTATAAACATGAAAAAAAAAATTAAGGTAAATATTTTTGGTCAGAACTCCTCGCACGAGACAAATTTTTAACCAAATCGATGTAAAAATCAATGTTTTGTAGAAATTCTCTCGGACCGAGATTTTAGCTTTTTTTCTGGCCGAGACTGGCTTGGGCCGAGCTCTTAACTGTTGTGCCGGCCCCGGGCCGGGCCAATAATTTTTTTGTACGGGCCGAGCCGAATTTTCTTTTTTTATGAGTCAGGCCGGGCCCGGGAATGGAAATTTCGGCCCGTGCAGACTTCAGTTGCCAATATTAAAAAAAGTTCGTTAAAAAATACAAAAATTTTAATATCTCAAAAATAAATGGAGATGCAGTTTTCATACAAATTGCATTTAAAGGTACATTTTTTTTTATATATACGACGGTATAAAAATTGAAAATGTACGATGGTTAGAAGTTTAAAAAATTGCAGCAGAGATTATCCCGTACAATGATACATCTGTTTTGTTTTGTGGCTGGCTTATAAAATGGAACATTATTTTTTTAGAGATGACACTTTAATTGCTGGCCGAAAGAAATAGCATAAGGGGGCGGGGGGGAGCTAAAAAAACTATAATGTTTCACCGTTATCGCGGATATTGATCACGAGCATTTTATAGAAAATTTTGTGCTTTTTCAGAAAAACTCGGTATGACAAACTTTATCCTGCCGGAAAGCCTGGCATACCTATTTTAAGGAAGCGGCCGGTGATAAAATTTCACATTTATTTTGCTTTGAATTTTTACCGGTGGCTGCTTTATTTTGCGCCTGGATCGGCTTTCCGCGATAACGGTAAATTATTATAGCTTTTTAATTATAATTAATTTAATTAAACATATTTTCGACCTGTCAAACCTAGTCATACCTACCTCATTTTGTTCGTATTGCATACTTGCCAACTTTTACACTTTAGGTGTAAAATTTACACTTTTTGACCATTTTATACACCTATACACTTAGGATATTTACTTTTACACTTTTTTGCAAAGTTTCTATTTTGTTTCATTTTGTCCCCTCAAATTACGAATTACTTTATATAGTTGCTTTCAATAACGATAAATTCTGAATGCAAAGGGGATATTTAATAATGTCAGATGAATGCAGGTTTCATTGTCAAAAATCACACAGAAATAATCTTTTCATTCTCATTGTATGTAAAAATAATGTTCTCAATATATTTGCTTAAGAAAACAGCAAAAATTAAAAAAAAAGAACAAACGATGTATGTGGCTTTAACATCAGTTTCCTAATGAGTCTGGCCCCCACCAGCGGCCGAGAGGTTCTACTCTCAAAGCTGGTAGACGGGAGGTGGTAGGTTCGAACCCAATCGCGTCCGTCGGCTTAATCATTCGAAGTTTTCCATCGTTTTCTTCGAACCTTATACTTCTTTTGCATAAATACGGATTAGGTTTCCTTAGAAAGACCCCCACGGAGGGCACCACCTTTTGGGCCTATATCCCTCGTGTTGATAATTGGCCGTCATAAAGAACACACTCACACTTAATGAGTCTGATAATGGTTTTCGTGTTATTCTCATCAAACTATCTTTGTAATGGTCACCGCTGTAATATTTAATAATATTCATTTATTATGTAATCTAAAAAAGAAAAGAAAAAAAAATGTGTGAAATACTCTTCACGCATCATTTTACACTTTACTATTTTCGACCTTTGGCAAATATGGTATTACTTTTTACTATCAATTTACGTAAAAATTTTTCAATTCCGCGATCACGGACTTTCGATATCACCGATTCCCGGACTATTCGAATTTCGATTTCACGATCTCTAAACAGAAAACCCGTTTCACTAAATCATCAAAATAATTTATTTTTTGCATTGCTTTTTATATGTATAGGTGTATTTTGATTTCCACGTTGAGCTTCTGTTTAACCGAGATGATTATCATTTGCCTTTTATCTAATGTTAAAATAAGGAAATGATCGATGCAATGAATCGATCGGACAAACAAAGACAAGTTGGTCTAATAATGATATTTTTCTTCCATATTTACTATTCATTTCATATTACCAGTCATTAACATTGCATTCTGTTCTGATTTATTAACTCTTTGACTGCCCAGAACAAGAGCAAAAATTTAATATTCTTTTATCAGCAATTTTTAAAACGTTTAAAAAAAGATTATTATTCCAAAGTATTGCTGTGAAAAATGCAATTTAGACAACGAGTTATCTCGGCCATGACGGTTTTAACAGTTCGGTTAGATGTTAATTTTGTAAATTGAGACGTAAGATCTTGTTTTTATTTTTAAAGACTTCTTACAATTCAGACCATGTCCAGTTTGAAATATACTTATTTTAAAGTTCAATTACTTTTTAAATGGAACTTACTACGAGATGAGCACTTGTTCTCCCACTGGCATTATAGCAGTCCATTATGAATACATTAAATGCCACAAACGATGAATAGTCTATATTAAAATTCACTAAACTATTTCATTAACACCCCCATGATTATAAAATTCACCATTTAATTACACAACTCCAATTTTGTCTTCGTTGCTCACGCAATAGAAGATGGACTCCGTTGTTACAGCCAAAGAGATATGTCTCAAAATTTCAGAAACGATAAAAAAATGTAAAGTCCATTCAATTCAACTTATCAGGAGAACCACCAAGGACAGGAAAAGCTTTATGAAGATAACATTTTCTCACGCCTTGTCCTTTAAATTAAGGAAACCAAAATGTAATCGTCTAGAAAAGCGCCAGACGCCCCCCACTTCCTGAAATTTCACATCCCGCCTCAAATTAAGCCGAAAATGCTGCCAAAAATTCGGCTGGACCGAAACTGTCTGCATCCCACAAATCTCCCTTCTTCCTTCGGAATTTTTCAACATTACTCATTGAATTGATTGTATCGGCTCTTTACTTATTGCTGTGAACTTCACTGTTTATAATTATCAAAATGTTACTACTGATCTTATTCTCTGTTTCTAATTTTCTCATTAATCTTATTATCTAATAAAAAGCTTTCAACTTATACAATCATAAAATAAAAGCTTTAAAAAAACTTTAATACTTGATTTGTAACTTGTAAATAATATTTGTTTTGTGAGTATCTAAGCATGTTGTGTACGTCTCTTCATGAATGTTTAACGTAATATAGCTTTTTTTAAACAACTGATTCTTTCAACTTATACAATCATAAAATAAAAGCTTTAAAAAAACTTTAATACTTGATTTGTAACTTGTAAATAATATTTGTTTATAATAATTAGATAAAATGATAATAAACATTCATCATTTTAACAACATGCTTAGACACCCACAAAACAAATATTACTTACAAGTTACAAATCAAGTATTAAAGTTTTTTTAAAGTTATTTTCTTTTCAATCTACGCACATATCTGGTTTCTAATCTGTTCTAAATCTCTGTCAATTCTCACAGGAATGTTATCTTCATAAAGCTTTTCCTGTCCTTGGTGGTTCTCCTGATAAGTTGAATTGAATGGACTTTACATTTTTTTATCGTTTCTGAAATTTTGAGACATATCTCTTTGGTTGTAACAACGGAGTCTTCCACCTTGAGTTGTGATCCATGGGAGGAACTCAACAATTTAGAAGTCCAGATTGGAGTCTCAGAGGCGGTTTCACTAGTCGTCCACTTCTGGTAACCACAGGAGAGATATCTCTGTCACTGGGTTGGTTCTTTTCTACACTGATTCTAGTCGGATCGATTTCTGGAGTAGCCTTTCGTTGTTCATTAGGAACATTAAAGTTCACTTTCTGCTGAATTCTGTTATCTGATGGGGAATCGCTCGCTGCATCAATTTCCAAAGGAAACAGGCGTTGGAAAGGACGGAGGAAAATTCCATTTTCTGTTTGGACTTTGGCCAATCTTGCTATTTTGTCTTTTCTGGGAAATATATCAATTATTTTGGCTAAAGGCCAGTGAAGACGTCTTTTGTTGATATCTTCCAGAAGAACAATGTCTCCTATTTGCAAAGGTTTGGAATTCTCTTTCTTCATAGACTGTTGCCGCAGCTTTCCTAAGTACTCCGTTCTAAATCGGTTTCGCAGATCATTTCTTATTCTTTGACGATATCTTGCTCGTCTGTTAAGATCTTGGGAGTCTAATGTACCTATATCTGGAACGCCGGATGTAGGCAGTTCTTGAAGGAACATCAATGGAGTTATAGGTTCAAGATCTCGATTATCTTCCGAGATGTAAGTTATCGATCTTGAATTGATAACATTTTCACAATCACAGAGTATTGTGCTCAGTTCTTCGTAATTTAATGAGGCGCGACCCAAAACTTTTCTTAAAATATCTTTCACTGTTCGCACGAGGCGTTCCCACCCCCCTCCCCACCAGGGGGCTGAAGGGGGGTTGAATTTCCATCTGATCTTCTGAATGGAAGCTAATGTACTTATAGCTTGCCAATCCACACTGGAAAGTGCTCTGTAATCGAGCTTCCGTAATCGAGTCTATTGAAAAGGTTAACGTGAAACAAAAAGATATTAGCATCAATATGGTTTAATGCAAATGCAGATATTGCCAAAGGATTTCATAAGAACCATTTCACTTGTACCCAGTCGTATCAGTTAAAATGCAACAATTGGCAGGGAGCCCAATTAGAAAAGATTACTTAATAGATTTAAAAATTCCGCATTAGAGAACGAATCGTAACTGCTAAGGAAACATGCATAAGTGAGTTAAGAGATATTTGTCACGAAAGATGAAATACATAACAACACAAAATATACGATGTGCTTCCATGATCGTAAAGAGTTCTTGATTTCTCTATCAAAAGCTTCCGACTTGGCGAAAGAATGGGCAAGTAAATTAAATTATGAATAACAGTAACATGATGCAACGTTTAACATGGAATTAATACGGTAAATACTCCTTGCTAGAGACGGCTAGTACTTTAATATGAAAAGAAATAAAGTATAAATTTGTAAAGCTCAATAAAATAAATTTAGGTATTTTTATGTTAGCCGGGCGCAAGTGGCAAATCGCCAAATACTGTTCCCAACTCCCCATTGTTCATACTGCATTCATTTCATTTAAAGATATATACTTTTCAGTCATCTCATTTAAAATAGATGCATTTCCCTGATTTTATTTAATAGAATATTTAACATGGAAATAAATAAATAAATAAATAAGAAATAATAACATAAACCAAAATATTTTATTTGAAAACCAAAGCATTGTTTCTAATTTACACATGTAAAAAATGAAAACTGCTATTGGCGAAAAAACAAAAGGCTAATGAGGAGATTTGCTCCCGGCTAACATAAAAGTACCGAAATTTAAGTTTTTTCATATTAACATAGTTTAGAATAACAAACTTGAAAAAAAATACAAAAAGTAATGATATCCCAACAAAAAGTTTTCGGTAAAAAAAAAAAAAAAAAAAAAAAAAAAAAAAAAAAAAAGCGCCAAGTTCTCCTTAAAGTTTCGGCCAGAAAAAGTAGTGATATCTGAAGTTCGCACAAGTTAAAAGCCAAACATCCCAAATCTTTCATTGAAAATGGCTTCCTGCGACTTGGCCGTTAATGCCTTCGGGAGAGTTTTTCAAATTTTCAAATATGTACAAATGAGTTACATGCCAACTACATTTTTTGATTATTTTAGCATTTTGTGGCAGAGAGTACAGAAATAAAATACACATTTGAAAAAAAGCATTTAAACAACTGCAGTCTATTTAAATGCTTAGAAGTTAAAAATAACAAAATACTTGTATTCAGGAGATAATATCCCTAATTGCTAAAACATAATTAGTATCAGCTTTTAACAGTTTATAAATGGAATACCTCTTAATGTATGCAAACAAACTATAATAAATGTTCAAACGAAAAAAATCTCTTTCGTCAATACACAAGATTTCAATATTATACAATAAAATATAATGTAACATATTGTGAGATTTGAAGTAAATAAATTTGTTTTATTTCTTGGGTTTTACGTTAATAACTTTAGCTTTAGACCGTACAAAATGGCAACTAAACCACAAGTGGACTAAATCAGGGGTGTCCAACTGTGGCCCGCCGGATACCACTAAAATTTTAAAGAAATAGTCTACAAGTTGAATCGCAGCAATTCGACGATTAGATAAGGCAAAGATAACTGTAAAATTTTAGTGGTATCCGGCGGGCCACAGTTGGACACCCCTGAACTAAATGATCTGTAAATGATTACTAAATGATCTGTAATCAAAACTAATGTTTGTTGAAACTGAATGGTAGCTATCAGAAATCTTTTACTTATAATGTCTTTATGTGAATTTGCCACTTTGCATTTTAATATTACTTTTAATATTTAAATAATTCATAAATGCGTAATTTTCAATCATTAATTTTGAAATGCTGTAGAAAGTATTAACGGCCAAGTCGCAGGAAGCCATTTTCAATGAAAGATTTGGGATGTTTGGCTTTTAACTTGTGCGAACTTCAGATATCACTACTTTTTCTGGCCGAAACTTTAAAGAGAACTTGGCGCTTTTTTTTTTTTTTTTTTACCGAAAACTTTTTGTTGGGATTTAATATTTCTTTTGCCATAACGCCAATTTCACGTACAGGAAAATTCACAGTTTCAAAATTTAGGAGCTGAAAATTATTCTTAAGGAAATTTATGCAATCATGTGTTATTACTATAAAAAAAATTCGACATTTTGAAATAAAAATTGCTTGCTGAAAAATATTGCAAATATTTTTTAATTCGTTATTTCTTCATATTTTCCCCTCTGTTAGGTAATATTTTAAAAGATATTGGACTAATCTTAGATATTTAAAAGCACATAAATTAATGTTTGAATTCCAAATTTATATTATAATTATTATTTATTAATTGTTATTATTATTATTATTATTTATTTTATAATCTTCGATAATCGAGTCACCGCCAAATAGCATATTTACTATATTATTGGAAGTTTTGGTGGCACAGATACGCTTCATGGTACCTAATGGGTTCCAAAATGGCGTTATTTTGCATGACATGGTAACCCGGCTATTGTTGCTTATTTATTAATAAATTGTTTATTTAGTTTTATTTTCTTTTTTACAATTATATAAAATGCTTTGTTCTATAGTTATTAATTAAACTTTTTATTTATTTATTGTTATTTCATTTTTAAATAATGGAAAATAATTTAAATATATTTTTATAATATATGTAACTGGTATTCGAAAACGATGTTTTCGCCAAAATGGCATGAAAAAAATTGCGCCAAACCGGTTACGTATATGATATCTGTGCCTAATAGTCATTTACATTATTGTGAATACTTAGTATCAGAAAACAAATTGAAGAGTATTTGTATACTTTTATTATATGGGCTTCGGCGAGACAGAGAAAGGGCCTTGGCGAGAGAAGTGAACTTTATGTATATTTTCTGGCAACCTATTTACTTTTCGTACACATATAAGCATTTTTTTTTTCAATATTTATGATATTTATTTAATAGGTACTACTTAGTTATCCCGTCGACCAAAAATCTATTGCCAAACTATAAGATTAAATGACATTAATGGTGGATCGTAAATGTCACATTCACTTGACTTGAAGCAAGTTACACGTGTTTACGCTTCAAGTGATTTATATTTCGACGTTTTATTCGTAGTTTTATTAATGTTATACTAATTTATTTGTTCTTTCGTTATTTAAAATAAAAATTATGTCAAGTTGTATAATTTGGCGAGTGGTTTGGCGATTTATATAATTTGGCGAAATTAGTCGACGGGATAACTAAGTAGTACCATTTAATATAAAAAAAAAGAGCTATTTGTCTACTTTTAAATACGAACAGAAATAATTTGTGGTTCTACTTGATTATCCCCTCGACCAAAAAAATATCACCAAACTATAAAATTAAATGCTAATAATGGGTGATGGTACATGTCAAATTTACTTGACATTAAACATTTTACACGTGTTTGTTACATCATCAAGTGATTTTTAATTCGACGTTTTATTTTTAGTAATGTTTTACTAATTTATTTTTTATTTTGTAATTTAAAATAAAAATTATGTCATTTGTATGATTGGGCTAATAGTTTGGCGATTTGTATAATTTGGCGAAATTGTCCGACGGGATAATCAATGGGATTTTAAGCCAAAAAGCCAGAAGAGTGACATAAGCACGAGCAACGCTCACAATAATAGTGTTTAAGTATATGAGCACATTTGGACGTAGAGTTTTATATTTAAATGTAAATTATACAAAAAGTAGTTAACATTATGATTGTTGAGTAAATTATTTAAATTTCAGGTTAAATGTGTGCCCCCACCCACCTATCTCTCGCACATATGATTAAATGATTTAATTTCAAACATCTATAATAATAAAAGATCACGTCGCTCCGTCTGTCTGTCTGTGTGTCTGCGATGGCTAGAGAAATCTATTTCACGTAGAAGTCTGAAAAGTTAAGTAAGGATAGTTCAGGACAGGTTCTGATGCATCTGAGGCTCAGATTTTTAATTTTTTAAGGGCACCTGGTCCTCTTTAAATTTTTATGCACAAAATTGTTAATAACTTGCCCCCCTTTTATCCAATCTTCTCCGTTTTGGGGAAGCTTTCACCATATAATTATTCTCGCCATTCTACTTTCCAGTTATGACCCTGGATTTTTGGGGCCCGATACAGGGCCCCTTGAAGTTTTTGCGCTAATAATTTTTTTAAAAATTGCTTCCTTTTAATCCGATCTTCATTTTTGGGATTCTTTTTCCATTTAGTTATTCTCACGTTTATACATTCCAGTTAAAACCCTGGGGCCCCCTAGGAAATCGCAGGGTTCCTTGAACTTTTTGAGCGCTAAGCATTTTTCACACCCCAATTTTCTCACCTTCTAAGTGCATAATTTTATAGTTAAGTCTTGGATTCTTATTCCTGGACCAACACCCTCATATTTTTATTGGGGCCCTAGGGCCCTTTTTTAAACATTTTCCCAATCTTTTGTGCATTTCTTTAAAATATTATTCTAACGAATAATTCATAGCTTATGCTTAATTTTGACTAATTGAAATTCTAAAGCTCCAAGTACTAAGACATTTTAACATGTTTTCATGTTAGGGCCCTTTTTTAAATATGAGTTGACCCCTTTTGGGGCCCCTATTATAGCTCACTTAAAAATGGTCCGATTCACTAGCTTTTTCTTCTACAACTTCTTAGGTTCTCCAGCTACTAAATGAACGACAAAAAAATTTCTCAGACTTCAGTTACCATCAATTTTGAATATTAATCTCCTTTTTGAGGCCCCTGCTGTGTATTTTTTAAAAATGATCCGAATTTCTTGAAAATTTTTTAACATAGTTCTAGCGTCCTCTGATTACTTTAATAACTACTAACAATATCTTTATACCCAACTACATGCCAGTAAAGCCCCTGGACCTGCCCTTTGAAATTTTTGCCCCCCCCCCTCTTAATACAATCTTCATTTTTGGAACCCTCTTTCCATTTAGTTATTCTCACGTCTGTACATTCCAGTTAAGACACTGGGGACCCTATGGTCCCGTAAGACCCGTTATAGGGCCCTTAAACGTTTTGTGCGCCATGCATATTGCACCAACTAATTTTCTCACCTTCTCTGGGCATAATTTTAAAGTTGAGTTTTCGACTCCTCTTCCAGGACCAACACCCCCATATTTTTATTGGGGCCCTTGGGCCTTTTTCAAAGCATTTACTCAATTTTTTACGCATTTAATTAAAATATTATTCTAACGAATAATTAATACCCTATGCTTAATTTTGACTAACTATAGATCTAAGGAGTTAAGTACAAAGACATTTTAACATGTTTTCATGTTAGGACCCTGCTTTTAACTATCAGTTGGCCCCTTTTTCGGCCCTCTATCATAGCCCCCTTAATAATGGTCGGATTCACTAGCTTTTTTTTTTCTTACAACTTCATAGGTTTACTAACTACTACATGAACGACAAAAAAATTTTCAGTCTTCAGCTACCACAAATTTTGAATATTAATCGCCTTCTTAAGCCCTTGGTGCAGCTACTACAAAAATGATCCAAATTGCTTGCAATTTTCTTTAATATAGTTCTAGCGTTCTCTGATTAATTTAAAAACTACTAAAATGTATCTTTATACCAAACTACATGCCACTTAAGTCCTTGACCCCTTGAAGCTTTTGCACTATAAATTGTCACTAAATTGCTCCTCTTAATCCGATCGTCATTTTCGGAACCATTTTTCCATTTAGTTATTCTCCCGTTTCTATATTCCACTTAAAATCTTGGGGCAACATAGGGATCCGTAGGGCCCTATCCGGAGCCCCTTGAACTTTTTGTGTGCCATGCATTTTTCACCCCCTAATTTTATCACCTTCTCAATGCATAATTTTAAAATTCAGCGTTGGACTCTTCTCCCTTGACCAACACCCTCATATTTTTATTGGTGCCCTGGGGCCCTTTTTTAAGCATTTACTCCATTTTTGCGTATTTCTTTAAAATATTGTTCTAATGATTAATTCCCACCCTATGCTTAATTTTGACTAATTGAAGATCCGAAACGCTAAGTACTAAAACATTTAAACATGTTTTCATGTTATGACCCTGCTCTCAGCTATCAGTTGCACCCTTTTGGGTCACTGTTACAGCTCCCTTAAAAATGGTCCGATTAACAATTTTTTTCTAACAGCTTCTTAGGTTCTCCAGCTACTACATGAACGACAAAAAAAATTTCAGACTTCAACTACCACCAATTTTGAATATTAATCGCCTTCTTGGGACTTTGTTGCAGCTTCTTTAAAAACTATCCGATTCTATTGCATTTTTCTTTAATATAGTTTTAGCGTCTTCCAGGTACTTTAAAACCACTAAAAGATTTTCTTATACCCAACTACAGTTCAGTTAAGATCCTGGCATCCAGAGCCCTGTCTTTCTTTATACCTTAGCTACCACCTTTTTCGAACATTAATCATCTTTTTCAGCGTCAATTTACGTCTACACACTACAGCCGTAAATTAAAAATCGCGTTTCTTTAAAGATAACTTTAGATAAGGGATTTCATCCATTTATTAAATATCGTGTTAATGTTAAAAGTAATTCATGAAATTTACAAGGGACGGGGGCATCTTCCACCGCTTGGAGACGCATTCTTTCCTCGAGTTCTAAGGCCCAATTTCAACGAGATTTGGTTCATTCAACTTAGATTACAATTCAGCTATTCTCTGTATTATGAAATTTTATTCTTAGATTTCAGTTACCAACATTTTCTAACATTAATGATGCATTCTTTTTTTTTTATTCTATTGACTTGATTACTACGAGGGTTGGCTCACTCAACTTGGTTTTCAATTGTCTCCGGCACGTGCGGGACACTTCCGAAACTGCTGCCATACGTAGTGAGGACCCAGGTTACTGGTTCTTTCGGAAAGAAGTTTGTTGGGAATACACTAGACGCTACGGATGGCAATGGGGACGCCGAAATTAGGTTCATTTAAAAGAATTTCAAAAGATATAAAATCATACAAACTTGAGTTTTGTTTAAGGTTATTATTCACAAACCCCGGGCAACGCCGGGCGGGTCTGCTAGTTCTATATAAATCCACAGTTTGGAAGCCAGAAATGTGAAACGTTCCGTACAGTCGTGGAAAAAAAATGTAAACACCCCCTACTAACTCCTCAACAAATTATCGTAGACGAAAGTTACTGGTACCGAACGATTGGAAATAAAGTCTACTTTTAAATGACGTATATAAAATTTGCTTAGGGGGGCATCTACATATTAAAACAAATCCAAACTTCATTTTTTTCAATGGTAATACCCAATTTTAACGAGATATTTCAAATCTTTGGTTCAAACTATGCCTAGACACCAAATTTCAAGTCATTTGAATGATAAGTTTTTGAATTATAAACATTCAAAATTTAGTGTTTCTAATGCTAAATTACAATTCATATTTTTATTTATAACTTCAGAAATTATGATCCTAATGTTCTAATTTTTTGTGTAGCAATAATACTAATATACCCAACATAAATGCGTTTAATTTGCAATTTTTATAATTTTCTGATATGAATTATGAAATTAATATTAAAAAAAATTATGAATTGAAAAATACAATTTTTTTTTATGGATTCAGATTTATTAAGTCCTGCTTTATGGAAATCCAAAATTTCACATTTCTTTTCCAAGTAGTTCTCAAATTATGCTTAAAAAATGGCAAAATGATGGTTTAAGGGGCCGTCTATTATAGAAGTGACTAAATATTTTGAAATTTCTTATAGTCCAGGCAATAGAGACCGTATAGGGGCTCTACCAAGCAAAATTCATGGAAGTTCTGGAAAAAGGCTTACTATATGTTTTTTGGGTCGCTGAATCCGAATTTTTAGCTTCCCACCAAAATTTCCTCCGGCAACCCCCCCGCCCCTCAAAGTTTGGTAAAAAGGCCTCCAAAAAAAGTTTTTATTAAAAAAAATTGTTTATTGTTTTAGGGAAAAAGTATCTAGAAATTCAGAAAGTAGACAAAATTTGCAACAAATTAGATATATGACATTATGACTTAGGATGAAGGGGAAGGGGGGATCTGCCTCGGAACATGCGCGCGGTGCTGCGTGAACTAAGTTGTGCAATTCCACTTAACCACTCACATGTTTACATTCGCCCTCCCATCTCCCCTCCGAACTTTCTCTATAAGGTTTACTTTAATTTTTTTTGGTCGCTGAATCTCAATTTTTAACTTCCCCCGAAAATTCCCCCCCCCGAACCCCCCTCAAATAGTTGTTTTTAACTTAAATTTCTTATTGTTTTAGGGGAAAAGCATTACGAAATTCAGAAACTAGACAAAATTTGCAACAAATAGGATATATGATATTATGACGTAGGATGAACGGGGAGGGGGAGGGCTGCCTCTGAACATACACTGCGGCGCTACGTGCACTAAGTTACGAAGTCCAGGCAATAGGGGATTTTACCTGGCAAAATTAATACTAGTTCTGGATTTCGACTCAGTTTATGTTTTTTGGGTAGCTGAATCCGAATTTGTAACTTCCCACCAAAATTTCAGCCGGCAACGCCCCAAAAATTGATTTTTTGAAAAAATTTGGTTTTTGAGAAAAACGCGCGGGGAATGTTCCGAGGCAGCCCCCTCTCTCCCCGTTTATCCTACGTCATAATGTCATACATCCTATTTGTTGCAAATTTTGTCTAGTTTCTGAATTTTGTAATGATTTTCCCCGAAAACAATAAGAAATTTAAGTTAATAACAACTATTTTGGGGGGTGGTTTCGGAGGGGGGGAGGGGGAATTTGGGGGGTAAGTTAAAAATTCGGATTCAGCGACCCAAAAAATTTAAAGTAAACCTTATAAGGAAAGTTCGGAGGGCGATGGGAGGGCGAATGTAAACGTGTGAGTTGTTAAGTGGAATTGCGCAACTTAGTCCACGCAGCACCGCACGCATGTTCCGAGGCAGATCCCCCCTTCCCCTTCATCCTAAGTCATAATGTCATATATCTAATTTGTTGCAAATTTTGTCTACTTTCTGAATTTCTAGATACTTTTCCCCTAAAACCATTAAAAAATTGATTTTTTTAATAAAAACTTTTTTTGGGGGGGCTTTTTACCAAAATTTAGGGAGGTTGCCGGGGGAAATTTTGGTGGGAAGTTACAAATTCGGATTCAGCGACCCAAAAAACATAAAGTAAGCCGATTTCCAGATCTACCATTAATTTTGCTAAGCAAAATTCCCTATTGCCTGGACTATTATGCTATCTTGTAACCTAACAGGTTTAATAGACTGCTTAAGGTGCCTTGATCAAGAAGGGAGCTCTCTCGGTTAACATTCGAGTACCGAACTTCAATTTGGATACAGCCCTCAAAATATGCTCGTTTTAAAATAATTAATTTCTCGGAAACTTATGGTACGAATTGCATAAAAATTTCTTTTTAGACTAATTGAAGGGTGTAGAGTACATTTGTGCTGTCAGAATTATATACTGCTATTGGAAAAAAACAAAGTTATGGTTCGTTTTAATATTTATAGATGGCCCCCAAAGCAAATTTTATATACATCATTTAAAAGTAGACTTTTTTCCAATCGTTCGGTACCAGTAACTTTCTTCTACGATAATTTGTTGAGCAGTTAGTAGGGGGTGTTTACTTTTTTTTTTCCACGACTGTACATGTGCATTAAAACACAGCCGCGGCAACTAAAGTAATCCGGAATCGGAATAATTTATAGTTAATTTTTAATTAATAAAAAAACCCCAATTTAACAGCAATTTCCTATCACATTTTTCGTTATAGCAGTTGCCAACAATAAAAATTCACAATAAAATACTTACCACAACAATTACTTTTCTATTGCAAGATTTCCACGTGGAAAATGAAAAGGAAATAAATAGTTTGACGATTTTTTTTAAAATTAATATTACGTCATATTGGAAATATAATGGGCGTCAGTAGGTGAATATATAACGTCAGATGAGTTTTAAAAAACGTATTAAAACATGGAAAAAAAAACGATTATGGAAATAGTGACCCATTTTAAGTGTTATAAAAAATATTTATATACTTAATATTTACTTCAATCAGTGTGACTTTTTCAAATATATCATCATTTATACAAAACAGGAATAAGAAAATTCTCTTACCTGTTTTCTCGGTAACGCTACCCCAGTCCCGTCACCCGTATATACGTCGATATCTTCCTTCACACAGTCGCTGAACATACTCACAAATTAGGCTAGAGTGTATAGAAAGAAAATAGGTATTGAATTATTGTGTATGTGTATTATTCACTGTAGATTTATGGATAAAATTATTCCTTCAAATCTTGAATGAAATTCTTTAATAAAATTCCGGAGTATCATATATTTAAGCACCGAGATATTATAACTTCTCGGCATATCTTTGAAACAACAACTACATGTAACAGCGGCGAAAAGGAGACTGATACAATATATTAACCCGGGAGAACTCGCTAGTGAGAATGCCCAATTGCTTTTCTTTTACTTTACATTCATATAATATCAACTGTTTTTGGTTGGCTTAGTACTTTTATTCACAAAAGAGGTAAAATAATTGAAAAACATTTTGAAATTTTAATTAAAATGAAAAATGATTTAAATAAGAGTCTTAAAAAAGTACGACTGTGGGAGAAAATCTCATGCAGCGAGTTCTCCCGGGTTAAAAGAGTTAAAAGAAAGGAGTTCAAAGTCTTAAGTCCTTGACGTCAAAATAACTTCAACACGTGCAGTGTAGGTGTATGGCAAAGAAGGCGAGGTAACCGCAAGAATTCACATCTTGTTGAAGCTGAGAAAGTTTTGAATCTTGAATAATAGAAAATGATTTCTGGTTTTTCACTTTCAGGGTTTATATAGTCCAACATTAACATTTTGAGGTTTTCTGAATTTGTTTTCGCCATTTTTAAATCTATTCCATATATATATATGTGTGTGTGTATGCGTGTGTATTAGAATTTTCAAAAAGGTTTAGGTCCCTAGAGCTCATTCTTAGAGAAGAACTGAAATGAAGATGGATTTACAGCTTTTTTTTATTATTATTGTTTGTTTCATACTATATGTTTAATTTTGAAATTAATTTTTCAAAACAAAAACATTCTTAAAATTCCGGGCAACGCCGGGTACTTTAGCTATAGTATGTTAATAAATCTAAGATATAGTCGAAGTTTAATGGCAGCATTCAGTGTAAAAGAAAATGTGTTTATCAGACCAAACCTGCATCTGTCTGGTCTGATTGGGTAGTTTATCATCATTGTCTTATTTTAATATGGATGAAAAGGCAAATGATAATCGTTTCGGTTAAACGGAAGTTAAGCGAATAATTCAAAGTACACCTACATATAGAAACAAGTGGAAAAAGAAATTAAAGAGCGAAGCAACAAGGTGTGAGCGGATAGGTGGACGATTCATTGTTGAGAATAAAAGTGAAAGTAACAGTTTTTTTTTTTTTTTTTTTTTTTCTGTTCATCAGCGTGCAGATTGAATAAACCTTTGGCAAGCACGCAATACCATAATCTAAATCTGTTTTTTTATCAGTTCCATTGTCAGATGCAGGTGGTAATGTTCCTTCTGAATGATATGAAATCTTCTCCCGGATATAGCAGATAAAAAGGCATTTTTTCTGTTTCATTAATGTTTGAAGAACATCCTTATATTTTTAATATTTTCATATCACGAAGGGAAATCAAAAAATATGTTATGCACGATGGGGAATTTTATGTTTTTTCAAAAACGAAAATAAATCTCTTATTTTTATACTTATTTTATGCCATTATTTTATATTAGATGACGAAACAGTAGACAGCGGTTTATCCAATGTACGCTGCTATATTTCAGAGAGATTTAAAAAAAGATGGAAAAATCTTTAAGCGGGTGTAGACAGGGACTGACTAACCACATTGAATTTATACTCATCTAAAGGAATATATATTTATTAAATAATCCTAAAGATATTTTAAGAACTAATATTTTTTAGATTTTAGGGATCCCCTTCACTGAAAAAAATGAAGTACCGTATATACTCTCGTGTAAGTCGAGGAATTTCTGAGAATTTTCGGCAAGCAAATTGGGGGGCTTGACTTATACGCGAGTCAATTAAAAAAGAAAAAAAATTCAATTACTGCAAAATTCTGGCTTTTTATGTGTATGAATGATAAAATAAACAAATAATAATAATTTATCATTAAAAAAATTTCAATGATTTGTTTTTGTTTACTTACTACTTTTTCGCATTAGCAAGTGAAATCTGGTTTGATTTTATACAAACTTGAAGTAAAAAGTTAGGGGTCGACTTATACGCGGGTTTTTGATTTTTTGCAGAACTTGCATTCGAAAGTTAGGGGGTCGACTTATACGCGAGTATATACGGTATTCAAAAATGAGTAAATCGATATACTCGTATCGAATTGGGTATGTTTGGATCAAAAATGAACATATGTTTTCTCCTTATTGATACATCACATGTTATCAAACCCAAACAAAACGATAATGTTGTACTCTGTAATGGTTTATTTCATTCATAGGCGGCATAAAAGATGTTTATTAATGCAAATATTAAATTATGTACAATATTTTAAAATAATGTAAAAGTGTTTGCAAATAATGATCTGGTCCAGATTTCATGATGTCATGAAAATATTCGATTGGGTATCTTGGTAACAATTTTGCTATTTTGTTAATATATAATCAATAAAATGTTTATTGTTAAATTTTTGAGCGGGAAATAAATGTCAGTATATTTTTTTCTTTATTTGTAGGTCCAAGGGGTGCGGTAAATAACAATTTCTATTTGAATTTAACCCGTGGAATCTAAAATGAGTACATGTGTTTCTCAATTTTGAATACATTTGGATCGGAGCTATTTTGAATATGTGACGTATTTAAAATTGAGTACTTTTTACTCAATTCTGAGAACCCTTTTTTTTCTGTGTTAAAGTAGCGTCCCGGGGCACTGGACTCATTTGCCTTTTTTTATAGCCAGGCTCTGACTGTAGAGGTTATTTGTACTGATGGCGATAGCTAGTACACTGTAAAAAAAAAATACTGCCAGTTTTCCGGTAGGAATCGGAAAAATAGTTGCCCTTATCGTACCGGAATAATTTCCGAACCAGCTCGGAATAAAATCCGTAAAAATAAAGAAATAGCTAGTAAAACGGTAAAACGGTATTTTACGGATTTTATTCCGAGCTGGGTTGGAAATTATTCCGCTACGATAAGGGCAACTATTTTTCCGATTCCTACCGGAAAACTGGCGTTATTTTTTTTTTTTTTTTTTTACAGTGTACACTATTGAAACTAATCTGCAATTATTCGATTCATTTTTCATGCTTAAAACGCGATTTTAATTATCAATAATGAAGACATTTTATGGCGCTCTGAAAAAAATATTTTTCTCCGCTCAGCAATGCGAAACTTTCTCAGGCATTTTCTCTCATTTTTATACAGAAAAGCATGTTACTTGTAGGCAAAATTCTTCAAGGGATTTGTACAGATTTTCTTTTTCTCTATAAATGTATTGCATCTTGAGTTATAAGCCATTATGTCTGAGGATGGCAGTTTATCTCCCTTTCCTGGCACTACTGCGCCCACAAATTCGATTCAAAACAAAAATACCAATATTAACAGCTTTTAGTGAAAATTTTTCTACCTTTACCGAAAAACTGAAAAAACCGTTCGATTATATGATTTCTGAATAAGAGAAACTGCCAATTCGATACATGTGTGAACAAAAATGAATTTAAGAAATGTGTCAGAAAGTAGCAAGTTTCGATTTGAGAAAAAACTTAAGGCTGTACTCAAATCCAAAAGAGCAACTTTAAGACATAAGTTTTATTTTATTTTTGGTCGGAAATGCATGAAACTAGGAGGTTTTGTTGTTCAGAAACTGTGTAATCGAGCTGTTTTTTCCGTTTTTTTTTTTTTTTTTTTTCACGAACGCAATAGATCTTTTAGAAAATTGTGTCAAAAATTTTAGAACATCCTTAAGCCATCTTGTTTATTGTTAACGTTATAAACAAAAACCCACGTTGAGATTCGTGAGAGGCACTATGTATTTTTCGTTCAATAAATGCATTGCGACCCTGTTATTTTTTTTTTTTCTTTTTACACTTTCTTTCTTATAGTTTGTTTTACCCCACTGTAAAATTTGTTCCATTTCTCTTTGAAATACCCTGTATAAACATACTTTAAGGGTGTTCTCAAATCCAAAAGGGCAACTTTCTGACATAAGTTTTAATTTATTTTTGTTCGGAAATGCATGAAACTAGCAGGTGGTGTTGTTCAGGAACTAAGTAATCGAGCTATTTTTTCCGTTTTTTTGCAAACCCAATAGATCTTTAAGAAAATAGTGTCAAAGTTGACGTTTTGAACCGAAGTTCCCGAAGAAAGCAGAAAAACCAGTCCGTGAAGAGCAAAAATCGTGTTTGTCACGTGATCAAAAACGCTTATAACTCAATAGGTAACTGATTGATCAAAAAATGGAAAAAAAAGTTCAATTCCAAATCGCTTCCATGGCCAGGCTTTCCAATTTTATATCTTTCCGCTAAAAAATGAATTTGTAAATGTGTCAAAACGTTTTGCACTTGTTGAGCAGAGCAGTTAAGAACAGCTTTTAAGCTGATGGTATGCCCCAGTTTAATTCTGCACTTTCTGAAGAAAAAGACCGATGTTCTTTTCACGTTTTGTGAAAAAAGTTGATATAGTGATTTTCATTTATTTTTAACTCAGGCTATCAAAGCCTGGAGCTAATGCGCCCGCAGGTTCTGTATGTATGTACTGTACACTATATGGCCAAAGGTGACCGGCCACTTGCGATTTTAGACGATTTGTTAAATATCTAGAAAAATACATGAGGAATTAACCTGAAACTGCAGGTGTGTAAACAGTATAGTATAGATCATATATTTCCGCGAAGATTTTTCCTCGAAATCCCATAGGGAACCGTCAACAAATTAAAAAAGAACGAATATCTCTTGGATAGCCCTGTAAAAACTAATGCAGGAAAAGCGTTCAAACACGAAATTATTAATAAGTGGCTTATTTTAATATACTGTGTTCATTTTTATGAGGATAGCATGTATACTGGTAGAGAAATTAAGGTTTTTATAAAAACAGTCCCAAATTTCGCCAAGTTTTTTGCTTATAATTTGCAGAATTCTTAATATAAAAAAAAGTTATTTTCAGAAAATATGACAAACAACATTGTACACAATACTCTGCAATCAGAATTAAAAAATAATAAAAACTGGATGAAAAATGAGCAGGCTTACAAAAAAAGTTTCACTGCGCATGCGTGAATGCAATCAAAATATAATGTGCATAATGTATTAGCTAAGTATATAGAGCAACTTTTGTGAAAGTCTCAAAATCATAGCTTAAAAATTCTGAAAATTATCGTCCATAGAATAAGCTCGAAATCCGTTGTTCCCAAAAGGAAGCAAAAAGACGAGGGGTTGTATCCAAATATAATAGTACGTGCAATATTGTGTAAGTTATCTTGGCACTAATCAACAGATATTTGATACAACCCGTTATATTTTTTGCTCCTTTTTGAGAACAACGTTATTCGAGCTTATTCTATCGACGATAATTTGCAGAATTTTTAAGCTCTAATTTTGAGACTTTCACAAAAGTTGCTCTATACACGTAGCTAATACATTATGCATATTATAATTTGATTGGATTCGCGCATGCGCAGTGAAACAGTTTTTAGTAAACCTGCTCATTTTTCATCCAATTTTTATTATTTTTTAATTTTGATTGCAGAGTATTGGGTACAATGTTGTTTGTCATATTTTCTGAAAAGAACTTTTTTTTATATTAAGAACTGTGCAAATTATAAACAAAAAACTTGGCGAAATTTGGAACTGTTTTTATAAAAACCTCAATTTCTCTACGAGTATACATGCTATCCTCATAAAAATGAACACAGTATATTAAATTAAGCCACTTATTAATAATCTGGTGTTTGAATGCTTTTCCTACATTAGTTTTTACAGGGTTATCCAAAAGATATTCGTTTTTATTTAATTTGTTGACGGTCCCCTGTGGGGTTTCGGGAAAAAATCTTCGCGGAAATATATGACCTATACTATATTGTTTACACACCTGCAGTTTCAGGTTAATTCCTCATGTCTTTTTTTAGATATTTAACAAATCGTCTAAAATAGCAAGTGACCTTTGGCCATATAGTGTATATGTATGTATGTACTTATGTATGTAATTAACGCGATAACTCTTGATAGAAATATCCAATTTTCTTTATTTTTTTTTTCTAGTTTCATTCTGATAAGGCACTGCCCTCATTAGTTTTGGGGGTTCGTTGGTTACGTATAAAAGGAAGAGTGGGTGGCTAATCCTCACCTTAACTTAGATAAATGAGTTTTTCATGCAGAATTATCAGATTTGCTTAAAAATTGGTATACCGGTTCATTCTGAAAAGGCGTTTCCCTTATTAGATTTCAAAGTTCATTGTTTAAGTATAAAGGGGGGAGCTGGAGGTTAATACCTCCTTAATTTAGATAAATAGGTTTTTCTATCCGATTCGCTTCAAATTTGGCATACCGGTTTATTCTGATAAGGCGCATCCCTGATGAGATTTGGAGGCTCATGGATTAAGTATAAAGATGGGAAAGGGGGGGGGGGGGTAATCCCAACCTTAATTTATTTTTCGAGGGGCACTATTCTTTGAAATAAGAGTATAATATACTCTTATTTCAAATATTCTCAATGTCATCAGTTTATCTGGGCACTTTCCTTTTTATTTTTTATTTAATTGAATCGTTGCAGAAAAAAATTGGTTGGAGCGTTGTCGGTTCGCACAGTCGTTGATTTAAAGTGAAACGGCTGTGATAGCAAGTCACTTTTGGGATATATATATATATATATATATATAATATATATATTTTTTTTTTCTACCCTACTTTAAAGTTTGGCCCATTTCTCTTTGAAATACTCTGTATACACTGTAAAAAAAACCATTGTAGATTTGCCGGCACAAACTGCTGGCGTCCGAATTGCCAGCACATTGTGCTGTTAATTTTATGCAACTACTGTATTTTTCATGTTTATATAGTCAAGAAACCAAAGAAAGATCATAATTCGACTGTGATCGAGTTTGAGCGCGAGATGAACAGTACACTGTAAAAAAAAAAAAAAAAAAAAAAAAAAAATATCCGCGAAATTGACAGGAAAAAACGATCAATTTTGGCGCCTGTGGAAAACCGTTTAATTTACAGGAAATATCTATAATTTTTCATTAAAACAGTTTTTTTCTGTAAAAAATATAGATTTTACCTGTAAAAATTACAAAAACCAGCTTTTTTTCTGTAAAAGATACAGTCGTTTTCTGTAAAAATTACGGGTTTTTTTTACAGTGTACTTTGTAACTAAAAATGTAGGTATTTTTTTTTCAGTGTAAGCATACTTTAATCTGATGGTATACCCCGTTTAATTCTGCACTTTGGCAGAAAAACACCGATTTTCTTTTGATATTTTGGGGGAAAGTTGATATGGGGATTTACATTTAGATTTTTTATGTTTAATTGATCATTACAGAAAAAAAATGGGTGGGCTTTGTCCGAACGCATGGCCGTTGATTTAAAGTAAAACGTCTATGGACGCTTTTAGGATTTTGGATTGAAATGAAAACGAGAGCTGCGTTATTAGCTGCGTACCAAATTTTATTTTAACATAAAACAAACATTGATCGGTACGTGATGTTTATTTCGACTAGTATTCGACGACCATTTTATTTAACGTTTGCCTGTCATATGAGAAGTAAGAGACATTAGGGATAATATCAACATCGATATGCCTGGTAAACGTACATTCTACAATTGATCGTCGAACAGAACCAAAAACACTGGTTTAAGTGTGTTTCAGTGTATAACACGTGTATAATAATGATAGTTACAGTAAACATCCCCTAATCCGGCACGACTTTCGGAAAATATAAGTATTGTTTAATCACTCTTGATGTTTATAATAATCTGATAGAACTTCAGAATGAGGAGTGAAACAGGAAACTTTGAAAAAGTTATGGCGTAAACTTTGGTCTGAAGTTGTTGAAATAAATAAAAGGCAGACATAAAGGCGTGGATCGAATTGAGTATATTTGATATTAACAAGAACAATTACACAAACATACTGAAAGAAAACAGAAAATTTACAGGTATTTATAGATTTTGCAAGGCCCATGTTGGGGAATATGCGGCCGTGAAAGAAAGCTACATTAAACAACCAATCACAAGAAACATAGTTGTACAAAAAGAAATTAATAAGAATTTAATGTAATGCTATGATTATTTTCAACACCCGCCCATAATCTAGCATTACATCAGAAAACAAAGAAATTTCTTGAAATCAATCATTAATAATAATATGACACAATTTAAACATTACTTGTACAAACAACAAAGAAATAATAGTTCATAAAATTTAACTTTAGGTAATGTAAATAAATCAGCAATAATCAGCCTTTGTAATAAATCAGCCTTTGTAAATAAATCAGCAATTTGCATATTCGTAGGAACATATTCAATTTTGATGTTATTTTCTTTTATAATATTGCGAACAAATTTCAATTTGATATCAATGTGTTTCATTCTACCATAATTACTCTCATTACTGATACATTTTATACATGATTGATTATCCTCAAAAATTACTAAATCCTTAATATTTACAATTTCACTAGCAATATTTTTAAACCATAACAAGTCTTGCAAACTTTTAGTTAAAGCAATGACTTCAGCTTCAGTTGACGATAAAGCAACTGATTTTTGTTCATTACAACACCACAGAACAGGCATGTTACAAAACATTAAAATATAACCTGTTACTGATTTGCGGTCATTTGTGTTAGCCCCCCAATCAGCATCAACATACATGGATATTTTAAAATCAGAATTTTGCTTTTTATGCACAAGTTTTAAAGACAATGTTTCTTTTAAATATCTTAAGATTTTCTTAAGTGCTTTCCATGCAATTTCAGTAGGATTTTCTTGCAATTGACTTAAACAGTTAATAGCATACAAAATATCAGGTCGAGAAATATAAGCTAAATATAATAAACAACCTACAAGTTCACGATATGGGCCATTAAAAGGTTTACCATTTTTGAAATCAGACGGGGTGGACTTAGGAGAAATAGGAATGTCACTGGGTTTACAATCTAGCATATTAAACTTACTTAACAATTTAATTATGTAAGACTCTTGATCCATTATTAAACTATCAGAATTGAATTTCATTTGAATACCTAGAAATTCTGAAACACTTTCCGATTTTGACATATGAAACTCTTTATATAATAGGGAAATGACTACATTAGTTTCATTTACATCTGAACCGGCAATTAACATATCATCTACATACAAAGCAATAATTATTTTATGATCATTATTATACCGAATAAAAATACAAGGTTCATTATCACAAGATTTAAAATTTAACTTTGAAATAAATTCATGAAACCTTTCAAACCATTGTCGTGGGGCTTGTTTTAGACCATATAAACTTCTTTTAAGTTTACACTTTCGCCCACTTTTATCATCATAGCCTTGCGGCTGATCCATAAAAACAAGTTCATTTAACTTACCATTCAGGAACGCTGTTTTAACATCTAACACAAATGCATATAAGTCTTCATTTAAAATCAAAAGAAGAACCAAACGTAAAGCTGGCATACTTATTACAGGGGAAAAGGTTTCACTATAGTCTAGCCCTTCTTTTTGCATAAATCCACGAGCTACGAGTCTCGCCTTATGTCGACCATCTCTTTTGATGGTAAATACTCATTTGCAGGAAATAGGTCGTTTGTCAGGTGGTAATTTTTCAAGATCGCAGACATCGTTGATTTTCATACTTTCAATCTCCGCGTCCATAGCTTCTTTCCACAAGCGTTGTTCATCACTAGGGAGGGATTTGATATCATCAAACGTTAATGTTTCTTGTTGGCAAAGTAATGCTTCGTAAACTTCAGGATCTGGATACCGTACAGGTTGCTTTTTAAATCTTTCAGATTTTCTTGTTTTGTCTTCTTTCTCTTCAGGATCATCTAATTCATCACTCGTATTTTCTAGAACATCTGGATCAATTTCATTATCGACTGGTTCTGAATTTTCTAGAATGTATTGTTTCGACTGAACATTTTCCTTTTCCTCTTCATCGAATTTCACATTTCTTGATACAGTTATGCGTTTCGTTTCAGGATCTAGTAATCTATATCCCATTGAAGAATAACCAATGAAGATCATTTGTTTAGACCTATCGTCAAGCTTCTTTCGATGAACGGAAGGAATTAACATGTAAGCACTGCATCCAAAAACACGTATGTGCTTGAAATCGGCTTCTTCTCCATATTTCAGGAAGTACGGAGTTTTGTTCATAATAGTGCTGCTTGGCATTCGGTTTTTCAAGTAAGCTGCTGAAAGGATAGCTTGACCCCAAAAAGTCTTTGGTAAATTTGATTCAGCAATCAAAGCACGCCCTATATTCAGAAGTGACCTATTGCAGCGTTCAGCTACTCCATTCAAAGATTGCGTGTATGGAGGAGCGGGATCGATCACTATACCAAGATCTCTAGTAAAATTCCCTAAATCATTAGAAAAATATTCCTTCCCGTTATCACATCTAATTTTCTTCACTGTAGGGTTCGATTTTAAGAACATTTTTAATTCTTCTGAGACTTCACTTTTATGTTTCAGTAAACGTACTTCAGTAAAACGAGAAAAATCATCGATAGGAGTCATAAAATAGCACTCGCCAGAAAAAGTCGTCGGAAAAATAGATCCACAAATGTCACTATGAATCAAAGTCATTGGCTTGGTTTCTCTTTTTCTTGGTCCTCTTCCCATTGGTGTTGCACCCTGTTCTGCCCGAGCACAAATATCACAAAAAGAATCAGGTACCGGAAGCTTCATATCTTTCAATACTTTGTCACTCGGATGACCAAGTCTGCGATGCCAGATATCACAATGATTTTCCTTTGAAGTAAGAACGGTTTCGTAAACAGGGACAAAGTCACTTACGTATTGTCCATTCAAATCACGTTCACCAAAGTAAAAACGGTTTCTCCCTTTTTCGATAAATACTTTTTGATTCTTGAAAATAACTGTATAATTTGCACTTTCAATTTTCCTAACGGAAATGAGTTGCCCGTTTAAGTCTGGAACATAAAGCACATCCTTTAAAGTAATTTCCATTCCATTTGACAGTTTTCCATTAATATTTCCAATACCTTTGATTTCAAGATTCGTTGTTTTCGATGCACATTTAATAGTTCCTGAAGAAGGTACTTAAAATGCGAAATAATTCACATTAGAACACATATGGGAAGTTGCTCGGAATCTACTATAAATTCATTCTTTTTAATGCTTCCAGCAACGAAAGAAACAGCTGAAGAGGCAAATTTTTCTTCATTTGAATTTTTAACAGCTTTACAGTTACGTTTCATGTGTCCGGATTTTCCACAAGAATGGCAAGTAATTTTCTTTCTACAATATTTCGCTGTATGCCCTTTAGAGTTGCAAATTTTGCAAAAGAATTCTTTGCGAGTCGACACAAATGCAGTATTATCATGAGCAGCCTTAGTATATACTTTTTCTTTCTTTGAATCCAAAAGAAGTGCTTCAGCATCTAATAATCTTTGTGTCACGAAATCTAATGTCAAAACAGAATTCGGTTGGTTTTCTAAAGCAATCTTAACATTTTCAAATTCCTGAGGCAATGACATCAAAATATAAACAATAGTATCCGTTTCATTAACTTCTGCCCAGACAGCTTAAGATCCGAAATTAATTTATTTATTTCATCAATGTGATTTCTCATAGAAACTGTACAATCTTTCTTAATCGTTGCCAATCTTTTCCGAATTAAAATTTGATTCACTGCACGCTTTGTATCATAAGTGCGTTCTAATTTATTCCAAATTTTATGAGCTGTATTTTCATCTTGAAGTGACGCAAGAACATTATCACTTAATAATGATAATAATAAAGCGTAAGCCTTTTTTGCTTTCACGACATCGGCGGCATTGTCTGGAGCCGCTTCATTTTCCAGGAATTTTTCCAATTCCTTAGCAGCAAAAATTGCCGTTACTCTTCGTTTCCATACCGAAAAAACTTTTCATTACCTTCAAAAAGAGGGATGCCCTAAACATCTTTTGAAGAATCCATTCTGCTCAATAAAATATATAAAAAGAAAGATAAAATCTTTTTCACTCAAAATCCCAGCAGAAATGAAAAACAGAAAGATAACGGCATCAGTATGTCTCGCAGCTCATTTCAACACTTGCTAGAACCAACGCTCTGCTGTTGAAATAAATAAAAGGCAGACATAAAGGCGTGGATCGAATTGAGTATATCTGATATTAACAAGAACAATTACACAAACATACTGAAAGAAAACAGAAAATTTACAGGTATTTATAGATTTTGCAAGGCCCATGTTGGGGAATTGGCGGCCGTGAAAGAAAGCTACATTAAACAACCCATCACAAGAAACATAGTTGTACAAAAAGAAATTAATAAGAATTCAATGTAATGCTATGATTATTTTCAACAGAAGTAATGGACAAAAATGTTGAAGTTACTGAAAGCGATACAGTTGACGATGAACTAGAAAATGCTTTAGGTTGTTTGCCTTTAGAGAACCTCATGTCGCAACTGAATCGGAAAGAAGTGAAAGACTGAGTTGAAGCAGATTTTGATAAGTCGACAGAGGAAATTTTGACAGATGAGGCCATCATTCAGAGTGTTATAATCCCAACAGCGCCCAAAGACATTGACTCTGATGAAGACGATGTGGACGCGACAAACATGAGTTGGAATCAAGCAGTTGATGTTTTGAATAGATTTACCAATTTTTCTGAGAGCAGCATTTCGTTCAACGATGCGGAAATTATGATGTCTAAATCATACGAAATGACTTCCTAAAAAAAGAAGAAAGAAAACTACTACAAAACAAACTGATATTCGTGATTTGTTTAAGATGGCTTCTACGACTAGGCCTACAGTGCACGTTTTCATTTTATAATCATGTACATATGTTGCCCTTTCCATTATTAAGTTGTTTTTTTTCTGTTCAAGCTGTTTAAAGTATAAAAAACCTTCTTTACTGTCATTTTTTGTTTCATTCTAAATTCTACAAGTTTTTCCCAGCATTCATCCTGTAATCCGGAAAATTTCGTAATCCGGCATGCTTCAAGTCCGAAACGTGCCGAATTAGAGGAAGTCAACTGTACTATATTTCTGTTATATTATTATGACATAATGGTAACAGATTATGTCATAATGCCATCACGTTCAGAGTTTGAAATTCTCAAGTTCGGGTTTGGGATAAGGAATTAAGAGTGGGAAGTAAGAGCCGTTTTCTATTGAAATTTTTTATAAAGATAGATTTTGGTTTTAGACACTGGATCTATAATCGAAGGGTCGTCTATCGCACACACAAGTCAGCCACATTTATTTTATACATTTTTTTTATACAAATGTTATGTAAAATACCAAAATAACTCAATTTATTACCTCTGTCTAAAGAATTAATATACTTACAACTTATGAATAACCATTCTTCATTTGCCTTCAGGCATTATCAAAATAAAAACAATGATTACGGCATCAAACATTTTCAATCAAGGAAATGCAAACGCAGAAGCTTGCACCTAAATTGCACTTGGCAGCATGTCAAAAGTGAATTAAGCCAAATTTAAAATACTAAGAAGTCTATCATTGTCTTAAATATTCAAGAATTACTCGCTATTCAATGACAGAAGAAAAAAACTAACTACTTAAAAAAAATTACTGCATTTCAAGAGAGAAACAAAATTAATGTGTTAGTACGTACTTCCAATTTTATTTTTACATTAGGCTTCGAAATGGAATCGAACTGACTCCTGTGCACGGGTCGGGTTCTAGCCAAACACAAACTCCGAAATTCCTTTATAAATTCAACCCGACCCGAACTTGATACTCTTCAATCAATACCTCAGATATTCATAACTCCCGAACCCAAACTGAAAGAAAATTAATCTATATTTTAAAACATTTATGGAAAAATAGTCAACACTTTTTAGCTCACAGTCTATCAAAGCCTGGGAGCTAATGTGCCCGCGGTTCTGTCTGTATGCATGTACGTATGTATGTACGTAAAGCGATAACTCTTGATAGAAACATCTGATTTGCTTCAATTTTTTTTCTAGGTTTATTCTAATAAGGCACTTTCCTGATTAGTTTTGGGGGTTCATTGGTTAAGTATAAAGCGGGGAACGGGGACCTAATCCCCCCTTAACTTAGATAAATGGGTTTATCATGCAGAATTATCAGATTTTATTCCAATTTGGTATAACGGTTAATTCTGATAAGGCGCTTCCCTGATTAGATTTGAAGGTTCACTGTTTAAGTCTAAAGGGGGAACGGGGGAGGGGGATAATACCCCCCTTAATTTAGATAAATGGGTTTTTTATCCGATTTCCTTCAAATTTGGTATACCGGTTTATTGTGATAGATTTGGAAGTTCATTGGTTAAATATAAAGGAGCGAACGGGGGGGCTAATACCCCTTAATTTAGATAAATGGGTTTTTTATCCGATTTCCTTCAAATTTGGTATACCGGTTTATTCCGATAGATTTGGAAGTTCATTGGTTAAATATAAAGGAGCGAACGGGGGGGCTAATACCCCTTAATTTAGATAAATGGGTTTTTCTATCCGATTTGCTTCAAATTTGGTATACCAGTTTATTTCGAAAAGGCGCTTCCCTTTTGACATTTGTAGGCTCATTGGTTAAGTCTAAAGAGGAGTACTGGTGTATTTTTCGAGGGCCATTATTTTTTGAAATAAGAGTATAATATATAATTATGGCGAATAGCCTGTGAGCTCAATGTTATCAGTTTAACTGGGCACTTTTTATTTTTTATTTTTTTATGTTGAAAGAAATTTTAGCAAAAGTTATGCATCTAATTTCGAATGTCTGACGTGTCAAACTTGTTGGAAAAGTTTTAAACCGATTGGATTAATGTAAGACTTGCGTACTAAAGATTTAACATCCTTAATTTAACATTTAAATCAGATTTAAATGTGCCATTTTCTTTTCAAGGAGTGAAATTTTAAAATCGTCTGATCATCCATAGAAAAGCATTATGGTATAAAATAAAATGTGCTATAATATTTTTCGAACGAATGAACCAAATTAAACCAAAGATTATATAGCTAATTTGGTATATCTCACCAACATAGATCCAGTTTTTGTGACAGTTATCGCAGACAGGCGGACGCACAGACAGGCGCTAGAGATGAGATCAGGCTTTTTTTAGGTGCGTTCGTAATTATATAAATACGTAGCACCTATAGTCGTCGTTCAGTCCGTCTGTCTGTCCGTCCGTCTGTCCGTCCGTCTGTCCGTCCGTCTGTCTGTCCGTCCGCATATAACAGAGCAAAAACTACCCGACCGAATCATCTGAAATTTTTAATATATAATTGCTGCAAAATTTTGTCGAGCCATTTCCAATTTTATGAAAATCGGATGTATAGTTTAATTACAGGGACAGTCAAAAGTTTTTCTTTACATTACGGCCAATGGGAAAAATTATTGCAAGTGAATTTTAATGATGTTACAGACTTCCGAATGGTCTGAAATTTTTAATATATAATTGCTGCAAAATTTTGTCGAGCCATTTCCAATTTTATGAAAATCGGATGTATAGTTTAATCACAGGGACACCCAAAAGTTTTCCGTTACATTACGGCCAATGGGAAAAAATTATAGCAAATGCATTTTAATGATTTTACAGCCTTCCGAATGGTCTGAAATTTTTAATATATAATTGCTGCAAAATTTTGTTGAGCCATTTCCAATTTTATGAAAATCGGATGTATAGTTTAATCACAGGGACACCCAAAAGTTTTCCGTTACATTACGGCCAATGGGAAAAAATTATAGCAAATGCATTTTAATGATTTTACAGCCTTCCGAATGGTCTGAAATTTTTAATATATAATTGCTGCAAAATTTTGTTGAGCCATTTCCAATTTTATGAAAATCGGATGTATAGTTTAATTACAGGGACACCCAAAAGTTTTCCGTTACATTATGGCCAATGGGAAAAAATTATTGCAAATGCATTTTAATGATTTTACAGCCTTCCGAATGGTCTGAAATTTTAAATATATAATTGCTGTAAAATTTTCTCGAGCCATTTCAAATTTTATGAAAATCGAATGTATAGTTTAATTACAGGGACAGTCAAGAGTTTTCCGTTACATTACGGGGAATGGGGAAAAAATTATTGTAAGTGCATTTTAATGATGTTACAGACTATGCACTTATTAGGTGCGTTCGTAATTATATAAATACGTAGCACCTATAGTCGTCGTTCAGTCCGTCTGTCTGTCCGTCCGTCCGTCCGCATGTAACAGAGCAAAAACTACCCGACCGAATGATCTGAAATTTTTAATATATAATTGCTGCACAATTTTGTCGAGCCATTTCCAATCTTATGAAAATCGGATGTATAGTTTAATTACAGGGACAGTCAAAAGTTTTTCTTTACATTACGGACAATGGGAAAAATTATTGCAAGTGAATTTTAATGATGTTACAGACTTCCGAATGGTCTGAAATTTTTAATATATAATTGCTGTAAAATTTTGTCGAGCCATTTCCAATTTTATGCAAATCGGATGCATAGTTTAATTACAGGGACACCCAAAAGTTTTCCGTTACATTACGGCCAATGGGAAAAAATTATAGCAAATGCATTTTAATGATTTTACAGCCTTCCGAATGGTCTGAAATTTTTAATATATAATTGCTGCAAAATTTTGTTGAGCCATTTCCAATTTTATGAAAATCGGATGTATAGTTTAATTACAGGGACACCCAAAAGTTTTCCGGTACATTATGGCCAATGGGAAAAAATTATTGCAAATGCATTTTATTGATTTTACAGCCTTCCGAATGGTCTGAAATTTTAAATATATAATTGCTGCAAAATTTTGTCGAGCCATTTCAAATTTTATGAAAATCGGATGTATAGTTTAATTACAGGGACACCCAAAAGTTTTCCGGTACATTATGGCCAATGGGAAAAAATTATTGCAAATGCATTTTATTGATTTTACAGCCTTCCGAATGGTCTGAAATTTTAAATATATAATTGCTGCAAAATTTTGTCGAGCCATTTCAAATTTTATGAAAATCGAATGTATAGTTTAATTACAGGGACAGTCAAAAGTTTTCCGTTACAGTACGGGGAATGGGGAAAAAATTATTGTAAGTGCATTTTAATGATGTTACAGACTATGCACTTATGAAGCGCAAAAAAATATACATTCAGTACAATATGGGGTGCAAAAAATAATTATAAAACTAGTTATAGTACGAACGCACCTCATTTGCCACGTTTGACGAGCAATTTCCAACTTGTTTTCTACAGTACGATCCCGAGGATTTGGAATCCGAGACCGAAAAATTTTAGGTCCTCGAAGCTCGAGGCCGATACCGAAAGTAGAAAATGTTAATAAACTTTTGAAAATTATTTCAAGATTATTTTTTTCCGTTTAAAAACATTTTCTTGCATGGAAACAAGTATTAATTCCAAATACTCTCTCTTGACAACGATAAATGATTTCCATGTCCCTTAAAAATTTGTTTAAAATAGCAAATTTATTATTTACGTCCAACCAGTGTCAAAAATGGGGCATTCTCACGATCTTTTGACTTTCGGGAATAAAAATGTCGTGAAATTAAACTTGCTAAAATAACATTTTAGCGATCATCTGATAGACGAATGCCTTAATGATTCAAAATGAAGAAAAAATGGTCAGCAGCGATTTTTTTTTTTTTTTAACTGCGGTTTAAGTTAAACTTGCCAGTTTAATTTTTCTTACCATTTTACCACTATAACTTTTTATTTTCTTCTAAATGTTTACTTATAATGAATTTGCATAGTACCCACAGGACATTCAAATAAGAAATAATAACAATGTAGTATTTTTAGCACAAAACTTTGGTGCAACATTGTCTTAAAGGGGTTAACACCCCTTTAAGACACTACCCAATTCAAGTAATTTTCTAACTGCTTTAGGTCTTATTTTTTTCTGTATACATATCCCATCAATTCCCTTTCAAACTAATTTTAACAGGATTTTTTATTAATTAATCTAATTATTCTTGTAAATATTTTGTAAAAAGAGCTCTAACTACCGATTTATTAAATCAGTTTTACTCAAAAAAATTATCTAAATATCAAATTATTATTATATATATTGTTCTGAATACCTTTGACGTTTAATTAAATAGTTATTTAGATGAAGCAATTCTTTTATTCAAAATTCAGGATTATAAAGGATTAAGCCGTAGTAAAAAAGATTCCTTCAAAAAACAAAACTGTTTCCTCTCTTCTATCGACTAACAATTATTAACAGAAGGCGCATCTCATCATTCATTCAAAACAATTCTATGCCAGAGATTATCGATTTCTGACAAACTGTCACGCCACCTACTGGATACACATAAAGGTAATTAAATCATTACATAACAGGAGTGAATTTGCACCGATCTTGCATTTATGAACAAATATAATACTCCTATATTGTTAGTTAACCTTGACTGTAAAAAAATTTCCGGAGGGTTCTGGACAAAAGTGGTGGCATTAAGATACCACGGCTTTTTGCTGTTACATTTTACAACAAAGTGTTGAAACATTCCACAATTTTTCAGAAACATTGCGTAATATATAACCCGAAACCTTTCATAACTTTTATGAATGGTTTTGGAGTATATATTAAGGAATGTTTCTGAGTATATATTACGGAATGTTTCTGAAGAACTGGAATGTCTCACTACTTTGTTCTGAAAGGTTTCGGAGTATATATTACGGAATGTTTCTGAAAAATTGGAATGTTTCACTACTTTGTTGTGAAACGTAGCAGCAAAAAGCCATGGCCTCTTAATGCCACCACTTTTTTCCGGAACCTTCCGGAAAATTTTTTACAGTGTGGCATTCATTCAGTTGGGAGTATGAAATTATTACGTTTAAGACAGGATTCCGTTAAAAACAGCTTACACTATATCAAGTTTTACTGGATCATATACATAAAAACGTGTAAAAACGGAATCAGTAGGAACCGGAAAAGTATTTTGTTTGTAGACTGGTTTCCGTCTTAGCCGGATTATTTGTCTGATATGTCTTCTATCAGGACCATAAAAATATTCCTTTATAGACAGGTTTTGTTTACAGAAGTTTTACTATATTAATTTCCTTACGATGGAGACTTACAAACAGCGCGGAACTAAAAGAAATTTAAGCGACTTTGTGTGTCATGAAATTTCGAGACTTTTGGCGCGCGGGGCGAATCTTGGAATCCCAGAAAATCAGGATGCCCCGCTTATGGCGGGATAACTGACAGCACTATTTGAATCATATGTTATTGAGATAACATGTTGCGCACTTGTACAGTCGTGGAAAAAAAAAAGTAAACACCCCCTACTAACTTCTCAACAAATTATCGTAGACGAAAGTTACCGGTACCGAACGATTGGAAATAAAGTCTACTTTTAAATGATGTATGTAAAATTTTCTTACGGGGCCATCTACATATTAAAACGAATCCAAACTTCATTTTTTTCAATGGCAATACCCAATTTTAACGAGATATTTCAAATCTTCAGTTCAAACTATGCCTAGACACCAAATTTCAAGTCATTTGAATAATAAGTTTTTGAATTATAAACATTCAAAATTTAGTGCTTGTAATGTTAAATTGCATTTTCATATTTTTATTTATATCTCCTGGAATTATGCTCCTAGTGCTTTTTTTTTTTTTTTTTTTTTTTTTTTGGTAGCAATAATACTAATATACCCAAACATATATACGCTGAATTTGCAATTTTTATAATTTTATGAAATGAATTATGAAATTAATATTCGAAAATATTATGAATTCCAACCTACAATTTTTTTGATGGATTTAGATTTATTAAGTCCTGCTTTATGGAAATCCAAAATTTCACATTTTTCTTCCAAGTAGTTTTCAAATTATGCTTAAAAAAAACGGCAAAATGATAGTTTAAGGGGCCGTCTATGATAGAAGTGAGTAGATATTTTGAAATTTATTCTGCTATCCTGTAATCTAACAGGCTTCCTTGACTCCTTGAGTGCCGCCTCAGGTGCCTTGATCAAGAAGGGGGCTCTCTCGGTAGTATCAAGTAATCAAGTACGGAACTTCAATTTGGATACAGCCCTTAAAATACGCTCTTTTTAAAATAAATAATTTCTCGGAAACTTATGGTACGAATTGCATAAAAATTTGTTTTTAGGATAATAGAAGGATTTAGAGTTCATTTACGCTGTCAGGATTGTGTACTTCTATTGAAAAAAAAAACAAAGTTATGGTTCGTTTTAATATGTAGATGGCCCCCTAAGCAAATTCTATATATATCATTTAAAAGTAGACTTTATTTCCAATCGTTCGGTACGAGTAACTTTCTTCTACGATAATTTGTTGAGGAGTTAGTAGGGGGTGTTTGCTTTTTTTTTTCTCACGACTATACAATATTTTATTTATTTTTTAAATATTTTTAGGAACATGCAAAAACATAACGAGGTTTGCACTGTAAAAAAAAAAAAAAAAAAAATCTGTAAAATTACTAAAATTTTTCTAGGAAACTGGGATTCCCAGAACTTTTCATGTAACGGTGACAACAAAAATTCATGTAACAGATACACTTTTTGACCGTACATCAAAAAATCTGTAAGGTTACTAAGAATTTTTTAGGAAACTTTGATGCCTAGAACTTTTTATGCAACTGCAACCCGAGTGACAGATAAAATGCTAGTAAGATTACTGTAATTTTAATAGATTCTTTTGTAAAGCTGTAGATTTCTGTAGCTTTGCAAGAACTAATTTTGTAGATTTACATCTTTTTTGTACAGTGTACAGATAAAATTTTAGTAAGCATACAGATTTCTGTAGCTTTACATCTGTAGAATTACAGAATTTTTTAACAGTTTGAATAAAAGTGCCTTTAATATTTATACTATCTTTTTAAATAAAATAGATAAAAAACAAAATTACGATGGTATCGTAAATAGAATAGGGGAGGGCGGCTGGAAGTGCATATGGCCTTCCCTCTTATAGGGAATCCGAGAAAACTGAAAGACTTTTTCCTTAGCCTAGTATAAAATTTTACGCTTTTAAAATTTTGATTCAGGGATCTATACTTATAGGGCCCCCAATGAGGGGAAAATATTTTCTCTATTATTCTTTAAAGAAACTGGGGTCTCCAACAATTTCCTTGCAGTTGGGTCCCTTTAAGGCTGTTCTTAACTGCTCTGCTCAACAAGCGCAAAACGTTTTGACACATTTACAAATTCATTTTTTAACGGAAAGGTATAAAATTGGAAAGCCTAACCATGGAAGCGATTTAGAATTGAACTGTTTTTTCCATTTTTTGATTAATCAATTACCTATTGAGTTAGGAATTTTGATCACGTGACAAACACGTTTTTCGACCGCTCTTGAGCCTTCTTTTTCCTTCGCGCGGAAATGCGGAAAACGCCCACTTTGACAATTTTTTCTGAAAGATCTATTACGTTTGCAAAAAAATAAATGGAAAAAACAGCTTAATTACATAGTTTCTGAACAACACCACCAGCTAGTTTCATGCATTTTCGAAGAAAAATAAATTAAAACTTATGTCAGAAAGTTGCCCTTTTGGATTTGAGAACACCCTTAAGGCTGTTCTTTCTGACACATTTTTAAATTCTCTTTTCTTTTGAAACGCGTGAAATTGACGTGTTGTTATTCAAAAACTATGTAATCGAAAGACGTTTTCCATTTTTTGGTAAATGCAAAAAAATCTTTCAAAAAATACTGTCAAAGTGGGCGTTTTGAAATTTCCGAATGCGTCAGCGAAAGAAAAGAGGAAAACCTGTCGTAACGTAACAAAAATATCTTATAACTGGATAACTAATTTATTTACCAAAAAATGGAAAACGCTACTACGCAAGTCGATTCCTTGCGCCTTTACTTTTAAAAATGCTTCGGAAAATGTGTCAGAAAATGTCGAGTTTGTTGAAGAGAGAAAAAGAGACAGAAGGCGATGCTGGTTGCTAATTTATTTCTAGTCTCCGTTTCCGAAAAAATATATATACATACAGTGAAATACGTTTAACACAAAATTGAGGAGGCCGATTTTTTTTTTCTTTTTCTTTTTTTTTTTTTTTTTTTTTTCGTGTTAAAAGAATTTCGCGTTAAAAGATTCGTTAAAAAAGAACAAAACTCACAAACATTTTCGACGTCGTCAAATTTTATTTCGATTTCCTGTTAAACTAGTAGGTTGCATCCATTAGGATAAAAAGCAGGTAAAAAAAACATCTTTTTTTTTTTTTTTTTTGGGGGGGGGGGGGGAATCAGATATCTTTTTTTAAAGTGTCTTCTTCAGCATTCTGAAATCTAGCTTGTTTGAATCAAATAAGCAAAGCTGTCTCTAAATCTTCGTGCTTTGCTGTTCTCATACGTTTTCTCTCTGGTTTAAGAGGCTATAGTCCCCGAGCCAGGTGCAAATTTCGTCAGTTATCCTCGTCAGTCCTCTCGGCCGATAATTTGTAAAATGCTTCAGAGGGTTGTATCGTGAAGCTATGTGAAATTCAGCTGCGGTTCCGTGGGTGGGTTGAGCAGCGGTAGCCTTCCAAACACGTAAAAAAGAAAAAAAAAAAATTAGTCATTTCCTCCCGGTTGAAAATTTGTCAAATTATAGCTAACCCAATATCTTGAAGAAAAAAAAAGTCAGCTGATTATAAAGTGGTGGGTAATGCGTCAGCTGGTCACATGAACATGAAAAAAATATACAGGTTGCAAAGGAAAGTCCCTTTACCCTAAAAATACTTGCGAACGGAATGAGCTACAGCTATGGAAGTGAGGTAATGGTATAGTAAAGTGACTACGCCCGATTTAATGCAAACGATGGCAGCGCCCCCTAGTGGAGAAATTTGGAAGATAGCTACTGAAAATCGCAAACGAAAAGAAATAAAGCAAAATTTCTAATTAGAAAGTTTTAAAGCATCAATTAATTAATACGAAACGACATTTGGTTCACACGGATAAGATAAATCGTCGCCTGTATACCCAAAAATGTCCGAAATCGATGAGCGGCGATTCTACTTTGCATATTCACATTCCGTAAATGTAGCAGCGAACAATTTCAGATTGTGACGTAGATGGAAATCCTCCATTTTAATTCCAAAACTGACAAATGGCAGCAAGAATATTTTTAAAAATTTTGCTTTTGTAATGAAAGTTAAAATTAGCGGGGTTTTATTTTGTAAGAAATTCGTTTGAATATTCTGGTGTCAGTAAATTATTTTATCAGTTTACGAACAGAATTCTTCTGCCCCTGAAAGGATTAATCTGAAATTTTAAATTCATTGGAAATTAAATTTTTACAGACATTACAGCACAGTACAACGTCACAATCTAAAATTGTTCACTGCTACATTTACGGAATGTGAATAGGCAAAGTAGAATCTCGCTCATCGATTTCGGACATTTTTGGGTATACAGGAGACGATTTATCTTATCCGTGTGAACCAAATGTCGTTTCGTACTAATTAATTGATGCTCTAAAACTTTCTAATTGAAAATTTATCTCTATCTCTTTTTGTTTACGATTTTTAATAGCTATCTTCCAAATTTCACCGCTAGGGGGCGCTGTTTTCGCTTGCATTAGGTCGGGCGTAGTCACTTCACTATACCGTTACCTCACTTCCATAGCTGTAGCTCTCTCCGTTCGCAAGTATTTTCAGGTTAAAGGGACTTTCCTTTGCAACCTGTATATTTTTTTCATGTTCATGTGACCAGCTGACGCATTACCCACCACTTTATAATCAGCTGACTTTTTTTTTCTTCAAGATATCGGGTTAGCTATAATTTGACAAATTTTTAACCGGGAGGAAATGACTAATTTTTTTTTTTTTTTTTTTTTTTTACGTGTTCGTGAGGCTACCGCTGCTCAACCCACCCACGGAACCGCAGCTGAAGTTCACATAGCTTCATGATACATCTCTCTGAAGCATTTTACAAATTATCGGCCGAGAGGAACTTGGTCATCAAAATCTGTTGCTGGCTCGCGGACTACTACTTCGTTCAAACGAAAAGACCCGTTCCCTAATGCTAATCCTATGGAAGACATTTCTAAAGAAATCTCGTTTGAATTTCAGTATTTTTAAATGATTTTTTTTTTTTTTTTTTTTGCATTGAATAGTTGAGATTGATCTGTACAAATCTGCAATCAAAATCGAAAAAGTAAAAAACGGCATGCATACAGATCGATTTCATTTATCCAATACAAAAAAAAAAAAAATAAATTTAAAAATATTGAAATGCGACCGAGATATCTTTATAAATTTCTTCCATAGGATTAGCATTAGCGAACGCCTCTTTTCGTTTGACTGAAGTAGCCTCTTAAACATACTGCGCTCAAACATTAACGTAATGAGATCCCTGTTTTTTTATTATCGTTGATAAAGTAGAATTGGCAATGTCAAACTCTTTGCAAATTTCTGTTTTTGTCCTTCTTTTTCATCAACTGCATTAAGCAGCTTAATCTTCATTTGAAGCGAAATAGCAGTTTGTTTTCGGACCGATTTCTCCGCCTTTGTGCTCATAAAATATAAGCTATTTTTTTTTTTTTAATCACTAAATTCGCTGATTTTCACCCAAAATTCCCTAGTTTTAACACAAAGTTCGCCAACTCCAACTCAAACTAACTAGATCGTAAGCGAATTTTTTTGTGTTAAACGATTTTTGTTTCGTGTTAAAAGAAAAAAAAAATGTATTAAATTGCATAGCATACTGTCACAACCGCTATATCATTTCGTGTTAACCGATTTTTCATGTTAAGCGTTTTCGTGTTAAACGTATTTCACTGTAGTTCTATTATTTCTCACGGGCTTTTCATAGAAAATTTTAAAGTGATATAATGAAGAATTGCTCCGTACCGTCATTTCAAATTTTATTTATGTTAGATATATTTTTGTTTATTTTAAATAAATTAGACTATGACTCCCTTGCCTGTCCATATGAGCCGCCCCTGTTGCCCCGCTGTTACAAAGTTGTAAAAAAAAATTCTGATTTAAAATAAACATATATGTATAGTTTTTTTTTTTTTTTTTTTTTTTAACGGAAACGTTGGCAGTAGTGATAACTGGCTGCATCGATAATTTTTTATTATTGGATTTTTATTATTTTTTTTTTGTTTTTGTTTTTAATACGATGTTTTGTTTTTTAAGAAAAGTTTCGTTCTGTTCGTCGCTTACTATCAGAGCAAAACTATTTTTGTGCAAATTAATCAAGTATTGCTGCTTTTTCATATTTTTTTAAATTCATTTATTTTATTTAAAAAATTATATATATATATATATATATGAGAAGGAAAACATTAAAAACTACCGTCCAATCAGCTTACTGTCAGTGATTTATAAAATTTTCACCAAAGTTTTAACGACAAGACTTGAATCAGCTCTGGACTCAGCTCAACCTATAGAACAAGCAGGATTCCGAAGTGGATTCAGCACAATGGATCATATCCAAACGGTAAGGGAACTCATAGAAAAACATAAGGAATATAATTTACCTCTTTGCCTTGCCTTTATTGATTATGAAAAAGCATTTGATTCGGTCTACACATCAGCAGTAGTAGAATCTCTGGAGGACATTGGTATAGACAAACCTTACATCAATATTATAAAGAAGATTTACAAGAAAGCAACAGCAACCATCCGCTTGGACAAAGGAAAAGCAAAGATCAAGCTTGGAAGAGGGGTAAGACAAGGAGACACCATTTCGCCTAAGCTTTTTACTGCTGTCTTAGAAAATATTTTCAAGAAGCTGGATTGGGAAAACAAAGGGATTAGAATAAATGGGGAATATTTAAGTCATCTCCGATTCGCTGACGACATTTTAATTTTCAGTACCAGTCCTGAAGAATTGGAAAATATGCTAAAAGATTTGGCCGAAGCTAGCATTAATGTGGGATTAAAAATAAATTTGGAAAAGACTAAGGTGATGTTCAATTCATTTGCATCAAAAAAGAAAATCGTCTACAACAACACCGAAATTAAAGAAGTGCAAAGTTATGTGTACCTTGGGCAAGAAATATCATCTGATAATAGTATCATGAGTGAAATCAATAGAAGAATAAGAAATCGATGGAGTGCTTTTGGGAAGAACAATATTATTCTGAAGAGTAGCATGCCCCTGTGTTTGAAAAGAAAGGTATTTAACCAATGTGTTTTGCCTGTCCTAACTTATGGAGCAGAAACATGGACGCTAACAAAACGGATGGTACAAAGATTACAAACAACACAGAGAAGTATGGAAAGATGTATGCTAGGTATAACTAGAAGAGACAGAAAAAGAATAACCTGGATAAAGTCAGACGAAAGTTTTTGACATCATTGAAAGAATTAAACGGCTAAAATGGAAATGGGCTGGGCACATCGCAAGAAGACAAGACAATAGATGGAGCACAAACACCCTACAGTGGTATCCCAGAGATGTAAAACGGCCAAGAAGACGACCTCAAGTAAGATGGAGTGATGAAATCAGAAAAGTAGCCGGTGTAAATTGGATGACTAAAGCACTAGACAGGAAACATTGGAAAAATGTGGGGAGACCTACATCCAGCAGTGGATTGAAAACGGTTGATGATGATGATGATATATATATATATATATATATATATATATATATATATACACACACATATATATATATATATATATTTAATTTTCTAGTTATGATTTTATCTGTATTTTCTTGTGGTTAGTATACGATATTGTCCTATATATTCTCTATTTATGCTATAGCTTTACATAATTCTGAAGAGAGATCATTTTATATCTTTACATCAATATGGTAGTAATAATTATTTCTGTTCATAGATTTAATGTTAATATGCTTTAGAAGTTTAAATTCATATTACTTTGATCTGAGAAATTAATTGGGAATGCGTTTTGGATGTCTTTGCAAGGTTAATGTTGTTCTGGGATTTGATGTTAGATGCGGATCTTTTTTTTGCCTTACTTGTTATCAATGGGTCCAGTGGTATCTTGCTTTTTTAGTCTACGAAATAAGGGTTATCATTATTTGGTTATGGTAAATTTGAAGATTGTTTTTATGTTCTGCTTCTATTTTTGTAAATATTGTATATATTATTCTTACTCAAGATTTATTATTTATTCATGACTAATTTAATTAAATAATTAATTATTATATTATTAAATTTTCTTTTTTTTATGGCAATTATTGCATTTTCCAAACATTATTTTTATATGGCAGTTCTTAGTAAACATCTCGATCCTGGCAAGATACACTTAGCATCTATGCAGTGTAGTGCCCGGCACAGGAACAATAATTGGGTTGTTCCTGGATCGTCATCCAGCAACCATTTATACTCTCCCCCTCGTCCTTTATTTTTTCGTAAGTGTTATGATGCTCGGTGCAAGACATGTCCATACGCTTCTCAGACACAAATTGTCTCAGATCCTAATTATTCAAGCTTTTGTAAAGCATTTAATGTGATTTATAGTATAAAGTGCAACTTATGTAATGTGAAATATATTGGTGAAACATCAGGTCCTATTCATAAACGTATCAATCATCATCGTTCAGACTCTAATAATAACAAAGCAAAAAATATACAATCTACAGCTGAAATTCAACATTTTCATATACATCAATTTAAAAATACGACAATTGAAATTCTTCAAATTCTAAAAAATAAATCAGAACGTCTTTATATGGAATCATCATTTATGAAATATTACAACACAATTTATCCTTATGGACTTAACAGTGAAGTATTTAACAGACCTGTCAAAGTCTTCACATCTATAAATAACAATATTGATTATTCTCCAATTTATCCTACTCTTAATCATAATTTAAATAGTAAAACAACACGTAATAAACGAGGAAAGGGTTCATCATCAGTTGTAGTTTCCAAAAAATCTATCACTAAACATATAAATGATCTTCAAAGAAAATATTTAGAGAATTATAACTGGTTGTTAATTCGTAAACACATCTTTGCTATTAAAAAGAAACAGATTGTACAACATTTAAATGTATTTCTAAGTAAATCTTTCTCTAAACATTTCTCAGATATTTATTTTGACCTCATTATGTCTAGGGTTAATCTTTTAAATATTAATTTACAAAAAAAACATAAAATTCAAAACATGAATACTCAAATGTTAATTACTTTTTCAAATCACATATTTAATAAAATTAATGTCAATTCTATAATTAATGATAAAAATTGTTTTTTTCCTATTAATAATCTTCATATCTCAAAAACCTTTAAATATCCTAATACAATTGGTAGAAAGATTTTTAACTACAATACATTTTCAAAAAATACATCTGCTGCAAGTAATTTTCCGTGTAAATGCAATGACTCCACTCTAAAAAAATACATAAACAATGATCATGGACATATAATCACTGGAAATCTTGATATTGTTAATGATTTTAAATTGAAACAACTAATGGGTTATGGTACAAAATATAGACTTCCATCTATATTTAATGTTAAATCTATTATCAAACAGTTTACACATGATATTGATATTTTTATTTAAAAAATTTCTATCTCTTATAATAAGCCTATTGAATATTTTAATCAGTGGAAAATATTAGTAATTGAAAAATTAACTATGGCTTTAAAAAATAATATGGCTGATTTGGTTTCTATTAATACACAGCATATTTTCCAACAAATTACTAAATTACAAAAAAAACTACGTTATTACATATGTAGACAAATCTCCTAATAATTATGCTATTATTTGTAAATCTTATTATCACCAACTTCTTACAAATTGTATTTCTTCTAATAAGTCATTTAAAAAAACTAATGAAAATGTAATTGTAAATAATCGTAAAATTCGAAGTTATTATAAACTATTAAATATTTTATCTACTAACTTTAATTAACCATATTTAGTTCTTATTCCCAAATTTCATAAAACTCCAATTAAATTTAGGACTGTAACTATTGGTTGCAATACATATAATAATAAAGCCAATAAACTTCTCTTAAAAATTCTTAATCAATTATATGTACTTACTACAAACAATGATAATACACATTGTATAAAAAATAGCTATCAACTTGTCAATATTTTAAAAAATCTTCATTGTGTATTTAATATAACAACATATGACTTCAAAGATCTTTTTAATAATATAGACCTATTAGATTTACATAAAATTATAAATGCATTATTTAAAAAGTATTATAAAAAACTGGAATTACCATCTAATATTGATATTGCATATTTTAAATCTTTAACTAACTTCATTATCTATAATAATTATATCTTGCAAGATAACACTTTATATTTACAGCATGTCGGTATACCACAAGGCGGTTGTACATCCAGTTTACTCTCAGACTTATACTTATATCATTATGAACGTAATTTTACTAATAATAATCTACATTTATATCGTTATATTGATGACATAATTTTAATTGATACTGATCATTCTGCAATTACTCCATTTCCAGTAGATTATCCCACTAATTTTTCTAATTAACGGAAATCCTTTTATCTAACAATACAATTAACTTCATAGATCTTAAAATTACAATAAAAGACAACAAAACAATCACATATTTATATGACAAACGTAAAGAATTTAAATTCAAAGTTAATACATTTACAAATCTTAAATCTTGTCTACATCATTCTGTATTTCGAAATATAATACTTAATCATTTATATAGAATAAAATGTTTATGTTCTTCTCCTCTAATTAACAATAATATTAAAAAACTAATTTATGATGCATTAAATCATGGTTTTACAAAAATATTCATATATTCTTTAATATACAATTAGTATTTTTCTTACATGATCTTTTAAAACAAATTAACACATGCGTAAACAAAATTACAAAAAAATTATAAAATAAAAAAATCTCTATAAAAATAAAAATTGTAAAATAACATAAAAAAATTATTATAGGATGGATGGGTGGGTAGATGTTAGAGTACGGAGGAGGGTGGTGTTGTCTGGATAATACGCAATGGTTAATTTATATTTAAAAAAAATGGGGCTTTTGTATTATTACTATATTTTTAATACGTATTTTATAAGGATGTTGATTTGATATTTTATATGTAATTGGTGAATTTCATTAATTATTAGCTTTATTATTGTTTAATCTTATTTACAATCATTTGTTATAAATTTTAATTTAATAAGGACAATATCATATTAATTACTAATAGTATGCCATTTTTATAGTGATTAATATACATATAAGTATATTTAATATAAATAAAGTTATACTGTATGGATTAAAATTGGGTAATTATATTTATTATTATTCCTCTATTCTTATTAATATTTTAATATTTATTTATTTTCACCTAGTGTTATATAATTTATTATCGGTTTATTGTTTTTGAATGTCCCACATTCATACTTTTAGGATTTTTATGGATGTATAAAATAATCCACACACTATATTTGTGCTTTTTAGGTAATTGGAATTTAAGTATCAGTTCACCTTCTTTATACTACCATATGTTTTTTATTTCCTGTTCATTTTATAATTATCTTATATATAATAGTTTTTATTAAAGATTTTTATATTTTTAATAATTATTTATATTAATTATTAATGAATTTATTCTGTTTTATAGCATATAGCTATATGCTATATTTTATCGATGTTCTAGAATTATTTAAATTCTTAGTGTAGTTTAAATAAATTTGCTAATAGAATATTTTGTATGCTTTTTAAATTTTATTAACAATAGTTTTTTTTTTTTTTTTAAATACATTGTGTGGTTTATATTCAGTTTATAATTATCTATATATAAGGATATTTTTGGTTTTGCTGTTAATAAAACAATTGTTACATTCAATTGCTTACAACTGAAGCAAGTCTTTTGACAATTAAATCATAAATGTAATACTAGATGGCAGCACCACAATTTGTGTTTTTTTTTTTTTTTTCGATAAGTTCTAGATTTACTTCTTCCAGCTACATTTCAGTTATTATTTACTACACCAGGGGGAATTTTTAGATAAATTTTGACGATATTGTTTAACGGTTTTTAATTAATTTAATAGTGCATTTTAATTATGTAATTACTTTCTATTTATATTATTTTATATTATATTAAAAGTTATTTAACATTTATTTCAATATGTATTAACTGCATCCTATGGTATCAATTACTGTGATTTCTTAACTGTTTTATTAACCTTAATCTTTACGATATGGGTGCCATGTGAGCGTGGATTTATTCTAAAATATTAATCGGTATGGTGTTTATTATTTCATTTTATATCCTATAAATATTTAAATAGGTTTTATTGTTTTTCCAATTCATATTATTTGTTTCTATTCTGTTTTCATTTTTAATCAATTCACTTGATTTTAATGGTTGTTAGGGCACAGGGGAAAATAACTTTTAGCTTTAGCTTATTTTTCCCACAGAAAACAACCATTTTGCTTATATCATTGAATTCTGTGCCCTTGAAAACATAATTCAATATATAAGCATTTCCATTATTTATCGGTGTCCACTTTCTTATTTTTCTTCCATAATAATTCTTATAAATAATTTAATCTTTTTTTTTTTTATATATATATACTTACAGCTTTAATTCATAATATTACGGTTTTTGATGGTGGTAGATTATGTTTAATTATTGGTTATATATTAGCATTCAAATTACTATGTTGCATTTGCGCAAGTAATTATGAATGTATGCTTTTTACGATGTTTTTAAATATCTTTTCATTTTGAATGTCAATAATTCATTTTGAAGTATTTTTTCCTTTTGGTATCTTATATATATTCCCAGGTCGCGAAATGATTTAGCAATCTTTTAAATATTATACGCTTAGATAATTGCTGCAATAGCGCACGTTCTATGTGTATTATCAATATGATTTCTACTATGTAGTTATCTGATACCTTTTTTAAGGATTCCATTAATTTTTTCATTCCTATCATTGCATTGCTTTATTTAATGTTATTTAATTTTCTAGTTATGATTTTATCTGTATTTTCTTGTGGTTAGTATACGATATTGTCCTATATATTCTCTATTTATGCTATAGCTTTACATAATTCTGAAGAGAGATCATTTTATATCTTTACATCAATATGGTAGTAATAATTATTTCTGTTCATAGATTTAATGTTAATATGCTTTAGAAGTTTAAATTCATATTACTTTGATCTGAGAAATTAATTGGGAATGCGTTTTGGATGTCTTTGCAAGGTTAATGTTGTTCTGGGATTTGATGTTAGATGCGGATCTTTTTTTTGCCTTACTTGTTATCAATGGGTCCAGTGGTATCTTGCTTTTTTAGTCTACGAAATAAGGGTTATCATTATTTGGTTATGGTAAATTTGAAGATTGTTTTTATGTTCTGCTTCTATTATTGTAAATATTGTATATATTATTCTTACTCAAGATTTATTATTTATTCATGACTAATTTAATTAAATAATTAATTATTATATTATTAAATTTTCTTTTTTTATGGCAATTATTGCATTTTCCAAACATTATTTTTATATGGCAGTTCTTAGTAAACATCTCGATCCTGGCAAGATACACTTAGCATCTATGCAGTGTAGTGCCCGGTACAGGAACAATAATTGGGTTGTTCCTGGATCGTCATCCAGCAACCATTTATACTCTCCCCCTCGACCTTTATTTTTTCGTAAGTGTTATGATGCTCGGTGCAAGACATGTCCATACGCTTCTCAGACACAAATTATCTCAGATCCTAATTATTCAAGCTTTTGTAAAGCATTTAATGTGATTTATAGTATAAAGTGCAACTTATGTAATATGAAATATATTGGTGAAACATCAGGTCCTATTCATAAACGTATCAATCATCATCGTTCAGACTCTAATAATAACAAAGCAAAAAATATACAATCTACAGCTGAAATTCAACATTTTCATATACATCAATTTAAAAATACGACAATTGAAATTCTTCAAATTCTAAAAAATAAATCAGAACGTCTTTATATGGAATCATCATTTATGAAATATTACAACACAATTTATCCTTGTGGACTTAACAGTGAAGTATTTAACAGACCTGTCAAAGTCTTCACATCTATAAATAACAATAATGATTATTCTCCAATTTATCCTACTCTTAATCATAATTTAAATAGAAAAACAACACGTAATAAACGAGGAAAGGGTTCATCATCAGTTGTAGTTTCCAAAAAATCTATCACTAAACATGTAAATGATCTTCAAAGAAAATATTTAGAGAATTATAATTGGTTGTTAATTCGTAAACACATCTTTGCTATTAAAAAGAAACAGATTGTACAACATTTAAATGTATTTCTAAGTAAATCTTTCTCTAAACATTTCTCAGATATTTATTTTGACCTCATTATGTCTAGGGTTAATCTTTTAAATATTAATTTACAAAAAAAAACATAAAATTCAAAACATGAATACTCAAATGTTAATTACTTTTTCAAATCACATATTTAATAAAATTAATGTCAATTCTATAATTAATGATAAAAATTGTTTTTTTCCTATTAATAATCTTCATATCTCAAAAACCTTTAAATATCCTAATACAATTGGTAGAAACATTTTTAACTACAATACATTTTCAAAAAATACATCTGCTGCAAGTAATTTCCCGTGTAAATGCAATGACCCCACTCTAAAAAAATACATAAACAATGATCATGGACATATAATCACTGGAAATCTTGATATTGTTAATGATTTTAAATTGAAACAACTAATGGGTTATGGTACTAAATATAGACTTCCATCTAAATTTAATGTTAAATCTATTATCAAACAGTTTACACATGATATTGATATTTTTATTTATAAAATTTCTATCTCTTATAATAAGCCTATTGAATATTTTAATCAGTGGAAAATATTAGTAATTGAAAAATTAACTATGGCTTTAAAAAATAATATGGCTGATTTGGTTTCTATTAATACACAGCATATTTTCCAACAAATTACTAAATTACAAAAAAACTACGTTATTACATATGTAGACAATTCTCCTAATAATTATGCTATTATTTGTAAATCTTATTATCACCAACTTCTTACAAATTGTATTTCTTCTAATAAGTCATTTAAAAAAACTAATGAAAATGTAATTGTAAATAATCGTAAAATTCGAAGTTATTATAAACTATTAAATATTTTATCTACTAACTTTAATTATCCATATTTAGTTCTTATTCCCAAATTTCATAAAACTCCAATTAAATTTAGGACTGTAACTATTGGTTGCAATACATATAATAATAAAGCCAATAAACTTCTCTTAAAAATTCTTAATCAATTATATGTACTTACTACAAACAATGATAATACACATTGTATAAAAAATAGCTATCAACTTGTCAATATTTTAAAAAATCTTCATTGTGTATTTAATATAACAACATATGACTTCAAAGATCTTTTTAATAATATAGACCTATTAGATTTACATAAAATTATAAATGCATTATTTAAAAAGTATTATAAAAAACTGGAATTACCATCTAATATTGATATTGCATATTTTAACTCTTTAACTAACTTCATTATCTATAATAATTATATCTTGCAAGATAACACTTTATATTTACAGCATGTCGGTATACCACAAGGCGGTTGTACATCCAGTTTACTCTCAGACTTATACTTATATCATTATGAACGTAATTTTACTAATAATAATCTACATTTATATCGTTATATTGATGACATAATTTTAATTGATACTGATCATTCTGCAATTACTCCATTTCCAGTAGATTATCCCACTAATTTGGAATTAACGGAAAACCTTTTATCTAACAATACAATTAACTTCTTAGATCTTAAAATTACAATAAAAGACAACAAAACAATCACAGATTTATATGACAAACGTAAAGAATTTAAATTCAAAGTTAATACATTTACAAATTTTAAATCTTGTCTACATCATTCTGTATTTCGAAATATAATACTTAATCATTTATATAGAATAAAATGTTTATGTTCTTCTCCTCTAATTAACAATAATATTAAAAAACTAATTTATGATGCATTAAATCATGGTTTTCCAAAAAAATTCATATATTCATTAATATACAATTAGTATTTTTCTTACATGATCTTTTAAAACAAATTAACACATGCGTAAACAAAATTACAAAAAAATTATAAAATAAAAAAATCTCTATAAAAAAATAAAAATTGTAAAATAACATAAAAAATTATTATAGGATGGATGGGTGGGTAGATGTTAGAGTACGGAGAAGGGTGGTGTTGTCTGGATAATACGCAATGGTTAATTTATATATAAAAAAAATAAAAAAAAATGGGGCTTTTGTATTATTACTATATTTTTAATACGTATTTTATAAGGATGTTGATTTGATATTTTATATGTAATTGGTGAATTTCATTAATTATTAGCTTTATTGTTTAATCTTATTTACAATCATTTGTTATAAATTTTAATTTAATAAGGACAATATCATATTAATTACTAATGGTATGCCATTTTTATAGTGATTAATATACATATAAGTATATTTAATATAAATAAAGTTATACTGTATGGATTAAAATTGGGTAATTATATTTATTATTATTCCTCTATTCTTATTAATATTTTAATATTTATTTATTTTCACCTAGTGTTATATAATTTATTATCGGTTTATTGTTTTTGAATGTCCCACATTCATACTTTTAGGATTTTTATGGATGTATAAAATAATCCACACACTATATTTGTGCTTTTTAGGTAATTGGAATTTAAGTATTAGTTCACCTTCTTTATACTACCATATGTTTTTTATTTCCTGTTCATTTTATAATTATCTTATATATAATAGTTTTTATTAAAGATTTTTATATTTTTAATAATTATTTATATTAATTATTAATGAATTTATTCTGTTTTATAGCATATAGCTATATGCTATATTTTATCGATGTTCTAGAATTATTTAAATTCTTAGTGTAGTTTAAATAAATTTGCTAATAGAATATTTTGTATGCTTTTTAAATTTTATTAACAATAGTTTTTGTTTTTTTGTTTTTTTGTTTTTTTTTTAAAAATACATTGTGTGGTTTATATTCAGTTTATAATTATCTATATATAAGGATATTTTTGGTTTTGCTGTTAATAAAACAATTGTTACATTCAATTGCTTACAACTGAAGCAAGTCTTTTGACAATTAAATCATAAATGTAATACTAGATGGCAGCACCACAATTTGTGTTTTTTTTTTTTTTCGATAAGTTCTAGATTTACTTCTTCCAGCTACATTTCAGTTATAATTTACTACACCAGGGGGAATTTTTAGCTAAATTTTGACGATATTGTTTAACGGTTTTTAATTAGTTTAATAGTGCATTTTAATTATGTAATTACTTTCTATTTATATTATTTTATATTATATTAAAAGTTATTTAACATTTATTTCAATATGTATTAACTGCATCCTATGGTATCAATTACTGTGATTTCTTAACTGTTTTATTAACCTTAATCTTTACGATATGGGTGCCATGTGAGCGTGGATTTATTCTAAAATATTAATCGGTATGGTGTTTATTATTTCATTTTATATCCTATAAATATTTAAATAGGTTTTATTGTTTTTTCCAATTCATATTATTTGTTTCTATTCTGTTTTCATTTTTAATCAATTCACTTGATTCTAATGGTTGTTAGGGCACAGGGGAAAATAACTTTTAGCTTTAGCTTATTTTTCCCACAGAAAACTACCATTTTGCTTATATCATTGAATTCTGTGCCCTTGAAAACGTAATTCAATATATAAGCATTTCCATTATTTGTCGGTGTCCACTTTCTTATTTTTCTTCCATAATAATTCTTATAAATAATTTAATCTTTTTTTTAATATATATATACTTACAGCTTTAATTCATAATATTACGGTTTTTGATGGTGGTAGGTTATGTTTAATTATTGGTTATATATCTATATATCTATATATCTATATATATATATATATATATATATACACATATATGTATATATATATATATACACACACACACACACATATATATATATATATATATACACATCTATATATATATATATATATATATATATATATATATATATATATATATATATATATATATATATTGGTGGTTACTTATAATACCGCTAGTAAGATATCAAAATTTGAATAGTACCGCCATCTGTCAATTAAAAAAAGGGGAAAAAATACTATATATTTTCCACTTATCAATACATGTCTTTTTACTATATTTACAAATTCATTTTTATTCTTATTTGTCCGAAAATTTCAATTATTTGCATTCACGTGCCTAAAAATTAACAACGTCTCTTCGATTTTTTTACACGTTGGATACAGTGTAGCGTTGTAGTCGTTAAAAAACCAGCGCTGTATAGGTAAAGGGTTATATTGCATACCCAGAGGATATGCGCTATAGTTTTATTTGAGAAACCGAAGGTATACGGAATTTCGTAAAAAAAAATCTAGAAGGTATACAAAGGATACCATCAAATACCTCCCATTACACACCTGGAGGAAATATCTTCATCTTAAACTGTCGCTGTTAACTACCTGATGATCACTAGAACAAATATTTTTGGTGACAACAGCGAAAAATAAAAGTACTTTAAATACACAGAAAGGGGGGGGGGGGAAGCAGGGAAAAAGATAATAACAATAAACTAATAAAGCTAATGATGAGAGGAGGAAAAAATCTTTAAAAAGTAATATTTTTGTAAATTAATATAGATTCTTCGTTAAATTCTCACAGCGCTAATACTAAATTTAAATCTGCAGAAAACTAAAATGATTGCATTAATTAAATGCGTAAAAAGATCAGTTCAAATCACTTTAAATTGGGTAAAAGATTAATTCTTTACTTGCTGAAGAAAATTATTTGGATAAATTCTGCATTATTGTTATGCTACCCTTATCTATGTATATAAACTTTTTTTTAGGTATTTTTTTTTTTTTTAATCCTATCTTTTTCCATATTTTATTTTTGGTGTTACTTAATTGTCAATTTTTTTTTCAAGTATAATTATGTAATACTATTTTGTTGTCAAAGAGAGTAAAGAAGGTGTATTTTTTTTTTTAGTTTCATTCTCTTAACAACTCTGAAATTTCTTCTATGGAAACAATATCAATACATTCTACGTAATCAGGGGCGCCATTTCAGAATTTTCTTGGGGGGGGGGGGGGGATGTACTCTCTCCCATCAAAATGAAAACCTATGAAAAATTCCGTTTTAAGCAGGTTTGTTTTTATCTTAGCAGGTATAATTTCAAGATAGTGACTAACATTTTTTCCGTTTAAGACAGTATCTTATTATAGACAGTTTCCCTTTTTACAAGTATTCTTAAAGGCATTTAAAACATCCTTTCTATAGTATACCTCTGTAGAGTATAGGTACATTACATTTATTGTAAAACTTGCGAATACGAAACCTGTCAAAAAAAGAATTGTTTCGCAAACTGAAAAAAAATTAAGTTTCTATGAAGAAAGCACTATATAATTATACTTGCTAAGAAGGGTACCTGTCTAAAACGGAGATTTTTTTTTTTTTTGACTTTGCAGGCTTTACAGACAGGACAGGGAGCCATTTAATAAGTTTCTTAGAGTGGGGAAAGGAGGCAAGATTTTGTTTGAGGGGAAGGGTTTGAAATAGCATGCCATTCTTAACATTTTCATAAGCATTGGATTCTTCAAGAAATATTTTTAACACTTTCCAACGCAGTTGAAAAGTGAAATGGGTTTGTCTGCCCGTCTGGTCATGCTCTAACTAACGTAAATATACTGGGATTGACGCGTAATTGATATATGTTATTAATGTTTACAATGGAATGTTCGGTATTCAAAATGAAGTGTGTATCATTCATAGTTCATTTACAGGAGGACTCAAAAGTATTCCGTTAGATTATGGTCTATCGAGTAAAATCATTTGCGGTATATTTTAATATTGTTGTATTACAGTATTTAAACATAATAACATTTATATACATTATTGGGGCGTACTAAAAGATGACTACTACATGTAATGTTGTGTTTAGCACTTACAGTTCGCGTCCAGGAGAACTCACAAGTATTCCGTTATATTATAGTCTATGAAGAAAGAGTATTTGTGACGTATTTTAATAATGTTACTCCGTTACAAACATAATGAAATTGATAAAAATTTCTGAGATGTGCTAATTAGAGATGAGTTTGGGCTCATTTTTCAGAGCCCGGGGTCAACAATTTTAAATCCGAATCCGAAAAAGTTTGTGCCATCAGAGCCCGATTCCGATACCGAAAGTATGCACTGGAAAAAAAAAAGGGTTTAACAAAAATACATATTTAAAAGCTGTTCTAAATGTAATAGATCTCATTTTTTAACAACTGTTAATCTCTAGCACATAATTAGTTTTATGAAATTTACATTAAATCTTATCAAAAGAGACGTTTAGTGTCAAATAGAAATATACTTCCCTAAAAAGATTTTTTAATTTTTCTCCCGCAACAAGTAGGTATCTCTGATGGACACAATAACGAAGAGCATTTTATGTATAAATTAATGAAATTTGCAGAAATTATGATTTATATGACAAAGAATCGAACAGCGTTTTCTGTTTCCTATAGAAGGTGCACATCTTTCGTATTTATCATGGCTTTTAAAATCAGTTTAAATTATAAATTTGACACCGTTACCGAAAAGATCCGATGCTTTTATAGAAAAAGAGGAAACGCTGCTTGATTGCTTTCAATCGGGAATAACAACGCATGCCAATTTTATCTACTTACGTATGAAAGTGATTGTATGAATATGAAGAACAGAGCCACAGAATGAGCAGACTTCAAGAAGAAGCATGAATAAAATCACCAACATTATTTTCATATAAAGAGCGATTACAATCGCAGACAATAGGCGACTAAAAATTTGCAAATCTTAGGCTAATGCTGATTGGCGTAAAAGAAAATATTTATTTCGTGTTAGATCTTTTAAAAAAGTAATAATAAATAAACATTCCAATTAAACATTATCCTAATGGCGCCATATTCTGATTACCGCCAACATCAACAGGTCGTTAATCGCATTAAACTACAGACATAAATCATCAAATATCACAAGTTTTCTTTCAAAATAATGTTCGACAAATACTAAAGAAAATAAAAATCTATTTCTCTTTCCTCCTGATCAAAATAGCATTAAAAAGACTTGCAATGGGATAATTAATTTTTAAGGGGTAAAAAAGTTATTTTTTGTTTCTATACGAGTACGAGAATAAATAAAAGTGCCAATTTGAGAAAGAATGGCCCGAGCCCAAAGGCTGGTATAAAAATCAAACCCGTGTCAGGTCCGGGTTGAGTCCGTCTCATCTCTGGTGCTAATACATACTTTCTGTAGAATATGGGGTGCGAAGCATTAATCACTCATTTACAAGGTTATGCAAAAGAGTTCGATTATATGATGGTCTACGTGTAAAAACTGTTCGCAGCGTATTTCAATTATGTTGCACTATTTCAAACATGATGAAACTGATATACATTACTGAAGCTAACAACAAAATGCTTGCAGTAAAATAGGATGAGGATTGCATTTATCAGTCATTTACAGGGACACATAAAAGATTTCGGGAACAAATCTGTATGCGAAGTTTGGCTATTAGGAATGATTGCTGCAAGTCCGTTTTCACTTATGGTATGGTTTTTTAGTTTAACTAAATTTTTGAATACTACATGTGTGCATAAATTCAATAGACCATATACAGAGCAATTTTTAAATTTAAGACACACAGAAAAATTCGTAAGCATTATTGAGAAAGAGCAGGAATTGCTTAAAGATGTTATTTTTAATTTGAGTTATGCAGCTTCAAGTTGTCTTTCAAGCTCAACTATAAGGTAAGTTTGCTGCATATAAATAAAATCATATACAGGACTATGCAAAGAACTGGATATATAATCGCCTATGGATATTAACACATGGAAGCGTAATTTAAGTAGCTTAAGCATTGCTTGAATTAAATTTCAGCATTAATATGTGGCGTGTATTAAAATCTGTATGTCATATACAGGGCTGTACAAAAGAATTTAAGTAGGTTTCCCCCTATCGGTAATATTTGATGTTCAGGTTCTTAGTGATTGTCTTTTGTTGGTGGTTAGGTGAAACACTGTATTTCGAAGGCATGGGATGGATTAATACTCGGTCGTTTTCGTCAAACAGTCCTTTCAACTGCTCTAACTCTGGCTTGGGGATTTTTTTTTTTTTTTTTTTTGCCTTCCTACCCGATCCCAGTTCTTTTTTGGCCGAGAGTCCCTCCTAGTAACATTCTAGAACATCGTATGTAGTTCGTTTGGTAATATTTTCGGAAAATAAATAGTTCACGATGGACTTGCTCCTTGATGAATATTGCTTTCGTAAAACTTGTACACAATAATACATAGACACTCCTCTTGTGGCTCTATTCTTGGAAAACACAGATTACTTAATGATCTCTTGGCTAATGGCCATGCTCTTATATACCTTAGAACAACACTTCACGCGCAAGTTTCACCTGATTCGATTTCCTTTGCTATTTTACATAATTGCAAAGTTTGTGCGGATTTCTAGGAAAAAGTCCGTATGTTTTCTAAAATGTTTAATTAGATACATTATTTACCTTATTGAAAGTCTAAGTTTTGCTAAAGCATTCTTGATGTGTTGGAAAGTGTTTCATAATCTATGCTTGACGCATGATTTTTCTCTCTTGTTTAATTTTCAAGGGAAGACCATGCTATTTTATTTATTTATTTGCTTATTTTTTTTGCAGAGCAACGCAAAATCAATTCGTCAATTGACCGCAGAAAAAAATTGCGAAATTTGCAAATTAGACTTGGAAAAAATAGATAAATTGGCAAATTAGGAATTTTTTTTATAATTATTAGTTTATGTACCTAAAGTGTTTACTTATACGTGTTTTTATTGTAATAAAATTTGACAAGCTATTTTAGGTTTTGAGTAATTTTTTTAAATTCTTTTGAGTCTGACCTGCGATGACAGATAAATTTTCTAAAATATCAAATTCCTTGGGGGGGGGGGAGGATGCCCCCCCCCCCAGCCCCCCTCAAATGGCGCCCCTGTACGTAATCTGTAAACGCGTATCTGTAAACGCATCATAGTAGTCTACTGTACTTTATAAAAATCGTCCATTTTAACTTAAAGATGGCACCACTAAAATCCTGAATAAGAGCTCAAAATTAAATCTTCTTCGGTGTGCATGGATGTTATTATGTAATTTTCAATAGAGATGGCAGCACCAAAGCCCATAAAATGTAACCTTGTAAAAAAAGCAGTTTTCAAAAAAATATTTTATCTCAGCTCAACAACGCAAAATTTTCTGACACAATTTTACAATTTATAAACAGTAAACAGTACATTAATTCTTACAAAGTGCTGAAAATAATGAAGGAACTAATTTACTATTTGAAACTGTCAATACTTCATTTCCGAACTTTACATTTAAAATCAATTTCTCCAACCCATTTGTTAAGTGCTGAAAAATAATTTGTAAATACATACTTATAGCTCATTTTTTATGGTACTATTTCGATATTACTAGCAACTGATGTGAAGTTTTCCAAAATTGAATTTTTAAATAATATTTTTTAGATATTGTTGAAGTTTAAAAATTTTCTAAGAATAGGTCAATTAATTTTTAATGTAACATTTATTTACTTTCTTCTTTAGATATTATGACTTACAAAACATGTTTTAGGCGTAAGATTTTTTGGACAAAAAATAAATTAACTTATACTTAAACTTTAATTAGAATTACATTATTTTAAAGATTTATTTAAGGTTGTTCTCAAGTCTTTGATTTTTGTTCAGAAACTCATGAAATCAACAAACAGAAACTATGTAATCGAATGACGTTTTCCCTTTTTTTTTGGTAAAGGCAGAAGATCTTTCAAAAAATACTGTCAAAGTTGGCGTTTTAAACAAATTTCCAGGCGCTGCAGCGCGAGAAAGGAGAAAAAACCCGGCATCACATTGCATCAATCGCTTATAACTCGTTACGTCATGTATTAAAAAAAAAAAAAAAAAGAGGGGGAAGGGAAATTTTATTTTTTTCTAAATCTCTTCAATAGTCAGACCTGTCGATTTTTAGCCTTTCCGTCTAAAAATGTGTCAGGAAGTTTTTCGTTATTGAGCAGGGAATTTGAGAACCGCCTTAAATGTATTTAATATTTTTTTATTTTTGTAAAATAACAAAACTATTGCTATTTAAAATTATTTTATTTTTAAGATTGGAAAAGAAGGAAAAATATCAGAAATTAGTTTTATATCCCCCCCCCCCCTCCCCAAGGAATTATGATCTATCGGAAATTATTGTTTTCCTCAACAACACGAAAATTTCTGACACCTTTGCTTTTACTCATTTTTAAATATAAAAACATGATACTTGCAGGCTTGATTTTTGAAGTTATTTGTAATCGATTTTTTTTTTCATTTTCCGATAAATGAATAACATTTTGAGTTTTAAACGATTATTGTCTCAGAAAGGAAGTTTTTTTTGCTCTTCCCTGCGCTGTCCGGAAATTCGTCAACTAAATACGCCAACTTTGACAGCATTTTCTGAAAAGTCTTTTGTCTTTACCAAAAAACGTAAAAAACAGCTAGATTCCATACTCTCATAATAAAAGCCAATTTGATACGTTTGTGAATAAAAATTTATTAAAAAATGTGTTAGTAAGTAGGCAGTTTGGATATAAGAACAACCCTAAAGCATATGCATTGAGTATTGTTGTGAAATTCGACTGAGAGAGGGCAGCACTACAATTATAAAATTGAAACTCCTTTCTGAAGCTAAAACTCATGCACTTTTTTACTCATTTTAAAACGTATATTTTCGGACATAAATTATTGAAATAATTTGTCATCAACCCGTATTTTTTTAAACTTTTTTATAACTGAATTACATCTTATCTTGATCTAGGCTGTTCTCAAATCCAAAAGGGCAACTTTATAACATAAGTTTTAATTAATTTTTTTTTTTTTTCGGAAATGGTATGAAACTAGCAGGTGTTGTTGTTCAGAAACTATGCAATCGAACTGTTTTTTCCTTTTTTCTGCAAACGCAATAGATCTTTCAGAAAATAGTGTCAAAGTTGACGTTTTGAACCAAAGTTCCCGAAGAAAGTAGAAAAACCAGTCAGCGAAGGGAGAAAAAGTCTTTGTCACGTGATGGAAATCGCTTATAACTCAATAGGTAATTTATTTATCAAAAAATAGAAAACACAGCTCGATTACAAATCGCTTCCATAGTCAGGCTTTCCAATTTTATATCTTTCCTTTAAAAAATGAATTTGTATATGTGTCAAAATTTTTTTGAGCTTGTTGAGCAGAGCAGTTCAGAACAGCCATAAGTAAGGCTACTAAATAGAAGCTCTACCCATAAGTGGTTGTTGTTTTATGACGACAGCCCCCCCCCCCCTTGCCCCCCGCGCTGTCGATCCCATGTATTCAGTTCAAAGCGCCAACTTTGGTAGCATTTTCTGAAAGACCTTCTGCCTAAACCGAAAAGTAGAGAAAACAGTTCTTTTGAACAGTTTCCTTTTCATGAAACAGTTCAAAAAAAAAAAAAAAAAAAAAAAAAAGGAAAAAAAAAGAGTAAAAAAACAGTGACCTGTCTAGGTCTAGGCTGTTCTCAATTTCAGATTTGCTATTGTTATAATTTTACATTTTTTTCACCAAATCTTCCTCTACTTTTTCCATCCAAATTTGCTACTTTTTATAACATTATTAACATTTTTTACCACTTTTTGTTCAGAAACGCATGAAATATTCAGAAATTATCTAACTGAACTTTTTTTTTTCCATTTTTTGGTAAAGGCAGAAGATCCTTCAGAAAATGCTGTCAAAGTGGTTATTAAGCAAGGGCGGATCTAGAGCGTCCTCAAGGGGGGGGGGGGGGGGGCGATTTTAGAAATTTGGAAACTCAAATCTGATGCGTGGGTCAGGGGTAATTTTTTCTCTGCGGGTCGTGTTACTTCTATTTTTTGCTGTGGATCGGGTTTGGGTCTGGTTGACTTCTATTTTTTGCTGTAGGTCGGGTTTGAGATCGGTTGACTTCTACTTTTCTGCTGCAGGTCGGATTGACTTCTACTTTTTAGCTGCGCCTAGCTCGTTGGGTTTGGGGCAGATTTGCATACATTATTTTGGGTTTTGGGCCAATTTCGGATTGGGTTTTCCACTCTTACGAGAAGGTTTCGAGTTGACCCGATTTTTAAAAAGAAAATCTAAATATTTTTGAAGATAAAAACTATATACAGTAAAAGCTCCATAATGGACACGTCGAAATAATTATTTAGGAATACTTTTCAACCTTTATAATAATGTAAAAAATACTAATTTGGTATAAAACTGCTTGTCTCTTTATATCTAAGATCAGTTGTAATTAAGTAAAGAATGCTTTGAAACTTATTAAAAAAACATACCAGGTGTCCCAAAATGGATGGGCTGATCTTAAAATTCAGTAACTTTCGAATGGTGACAGCCAGTGGTGGGATTCAAATAAGTTAACAACCGGTTCGCTGCCCGAATGATTTTTGATGCATAAACACGAAAGGAAAATGAAGCATCACAAATAGATTATGAAACACTTTCCAATATTATAAGAATGCTGCTAAAAAAAACTTTCATTCCTGAAATATGTTTCCTTATAAAAAGACTTATTTTATTTAACAAATACTCGACAATTATGAAACCCTGGTCAAAAGTGTTATCGGGAAATGCATTAAAACAGTATAATACAATAAGAAAATGTAAAGACAATAGAAAAATAGCAGAAATGTAAGCTTAAAAATTGACCCATGTTCAAGGTACTAAAGTTGCAATCAGATATTAAAAACCCTAACTTTAGGAAGAGCGGGTTTTTTTGCGTCCCTTTGACGAAATTCGCATTTTATGGCGATCTTTTGGCGAATTTTGCGTTTTTTTCCGCGATTTGCGGTTTGCTGCGATCCTTTGACGAGATTTGCTGTTTTTTCGCGACCTTTTCATAGAATTTGCGATTTTTTCGCGATCTTTTGACGAAATTTACCTTTTTTGCGATCCTTTGTCAAAATTTGCGTTTTTTTTGCGACCCTCTGACGAAATTCGCCCGCAATGTTTTGACATAATTGGCGATTTTTTTCGAACGATTGACGAAATTGATTTCGGCGACCATTTGTCGAAATTCGCGATATTTTTTAAGTCAGAATTTATGGACATTCGTTGGGGTTTTTTTTTTTTCGGAAATGAATGCCTTAAATTTTCGGAAAATTCGAAACATAATCACACCTGCTGAAATCTCCAATCTCGTGTGAATATTAACTCATTTAATACTGAGAATTACAATTTGTATCCTTGCTTGGGTGATCTATACATGTAATTTCTTCAACGTCTATCTCGATAAATCAGCTCTTTTTAGTGGTAAGTGCTTGATTTCTGGATATTTTAATGCGTGTTTATGCTAGGTTTTGACACCGAAGTCGCAAATTTCAAGGAGATACTCGTCAATGCTGTCTTTTATAATTAGTCCCAAATGACAAAATGAAATTGTAATAGTAACAATAATGCACATGCGAAGAAGATATATCTGGAAATTTTGTATCAATAATAAAATTTAGCTCAGTTTAAAAACATGCAAAATATTTTAAGAACCTTTCATAAAACCGCTTTCATTTGTATGACTTTTTTTACCGAAGCATTTCAAACGTTTTAATAAATTTTATCATAAGTTTTGATGTATTATGATGCGTATACTTCTTGTTTGCATTGCTTTTGAAAGACGAGATATTTCATTTAAAATATTATGCAGTCATCAAATCAATACCAGTTATAAAATATGTAGGCCGTCCCTTCTTATCGCTAACAAAGAGCTAATTCCTAAATGGTTAAATTTAGAATACTTCTAATTTCAAAAATATTATAAATGTTGTTCTTCATCGCCTTAGAAACCGTTTTCATTTTAGAAAAAAGTTACCAAATTTACATTTTTATGAGGTCCTTTCGATCCTATAACATATTTAGAAAAACTATCTATAGCCAGTGAGAAATATTTTTGCTCGACTAATAATTCTAAGTTATAAATATCATAACATTCTATAGAAATTTAATAATTTTTACCATTTCTTGGTACAAGAAAAGGGCTGACAACGCTAGAAATTCGTAAAATTCAAAGTATCATGACTCGGCAAGTTTAGACAATCCAATGTTGAATAAGCATGCCATATAATTAGGGTTAATGTAGTCTGCCGATTTGGATCCAAAAATTCTTCAAATCTTCATTTTTTTAAAGTTGAAATTGCTTTTTTTACAGGACTGATGAATATATATATATATATTATTTTTGAAAATGAAATATCACGTTTAGAGATCTGCTCGGGCCTATTTTCATTTGCAACACTCTGGCAAGGCCGGGCCTTTTTTCTGAAGGCTCGGGCCGGGCCTAGTGACTGCTCTTTACTGGCCGGGCCGGGTTCGGGACTTACTTTTTCCCGGAAGAATCCGGGCCTAACTTATTTTTTCTGTACAGAGCCGGGACTGGTTTCTTTTCTAGTCTTCACGGCATAAAATTTTCAGTCCTAGTTTTGAGCCAGCGGTATGAAAATCATTGTCTCGGCGTGACCTGCCCGTTCAAAGGTCAGTAAAATTAAGACTGGCTCAAAGATTTTTGCAAAATATGCATACATTTTTGAATCACCATTATTCTACAATTAAACATTAACATTTATTCTTTTTAAAGAATATTAAATTTCTACGCTAATTAAAATATAGCTAAATTAAAATATAGTAAAATGTGTGAAAAGGAACCCGCCTATGACGGAATCCTGTTTTAAACTGAAAAACGTGTTGATACATGCAAAATTAACATACTAATATGCAAGAAAAGAATATATAATACAGTTACATTTCCTAAGAAGGGAACTTGTGTAAAACGTATTTTTTCTTTTCTATGTAATTGAGTCTTAGAGGATTTTACTGTATAACATTTTTCAGATTTTTAACAATTCAATGCATGGAATATGGATTAACAGTAATAATGATAACTGAAACATTTACATAGAAGAAATAGAGATTCATTAAAAAAATAAATATCGCAGCCTGTGGCACTTGTATAAAAGTGAAGTTTAGAAACATGAAAAAAAAGTTAAGATAAATATTTTTGGTCAGAACTCCTCGTAAGAGTCAAATTTTTAACCAAATCGACGTAAAAATCAATGTTTTGCAGAATTCACTTGGGCCGGGCCGGGCTCGGGCCGAACTTTTAGTTGTTAAACCGAATTTTTTTTTCTCCTGGCCGGGCCGAAATTTTTTTTCTATGAATCGGGCCGGGCCCGGTCCTGGAAATTTCGGCCTGTGCAGACCTCTAATCACTTTATTGAATGAAATAAATTAGTACAGTCACAGTGCTAAGTTTATAAGATGCCGTTGTGCAGATAAGCATTTAAAGAAAGTAAATTAATGTAAATGTGATTTTCGCATTTGAGTATCATTTTAACAACCGGTTCGCCGAACTCAACACAAATTAACAACCGGTTCGCCGAACTCAACACAAATTAACAACCGGTTCTACCGAACCGGTGCGAACCGGCTGAATCCCACCACTGGTGACAGCTATTTTAAAAAAAAAAAAATCTTGCAGGAGGGTTACGTAAGATGTCAGGAGATTTTTTTACTGCGGTTCTTGGTTTTACTTTATAATAGTAGCAATAGATGGCGCTGTAAACAATGGTCGTTAAGCCTACCTCCTCCGGGAACCGATTTAGCGCCTATTGCTTCCGGCGCCATCTATCATTGCTATTTTTAACTAAAATCAAGAATCGCAATTAAAAAAACTGCTCAGGGTAAAAATTCTGAGTAAAAAAAAAAAAAAAAAAAAAAATCTACAATTCAAAGAAAATTTTCTGAAAGGTTGCAGCAAATGGGGGGATTCCCTCCTGGCACTAATTATTTTTGTTGCAGGTCGGTTTAGCTGTTTTTGGATTTGGATCGATTTCAGGCTGAGTGTAGATTCCTGCAAGCTGTGTTTGGGTTAACCTGTTTTTTTCAAAAGTTAGTTCAATATAATATTTCAAGTTAAAAACTATACCTATAATAATAAACATAGATGTATATATTATGTGTGCTGTTTTCTAAAGAGACCACTGTATTTTTCCCACGTCTTTTTGATGAAATTCGCACTTCTTGGACCCTTTGATGAAATTTGCGTTTCTTCCGCAACCCTTTGACGAAATTAGTGTAATTTTGCAGACATTTGATAAAATTCGCGTTTTTTTCGCGATCCTTTGACGAAATTCACGTTTTTAAAGCGACTCTTTGACTAAATACGTTTTTTTTCTCACGATTCTATGAAGGAATTCGTTTTCTCCACGATCGTTTAACGAAATTCGCGATTCTTTGATAAATTTGCATTTTTTTCGCGATCCTTTGACGAAATGCGCGTTTTTTCGCGGCTATTTGACAAACTTTGCGTTTTCTTCACGATCCTTTAACGAAATTTGAGTTTTTTCCGCTGGCCTTTGAAGAAATTCGCCTTTTCCGCGATCATTTGAAGAATTTCGCATATTTCCCGTGGCTCCCTGACCAAATTCGCGTTTTTTTCCGTGATCATTCGGCGAAATTGAAGTTATTTTCTGCGAACGATTCACGAAATAGATTTTTTATGGAGATCATTTATCAAAATTCGCGATTATTTGTATGCCCGAATTTTCGGATAGGTGAATTTTGTAAATTTTCGGAACCGAATGCCTTAACCCTGTAGCTGCGTTTTTTAAAATCAAAATAGATTAAAAAATTGTGCATATTAGTAGGGGAAAAAGGACAGTTCAGCGTCAGCAGGCGGATTGCGGATTGGGAGGATTGAGGAGGAGGGAGGAATCCACCTTGTGGGTGGAATCCACCTTGTGGATGGAGGAGGAGGGTGGAATCCACCTGTTGGGAGACTTATCCTATAGTAGGAGGGGCTGGAGGAGGGCTTAATTTTTGAGGGGGCTTATTTTTTAAGGGGGCTTAATTTTTTTTTCGAATCGACTTAGAGTAGAGATGGAAATATCATACTATAACATAGGTCTTTTCGAGAGGAAGTATGAAGACACTAAATTTTTCGATGGGCTTATTTTTTGAAGGGGGGCTTAATTTTTGAGGGTGCTTAATATATTTTTTTTCGAATTGATTTAGTATTAGAATGGAAATATCATACTATAACATAGTGAGTTAGGTGTTTTCGAAAGGGAGTTTGAGGGAACTAAATATTTTAGTGGGGCTTATTTTTAGGGGGGCTTAATTTTTTTTCTTCGAATCGACATAGAGTAGAAATGGAAATATCATACTATAACATAGAGATGTAGGTATTTTCGAAAGGGAGTTTGAGGAGCCTAAATTTTTTAGAGGGGCTTATTTTTTAGGGGGGGCTTATTTTTAGGGGGGGCTTATTTTTTTTTTTTTTTTTTTTTTTTTTTTTTTTTTTTTTTTTTTTTTTTTTTTTTAATTGTCTTAGAATTTGAATGAAGATAAAAATGTCTTATGTTTTCTGAAAAAAATTTTTGATGCTGTCGTCTGTAGGATATCGTTTTAATATATTTTTGAAGATAGTATTTTTTTTTTTCCACAAGTTTTGAGTAAGATTTGGACATGCAAAATAGACTATTGGTTCGATGATATGTTGAAGACTTAACTAATCAAGAAACTATGTCTATATGTTTAGATTTTAGATGTTTCAAAACAAAAAATTGTATTCCCCCTTCTGTATGCGCAAAGAGAGGTTGGTTTCTTAAGATAACTCATTAATACCTATTTTAACTGCTCACTCTGCGAATTCTTTTAATGTGAATGATTTTTATTTTTAGTTTAACTGATTTTATCGATTTTGCGAATGAGAGTTTGATTATTTTACCAAGCTAAGGTTTCGAACCTGCGAACTCCGATTCAAATTTAATTTTTTGTAACCGATAAGCTATCCACTATCCAGACCGCGTCCCGACAATTACTGAATTACTTTTGAACACTATATATTTTTAAAAATACCTACCTCTTCCTCTTTCTTATACTAGGGAAGTTAATATAATTTATGTTTAAATTGAAGAAATAATTAATTTTTTTATATTTCTTTAATAAGCAAGTCATTTTTTTAGATCGATTAGAAGGCTACCAAACGATTTGAATTAAACATTGTTTTTACCAGTATTAATCCTCTTACCTAATTTTAAAATTATACTTTTTCTTGTGAACCATATCATATTCATTTAATCGTCTGAAATACACTTCCTAAATCCTCTTATCAACGTTACTCACTATCTATCACAAACATCTGATAAGTCTAATCAGCTTTTTTCAACAGAAAATAGCTAATATGTAAATATTGATAACTATTGAAGAGATTATTTCACTTGTTTCCAGATTTTAAATGAAAGTTTGAAATATTTGTCAGATTTTCTATTTATCAATTATTATAAATTGAATCAACTCATAGTTTGTTATTGCAATAGATAATTATTTGATGATTCTACACTAGTTCTAATGAATTTTAAAACTGCTGCTTCATTTCAACACATTATTTTATACAGTTTAATAAATTTAGTTTGAATTAACCCATTGGTTTGTCATATATTTCACTGAAATAATAAAATTAATGTGTAAAACCTTAGAATGACGAATTCAGAAACGTAACGTGATGAATCATATACTTTTTAAACATTACATAAAAACCTTTGGATTGATTCACTTCCTGTGAACTTCCTACACATACTTTTTTATGCCACGTGTTTTTCTGAAATTTTTGCACCAATCATATTACATGATTTACACTATCGTAATAATTTTTTAACATGCGCCCCCTATGATTATATATAAAATTGAATGAAACGAGACTTTTTCATTAGTGTTTGCTATTCTTTGAGTGTGTGAAGACGCTTTTTTCACTTAAGATAATATGGCTACTTTTCAAGATGGACATTCTACTATGTTAAGCGATGATGAATCAAGTTTGAATAATCAATATTTTTCATCAAGATTAAATGATCAAGACATGGGATTAATAGTACAACCTAAAGTAGAACCCGTTTCAGATGATGAAGCGGAATCCTCCTCATCAGAACTAAAGAAACAGAAGCCACCTTTTTTGTGTACTGTTTGCAGCAAATCTTTTTCACGAAAAGGCAATTTAAAACAACATTTGATGATTCATTCAGAAGAAAGACCATTTATATGTGACATCTGCCAAAAAGCATTCTCTAGAAAGGCTATTTTGAATCGTCATAAACTATCCCATTTAAAGATTCCTCCCCAACATAAATGTGAATCGTGCGGTGAAACGTTCTCAAGAAAGTATGACTTATCAAAACACATGAAGATCCACAAGTCCTCCAAAAAGGATAAATGTATTCAGCGTAACGAAATATTCAACCCCAACTCCGATTTTTTATATCATTTGAAAACTTCACAGGGAGTTAGATGCAAAATTGATAATTCATCCTCTTTAAAAGATATGTTTTTTGAGAAGGTTAAGCATTTTAAAAGGCAAAATGCGTTAAACATATTTACTAAAACTGTAATCAACTCTAACGAGGAGAATGTTACAGACTTTAACACATTTTTTAATAGTATTCATTCGGACGTTTTAAACGAATTAAACTACCAGATTCAAGTTAAAAGATCGATGAAATGGTATGCAAGTGTACAAGTTGTTGTATATCGTGTAACACAGGAGGGTGTATTAGAGATTGCCACACCCTATTTCCATTCAAAAACTATACTTGAATTAACGAAACAAAACTTATCTGAACATGTTGAGGATACCTTTGCAAAAATTATTAAGTCCTATGAGAAGTCCACCAGACGTGGTTTTAATTGGACATTAGATAAAATATTGAATTTAGAACTATCTACCTTTAAAATCTAACATGATTTGAAATGTTTATACCTTTTTGAAATATGTGTACTCATGTTTTCACTATTGTAACTATTGAAAACGACGAATAAATAATGTGTAAATGAAAAAGCTGTTGTCTGTTTAGTTTTGTTAGAACAACTTGTGATTTTTAATAACTCATGAAGTCGTAACGACTTTACTTACTATTTTTTTTTAATTTCTAATCAAATGAATAATGAGTTAACTATCTTTTATTAATTTCATATTGAAAGTCTGAAATTATCCCTTGAAATAGTTATTTTTCAATATTTCTAATTTTTTATAATTATTTTTAAAGTTTAATATATCACTCGTTGTTTGTATAAACAATTGTTATTACTCAATAATAATAATATTATCATTTATTACCATACAATTCTTTAAAAAAGCATAGAACCATTAACATAATATATCATTAACCACTTTTTTAAAAACTGTTACCTTGTGTTGACATTGAATTCTTCAAAACAAAAAAGAATAAAACTAAAATCATTATCATTAAATATCATACACCACTTATATAAAAATTGTTACTTTGTGTTGCCATACTATTCTTCAAAAAAAGAATAAAACTAAAACTATTAACATTAAATATCATATACTGTAAATATAAAAATTGTTACCTTGTGTTGCCATACTATTCTTCAAAAAAGGATAAAACCATTGACATAATATATTATTCACCACTTAAATAAACTGTTTATATATATATATTTAGACTTAAACTAAAATTAATGACATTACTAATTCTTTTAAGTGTTTATCTGTAACCGACACTGATTTTTAACGTATATTAAGGGATGTGCTGTTTCTAAACATTCAGTTTCCAACTGATTTTTGTTCTACCTTCATCTATGCTACCTTTATTTTTGAAAATGGGTTCTGTAGTAAATATGTTAAAAAGATCTTCCGACAAAGTGGCTTCTTCTTCAAAGTATCAACGTTTAGAAGAACCTATTGATCCCACTTCTGCGAGTGAATTAAATATACCAAGATTGGAAATTCCTAATTTATTAAACACTGACTGTGGAACAATATCACGTGATTTATCCACTACTGATTACTCACCGAATGTGAAATCTGAAATCGATATGAATTTTTTTATCCCAAACTTTGATGATGATACTACATCTTTCAAGAATTCATGCCAAGAATCAATTTCCGTCGAGGACTATTTGAATATATTTTTCAAAGACATGAATTTTGAATCCGCTTTAACCTCGAGCCCAGCTAGTAACATAATTTCCCAAGACGAATCCTTTCAAGAACGTACTATTGACCAAGAGGTTTCTGATTCCCAACCAAGCAACCTTTCTAAAGCAAGTGATGAATTACAAAGCACAACTCCACCTACGAATGTCATTCCACAGTCTAAAACTAGCAAATCCAATCATCCTATTGTATTTCGAGAAGAACTCAGTGACTGTATCTTTTTAATTTTAAAGTTGCATAATAGACAATTTCATATTCATATTCGAGAATTTAAACGCGGTGGGCTTACTAGTGAAGAAATTCTAACGAAAAATGGTATTATTATGGATGTTAACAGCTGGTTCGAATTTTGCAAGAAAACTTTTTCATTTAATTTGAGATATAAAAGTTCCTCATTTGTTTCTAATAACATGATATTAGTGTTAAATTTTAATAATTCTATCATGCGAATTAAAAATTTAAAGAATTATTCTCATATTGACTTAAACGAGTATCAGTTGCTGAAATTAAAAGAAAAAATACATGATTTGAATAAGGAACTTCTTCAGCATATATATGTAAACCATATACCAAGCTTAATTAGACAGAAATGTATCATTGGTCATATATCTACAGAAAATGAACTCATGTTGCAGTCTAAACTTATAACATGTATTGAGAATAATGTATTAACTATACTAAACCGCATTTTTGAATGTGATGGATGTATTTTTAATCAGAAATCTCAAAGCCCTCATTCCTGTTGTATACTAAATAATCGACAAAAATTTGAAAAACTAGGAGAGATGTTATTAACACTTATAGATTTAGATTTTGTTATTTCCTCATTTTTAAACGGAGTGGATTGTGTTAGTGAAAACTTTTTATCAAACATTCATGTAGAAACAATTCAAAACGAATTGTTTAAAATAATAAAATAAAATGTATTGCTATCCTTTTTAATACGTGTGTGTTTATTTTTCTAAAGTGTATGTTTATTTTGTTATGTCTTTTAGAACTTTTAATAGAGTGTTAGACTTAAATTTGCATATGTATATAACTAAAGAAATCAACAATTCTTTAGAAATTAAAAAATTAACACAAGTTTAAAATATTAAACTAATAATCTTAATAGTATAATTTCTACTTTCTAATATATATATATATATGTGTGAAACTTAATTATATAAAAAAGTTTTCAATAATAATAATAAGTTTAGAAAATTAAAAAGTTTAAAAAACAAAATTAAGAAACTCATTAAAAAAATATTTGAAAAGTTAAAAAAATAAAGTTTTCAAAATTAAAAAATCTTTATAAAAAAAATAATAATAATTAAAAAAAAAAATTAAAAAGTTTACAAAAGTTAAAAAAAAAAATATTAAAAAGTTTACAAAAGTTTAAAAAAAAAAACTTGGAAAAAAAAAACTCAAAAAAAAAATTAAGTTATCAAAATTAAAAAAAAAAAAATTATAAAAACTTAATACATTAAGTTTTCAAAAGTGAGTTTACCTATTCATATATGTATACATGCATGTGACTTTCATTATGTTTCAGTTTAATACTTCTTTTTATCCTATAAAAGTGTTAGATTAATATATACTTATAAAAATATTTGTAAGTTAAATTAAAAAAAAAAGTAACTTATAAAAAAAAAAAAAAAATGTTTACAAAATTAAAAAAAACAAAATCTTTCTAAATAAAAAGTTTTCAAAATTAAAAAAAAAACTTTTTAAATAAAAAATGTTTTCAAAATTTAAAAAAAAAACTTTTTAAATAAAAAATGTTTTCAAAATTAAAAAAAAAAATTGTAAATAAAAAAAAAGTTTTCAAAATTAAAAAAAATACTTTGTAAATAAAAAAAAATATTAAAAAGTTTACAAAAAGAAAACTTTTTTTTATAAAAAATATTTTCAAAATTAAAAAAAAAATTGTAAGTAAAAAAAAAAAGTTTTCAAAATTAAAAAAAATAATTTGTAAATAAAAAAAAATATATTAAAAAGTTTATAAAATTTAAAAGTTAAAAAAAAAACTTTGTAAAAAGTTTTCAAAATTAAGTTATCAAAAAAAAAAAAAACTTAATAAATTATGTTATCAAAAGTCAGTTCACCTAACTGTATATGTATCTGAATTTCATAATTAAAAATGTTATCAAAAAGTTGAATTAGATTGCAAATACAATCAATCATATATCAATCAGTCATAGCAATTAACCAATCAATTATATCAATCAATAAATCAAACCAATCAATCAATCATATTAATCAACCAAACAATAACATCAATCAATCATATCGATCAATAAATCAAACCAATCAATCATGTTAATCAACCAAACAATAATATCAATCAGTCATATCGATCAATAAATCAAACCAATCAATCATATTAATCAACCAAACAATAATATCAGTTAATCATATCAATCAATAAATCATATTAATCATATCAAGCTATCATATCAATCATATCAATCAATCAACCAATCATTCATATCAGTCAACCAATCATTCATATTAATCATATCAATCGATTAATCAAGATACTGAATACAAGTATTCATACAAATAAATCACATCAATTGCAGTTCAAGTATTACAAGTTAGTATAATAACATTATGAGAAAGTTTTGAATTAATACAATGATTAACTACCAACATTTTGTAAAAGTACTTTTATAAAAGCAATGTATGAATAGATATTTTAGTTATAAAAAATATTTAAAATGCTTTTGAAAGTTAATAAAATTATTTTCCAAAAATGTTAAAAACATTACAAGCTGCTAAAACCTACAATTTAACAAGAATGAGTTGTCCTATATTTCCTTTGTATTTGCATGTCCTATATTTCCTTTCTATTTGTATTTGAGTATATGTATACGGATTCCTCCTTTTAATTATGTTTTGTAGTATACACTTAAAATATATATAGTATATATAAAACATTAAATTAAAATATTCTTTAGTTATTAAAAAGTTTAAAAAATCAGCAATTTTTTTTTAATATTATAAGATAACAAAAATTATTTTGTAATTTATTAAAAGTGAATTTACCTATCGCTATATATGCGTTTCATAAGATAAATCTTCTTTATGTTAACATCCTACCCACATTTTATTTTATAGTTATACACATCGAAACGAAAAAAAAAAAAATAAACAATCTATTATTAAATTCTTCAATTTAAAATTTTAATACATACATACTTAAACATTTATATAAAAATAATGAACTCACCATGTTTGAACTCAGAAAAGAGATGATGAGCTTATCACGTGGTAGATTGTGACGTAATCAATTAGATATCACGTGCCTTCCTCGTGCCTTTTGATTGTCTTATCTACAATCAGATTGTATTATCAATCACGTGATCTAACTGATATGAGTCTATACCAAGACACTAGCCATTTTCACTTCAGTCATCGAATATGTAGGTCGTATATTTTTTTGAAAGTCTTTTATTTTTTGGAATCTTCAGCAACATGACATCAGATATTTGCAAATAAAATCCTATTAAAATCTTTCTGGCAATTGTGAACAAAGATTAATTTTCATATTGTTTAAGTATAATCATTGATTATTTAACTGGATAATAATATTTTTTAGAAGTAACTTAAATTTCTTATAAAAACGGAAGTATTTATTGCATCATTCATAGAATTCAAGTTTGAATATTAACCAAGTTTTTTAAACTTTTATATACTAGAATATATACTAGTTTTTACTAAGTACTAGTATATACTAAATACTAGTATAAATTATAAAAGTTTAAAAAACTTGGTTAATATTCAAACTTGAATTCTATGAATGATGCAATAAATACTTCCGTTTTTATAAGAAATTTAAGTTACTTCTAAAAAATATTATTATCCAGTTAAATAATCAATGATTATACTTAAACAATATGAAAATTAATCTTTGTTCACAATTGCCAGAAAGATTTTAATAGGATTTTATTTGCAAATATCTGATGTCATGTTGCTGAAGATTCCAAAAAATAAAAGACTTTCAAAAAAATATACGACCTACATATTCGATGACTGAAGTGAAAATGGCTAGTGTCTTGGTATAGACTCATATCAGTTAGATCACGTGATTGATAATACAATCTGATTGTAGATAAGACAATCAAAAGGCACGAGGAAGGCACGTGATATCTAATTGATTACGTCACAATCTACCACGTGATAAGCTCATCATCTCTTTTCTGAGTTCAAACATGGTGAGTTCATTATTTTTATATAAATGTTTAAGTATGTATGTATTAAAATTTTAAATTGAAGAATTTAATAATAGATTGTTTATTTTTTTTTTTCGTTTCGATGTGTATAACTATAAAATAAAATGTGGGTAGGATGTTAACATAAAGAAGATTTATCTTATGAAACGCATATATAGCGATAGGTAAATTCACTTTTAATAAATTACAAAATAATTTTTGTTATCTTATAATATTAAAAAAAAATTGCTGATTTTTTAAACTTTTTAATAACTAAAGAATATTTTAATTTAATGTTTTATATATACTATATATATTTTAAGTGTATACTACAAAACATAATTAAAAGGAGGAATCCGTATACATATACTCAAATACAAATAGAAAGGAAATATAGGACATGCAAATACAAAGGAAATATAGGACAACTCATTCTTGTTAAATTGTAGGTTTTAGCAGCTTGTAATGTTTTTAACATTTTTGGAAAATAATTTTATTAACTTTCAAAAGCATTTTAAATATTTTTGTAACTAAAATATTTATTCATACATTGCTTTTGTAAAAGTGCTGTTACAAAATGTTGATAGTTAATCATTGTATTAATTCAAAACTTTCTCATAATGTTATTATACTAACTTGTAATACTTGAACTGCAATTGATGTGATTTATTTGTATGAATACTTGTATTCAGTATCTTGATTAATCGATTGATATGATTAATATGAATGATTGGTTGACTGATATGAATGATTGGTTGATTGATTGATATGATTGATATGATAGCTTGATATGATTAATATGATTTATTGATTGATATGATTAACTGATATTATTGTTTGGTTGATTAATATGATTGATTGGTTTGATTTATTGATCGATATGACTGATTGATATTATTGTTTGGTTGATTAACATGATTGATTGGTTTGATTTATTGATCGATATGATTGATTGATGTTATTGTTTGGTTGATTAATATGATTGATTGATTGGTTTGATTTATTGATTGATATAATTGATTGGTTAATTGCTATGACTGATTGATATATGATTGATTGTATTTGCAATCTAATTCAACTTTTTGATAACATTTTTAATTATGAAATTCAGATACATATACAGTTAGGTGAACTGACTTTTGATAACGTAATTTATTAAGTTTTTTTTTTTTTGATAACTTAATTTTGAAAACTTTTTACAAAGTTTTTTTTTTAACTTTTAAATTTTATAAACTTTTTAATATATATATTTTTTTTTTACAAATTATTTTTTTTTAATTTTGAAAACTTTTTTTTTTACTTACAATTTTTTTTTTAATTTTGAAAATATTTTTTATAAAAAAAAGTTTTCTTTTTGTAAACTTTTTAATATTTTTTTTTATTTACAAAGTATTTTTTTTAATTTTGAAAACTTTTTTTTTATTTACAATTTTTTTTTTAATTTTGAAAACATTTTTTATTTAAAAAGTTTTTTTTTTAAATTTTGAAAACATTTTTTATTTAAAAAGTTTTTTTTTTAATTTTGAAAACTTTTTATTTAGAAAGATTTTGTTTTTTTTAATTTTGTAAACATTTTTTTTTTTTTTTATAAGTTACTTTTTTTTTTAATTTAACTTACAAATATTTTTATAAGTATATATTAATCTAACACTTTTATAGGATAAAAAGAAGTATTAAACTGAAACATAATGAAAGTCACATGCATGTATACATATATGAATAGGTAAACTCACTTTTGAAAACTTAATGTATTAAGTTTTTATAATTTTTTTTTTTTAATTTTGATAACTTAATTTTTTTTTGAGTTTTTTTTTTCCAAGTATTTTTTTTAAACTTTTGTAAACTTTTTAATATTTTTTTTTTAACTTTTGTAAACTTTTTAATTTTTTTTTTATAATTATTATTATTTTTTTTATAAAGATTTTTTAATTTTGAAAACTTTATTTTTTTAACTTTTCAAATATTTTTTTAATGAGTTTCTTAATTTTGTTTTTTAAACTTTTTAATTTTCTAAACTTATTATTATTATTGAAAACTTTTTTATATAATTAAGTTTCACACATATATATATATTAGAAAGTAGAAATTATACTATTAAGATTATTAGTTTAATATTTTAAACTTGTGTTAATTTTTTAATTGCTAAAGAATTGTTGATTTCTTTAGTTATATACATATGCAAATTTAAGTCTAACACTCTATTAAAAGTTCTAAAAGACATAACAAAATAAACATACACTTTAGAAAAATAAACACACACGTATTAAAAAGGATAGCAATACATTTTATTTTATTATTTTAAACAATTCGTTTTGAATTGTTTCTACATGAATGTTTGATAAAAAGTTTTCACTAACACAATCCACTCCGTTTAAAAATGAGGAAATAACAAAATCTAAATCTATAAGTGTTAATAACATCTCTCCTAGTTTTTCAAATTTTTGTCGATTATTTAGTATACAACAGGAATGAGGGCTTTGAGATTTCTGATTAAAAATACATCCATCACATTCAAAAATGCGGTTTAGTATAGTTAATACATTATTCTCAATACATGTTATAAGTTTAGACTGCAACATGAGTTCATTTTCTGTAGATATATGACCAATGATACATTTCTGCCTAATTAAGCTTGGTATATGGTTTACATATATATGCTGAAGAAGTTCCTTATTCAAATCATGTATTTTTTCTTTTAATTTCAGCAACTGATACTCGTTTAAGTCAATATGAGAATAATTCTTTAAATTTTTAATTCGCATGATAGAATTATTAAAATTTAACACTAATATCATGTTATTAGAAACAAATGAGGAACTTTTATATCTCAAATTAAATGAAAAAATTTTCTTGCAAAATTCGAACCAGCTGTTAACATCCATAATAATACCATTTTTCGTTAGAATTTCTTCACTAGTAAGCCCACCGCGTTTAAATTCTCGAATATGAATATGAAATTGTCTATTATGCAACTTTAAAATTAAAAAGATACAGTCACTGAGTTCTTCTCGAAATACAATAGGATGATTGGATTTGCTAGTTTTAGACTGTGGAATGACATTCGTAGGTGGAGTTGTGCTTTGTAATTCATCACTTGCTTTAGAAAGGTTGCTTGGTTGGGAATCAGAAACCTCTTTGTCAATAGTACGTTCTTGAAAGGATTCGTCTTGGGAAATTATGTTACTAGCTGGGCTCGAGGTTAAAGCGGATTCAAAATTCATGTCTTTGAAAAATATATTCAAATAGTCCTCGACGGAAATTGATTCTTGGCATGAATTCTTGAAAGATGTAGTATCATCATCAAAGTTTGGGATAAAAAAATTCATATCGATTTCAGATTTCACATTCGGTGAGTAATCAGTAGTGGATAAATCACGTGATATTGTTCCACAGTCAGTGTTTAATAAATTAGGAATTTCCAATCTTGGTATATTTAATTCACTCGCAGAAGTGGGATCAATAGGTTCTTCTAAACGTTGATACTTTGAAGAAGAAGCCACTTTGTCGGAAGATCTTTTTAACATATTTACTACAGAACCCATTTTCAAAAATAAAGGTAGCATAGATGAAGGTAGAACAAAAATCAGTTGGAAACTGAATGTTTAGAAACAGCACATCCCTTAATATACGTTAAAAATCAGTGTCGGTTACAGATAAACACTTAAAAGAATTAGTAATGTCATTAATTTTAGTTTAAGTCTAAATATATATATATAAACAGTTTATTTAAGTGGTGAATAATATATTATGTCAATGGTTTTATCCTTTTTTGAAGAATAGTATGGCAACACAAGGTAACAATTTTTATATTTACAGTATATGATATTTAATGTTAATAGTTTTAGTTTTATTCTTTTTTTGAAGAATAGTATGGCAACACAAAGTAACAATTTTTATATAAGTGGTGTATGATATTTAATGATAATGATTTTAGTTTTATTCTTTTTTGTTTTGAAGAATTCAATGTCAACACAAGGTAACAGTTTTTAAAAAAGTGGTTAATGATATATTATGTTAATGGTTCTATGCTTTTTTAAAGAATTGTATGGTAATAAATGATAATATTATTATTATTGAGTAATAACAATTGTTTATACAAACAACGAGTGATATATTAAACTTTAAAAATAATTATAAAAAATTAGAAATATTGAAAAATAACTATTTCAAGGGATAATTTCAGACTTTCAATATGAAATTAATAAAAGATAGTTAACTCATTATTCATTTGATTAGAAATTAAAAAAAATAGTAAGTAAAGTCGTTACGACTTCATGAGTTATTAAAAATCACAAGTTGTTCTAACAAAACTAAACAGACAACAGCTTTTTCATTTACACATTATTTATTCGTCGTTTTCAATAGTTACAATAGTGAAAACATGAGTACACATATTTCAAAAAGGTATAAACATTTCAAATCATGTTAGATTTTAAAGGTAGATAGTTCTAAATTCAATATTTTATCTAATGTCCAATTAAAACCACGTCTGGTGGACTTCTCATAGGACTTAATAATTTTTGCAAAGGTATCCTCAACATGTTCAGATAAGTTTTGTTTCGTTAATTCAAGTATAGTTTTTGAATGGAAATAGGGTGTGGCAATCTCTAATACACCCTCCTGTGTTACACGATATACAACAACTTGTACACTTGCATACCATTTCATCGATCTTTTAACTTGAATCTGGTAGTTTAATTCGTTTAAAACGTCCGAATGAATACTATTAAAAAATGTGTTAAAGTCTGTAACATTCTCCTCGTTAGAGTTGATTACAGTTTTAGTAAATATGTTTAACGCATTTTGCCTTTTAAAATGCTTAACCTTCTCAAAAAACATATCTTTTAAAGAGGATGAATTATCAATTTTGCATCTAACTCCCTGTGAAGTTTTCAAATGATATAAAAAATCGGAGTTGGGGTTGAATATTTCGTTACGCTGAATACATTTATCCTTTTTGGAGGACTTGTGGATCTTCATGTGTTTTGATAAGTCATACTTTCTTGAGAACGTTTCACCGCACGATTCACATTTATGTTGGGGAGGAATCTTTAAATGGGATAGTTTATGACGATTCAAAATAGCCTTTCTAGAGAATGCTTTTTGGCAGATGTCACATATAAATGGTCTTTCTTCTGAATGAATCATCAAATGTTGTTTTAAATTGCCTTTTCGTGAAAAAGATTTGCTGCAAACAGTACACAAAAAAGGTGGCTTCTGTTTCTTTAGTTCTGATGAGGAGGATTCCGCTTCATCATCTGAAACGGGTTCTACTTTAGGTTGTACTATTAATCCCATGTCTTGATCATTTAATCTTGATGAAAAATATTGATTATTCAAACTTGATACATCATCGCTTAACATAGTAGAATGTCCATCTTGAAAAGTAGCCATATTATCTTAAGTGAAAAAAGCGTCTTCACACACTCAAAGAATAGCAAACACTAATGAAAAAGTCTCGTTTCATTCAATTTTATATATAATCATAGGGGGCGCATGTTAAAAAATTATTACGATAGTGTAAATCATGTAATATGATTGGTGCAAAAATTTCAGAAAAACACGTGGCATAAAAAAGTATGTGTAGGAAGTTCACAGGAAGTGAATCAATCCAAAGGTTTTTATGTAATGTTTAAAAAGTATATGATTCATCACGTTACGTTTCTGAATTCGTCATTCTAAGGTTTTACACATTAATTTTATTATTTCAGTGAAATATATGACAAACCAATGGGTTAATTCAAACTAAATTTATTAAACTGTATAAAATAATGTGTTGAAGTGAAGCAGCAGTTTTAAAATTCATTAGAACTAGTGTAGAATCATCAAATAATTATCTATTGCAATAACAAACTATGAGTTGATTCAATTTATAATAATTGATAAATAGAAAATCTGACAAATATTTCAAACTTTCATTTAAAATCTGGAAACAAGTGAAATAATCTCTTCAATAGTTATCAATATTTACATATTAGCTATTTTCTGTTGAAAAAAGCTGATTAGACTTATCAGATGTTTGTGATAGATAGTGAGTAACGTTGATAAGAGGATTTAGGAAGTGTATTTCAGACGATTAAATGAATATGATATGGTTCACAAGAAAAAGTATAATTTTAAAATTAGGTAAGAGGATTAATACTGGTAAAAACAATGTTTAATTCAAATCATTTGGTAGCCTTCTAATCGATCTAAAAAAATGACTTGCTTATTAAAGAAATATAAAAAAATTAATTATTTCTTCAATTTAATCATAAATTATATTAACTTCCCTAGTATAAGAAAGAGGAAGAGGTAGGTATTTTTAAAAATATATAGTGTTCAAAAGTAATTCAGTAATTGTCGGGACGCGGTCTGGATAGTGGATAGCTTATCGGTTACAAAAAATTAAATTTGAATCGGAGTTCGCAGGTTCGAAACCTTAGCTTGGTAAAATAATCAAACTCTCATTCGCAAAATCGATAAAATCAGTTAAACTAAAAATAAAAATCATTCACATTAAAAGAATTCGCAGAGTGAGCAGTTAAAATAGGTATTAATGAGTTATCTTAAGAAACCAACCTCTCTTTGCGCATACAGAAGGGGGAATACAATTTTTTGTTTTGAAACATCTAAAATATAAACATATAGACATAGTTTCTTGATTAGTTAAGTCTTCAACATATCATCGAACCAATAGTCTATTTTGCATGTCCAAATCTTACTCAAAACTTGTGGGAAAAAAAAATACTATCTTCAAAAATATATTAAAACGATATCCTACAGACGACAGCATCAAAAATTTTTTTCAGAAAACATAAGACATTTTTATCTTCATTCAAATTCTAAGACAATTAAAAAAAAAAAAAAAAAAAAAAAAAAAAAAAAAAATAAGCCCCCCCCTAAAAATAAGCCCCCCCTAAAAAATAAGCCCCTCTAAAAAATTTAGGCTCCTCAAACTCCCTTTCGAAAATACCTACATCTCTATGTTATAGTATGATATTTCCATTTCTACTCTATGTCGATTCGAAGAAAAAAAAATTAAGCCCCCCTAAAAATAAGCCCCACTAAAATATTTAGTTCCCTCAAACTCCCTTTCGAAAACACCTAACTCACTATGTTATAGTATGATATTTCCATTCTAATACTAAATCAATTCGAAAAAAAAAATATTAAGCACCCTCAAAAATTAAGCCCCCCTTCAAAAAATAAGCCCATCGAAAAATTTAGTGTCTTCATACTTCCTCTCGAAAAGACCTATGTTATAGTATGATATTTCCATCTCTACTCTAAGTCGATTCGAAAAAAAAATTAAGCCCCCTTAAAAAATAAGCCCCCTCAAAAATTAAGCCCTCCTCCAGCCCCTCCTACTATAGGATAAGTCTCCCAACAGGTGGATTCCACCCTCCTCCTCCATCCACAAGGTGGATTCCACCCACAAGGTGGATTCCTCCCTCCTCCTCAATCCTCCCAATCCGCAATCCGCCTGCTGACGCTGAACTGTCCTTTTTCCCCTACTCATATTTTTTACTACACATTTCAAATCTGCATATATTTTAGAGTTAAAATATGTCCAAAATCTTTGGGAAAGAGTTTTATTTTTTGATAGAATTAGATCATTAAAAAAAAATTTGCTGCGGAAATTGCCGGTTGCGCAAGTTTTGCTACTGTTACGTTGGCCGTAGAAATCGCGGGATGCGCAGCGAGAGGGTTAAATTTTCGGAAAATTCGGCACAGAATCACCCCTGTTCCCGACATCTTACATAACCCTCCTGCAAGTATTTTCTTAATATTTGTCACCATTTGCAATTTATTGAATTTTAGAATTAGTCAGTCCATTTTAGGACACCCGGTATATTCAGTAACTATGGGATGATGGCTGAAAGAAGCATTTAAAAAAAATTAAAGCTGGCTCCGATATGTCGGTTAAAGTTTTACCCGGACTGAATTTTCCAGGCCCAAGCCCAGGTCCAACCCCCTTAAAGGAAAAAAAAAAAAAAAAAAAAAAAAAAAAAAAAAAAAAAAAAAAAAACTTTTGGCCCGGCCGGTATAAAAGCTAAAAAATCGACTGCAGCCCTGCCTGCATTTTGCAATTAAAATTATTCACAAAGCACACTCATATTTTATTTTCAGATTATGTTCGAAATTCATGAATACAGAAAAACAACAATATTAATGACTATTTAGGCAATTATGTACGTAAAACTACGTAAAAATATGACTTAGACATTCAAATGAAAATCGAGTAAGATAATCAGTTTAGAATGAAAGAAACGGATGATAAAAGAAAGTCATAATTTTAAAGCTCTACAAACAAAAAAAAGGAGATTTTAAAAAATGCATCTCTGTAACTTATAAAATCAAATTAAATTTCTAAAGATTTCGCTAAACAAATGTACAACACAAATATAATTATAAAACAAATAAGGTGTTGCTATCCAACGTATTATTTCTTCACAAATTAAAAAATGTAAAAAAAAACATATGAATAACATAAATTTCTACGTTTTGGTTTAATCTTTAAAACCTTCGTCAAGAGAAAAATTTTCTAAAATATAAATCGACACAAACTCTTTACATACTACATTAAATGTAGCATGTAAAGAGTTTTAGTCCAGGGGAAATGTACATTTTACCTTGTAAAAAATCGGGTAGAAGATTTTTTTTTCTGACTTGTTTATAATGATGCCAACATAGAAAAACCAGTTTTCCAACAAAATTTCTTAAGGCTAAATTTTCTGTGGCTAAAAAACAACAAAATTTTTGGACTTTTTTTTATTATTTTTTTTTTAATATCTCGATACCTGTTGCCGTAGCATGATTTTTTTCAATTACAATATTAAAGAAGACAAAATTCTCTACAACTTTCATATTTACAACTTTTTTATAGAATCAACAGCAAGGCGCAATACGTCGTTTCAAAAATAAGACAATTTCAATTTTCTTAAAAACCGTGAAAACGTAGTTCTCCCCCGGTTATTCATATGTTTCCCACGGATTTAATCACGTATGTCAACTTCTAAAAATTGGTAGCAGTAAATTAAATATTATTTGCACACCCCCGTCTTTATTTTCATCACAGCATAATTTTATATTCAATAAAATTGTATAATTTTAAAAATAGGATAGTGTGTAGATGAATAAAACAATTTTCGTATGGACAGTATTTTTAAGTGTGTATAATGTTAATTTCAAAGCATTGTTTAAAAGAATACTTTAGTATTTAATAACTTATTGGTACTATAGTTTCAATTGAGAAAGAATTTTTGTTTAATTTTAATAATTTTTTAATTGTAATAATTTTTATAATGCATGCATATTTTTCCAGGAAACAATGGGATAGATATGAAAATTTGCGAAAAACATACTTTATTCTACATATTACACACTTAACATAGAATGGTATATTTTATTTACCAATTATTGATAACATATATTTTAATGCTTTATTTTTTAAAGATAGTAAACATTGGATTATACTTCCATATAAAATGGGGGAGGGGAGGCACTCAGAAAATAAATATATTTTATGTAAGAAATGCTTTTACCTTATAAAATAGCTACAATAAAAATGACAACAGGTTATTTCACTAACTGATGTTATATATTTATCTCCTGTAAAATTTAAAAATTTTGTCAATAACATATTTGAGATCACTATAAAAATATTTAAAAGATTAGTTTTAATAAATACTGTCAGTTTTTCCTACTTATATCAATAAATAGAACAAGAGATTATATCACTTTAGCATGCAAAAATATATAAAACTTTAAGATTATCTATTACTTGCTTTAAAGCTTAAACAGAAAAACTTACTTCGATTGTTGAAAAATACACTTTGTGGAATATTCTAATTTTCTGTATTATGCACTGGTTTGAAACTATGTCTGTTTAATGATCTCAGTGATAGCATTTATCAAATGAAATACCAATTTACTTATGATTGCAGACCATATAAACATTTTTATTTTGGCATTGATCCACTGTCGCATTCAACTCCACTTTTCCTACACAATAATAAAGTAAGGTACGCAATATGACTTAATAAGCTAAATGAAAAAATATATTTTAATAATAATAATTTTTTACAGGCTATTTAACAATATTTTTTTTCTCTTTGATGACACTGTTGTAGGATCATTAGCGTCCCGTTTCAAAAGAATAGCCATCGGTCACTCCCTCGCAATTATTTTTCGACTTTCCACCACCGTGCCTCCTTCCGCGTTCTCTGCATCGAGTGTGTATGTAAGTTGAAAAAATAGCCATATATATATATATATATATATATATATATATATATATCAGTGCCGAAACTAACCTTTCTTGCACCAGGGACAAACATGCATTTTGGCGCACAAATTTGAATATAATCATGAAATACGTAATGCTGAACTGCGTAACCAGCTTTGTATAATATTGGTTCATTAAAACCTTTAAAAGGGAACCCAAAATATTCCGCTTAATACAGGTTTCCCTCTCAGCAGTTGCAATTGCTAGTATTCTTTCTGTACTTTTTTTCATTTAAGACAGGATTCCGTTATCCTATTTTAATGCATTTGTTTCAAATTTTCTTTTGGATTAACATGTAATTTTTTCATTTAAAACAGGATTCTGTTATCCAGTTTTAATGCATTTGGTTCAATTTGCATTTTGGATTTTCCAGCTGTGAGACAATTTTAGCCAAATTTCATACTATATATTTTTTGGTATCAAACGACAAAAAAATCTTTATTTGGCGCCCCTTCGCCTTCCACTCTGGCGCCCGGCGCTCATGCTCCCTCTGTCCCCTCTAGTTTCGGCCCTGATATATATATATATATGAAATTTGGATAAAAAAGTCTCGCAGCCGGAAAACTGAACAAAAATAAAAAATTATAAAAACTGTAATCAAAATAGAAAAAGTAAACACTAATACGGTTGGAATTCAACGTCAGCACTTCTAAGCCCCTCAAAAAAAAGAAAAAAAAATCATTTAAAACTATTAAATTGCAAACGAGAAATTGTAAAAGGAATGCTTCCATAGGTTTAACCTTAGCATTCCAGTTTCTTCGCGTGAGTAGTGAAGTCTCACGCGAAAACATTTGCACGCTCATGTTAAACCTACAAAAGTGTTCTTTTCAGAATTCTTGCTTGAATTTTAATATTTATTAATTTTTTCATATGATACCGAGGTCGATATCTAACGATGTCTTTGTATGACTAATTTAGTCTCGTAATTCATATAACTATGACATTAAACGCCTCAATACTACAACTATCATAAAATTTTTGAAAATAAAATCTTCATATATGGAATCCGGTCCTTAAAGAAAAAATTATATATTTTTAAGAGAAAGAATATGACCAGTTATACCTCCTAAGATGAAAACCTGTTTAAAGCGGAATATATTTCGGTTCAGTTTTCAAGGTTTTAATGAATCCATATTTGAAAAATCTGATTACGTATTTAATGATTACACACTTAAAATTTTCAAAATCTGGCTATTAGGGATTTATTAAAATAATTAACGAGGGGTGGGGCAAAATATGCATGAATTTTGCCCCCCCACCCCCCTCCGAAAGGCTAGTTTTGGCCCTCAAACACATAATTTACTGCTACCAATATATAGAAGTTCACATACATGATTAAATCCGTGGGAAACATGAATAATCGGGGGAGAACTACGTTTTTCACGGTTTTTAAGAAAATTGAAAATATTATCTTACATTTGAAATGGCGTACTGCACTTGCTATTGGGTGTATAAAAAAATTGTAAATATGAAAGTTGTAGAGAATTTTGTCCTCTTTAATATTGTAATTAACAAAAATTATGCTACTGCAACACGGCTATTGAGATATTTAAAAGAAATCGAAAAAAGTCCCAAAATTTTGTTGTTTTTCGGCCACAGAAAATTTAGCCTTAAGAAATTTTGCTGGAAAACTTGGTTTTTCCATGTTGGCATCATTATAAACAATTCAGAAAAAAAAATCTTCTACCCGATTTTTTGTAAGGTAGCCCCCCTTTTTTTGTACATTTCCCCTGGACTATTTGTGTCGATTTATATTTTAGAAAATTTTTCTCTTGACGAAGGTTTTAAAGATTAAACCGAAACGTAGAAATTTATGTTATTCATATTTTTTTTTTTCATCTTTTAATTTGTGAATAAATAATACGTTGGATAGCAACACTTTATTTGTTTTGTATCGATATTACAACGTAAATTCCTTAATTATTACAAATATATTTTTTACGAATAACAAATGACTAAGATGCCAGGCCAACTTGGGCTCTGGGGGAAGAATTTAGAGGAGTGCACGGGTCGTGGTCGGGCCAATAATGCTTATCATACGGGCTAACACGGACCGAATGTTCAGCTTTTATTCCGGGTCGAGTCCCGACCTTGAAATTTTGGCCAGTGTAGACCTCTAGAAAAAAATGATGTCCAGGCCAGGTTCGATCAGGAGGAAAAAGAAGTCAGGCCCGACTCGAATCTGCAGAAAAAATTAAGATCAGGGCACGATCCGACTCTAAAAAAGAGAAGACCTGACCCAGCCCGAATCTCGTGGATTTAAACTGGCGGGACCTGGGTCGGGTCGCGCCGGGCTCGAGCTCCGCCCCAAGTCATTTCCCGTGAGTATGCATAATGTCGTTTTGCAAAACCTTTATTAGCCCAAGGGAGGGGGATCGCCCCTTCGCCCCCCCCCCTTATATCCGTCATTGTTGTTAAGTGCCGAATATACGGACGCAATAGTGTGAAAGACAGAAAAAAACGGGTACACGACATTTCGGTCCCGACACTTCGGTCCCGCCATTTCGGTCCCGCCGTTTCGGTCCCGAGACATTTCGGTCCCTGGCCATTTCGGTCCCGAGACATTTCGGTCCCTGGCCATTTCGGTCCGGAGACATTTCGGTCCCTGGCCATTTCGGTCCCGAGACATTTCGGTCCCTGGCCATTTCGGTCCCGAGACATTTCGGTCCGGAGACATTTCGGTCCCTGGCCATTTCGGTCCCGAGACATTTCGGTCCCTAGCCATTTCGGTCCCGAGACATTTCGGTCCCTGGCCATTTCGGTCCCTGGCCATTTCTGTCCCTGGCCATTTCGGTCCTTAGCCATTTCGGTCCCTTGTCACCTCGGTGCCCACAACCTTATAACTCGTATTCTAATTGTCGTGGGCCGCCAAACGCTGTAATTTAAACATTATTTGGGACCTTTTTAAATTTTTTTAACACCCCCACCCCCCAAATTAAAAAAAAGCTGAATATAACAGCCCGATAAATTTAAACTTTTATAACTCGTGATAATGAAATCACAGCGAGCTCAAAATTTGTTTGATTGAACTATGTGATATAATTTTACAGGGGACATTGTTTTATTATTATTATTATTTAACAAAATGGATTTTTTAAGCTGCATTATTTGTCATTAATATTAGGTATTTTATATATACTATAAACTGCCATAGATGATTTTTTGGTTGTTTTCATACGTTTTTTAGAACCTTTAAATTATCATCATTAATTAAATAATTTAAAAAACTGTTCTTATTTTTTCTCCTTCTTACAATTAGATTAATAATAAATGTCTTCAATAATTTAATTGGGCACTTATAAGCTATTGTAGGTAAATATTTCCTCAAATCATTCTTCTACATCCTCTCCTTTAATAATTCAGAAATGAGATATATTTATTGAAGCAAAAATATTTAATTTTTCTTATTACTTTTATAATACAAAGTTATAATTTTGTTTTCATAAGTTACTTTACCATTATAAAGATTGGGAAAACAATAGTGATTTGGTAATTAGGTGTGCCAGGAAAAATATTTTGTTGTCAGAAAACTCCACCCACCGCTTCATTTTTTAAAAAATAATTGCATTTTTAACAGTCTTCTTACCCATTGCAGACGATTTTTGTGAACTAATTTTATTGAAAATGGGCCTATTTCTTTGTAATAAGATGATTATTTTTTATTTTATGTAACAGTGTAAGTATTATTGTAATTAATTTTATTTTCAATTTTTAACTGACAAAACTAAGGTTTTTAGGTGCGTTCGTAATTATATAAATACGTAGCACCTATAGTCGTCGTTCAGTCCGTCTGTCTGTCCGCATATAACAGAGCAAAAACAACCCAACCGAATGGTCTGAAATTTTAAATATATAATTGTTGCATAATTTTGTCGAGCCATTTCAAATTTTATGGATATCGGATGCATAGTTTAATTACAGGGATTGTCAAAAGTTTTTCTTTACATTGCGGCCAATGGGAAAAATTATTGCAAGTGCATTTTAATGATGTTACAGCCTTCCGAATGGTCTGAAATTTTAAATATATAATTGTTGCAAAGTTTTGTCGAGCCATTTCAAATTTTATGAAAATCGGATGTATAATTTAATTACAAGGACAGTCAAAATATTTCCGTTACATTACGGCCAATGGGAAAAAATTATTGCAAGTGCATTTTAATGATGTTACAGCCTCCCGAGTGGTCTGAAAATTTAAATATATAATTGTTACAAAATTTTGCCGAGCCATTTGAAATTTTATGAAAATCGGTCTATAGTTTAATTACAGAGACAGTCAAAAGTTTTGCGTTACATTACGGGGAATGGGAAAAAATTATTGCAAGTGCATTTTAATGATGTCACAGGCTATGCACTCATGAAGTGCAAAAAAATATATATATTCATTACAATATGGGGTGCAAAAAATAATTATAAAACTAGTTATAGTACGAACGCACCTCATTTGCCACGTTTGACGAGCAATTTCCAACTTGTTTGTATTTGTCGTTTATTTATTGATTTTTAATATTACCCTTTTCCTCCCACTTTCCCAGAAAAAAAATTAATATTTTTTTATTTTAGTTTTATTAATAATTATATTAATAGTTTTAAATTTCGGTGACTTTAAATATAAAATAAATAAACATGTAAAAGATAAATTTCAGTTTATAACTACTATATGATAAATTGAATATAAAATGTATTATGTATTGAGTTTATTTTAAAGTAAAAAATTTAATGTATATTAATAATGTTATTAATTTAATAAATTAAGGATACATTAAATAAAACATAATATAGGAATTTTTTGAAAAAACAGTCAAAAACATAAAGTGTAAGTAATAATTAATTAATTAATTAAACATAATAATAATAATAATAATAATAATAATAATAATGCAGCATTGTACAAATACGTGAAAATACTTTTAACAGTGTTAGGTGATATTATGCAGATTTTAATTTTTTAAGTACAGTTATAATTTACAATTCGCAAAAAGTAAGAAATTATTAATTGATTATAATTAAAGAGCAAAAATAATATTATAAGCTAACTAATAAATGAATAAACAACATGTTTATCTTCAGAACCCTTATCACTTTTATACATCCTAATGAAGTTAATAACGTTATAATAACCGAAAATGAAAAAAAATATATATATTTGCATTTACCCTATAAAAACTATTATATAGTTCATGTAATAGTTTTTAAACAAGCAATTGATAAATTAGTTATCTAAACAATTAATAATTAAAATAATTTTGAATTGATAAATACGTTTAATAAAAACAATTTAATTTTTGAATTTTTTTTTACTTAACAATATAACTATGAGTGTTTTCAACTTGTCGTGCAAGTTAAATTCATGCTGTATCAAATTTATTGCAAACTAACGGCAAACAAATAATCAAAAATACTGCAAACTTACTGCAAAGTAGTAATCTTTCCATATCACACTATAAGTTTAACCCCTTCGAAGGGGTCAATAGACCTGAACAGGTCAATTGATGCGAAAGCGCCGTCAGAAGGCGCATGCATAGGTTTTATCACCATAAACAAGTTTAGGTAATAATTGTACTTTTCATTTCGAGCATTTTTTGCTATTTAATAAGTATAGCGTTTAGAAAAAACGGTGCCTACCGAATAAAATTTCTGCAATTTCTGCGTATATGCTGATTCTCATTGTTGTTGAGTCTCTCAACAGAGGGATCTTTTGCTTTCGTCACTTTCGTGAATTAAAGACAGTCTTGCCATCAGTTTCACAACAAACTACTCATGCAAGTGGGTGATGGTATACCTTGCGGGAGATTTGCTGCGAATTTCTCAATTCAAATTTGTCACGGCAAGATAATATCAGAAAAAATCAAACTTTCTGCTAATGTTCATGCTATCTGGGTTACCTCAAAAATTTCCATGGGGAGCGCGGCGGATCGCATGAACGGCTCATGCGATTGACACTTATGTGAAATCATTATCCAATATCTATTACAGCACAAATTCTTAATTCAATGGCAAGAAATTAAACATGAAAATTGCTGTTTTACACTTAACCACTTGGCCCTAACTTTATTGTAGGCAAATGTTATGTAATATGAAACTTGATTTAACCCATTCGCTGCCAAAACTAAGAATTTTCAAATTTTTTGTTGAAGGTCGTTTGCCAGCACAAATTCAGAAAGATAAATTTCGCTTTACTAATACAGCGAAATTTCTGCCAATAAATGAGGCATTTTTTTTAATTCTAAAATAGTGGTGACAAAGTAATCAATAAATTAAAGCAACGAGTATACTCGTGAATGACAGCGAATGGGTTAATTAAATTTAACTCTTCAGTATGCGCTCAGCTTTTTACATCATAAGTGAATTTTTTTCACTGGTAAATATTAATGTAACTTGAATGTATTATTAGTTGCAGTTATAGAGATTGGCCTTATATTTTTTATCCATGCTTTTTTTTAAATTAAGAAATTAAATAAGGATATACCTAAATTCTTAAAGTTACTCGAAATACTTCTATCATATATACACAGTCAAGACAAGATTCCAAGGACTGGTAAAAAGCTCCATTTTAGACAGGCTTCCATGTAAAGAAATGTAATTAATTATACTTCTAAGATACACTACCTCAATAAGATCTATTGTTCGTTTCGCAGGGAATCTGAAACTCTTCCGTTTGAGACAGGATTCCGTTATAGAAAGATTCCGCTTTCACAGGTTTCACTATGCTTCACTAAAGAAGGGTGAAAATCCCCTTTTCAGACAGGTTTTCAGCAAATTTAATTGTATCGCAATTCATATTAAGACCATGTAACGCTTACGTTAAAGACAGGATTCTGTTATAGACAATTACTATTTTGACAAGTTTTATTCTATTCATATGATATAAATAAGTATATTTATATAAATACACAAAACTTTTAAAAATGGAACCTGCCTATAACGGAGTTCTGTCTTAAACATAAATGTTCCATAGTGCTACGGAAAAGAATACTATACAAATACACCAAATAACACGGAAACCTGTGTAAAACGGAATTTTTCACCAATATTTACAATTTTATCTTGACAGGTTTTCCTATATATATAACATGAAGGGAAAATTCTGGACCCTCCCCCCCGCCCGAAACGAAATCCTGGCTATGCCACTGCATGTCGTCCCGGTTGCGAAATTCTAAAATGGAGGGCCAAAATCACAGTCAGGTGAAATACAGCCACCCAATTGGTTCTGTGGTCGCGTGGTTTTAAGAGAGATAAGGGTGAGGATCACCAACTTGTTTCTCCATTTGAATTTTTGATTTTGAATTTTTCTATTTGAAAGGAAGTGAGGGGAAAAGTAACTTTGGAGCGATTGTTGCATCACTTACCTTATTATTTTGTTCGCTTTTATTTATAATAAACAATCAAATTAACTCAATTAAGATATTTTGATAACATTTTGTACAACAAGAGTGAATAATTTAAATTATAAGTTGTAACAATTTTTAAATGATATGACATTACAAATATTCTTTAATAAAAATTTAGTTTTCATTGAAAAATGCTTGTAATATCATTTAAAAATTGTCTATAAATTCCGTATGGTAAAAATTTCAATAAATTTTCTCCTCCCCCCCCCCCCCCCCACCCCAACCAACATCCATAAAATCACAAAAAAATAATATTATTCTAGAAAAAGTCAACAACTATCATAACAAGACCTTTTTCTGGACTTTAAATCGGAAACTTTAAATTAACAAAATTATATTAAAAAAATTACACAAATAATTTAAAAAGTCAGAATTTAATGTTTTAGCCTTAAATGGAAAAAAAAAAAAAAAAAAAAAAAAAAAAAAAAAAAAAAAACCCTTAAAAATAAATCCAAAAACTTTTTTTTTAAGTCGCTCTAGGTTCTCTGCCAATAAAATAAATATGAAAGTAAAAATGTTTTTCTGTTTTTAACCCTTTATGCCCGATGGTACATTAAAGTGCCATTAAAATACCTTGTTATAAAACTAATTTAATACATCGATTAGTAGTTATACTGTTTAGAATGAATTATAGATATTTTACTTTATCTTGTTCCAAAAACCATTATTGGTTGCACACAAAAAATAAAATAAAAATAACAATAATAATTTATTTTGCCTTTGCATCTTTTTCAGCTTTCTTGACGTTGACAGATTGGGCGGGGGGGGGGGGGGCGAAAGTTTCTGCTCGGAAATATTTCTATTGTAAGAAATATTATAACAATATTTTTTAATTCTACAAAATACTAAAAAAAAAAAAGATTTTAAATAAAAGATTTGAGAGGAATTACAAATATTGCACAAAATCCCTATAAATTCAATTTGATTAATTAATTTTGGCAAAATCCTTTTAAAATTTATTAAATGATTGAGTAAATCTTCTAATGTAGTTTTCAAAAATTCACAAAATATGCTTTAGAAGATGAAATTTTCATAAATTCATAATTTGGGACATAAAAGGTAAACATTCTTTTATAGACATTCAATGTTTATCTTAAAAATCAAGCCTAGTTTCAGGACTGCTATTCAAGACCGCTACAATGTGTTAATTTGGCGTGGACCCCGATTATGGAAATTCCCTTCGTTTAATTTACGATTAAAAAAGCATTAATTTGTGCATTTATTTTAAAAATCACAATTTTCTCTCTCTCTTTTTTTTTTTTTTTTTTTTTTTTTTTTAATTAAACATATGCAAAAGGAAAAAAAGCATAGCCCACCTTTCAAGATTTCTAAATTGTTTTTTGAAACATAAAATCATAAATTAATTAATTAATTAATGATAAAAGTGCATTTAAAAATATATATTATATTCTTTATATATATCTTTTTCATTCATTAAAAAAGTACTTGCCATATTATTTAAAAATTTTTACAGCTTAAAATTGAAATCTTTCATTCACATTTTATAAAAAGTCATCAAAATATCTTGAGGTAATTTCGATGGCTTATTTTAAATGAAACAGAAAAAAATTCGCTTCAATACATGATTTTTTCTCGGAAAAGGGAGTATTGGACGTTTCCCCTAGCGCTAGAGATTACTCTCTGAAAAGGACGCGACTCAATGACCAATGAGGTGCTCGGATTTCACCTGACTGTGATTTTGGCCCTCCATTTTAGAATTTCGCGTCCCGGTTTTTTTAAGCCATTAAACATAAAAAATGCCGTGTGGCCACAAAAAAGCGCCGGCTGACTAGAACAAAGAGAGGCGAGTAGAATAATTCTTCTATCTGGATCTTTATTTAGCTTAATCAAATGGGGGAAGCCAGACATCTACACTTGTCATATATATATACATGTATAATATTCTTTTGAATGAATAACATGTAGATATCAAGAAAAGCCAAATATGTTTTCTAAATTTCCAAATTTCTTCATTGTGATATATTTATAAAATTTCTTAATTTAAAATGAAATTTTACGTAAAAGTGATTCACTATACAATATTGTTTTGAGTTTTTAAGTTATTTTTTTTGTATTTTCATTTTTATTTTTTATTTGTCATATTAAAACATGTAGTCTGCTTTAATTCTAAGTATATAAGTCAAATAAATAACAAAGAAATATTTGAAATACAGAATTAATTTTAAATACGAAAAGAATATTTTATGACAATAGAAATTTTAAAATTTTGATTTATGTTTATTGTGCTCGTAGTTTTTTAATGTAATAAGCATATAAAAGTCTTAAATATATTAAAAAAGGATTTGTAATTGTTGCAAACCACTTCACCGTCGACAGGTATGGGGAAAAAGTGCTTTTATCCCCGAGTTATCTCGGGGCAAACGGTGAAGTGGTTCAAAATTAAAAATATTTTTAAACTTGTCATTCGACACCGGTAGAAATAGCGGTAATATTATTGTTACATGTAAAAAGATTAATGCAAACTTTTAAATAGTTTTTCAAAAAATAGTAAATTAAAATAATTATTAAAATAAAATAGAAAGTTCTAGTCTGTTCCGGTGCAGAATTTAAAAAATAATGTGTCTTTATCACAATTCCATGTTAAGAACCCCCTTTTTAAAAAAATATGTAAAATGCAATACATTTAAAATTGATGCGACGTTAAATAATAGGATAAAATAAAGATTTGTAAAAATATTTGCAGATTTTTTCATTATTAATCGCATAGTGTGCAAATTATATACAATTGAATATGTGCATTTTGGTATGGGCATTTGCATATGAAAATTAAAGCTCGACTTATAAATATTTTTAAATTGTCTGGACTTTATATTTTATGATAGACTAAAATATGAGGAGCTTCTATAAAGAATCCACAGAACTCTCCTTTCCTCCACTCCTGAAAACGATTACTTCTACCATATAAAATTTGCATGGGGTGCTACAATTTGATTGCGAGTTATAAGTGTTCGCGGTTTTCGGGCCCTTATATTCGGTTATACTAAAATTTCAATTGTTCAGTTAAAAAATCTTATAATGTACCTCCTTTTTTAAAGATTACGTTTACCGTACAAAATATGAGTGTGATTACGATAATTACAGAGAGAGTTATAAATGTTTTAATTTATCAGGACCTTATACTTAAGATACACTAAAATATATAAAAAGTCAACAGAGCCCCCCCCCCCCCCCACCCCACTGCCTTATAAAACGATTATGATTATCATAGGAAATTAGTGTGGGCTGCGACAATTTTGATCTGTGTTATAAGTGCTTTGCGTTTTCGAGTCCTTATATTCGAGTTATACTAAAATTTAGGGAGTTCAGTTAAAAAATTTGATAATGTCCCTCCTTTTATAAAGATTACGTTTACCATACAAAATATGAGTGTTTTGCGATAATTATAGATCGAGTTATAAATGTCTTAATTTATCAGACCCTTATACTTATGATACACTAAAATATAGAAAATGTCAATCCCCCCCCCCCCGTTGTTTTTTAAAATGATTACCATACGAAATTTGTGTGTGTTTACTAAAATCTTGAGGCCTTTATTTAAAAAACTCTACAATGTCCCCTATAAAATTGTCACCTATTTCAAGTGCACAAAATTTCAGCTTGCTGGAGAAGGGACCGAAATATCTCGGGACCGAAATGTCTTGGGACTGAATTGTCTCGGGACCGAAATGTCTTGGGACCGAAATGTCTCGGGACCGAAATGTCTCGGGACCGAAATGTCTTGGGACCGAATTGTCTCGGGACCGAAATGTCTTGGGACCGAATTGTCTCGGGACCGAAATGTCTTGGGACCGAAATGTCTCGGGACCGAAATGTCTTGGGACCGAATTGTCTCGGGACCGAAATGTCTTGGGACCGAATTGTCTCGGGACCGAAATGTCTTGGGACCGAAATGTTTCGGGACCGAAATGTCTTGGGACCGAATTGTCTCGGGACCGAAATGTCTTGGGACCGAAACGGCGGGACCGAAATGGCGGGACCGAAGTGTCGGGACCGAAACGTCCTGCTTCCGAAAAAAACGGCAGTCATAAAACGACATTGGCTTAAAACACAAGATGTAATTCATTAAACGAAAAATGAAAAAAACTGACCAATTATAAATTTTTTCTATAATGATGCCTGCAAATATCGTGCTTTTATGTTTTAAAAATGTGTCAGAAAGTTCCAATTCTTATAGTGGTTATGAATAGTTTTAGTTCGTATAAGCGACCAGGGCTCGACTTACATAGTCTAGAGCACCGGAGCAAGCATCATTCTGGGGGCCCTTCTTCTATGCCAGGGGTTTTCAGACTATGGTACGCGTACCAGTACTGGTACGTGAAGCTCTGTTTACTGGTACGCGAAAGTATGATACTGGTACGTGAAATGAAATAGAAATTACTGCATGCGGAATAAAAAAACAGCTCAATGCTCCCCCCTCCCTCTCTCTTTCACCAGGTCCGTGGTGTTTGCTCTTTGTTGTTACTGCTTTGACAGCGTTTTGTATATAATTTCGATTACAATTTTTAGATAAATGGAACTAATGCTTCGGTAGATGTTGAATTGAACTTTCATACTCCCTGAAATAAATGTTTTTTTTTTGTTTTTTTTTTTTTAATTAGTATATTGTATGTGTGCATATTACTTATTTCAACGAGCTTCGATCTCGCATTAATAAGCAGTTTACTTTCACAAGGCATATAAATTTCTTACGTACGTCAATCATTTATTAAAATTTTTAAGCGTGTTTTACTATTGATATAAACATAGTATTCACACAACAAAAAATTGATGAACAATGCAACTTAAAATGTGCATGTGTTTTCCATGTTTAACAAAGTTATGCAGTATTTATTTTTTTTCTGTTGAAATACATCTATATTTGCTATCCAAAAATAACACACTTTATATTGATACACTTTATCTACACTATATATTATTATAAATTATTAAAGTATCTAATTATTAAACAATCTAAGTGCCAATTTGATGGACCGAATCACGAAATTAAATATAGTAAAATCTGCTCAAACAGCATCACAAAAGACTGGAAAAATATTTCGTTTAGATATAGTATTAGCTTTCAGTTTGTCAACTGGAGGTACGCGGAAGTATATGAACTTCTATTTAGTGGTACGTCGGTCTAAAAGTTTGAGAAGCCCTGATCTATACAAATTGTTCGTGAATCAGGCTGAAATGACTTAGTACTGAACTTCATACCTAATGTATGAAGTTTATGCATGCATGTATATATTTGGTATCAGGTATATCATTCACATCTGTATATACAGGGTACACAAGAAAGATGATAAAATAAACTATAGCGTCAAAAGAAAGGGAATATAAGGGGTCGTGTGATTCTCTTTGAAGAGTAAATACAGGTCTTTCAGTCATTCTCGGGGACGGAGAGGCCCGCATTTCCATTCCCGAATCTTTGTAAATGTTAGAAATTTGGTCCCTTTTGGCAACGTTTTAACAAAATTCCTGATTATGGCCATAGGGTACCCCTCAAATGTGGGGACCTGGGCCAACTGCACCACATGCCCCTGCATTAATCAGTCCCTGTAAGCGGCTCTTACCTTTTCCCACATTTTAACTATATACCTACCTTTGATACCCTCTACTACAAGTAGTTTCTTTATGCGTTTAACTTTCAAAAATTATGTTTGTTCGTGGCGAAATATTTAATTAAATCTATCACGTTTTCCTCATTTGAAAATGAATCTATTTAAATCTTTGAAAGTTATCGTTATCGGAATATTGGGAGTTTTATTGTAATAATATTTCCAAACTTTATCGGTAATTAAAAGTAATGATATGGGTGATAATCTTTCTCGAATCTCATGGAGGACCTTAAAAGTTAGAGCTTTTCTCCCATATCTCCCGATAAATCGGATTATAGGATTAGTCTCAATAATATGTTATCTGAGGTCTGATCTTTTTTGTTAGGGTTTCCCACACATAAAAAAATGTTGTGGGGAAATTCCATGCTCAAATTGACAACTTCAATGCATGAACACGTGCTCGTAGATACAGGGATGGCGAAATTAAACTTCTCCTACTCAGAAGTTTGTGTAACTGTTTATGACAGTTTTCAAATCCAAAAGAGCTACTTTCTGACACATTTCTGAATTCATTTGTGTACGGAAGCACATGCAATTGGCAGGTGTTCTTATTCGGAAACTATGCAATTGAATGGTGTTTACTATTTTTTGTTAAAAGTAGAAATCTTTCGGAAAATACTATTGGCGTTTTGAACTGAATTCCCGAATGCGACAGCGCGGAAAGGGAGAAAAATCTGCCACCACATGGCAACAATCGCTTTTAATCCTTTGAAACTCAACAACTCCAAAAAACTAATATTAAGTCTGTCATAAATATTGGCCATTTTCTAATACAAAATTATCAAGTATATACAAAATTAACTTTAATTTTTTTTTCGGACTTCTGAAGCTTTTTTAATCTGAGAAAATTTACGAAGTTAATTTTAGCAATATTGACGTGAAACTTCTCAAATGATAAAAGAAAAAAAAAAAACTTTGGCTTGAAAAATTAACTCAGTATCGCCATCTATTGAAAATGCTGTAATCAATTTATATTAACTGCTGTGTTGGGAAATAGGAGCAGTAAGAAAAAACGTATTTTAAGGCTGTTCTCAACTGCTCTGCTCAACAAACGCTAAACGTTTTGACACATTTACAAATTCATTTTTAACGGAAAGGTATAAAATTGGAAAGCCTAACCATGGAAGCGATTTGGAATCGAACTGTGTTTTCCATTTTTTGATAAGTTACCTAATGAGTTATAAGCGATTTTGATCACGTGACAAACACGTTTTTCACACTTTCTTGAGTGCTTATTCTTCTTTCGTGCAATAATTCGGTTCAAAACGCCCACTTTGACACTATTTTCTAAAAAATTTATTGCGTTAAAAAAAAAAAACGGAAAACACAGCTTGATGACATTGTTTCTGAACAACAACACCTGTCAGTTTCATGCATTTCCGAAGAAAAATTACATTAAAACTTATTTCATAAAGTTGCCCTTTTGGATTTGAGAACAGCTGTAAATCTTACTGTGTAACGAAGATTGACTTTTGCTAACATTATAATGTTGTAGATCTGCAACACGTTGTTACAAAGGGTTAAACTCGATGAGTAATTCATTTATCAAAAAATGGAAATCATCATTCGATTGCATATCCCTTCAAAAGTAAGGTCTGCCAATTTTATGCTTTTACGTTTAGAAATGTGTCAGAAAGTTTTGGATTGTTGAGCAGCGAATTTGAGAACAGCCTTATATGGACCATAGTAGCGTAAAACTTAGCTAACAAACATTTTAGATCATGCGCTGAAGATTTTTTTTTCTTTTTATTTAATGTTTAAAAAGTCACTAAGAAATAGCGCTGTATATCTTGTGAAATGCCATTTCCGTAAAAGGTGTGTAGAGAATTTGAAGAAAGAAACCCTTGAAGTTTTCTTATTTTTATTCACAACACAAAAACAAATCTTGACATTCACAAACACTTCAAACACAATGAAATATACAGTTCTGGTTTCAGAATAAAAATAACACTCTAATTAGTATGCTTTCATCACATGAAAGCCTTAAATTACATTATAAAATATATCTCCTGCCTATTTGGGTGCAGATAAATTAAGTAGAATAAAAAAGACAATAATGCAACAGGAACACCATGCCCTGCCCACTCTCAGAAACCACACATCAATTAACTGATAATATCATAATTATCATTACGACACAGCACAGAATGCATAGTGCTGCCATCTGTTAACAAACAGAATAACTAAAATCTTAAATTTGATTTTAATCAGTTTAGCACTGAACAAGGTGCCTACGTATAAACTTCTGAAATAACGAATCCGATAAAAGATAATAGCAAGCAGTGCACAGAAGTAGCTTGAAATTCGCATACTGAAAGACAAATTCTTCTAATAAAGTTTTTCTCCCAGAACGCTGCTGCTTGATTTTTATAGCATTCTGCTTACAGAAAAACTTAACGCTGATCACTTCTATACCTCTTCTATAAATGAATATCTAACGCATGATCCGAATCCAGAAATTCAAGAGCTTGGTTCACAAAAGGTGGCTCTGTCCCTCCGTACTAACTTCGCACCATCAGGAATGGTTACCGTTACCTCAGAAATACTACTATCCGCAGGGACTTAAACACCAGTTCTCTCTCAAAAAAAAGTATTAATCAACTAGCCAAATTTTTTTACAAATCCGTATGTAAAATTCCGAACGAAATAATCGCTGAGCTTCCAGACTACGAGGTCTCCGACCCTTCCTACCGTAAGCGCACCAAACATACACTTTTTTTAGATGATGAAGACTGAGATTTCCTCATTCTTCTACCTGTTTAAACTTTCTCTCTCTGTCTTGTCTTTTGTCTCCTGTCTCTGTCTTGTCTGTTTAGGAAAAAAAAAATCTTTTGTTACTCTGCTATTTATTAGCATTTAATTTTTAAACTTTAAAATGTATGGTCTTTGTAAAGAGTTATTATTATTATTATTATGGGGCTCGTCCCGGTAGACCATTCGTCTGCCAGTTTTTGGATCAAATGGAATACTTTTACTTTTTTTTTCATTCTCACTTATATATGGTTAAACTTTTAAGTATTTTAACTTAATATTAACTTGTTTAATCGTTTTATTACATTATTTTTCGTGGCTTAAGCACAATTAAACAATTTTCTTTCATGGCTTCCCGTGCTTCACCTAGTCGAATCACCTTTACATCTGGAAATCCAGAACACATATAAAGTGTTCCATTGTGCAAACTTGAAAAGATAGAGCAGGCAGTAAGAGATGAGACGATCTTAAGCCCGAGCACGGGTCCGAACCAGGCTCGGGTTCAAAGAGAAAATTTTGTTTATTCATAAATTGATTTTTTTTTTTTTTTTTTTTTTTTTTTGAGAAACAAGAATGTAGTCAAAATTTCTTACAGCGTTTTAAAAACCTTTAAGGCTGTTCTTAACTGCTCTGCTCAACAAGCGTAAAAGGTTTTTACACACTTACAAATTCATATTTTTAACGGAAAGATATAAAGTTGGAAAGCCTGACCAAGGAAGCGATTTGGAATAGAACTGTTTTTTTTCCATTTTTTGATCCATCCATAACCCACTGAGTTATAAGCGTTTTGGATCACGTGACAAACCCGTTTTTCGCCCGCTCTTGAGTGCTTTTTCTTCCTTCGCGCGGAAATTTGGTTCAAAACGCCTACTTGGACACTCTTTTCTGAAGATCTATTGCGTTTGCAAAAAAATGGAAAAAACAGCTCGATGACCTAGTTTCTAAACAACAACAACAGCTAGTTTCACGCATTTCCGAGCAAAAATAAGTTAAAACTTATGTCAGAAAGTTGCCCTTTTGGATTTGAGAACAGCCTTAAGGCTATGTTCTCAAATCCAAAACGGTTGCTTCCTGACATATATTTTTTAATTTATTTATTGTTTGGAAACGCAGGAAATTGGCGGGTGTTCTTATTTGCATTAAAAAACTGTGTATAGTCGAAAGATATTTTGGTACAATCAAAAGATCGTTCGGAAAATACTGTCAAAATAGGCGTTTTGAACCGAATTTCCGGACATGACAACGCGAGAAAGGCGAAAACGTGTCGTCACGTGACTAAAATCACTTATAACTCTATAAATAATTGATTTATCAAAAAATGAAAAGTTCATCATTTCGATTCAAAATCGTAGACCTGCCAATTTAATGCCTTTACGTTTAAAAATGAGTCAGAACATGTGTCGGAAAGTTTCGCGTTTGTTGAACAGGGAACTTGAGAACCGCCTTAAAAATCAGCTTTAAAGGGAATTGAATTGTTATTGATGGGATATAAGAAGAAATATTCTATCCATATTAAGGGGGTAGGACACCTTTGAGCACGTTGTAAAAGCAAAAAATATCACTATGTTGCAAGCTTCAAAATTTGTGTAAAAAGTCAAAAATAAAAAGGCGTCGGATAACTAAAGGACTGCTAACAAAATATCGAAACATAAAAAAAAATGTTTTTTTAATACCATGAAATTTCAATTTTTACTCTTTTTCCATGTGTAAAATAAAACTATATCAATTTAATTTTTTTTATAGTTAACTTATGAGTGTCTTCTTGTTATTCAGCATTTTTAAGAGTTTAAACTTTTTTTGAAATATGTAGGTTTTCTGTTACAAGAGTATTTTAGGCATAGTGTACTCATGGTTACTTTAAGTACCACTTTAATTAATTACCTCAACGAATTAAATTTCTTACGGGTGAGTACTTTTTTAATGTATATCCTTTAATTTTTATTGTAACTGAAAAAAAATTACATGGAAAAAAATTGCAGTAAATCATAATGCAGTAGGTAAAGGGTTAAATTATGAAATAATGTCTGAAATTGGTATGTAAACAGTAAATTATAAATACAGGCAATACAATCTCAAATGTATAGATAACTATATTTTTATATGTTAGATGTTGTTTTAGATGCTCATCATCTGCTTAACCCCTTGAGGGGCGGTGGGGTACATTTTATCCCACCTACGATTAATGAAGATTTGCACCAGAAAAAATTTATTAAATTTTAATTTTCTAACTTTGGTGGAAATAGTCGTAATATTGCTTCCCCTTATTTTGTAATAAATCTTTTTGCAGATTCCGGTGTGAATTCGACATTACAGAAACACAATTACTTGCCCCTCAAAAGGTTAAATAAGAACTTAACCCTGAACACATCTATACCATTTTGAAAAAATAAATGTCGAGTGCATGATTTGAATCAAGTTGTCCAAATTTACGCCACGTGATGTATATAACTTCCTGCACAACATATTGAATATTAGAAAATAAATTTCTACAATCCTGTATATGTTTGTATGCAAATAAACTCCACTGTATAGTGTTTGAGACAATTCTTTCCTAATTTTTTAATATTTTCTAAGATAGTTGAAAAGTGTTTATGATTTTGGTTTGTCTGTCATCTGGCTGTGCTATAACTTTCTTAAAAATACCCGAATTGCATGGTAATTTTTGTGTGTTATTGAGGTTCACCATAGAATGTTCGAATTGAAAATGATGAATTTATACACTGTAAAAAAAAAAAAAAAAAATCTGTAGTTCTACAGATGTAAAGTTACATGCTTACTAAACTTTCATCTGTAACTGTACAAAAAATCTGCAAATCTACAAAACTAGTTTTTGCAAAGCTACAGATATCTGTAACTTCACAAATGAATCTGCTAAAATTACAGTAATCTTACTAAAATTTTATCCGTAACCCTGGTTGCAGTTACATGAAAAGTTCTAGGCATCCTTAGTTTCCTAAAAAATTCTTAACCTTGCAGATTTTTTGATTTTCGGCGCAAAAGTGTGTCCGTTGCATGAATTTTTGTTGTTACCGTTACATAAAATGTTCTAGGAATCCCAGTTTCCTAGAAAAACTTTAGTAACTTTACAGATTTTTTTTTTACAGTGTACTTCGTTTAAATGGGCGGACAAAATAATTTTATTACATTATGATCTATAGCTACCCAAGAAGTCTGCGCGGGCCGAAATTTCCAAGCATGGACCCGGCCCGAATCATAGAGAAAAAAAATTCGGCCCGGCCCCATACAAAAATTAAAAGTTCGGCCCGGGAAAAAGTTAAAATTTCGGCCCGAGGGAATTCCTACAAAGCATTGATTTTTTACGTCGATTTGGTTAAAAAATTTTTCTCGTACGAGGAGTTCTGACCAAAAATATTTATCTAACATTTTTTTCATGTTTATAACCTTCGTTTTTATAGAAGAGCCGCAGGCTGTGATATTTATTTTTTTAATGAATCTCTATTTCTTGCATGTAAATGTTTCAGTTATCATTAATATTGTTAATCCATATTCCATGTACTGAAGTGTTAAAAATCTGAAAAATGCTATACAGTAAAATCTTCTAAGACGGAATTGCATAGAAAAGAAAAAAAAAATGCGTTATAGACAAGTTCCCTTCTTAGCAAGTGTAAATGAATTATATATTCTTTTCTTACGTATTAGTTTATTAATTTTGCATTCAACATGTTTTTCAGTTTAAAACAGGGTTCCGTCATAGGCAGGTTCCTTTTAACACGTTTTACTATATTTTAATTTAGCTGTATTCTGATAAGGGTCGAAATCTTCTATTCTTTAAAAAGAATAAATTTTAAATTTTAAGTGTAAAATAATGGCGATTTAAAAATGTAGGCATTTTTTGTAAAAATTTGTGGGCCAGGTCTAATTTAACTGACCTTTGATTGGACCAGGCCGCATCGGCCCCGCCCGAGCCTTCAGAAAAAAGTATGGCGCGGGGCCGGCCCGAGTTCCGTAAATGGAAATCGGCCCGTGCAGAGATCTCTATAAGCTACCCTGTATAATACTGGCCTCCAAAAGTTAAGGAACAGGGACTGGGTGCTTTCGATTGTATACGGTTTGTCGAATATCTACCAAAATTATTGGCGAATTGTTCTTGAACTTCTGGGATGTAAAGAACATGTGTGATTTCATATTTCTTCGTGAAGATTTAGTCGGGAGGACAATTAGGGTGGCTAATAATAAATTTAATAATAAAATAATATTTGCGATCACCTATGTAAACAGGGAATGCTGAAAATGGTTTGTCACTGTATTAAATGACTATTTGGATCCTGCTCAACGTTTGTGTGCATTTATGTAACTATAGCCCTGTAAAAAATTCAAAATTTTATTGTTTATAACATACAGCGTTTTCAAACAAATTTAACACAACTTTCCGAAAACCTGACAAAGAACAGTATACTGCAATTAAAACATAAATATATTGAATATTTGATGAAATATGGGCATTTGTATGAAATAATTTTTAACTGAGCATTTGTGGAAGATTTAATCTTCCGAAATCCGACTAAATCTTCACCAAGAAATATGAAATGAAACATGTTCTTTACATCCAAGAACAATTCGCCAACAATTTTGGTAGATATTCGCAAACCGTGTACAGTCGAAAACATCCAGTCACTGCTCCTTAACTTTTGGAAGCCAGTATATATAAAATCCTAATGAAACGAATTTATGAAACGACTCATTAAGTTTCACGGCTATTTCCCCTAAAATATGAAAGTTTTGGAGGAGAACTTAACACCAATTATCCGTATTGATGTACAGATGTCAAAACTGGTAAACGAATTTTGAAATTTGAATTAGTTTTCGAAATATTATTTTTTTTCTAATTTTAATTGCACTTCTGTAGTGACAATCTGTAATGGCAACAAAATTACTCTATTTTTTTTTAAAGGGGAGAACAGGGGAAAACTATAGGGATTATTTAGATTTATACTTTTTCTATATTTTCAAATTGATAATTGAAATAATATATTTTATTTAGTGAAACAATATTGAGATTCAATTAATGTTTTTCAGGAAAATTTTAAAAATGGAAAAATATATATTATTTTTTTCACATCTCGATCATCCGGAATCAATTTATTATAGAAAACAAAAATCGTCTGCCCATTTCAAATTCCATAGACTGGAGAAAAGAGTTTCTTTCAATTTTAAAGAGAAAATGACATCAGTGATCTTAAAAATAGAAAGAAAATTTTAAAATAAGAATATAATCATCACATGTTAAAAACAGAAAATAAGGAAAGTGAAGTGAAAATCTTTGCACATAAATATTACAAAGTGCGAAAACTTTAAAGTAATAAAATTGTCACACGCGAAACGCATTTACAGATAATAATTAAGTTATTTGTAATTGGTCCAAACATTAAATATCATAAGATTAAAGTGCCTAAAATAATTAAATTGTTTACACGCGAAAAACTTTTAATGTTGAATATTGGGTTATACTTAAAAAGCTCAAATAATATTTCCAAATGCTTTTAAGTTAGATAATATATCTACCCGTGAATTTTAAAACAGGAAAAAAATTAAAATAAATAATTTTTTAGATGAGACATGCATTTAATGGGGGAAATTATGTCATATAATAAAACGATACATTTAAAACGATTTTTATTCCGGAGACTTTTAATCTGACGTCACATGGTATAATAGTAATGCGGCTAGCAAATTTGTTTATATATTACATCACTTGATGCAGCATAAATACAGGTAAATGTATGCGCAAAATACTTTCGATTTATTTTGTACGAATTACTATTCAATAAATACATATTACAAAATTAGGATATTCTTATTAATTAATACGAACGGTATTAGTAGGGGAAAAAGGAGAGTTCTGCATCAGCAGGTGGTGGTGGTGTGAGGAGGTGTGAGTGAGAGGGAGTAATCCACCTTGTGGATGGAGGAGGAGAGTGGAATCCACCTGGGGGAGGCTTATGTGATTATCTTAGAGTAGGAGGGGCTGGAGGAGGGCTTAATTTTTGAGGGGGTTTAATTTTTGAGAGGGGCTTAATTTTTTTTTTCGAATCGACTTATAGTATGATATTTCCATCTCTACTCTAACATAGGTCTTTTCGAGAGGAAGTATGACGACACTAAATTTTTCGATGGGCTTAATTTATGAGGGGGCTTAATATATTTTTTTTCGAATTGATTTACTATTAGAATGGAGATATCATACTATAACATAGTGAGTTAGGTGTTTTCGAAAGGGAGTTTGAGGGGTCTAAATATTTTAGTGGGGCTTATTTTTAGGGGGGCTTAATTTTTTTTTCTTCGAATCGACATAGAGTAGAAATGGAAATATCATACTATAACATAGAGATGTAGGTATTTTCGAAAGGGAGTTTGAGGAGCCTAAATTTTTTAGAGGGGCTTATTTTTTTAGGGGGGCTTAATTTTTAAGGGTGTTTTTTTTTTTTTTTTTTTTTTTTTTGTTCTGATTTGTCTCAGAATTTGAATGAAGATAAAAATATCTTATGTTTTTTGAAAAAAATTTTTGATGCTGCCATCTGTATGCGGTAGTGCGAATTTATTATTGAAAATAGTATTTTATTTTTGAAAAGTTTTGAGGAAGGTTTGAACCTGCAAAATAGTCTTTTGGCTCGATGATATGTTGAAAACTTAACTAATCGAGCCAAGAAACTATGTCTAGATGTTTAGATTTTAGATGTTTCAAAACAAAAAATTGTATTCCCCCTTCTGTATGCGCAAAGAGAGGTTGGTTTCTTAAGATAACTCATTAATACCTATTTTAACTGCTCACTCTGCGAATTCTTTTAATGTGTATGATTTTTATTTTTAGTTTAACTGATTTTATCGATTTTGTGAATGAGAGTTTGATTATTTTACCAAGCTAAGGTTTCGAACCTGCGAATTCCGATTCAAATTTAATTTTTTGTAACCGATAAGCTATCCACTATCCAGACCGCGTCCCTACAATTACTGAATTACTTTTGAACACTATATATTTTTAAAAATACCTACCTCTTCCTCTTTCTTATACTAGGGAAGTTAATACAATTTATGTTTAAATTGAAGAAATAATTAATTTTTTATATTTCTTTAATAAGCAAGTCATTTTTTAGATCGATTAGAAGGCTACCAAACGATTTGAATTAAACATTGTTTTCACCAGTATTAATCCACCTAAGTTTAGAATTGTACTTTTTCTTGTGAACCATATCATATTCATTTAATCGTCTGAAATACACTTCCTAAACCTTCTTATCAACGTTACTCACTATCTATCAAAAAAAATCCGATAAGTCTAATCAGCTTTTTTCAACAGAAAATAGCTAATATGTAAATAATGATTTGAAGAGATTATTTCATTTGTTTTCAGATTTTAAATGAAAGTTTGAAATATTTTTCAGATTTTCTATTTATTAATTATTATAAATTGAATCAACTCATAGTTTGTTGTTGCAATAGATAATTATTTGATGATTCTACACTAGTTCTAATGAATTTTAAAACTACTACTTCACTTCAACTCATTCTTTTATACAGTTTAATAAATTTAGTTTGAATTAAACCATTGGTTTGTCATATATTTCACTGAAATAATAAAATTAATGTGTAAAACCTTAGAATGACGAATTCAAAAACGTAACATGATGAATCATGTACTTTTTAAACATTACATAAATACATTTGGATTGATTCACTTCCTGTGAACTTTCTACACATACTTTTTTATGACACGTGTTTTTCTGAAATTTTTGCACCAATCATATTACATGATTTGCACTATCGTAATAATTTTTTTAACATGCGCACCCTATGATTATATATAAAATTGAATGAAACCAGACTTTTTCATTAATGTTTGCTATTTTTTGAGTGTGTGAAGACTTTTTTTTTTTTTTTTCACTTAGGATAATATGGCTAGTTTTCAAGATGGACATTCTACTATGTTAAGCGATGATGTATCACGTTTGAATAATCAATATTTTTCATCAAGATTAAATGATCAAGACATGGGATTAATAGTACAACCTAAAGTAGAACCCGTTTTAGATAATGAAGCGGAATCCTCCTCATCAGAACTGAAGAAACAGAAGCCACCTTTTTTGTGTACTGTTTGCAGCAAATCTTTTTCACGAAAAGGCAATTTAAAACAACATTTGATGATTCATTCAGAAGAAAGACCATTTATATGTGACATCTGCCAAAAAGCATTCTCTAGAAAGGCTATTTTGAATCGTCATAAACTATCCAATTTAAAGATTCCTTCAAAACATAAATGTGATTCATGCGGTGAAACGTTGTCAAGAAAGTATGACTTATTAAAACACATGAAGATCCACAAGTCCTCCAAAAAGGATAAATGTACACAGCGTAGTGAAATATTAAATCGCAAGTCCGATGTTTTATATCATTTGAAAACTTCACACAGAGTTAGATCCAAAATTGATAACTCATCCTCTTTGAAAGATATGTTTTTAGAGAAGGTTAAGCATTTTAAAAGGCAAAATGCGTTAAACATATTTACTAAAACTGTAATCAACTCTAACGAGGAGAATGCTACAGACTTTAACACATTTTTTAATAGTATTCAATCGGATGTTTTAAACGAATTAAACTATCAGATTCAAGTTAAAAGATCGATGAAATGGTATGCAAGTGTACGAGTTGTTGTATATCGCGTAACACAGCAGGGTGTCTTAGAGACTGCCACTCCCTATTTCCTTTCAAAAACTATACTTGAATTAACGAATCAAAACTTATCTGAACATGTCCAGGATACCTTTGCAAAAATTATTAAGTCCTATGAGAGGTCCACCAGACGTGGTTTTAATTGGACATTAGATAAAATATTGAATTTAGAACTATCTACCTTTAAAATATAACATGATTTGAAATGTTTATACCGTTTTGAAATATGTGTACTCATGTTCTCACTATTGTAACTATTGAAAATGACGAATAAATAATGTGTAAATGAAAAAGCTGTTGTCTGTTTATTTTTGTTAGAACAACTTGTGATTTTTAATAACTCATGAAGTCGTAACGACTTTACTTACTATTTTTTTTTCAATTTCTTATCAAATGAATAATGAGTTAACTATCTTTTATTAATTTCATATTGAAAGTCTGAAGTTATCCCTTGAAATAGTTATTTTTCAATATTTCTAATTTTTTATAATTATTTTTAAAGTTTAATATATCACTCGTTGTTTGTATAAACAATTGTTATTGCTCAATAATAATAATATTATCATTTATTACCATACAATTCTTTAAAAAAGCATAGAACCATTAACATAATATATCATTAAACACTTTTTTAAAAAACTGTTACCTTGTGTTGACATTGAATTCTTCAAAACAAAAAAGAATAAAACTAAAATCATTATCATTAAATATCATACACCACTTATATAAAAATTGTTACTTTGTGTTGCCACACTATTCTTCAAAAAAAGAATAAAACTAAAACTATTAACATTAAATATCATATACTGTAAATATAAAAATTGTTACCTTGTGTTGCCATACTATTCTTCAAAAAAGGATAAAACCATTGACATAATATATTATTCACCACTTAAATAAACTGTTTTTATATATTTTTTTTAGACTTAAACTAAAATTAATGACATTACTAATTCTTTTAAGTGTTTATCTGTAACCGACACTGATTTTTAACGTATATTAAGGGATGTGCTGTTTCTAAACATTCAGTTTCCAACTGATTTTTGTTCTAACTTCATCTAATGCTACCTTTATTTTTTGAAAATGGGTTCTGTAGTAAATATGTTAAAAAGATCTTCCGACAAAGTGGCTTCTTCTTCAAAGTATCAACGTTTAGAAGAACCTAATGATCCCACTTCTGCGAGTGAATTAAATATACCAAGATTGGAAATTCCTAATTTATTAAACACTGACTGTGGAACAATATCACGTGATTTATCCACTACTGATTACTCACCGAATGTGAAATCTGAAATCGATATGAATTTTTTTATCCCTAACTTTGATGATGATACTACATCTTTCAAGAATTCATGCCAAGAATCAATTTCTATCGAGGACTATTTGAATATATTTTTCAAAGACATGAATTTTGAATCCGCTTTAACCTCGACCCCAGCTAGTAACATAATTTCCCAAGACGAATCCTTTCAAGAACGTACTATTGACCAAGAGGTTTCTGATTCCCAACCAAGCAACCTTTCTAAAGCAAGTGATGAATTACAAAGCACAACCCCACCTACGAATGTCATTCCACAGTCTAAAACTAGCAAATCCAATCATCCTACTGTATTTCGAGAAGAACTCAGTGACTGTATCTTTTTAATTTTAAAGTTGCATAATAGACAATTTCATATTCATATTCGAGAGTTTAAACGCAGTGGGCTTACTAGTGAAGAAATTCTAACGAAAAATGGTATTATTATGGATGTTAACAGCTGGTTCGAATTTTGCAAGAAAATTTTTTCATTTAATTTGAGATATAAAAGTTCCTCATTTGTTTCTAATAACATGATACTAGTGTTAAATTTTAATAATTCTATCATGCGAATTAAAAATTTAAAGAATTATTCTCACATTGACTTAAACGAGTATCAGTTGCTGAAATTAAAAGAAAAAATACATGATTTGAATAAGGAACTTCTTCAGCATATATATGTAAACCATATACCAAGCTTAATTAGGCAGAAATGTATCATTGGTCATATATCTACAGAAAATGAACTCATGTTGCAGTCTAAACTTATAACATGTATTGAGAATAATGTATTAACTATACTAAACCGCATTTTTGAATGTGATGGATGTATTTTTAATCAGAAATCTCAAAGCCCTCATTCCTGTTGTATACTAAATAATCGACAAAAATTTGAAAAACTAGGAGAGATGTTATTAACACTTATAGATTTAGATTTTGTTATTTCCTCCTTTTTAAACGGAGTGGATTGTCTTAGTGAAAACTTTTTATCAAACATTCATGTAGAAACAATTCAAAACGAATTGTTTAAAATAAAATAAAATGTATTGCTATCCTTTTTAATACGTGTGTGTTTATTTTTCCAAAGTGTATGTTTATTTTGTTATATCTTTTAGAACTTTTAATAGAGTGTTAAACTTAAATTTGCATATGTATATAACTAAAGAAATCAACAATTCTTTAGTAATTAAAAAAATTAACACAAGTTTAAAATATTAAACTAATAATCTTAATACTATAATTTTTACTTTCTAATATATATATATATATATATATATATATATATATATATATATATATATATATATATGAAACTTAATTATATAAAAAAAGTTTTCAATAATAATAATAAGTTTAGAAAATTAAAAAGTTTAAAAAACAAAATTAAGAAACTCAATAAAAAAAAAATATTTGAAAAGTTAAAAAAAATAAAGTTTTCAAAATTAAAAAATCTTTATAAAAAAAAAATAATAATTAAAAAAAAAAAAATTAAGTTATCAAAATTTTAAAAATTTTAAAAACTTAATACATTAAGTTTTCAAAAGTGAATTTATCTATTCGTATATGTATACATGCATGTGACTTTCATTATGTTTTAGTTTAATACTTCTTTTTATCCTATAAAAGTGTTAGATTAATATATACTTATAAAAATATTTGTAAGTTAAATTAAAAAAAAAAGTAACTTATAAAAAAAATGTTTACAAAATTAAAAAAACAAAACCTTTCTAAATAAAAAAACAGTTTTCAAAATTAAAAAAAAAAAACTATTTTAATAAAAAAATGTTTTCAAAATTAAAAAAAAAATTGTAAGTAAAAAAAAAAAATTTCAAAATTAAAAAAAAAAATTGTAAGTAAAAAAAAAAGTTTTCAAAAAAAAAAAATACTTTGTAAATAAAAAAAATATATTAAAAAGTTTATAAAATTAAAAAGTTAAAAAAAAAAACTTTGTAAAAAGTTTTCAAAATTAATTTATCAAAATTAAAAAAAAAATCTTAATAAATTATGTTATTAAACGTCAGTTCACCTAACTGTATATATATCTGACTTTCATAATTAAAAAAGTTATCAAAAAGTTGAATTAGATTGCAAATTCAAGTATACAATCAATAATATATCAGTCAGTCATAGCAATTAATCGTTCAATCAATTAACCAATCAATGATATCAATTAATCAATAAATCAAACCAATCAATCAATCATATTAATCAACCAAACAATAATACCAATCAATCATATCGATCAATAAATCGAACCAACCAATCATATTAATCAACCAAACAATAATATCAATCAGTCATATCGATCAATAAATCAAACCAATCAATCATATTACTCAACCAAACAATAATATCAATTAGTCATATCGATCAATAAATCAAACCAATCAATCATATTAATCAACCAAACAATAATATCAATTAATCATATCAATCAATAAATATTATTAATCATATCAAGCTGTCATATCAATCAATCATTCATATAAGTCAATCATATCAATCAACCAATCATTCATATCAATCAATGATTCATATTAATCATATCAATCGATCAATCAAGATACCGAATACAAGTATTCATACAAATAAATCACATCAATTGCAGTTCAAGTATTACAAGTTTGTATAATAACATTATAAGAAAGTTTTGAATTAATACAATGATTAACTACCAACATTTTGTAACAGCACTTTTACAAAAGCAATGTATGAATAGATATTTTAGTTATAAAAAATATTTAAAATGCTTTTGAAAGTTAACAAAATTATTTTCCAAAAATGTTAAAATGATTACAAGCTGCTAAAACCTACAATTTAACAAGAATGAGTTGTCCTATATTTCCTTTGTATTTGCATGTCCTATATTTCCTTTCTATTTGTATTTGAGTATATGTATACGGATTCCTCCTTTTAATTATGTTCTGTAGTATACACTTAAAAATATATATAGTATATATAAAACATTAAATTAAAATATTCTTTAGTTATTAAAAAGTTTAAAAAATTAGCAATTTTTTTAATATTATAAGATAACAAAAATTATTTTATAATTTATTAAAAGTGAATTTACCTATCGCTATATATGCGTTTCATAAGATAAATCTTCTTTATGTCAACATCCTACCCACATTTTATTTTATAGTTATACACATCGAAACGAAAAAAAAAAAAAAAACAATCTATTATTAAATTCTTCAATTTAAAATTTTAATACATACATACTTAAACATTTATATAAAAATAATGAACTCACCATGTTTGAACTCAGAAAAGAGATGATGAGCTTATCACGTGGTAGATTATGACGTAATCAATTAGATATCACGTGCCTTCCTCGTGCATTTTGATTGTCTTATCTACAATCAGATTGTATTATCAAACACGTGATCTAACTGATATGAGTCTATATCAAGACACTAGCCATTTTCACTTCAGTCATCGAATATGTAGGTCGTATATTTTTTTGAAAGTCTTTTATTTTATGGAATCTTCAGCAACATGACATCAGATATTTGAAATAAAATCCTATTAAAATCTTTCTCGCAATTGTGAACAAAGATTAATTTTCATATTGTTTAAGTATAATCATTGATTATTTAACTGGATAATAATATTTTTTAGAAGTAACTTAAATTTCTTATAAAAACGGAAGTATTTATTGCATCATTCATAGAGTTCAAGTTTGAATGTTAACCAAGTTTTTAAACTTTTATAATTTATACTAGTATTTAGTATATACTAGTACTTAGTAAAAACTAGTATATATTCTAGTATAAAGAGTTTATAAAAAGTTTAAAAAACTTGGTTAATATTCAAACTTGAATTCTATGAATGATGCAATAAATACTTCCGTTTTTATAAGAAATTTAAGTTACTTCTAAAAAATATTATTATCCAGTTAAATAATCAATGATTATACTTAAACAATATGAAAATTAGTCTTTGTTCACAATTACGAGAAAGATTTTCATAGGATTTTATTTGCAAATATCTGATGTCATGTTGCTGAAGATTCCATAAAATAAAAGACTTTCAAAAAAATATACGACCTACATATTCGATGACTGAAGTGAAAATGGCTAGTGTCTTGGTATAGACTCATATCAGTTATATCACGTGATTGATAATACAATCTGATTGTAGATAAGACAATCAAAAGGCACGAGGAAGGCACGTGATATCTAATTGATTACGTCATAATCTACCACGTGATAAGCTCATCATCTCTTTTCTGAGTTCAAACATGGTGAGTTCATTATTTTTATATAAATGTTTAAGTATGTATGTATTAAAATTTTAAATTGAAGAATTTAATAATAGATTGTTTTTTTTTTTCGTTTCGATGTGTATAATTATAAAATAAAATGTGGGTAGGATGTTGACATAAAGAAGATTTATCTTATGAAACGCATATATAGCGACAGGTAAATTCACTTTTAATAAATTATAAAATAATTTTTGTTATCTTATAATATTAAAAAAATTGCTAATTTTTTAAACTTTTTAATAACTAAAGAATATTTTAATTTAATGTTTTATATATACTATATATTTTTTAAGTGTATACTACAGAACATAATTAAAAGGAGGAATCCGTATACATATACTCAAATACAAATAGAAAGGAAATATAGGACATACAAATACAAAGGAAATATAAGACAACTCATTCTTGTTAAATTGTAGGTTTTAGCAGCTTGTAATGTTTTTAACATTTTTGGAAAATAATTTTGTTAACTTTCAAAAGCATTTTAAATATTTTTTATAACTAAAATATCTATTCATACATTGCTTTTATAAAAGTACTTTTACAAAATGTTGGTAGTTAATCATTGTATTAATTCAAAACTTTCTTATAATGTTATTATACAAACTTGTAATACTTGAACTGCAATTGATGTGATTTATTTGTATGAATACTTGTATTCGGTATCTTGATTGATCGATTGATATGATTAATATGAATCATTGATTGATATGAATGATTGGTTGATTGATATGATTGACTTATATGAATGATTGGTTGATTGATTGATATGATTGCTTGATATGATTAATGTGATTTATTGATCGATATGATTAATTGATATTATTGTTTGGTTGATTAATATGATTGATTGGTTTGATTTATTGATCGATATGACTAATTGATATTATTGTTTGGTTGAGTAATATGATTGATTGGTTTGATTTATTGATCGATATGACTGATTGATATTATTGTTTGGTTGATTAATATGATTGATTGGTTCGATTTATTGGTCGATATGATTGATTGATATTATTGTTTGGTTGATTAATATGATTGATTGATTGGTTTGATTTATTGATTAATTGATATCATTGATTGGTTAATTGATTGAACGATTAATTGCTATGACTGACTGATATATTATTGATTGTATACTTGAATTTGCAATCTAATTCAACTTTTTGATAACTTTTTTAATTATGAAAGTCAGATATATATACAGTTAGGTGAACTGACTTTTAATAACATAATTTATTAAGATTTTTTTTTTAATTTTGATAAATTAATTTTGAAAACTTTTTACAAAGTTTTTTTTTAACTTTTTAATTTTATAAACTTTTTAATATATTTTTTTTTTATTTACAAAGTATTTTTTTTTATAATTTTGAAAACTTTTTTTTTTACTTACAATTTTTTTTTTTAAATTTTGAAATTTTTTTCTTTACTTACAATTTTTTTTTAAATTTTGAAAACATTTTTTTATTAAAATAGTTTTTTTTTAATTTTGAAAACTGTTTTTTTATTTAGAAAGGTTTTGTTTTTTTAATTTTGTAAACATTTTTTTATAAGTTACTTTTTTTTTTAATTTAACTTACAAATATTTTTATAAGTATATATTAATCTAACACTTTTATAGGATAAAAAGAAGTATTAAACTAAAACATAATGAAAGTCACATGCATGTATACATATACGAATAGATAAACTCACTTTTGAAAACTTAATGTATTAAGTTTTTAAAATTTTTAAAATTTTGATAACTTAATTTTTTTATTATTATTATTTTTTTTTTATAAAGATTTTTTAATTTTGAAAACTTTATTTTTTTAACTTTTCAAATATTTTTTTGTTATTGAGTTTCTTAATTTTGTTTTTTAAACTTTTTAATTTTCTAAAATTATTATTATTATTGAAAACTTTTTTATATAATTAAGTTTCATGTATATATATATTAGAAAGTAAAAATTATAGTATTAAGATTATTAGTTTAATATTTTAAACTTGTGTTAATTTTTTTAATTACTAAAGAATTGTTGATTTCTTTAGTTATATACATATGCAAATTTAAGTCTAACACTCTATTAAAAGTTCTAAAAGACATAACAAAATAAACATACACTTTGGAAAAATAAACACACACGTATTAAAAAGGATAGCAATACATTTTATTTTATTTTAAACAATTCGTTTTGAATTGTTTCTACATGAATGTTTGATAAAAAGTTTTCACTAACACAATCCACTCCGTTTAAAAAGGAGGAAATAACAAAATCTAAATCTATAAGTGTTAATAACATCTCTCCTAGTTTTTCAAATTTTTGTCGATTATTTAGTATACAACAGGAATGAGGGCTTTGAGATTTCTGATTAAAAATACATCCATCACATTCAAAAATGCGGTTTAGTATAGTTAATACATTATTCTCAATACATGTTATAAGTTTAGACTGCAACATGAGTTCATTTTCTGTAGATATATGACCAATGATACAATTCTGCCTAATTAAGCTTGGTATATGGTTTACATATATATGCTGAAGAAGTTCCTTATTCAAATCATGTATTTTTTCTTTTAATTTCAGCAACTGATACTCGTTTAAGTCAATGTGAGAATAATTCTTTAAATTTTTAATTCGCATGATAGAATTATTAAAATTTAACACTAATATCATGTTATTAGAAACAAATGAGGAACTTTTATATCTCAAATTAAATGAAAAAATTTTCTTGCAAAATTCGAACCAGCTGTTAACATCCATAATAATACCATTTTTCGTTAGAATTTCTTCACTAGTAAGACCACTGCGTTTAAACTCTCGAATATGAATATGAAATTGTCTATTATGCAACTTTAAAATTAAAAAGATACAGTCACTGAGTTCTTCTCGAAATACAATAGGATGATTGGATTTGCTAGTTTTAGACTGTGGAATGACATTCGTAGGTGGGGTTGTGCTTTGTAATTCATCACTTGCTTTAGAAAGGTTGCTTGGTTGGGAATCAGAAACCTCTTGGTCAATAGTACGTTCTTGAAAGGATTCGTCTTGGGAAATTATGTTACTAGCTGGGGTCGAGGTTAAAGCGGATTCAAAATTCATGTCTTTGAAAAATATATTCAAATAGTCCTCGATAGAAATTGATTCTTGGCATGAATTCTTGAAAGATGTAGTATCATCATCAAAGTTAGGGATAAAAAAATTCATATCGATTTCAGATTTCACATTCGGTGAGTAATCAGTAGTGGATAAATCACGTGATATTGTTCCACAGTCAGTGTTTAATAAATTAGGAATTTCCAATCTTGGTATATTTAATTCACTCGCAGAAGTGGGATCATTAGGTTCTTCTAAACGTTGATACTTTGAAGAAGAAGCCACTTTGTCGGAAGATCTTTTAAACATATTTACTACAGAACCCATTTTCAAAAAATAAAGGTAGCATTAGATGAAGTTAGAACAAAAATCAGTTGGAAACTGAATGTTTAGAAACAGCACATCCCTTAATATACGTTAAAAATCAGTGTCGGTTACAGATAAACACTTAAAAGAATTAGTAATGTCATTAATTTTAGTTTAAGTCTAAAAATATATATATAAATGGTATATTTAATTCACTCGTAGAAGTGGGATCATTGGGTTCTTCTAAACGTTGATACTTTGAAGAAGAAGCCACTTTGTCGGAAGATCTTTTTAACATACTTACTACAGAACCCATTTTCAAAAAATAAAGGTAGCATTAGATGAAGTTAGAACAAAAATCAGTTGGAAACTGAATGTTTAGAAACAGCACATCCCTTAATATACGTTAAAAATCAGTGTCGTTTACAGATAAACACTTAAAAGAATTAGTAATGTCATTAATTTTAGTTTAAGTCTAAAAAAAATATATAAAAACAGTTTATTTAAGTGGTGAATAATATATTATGTCAATGGTTTTATCCTTTTTTGAAGAATAGTATGGCAACACAAGGTAACAATTTTTATATTTACAGTATATGATATTTAATGTTAATAGTTTTAGTTTTATTCTTTTTTTGAAGAATAGTATGGCAACACAAAGTAACAATTTTTATATAAGTGGTGTATGATATTTAATGATAATGATTTTAGTTTTATTCTTTTTTGTTTTGAAGAATTCAATGTCAACACAAGGTAACAGTTTTTTAAAAAAGTGTTTAATGATATATTATGTTACTGGTTCTATGCTTTTTTAAAGAATTGTATGGTAATAAATGATAATATTATTATTATTGAGCAATAACAATTGTTTATACAAACAACGAGTGATATATTAAACTTTAAAAATAATTATAAAAAATTAGAAATATTGAAAAATAACTATTTCAAGGGATAACTTCAGACTTTCAATATGAAATTAATAAAAGATAGTTAACTCATTATTCATTTGATAAGAAATTGAAAAAAAAATAGTAAGTAAAGTCGTTACGACTTCATGAGTTATTAAAAATCACAAGTTGTTCTAACAAAAATAAACAGACAACAGCTTTTTCATTTACACATTATTTATTCGTCATTTTCAATAGTTACAATAGTGAGAACATGAGTACACATATTTCAAAACGGTATAAACATTTCAAATCATGTTATATTTTAAAGGTAGATAGTTCTAAATTCAATATTTTATCTAATGTCCAATTAAAACCACGTCTGGTGGACTTCTCATAGGACATAATTTTTTTTTTGCAAAGGTATCCTGGACATGTTCAGATAAGTTTTGATTCGTTAATTCAAGTATAGTTTTTGAAAGGAAATAGGGAGTGGCAGTCTCTAAGACACCCTTCTGTGTTACGCGATATACAACAACTTGTACACTTGCATACCATTTCATCGATCTTTTAACTTGAATCTGATAGTTTAATTCGTTTAAAACATCCGATTGAATACTATTAAAAAATGTGTTAAAGTCTGTAGCATTCTCCTCGTTAGAGTTGATTACAGTTTTAGTAAATATGTTTAACGCATTTTGCCTTTTAAAATGCTTAACCTTCTCAAAAAACATATCTTTCAAAGAGGATGAGTTATCAATTTTGGATCTAACTCTGTGTGAAGTTTTCAAATGATATAAAACATCGGACTTGCGATTGAATATTTCACTACGCTGTGTACATTTATCCTTTTTGGAGGACTTGTGGATCTTCATGTGTTTTAATAAGTCATACTTTCTTGAGAACGTTTCACCGCATGAATCACATTTATGTTTTGAAGGAATCTTTAAATGGGATAGTTTATGACGATTTAAAATAGCCTTTCTAGAGAATGCTTTTTGGCAGATGTCACATATAAATGGTCTTTCTTCTGAATGAATCATCAAATGTTGTTTTAAATTGCCTTTTCGTGAAAAAGATTTGCTGCAAACAGTACACAAAAAAGGTGGCTTCTGTTTCTTCAGTTCTGATGAGGAGGATTCCGCTTCATTATCTAAAACGGGTTCTACTTTAGGTTGTACTATTAATCCCATGTCTTGATCATTTAATCTTGATGAAAAATATTGATTATTCAAACGTGATACATCATCGCTTAACATAGTAGAATGTCCATCTTGAAAGCTAGCCATATTATCCTAAGTGAAAAAATAAAAAAGTCTTCACACACTCAAAAAATAGCAAACATTAATGAAAAAGTCTCGTTTCATTCAATTTTATATATAATCATAGGGGGCGCATGTTAAAAAAATTATTACGATAGTGCAAATCATGTAATATGATTGGTGCAAAAATTTCAGAAAAACACGTGGCATAAAAAAGTATGTGTAGAAAGTTCACAGGAAGTGAATCAATCCAAATGTATTTATGTAATGTTTAAAAAGTACATGATTCATCATGTTACGTTTTTGAATTCGTCATTCTAAAGTTTTACACATTAATTTTATTATTTCTGTGAAATATATGACAAACCAATGGTTTAATTCAAACTAAATTTATTAAACTGTATAAAAGAATGAGTTGAAGTGAAGTAGTAGTTTTAAAATTCATTAGAACTAGTGTAGAATCATCAAATAATTATCTATTGCAAGAACAAACTATGAGTTGATTCAATTTATAATAATTGATAAATAGAAAATCTGAAAAATATTTCAAACTTTCATTTAAAATCTGAAAACAAATGAAATAATCTTTTCTAAAATCATTATTTACATATTAGCTATTTTCTGTTGAACAAAGCTGATTAAACTTATCGGATGTTTGTTATAGATAGTGAGTAACGTTGATAAGAAGGTTTAGGAAGTGTATTTCAGACGATTAAATGAATATGATATGGTTCACAAGAAAAAGTACAATTCTAAACTTAGGTGGATTAATACTGGTGAAAACAATGTTTAATTCAAATCGTTTGGTAGCCTTCTAATCGATCTAAAAAATGACTTGCTTATTAAAGAAATATAAAAAAATAATTATTTCTTCAATTTAAACATAAATTGTATTAACTTCCCTAGTATAAGAAAGAGGAAGAGGTAGGTATTTTTAAAAATATATAGTGTTCAAAAGTAATTCAGTAATTGTAGGGACGCGGTCTGGATAGTGGATAGCTTATCGGTTACAAAAAATTAAATTTGAATCGGAGTTCGCAGGTTCGAAACCTTAGCTTGGTAAAATAATCAAACTCTCATTCACAAAATCGATAAAATCAGTTAAACTAAAAATAAAAATCATACACATTAAAAGAATTCGCAGAGTGAGCAGTTAAAATAGGTATTAATGAGTTATCTTAAGAAACCAACCTCTCTTTGCGCATACAGAAGGGGGAATACAATTTTTTGTTTTGAAACATCTAAAATCTAAACATCTAGACATAGTTTCTTGGCTCGATTAGTTAAGTCTTCAACATATCATCGAGCCAAAAGACTATTTTGCAGGTTCAAACCTTCCTCAAAACTTTTCAAAAATAAAATACTATTTTCAATAATAAATTTGCACTACCGCATACAGATGGCAGCATCAAAAATTTTTTTCAGAAAACATAAGACATTTTTATCTTCATTCAAATTCTAAGACAAATCAGAACAAAAAAAAAAAAAAAAAAAAAAAAAAACACCCTTAAAAATTAAGCCCCCCTAAAAAAATAAGCCCCTCTAAAAAATTTAGGCTCCTCAAACTCCCTTTCGAAAATACCTACATCTCTATGTTATAGTATGATATTTCCATTTCTACTCTATGTCGATTCGAAGAAAGAAAAAATTAAGCCCCCCTAAAAATAAGCCCCACTAAAATATTTGGACCCCTCAAACTCCCTTTCGAAAACACCTAACTCACTATGTTATAGTATGATATCTCCATTCTAATAGTAAATCAATTCGAAAAAAAAATATATTAAGCCCCCTCATAAATTAAGCCCATCGAAAAATTTAGTGTCGTCATACTTCCTCTCGAAAAGACCTATGTTAGAGTAGAGATGGAAATATCATACTATAAGTCGATTCGAAAAAAAAAAATTAACCCCCTCTCAAAAATTAAGCCCCCCTCAAAAATTAAGCCCTCCTCCAGCCCCTCCTACTCTAAGATAATCACATAAGCCTCCCCCAGGTGGATTCCACTCTCCTCCTCCATCCACAAGGTGGATTACTCCCTCTCACTCACACCTCCTCACACCACCACCACCTGCTGATGCAGAACTCTCCTTTTTCCCCTACTGGTATTACTTTATTATCACGTGGGCCAATTCCGCCAAATTATACAAACTTACATAATTTTATTTTAAATAATGAAACAACAAATAAATTAGTAAAACATTAATAAAAATACTAATAAAAAGTCGAATTAAAAATCACTTCATGACGCAGTGGCTTATTAAGGGGGTGGGCTGATAGGGCTCCTTCCCCCTACGAAATTTGTACAAAATATAAAGTTTAATTATGAAGGTTTAGCAAAATGTAATGAAAAAAGCTAAGATGAAAAGACAGCTAAGATGAAATCCAAAAGGTACTAGAAAAATATTCCGTTTTAGACAGGTTTTCATCTTAGAAAGTGTGTTATTTCCCAGTGTTATTCAGCTCGTTACAGCTCTGTGATGTGTTATTTTATTTCCATAGTATTACAAAATATTGACAAAAAAGGTTGTTTTATAGTTGTCTAACTTTTTGATTAGAAATAAGCTTTATTTACATTTAAAATACATCATAAATCTAATTAAGTGATTCTCAATCTCGAATACACAAAAGCTTCCTATCAACCACAATGTATGATTAAAAAGAATTCAGAAAATGTTGTCAAATTTGGCAGTTTAAGCCGATTTTCAGGCCATAGCATTCTAGGAAAAGTCATCATCTGAGAGCTGTTGTTCCAAATGTATCCCATTTATGAGAAAATGAAAAACGCTATTCAATACTTAAGTATTGCAAATGTCGTGCGTGTATGCTCCAAAACGAGTCTTAGAATATGTTGAAGGGAAGGGGGGGGGGGGGTAGAGTGAGAACACTCTTAAATAATTTTAAATTTGCTATTTACTTTGATTTTATTATTTATTGAGATACCTTTTAGTAGATAATTTTCAGTATTCCGTTTTAAAAAATGTGGTATAATATAACCATGGAAGTATACTTGTAAAAACGAAAACCTGTCTAAAACAAACATTTTCCAAGTCCCATGCGATTTTATCTTAGCAGGTTTGATTGTATAGTAGATGTGTTAATTGCTGCGATAAAAACCTGTTTAAAGCGGAATTTTTCCCGCTGGTTGTGATTCCCTCTTAGAAACTTTTACTATATCCCCCTCCGAAATGATGTCTATATACGCCACTGTGATGACATAATAAACACGTGTATCGTGTTTAATGTCAAGTGAATGTGACACTTACGATCATCCATTATTGGCATTTAATCTTATAGTTTGGCGATAGTTTTTTTGTCGACGGGATAATCAAGTAGTACCATACAAACGATATACTACATTGTAAAAGTAACGTGAAAATATTCATGATGGCGCATTAAAATAGAAAAAAGAATACATTAATAAGCTATACCTGTTCTTGAAATATCTAAAACTCAATCAAGACATAAAATATAAGCGTAAAATTTCAAAACACAATGCTTTTCAATGAGTGGATCTGAAAGCTATTCCCAAGCAGACGGAGTTTTTTAACCTCAAACCTAAAGGACGAATATTGTCCATATAGCGTCTTTATAAAACTCAGAAATATAGCGTCATTTTTAACCAAATCATTTTATACAAGCTAATTTCCAAATGTGTAATTGATCTTACTTATCAATCCCGAAAAAGACGTCATTTATTACGACAGCGATGAACGAGATCATGGTAACCGAAAAATGCCCATTCGGAAAAGCATGGCAGCGCGATTACAGAAGATAGCCGCTGTTATCCTAATAATATCATTCAATCTTCCGTAACCTGTTAATATTTTTTTTTAACAGGGCACATTAGTGTATTTTCATAGGTTGCGAACCCTGAACGGGGGGTTGGCGGGCGTAGCTCGCAGGGGGCTGATCCCCCTAGTATACTATATATAAAAGAGTTTGTCCTGACTGACTCATAATTATTGGAAAGGAGTGACATAATTTTTCTATCTTTAAAACAAGAACTAGAACTAATTTGCCTTAGTGTCGCAAGGTGACACGACAAATCAAGGAGAAAGAAAATTTCTGTTTTTTCTAATAGTATTTGACTTTGAACCCTAAAAACGGACAGAAACACTTTCGCTTTTATTGTATGAAAAGAAATTGACGATCTTGACATTTTTGTAACTACATGTACCATATACACACCATTTTATCAGTAAGTGTGGAGCATGTATTATGGATAGAAGCAAAATAGATCAGCTTTATCCCTCCATACAAAATTAAATATACGTACATATCTAAACATTTATTAATATAAATATACTTTAACAATTTTTCAGTTTACTTGCTATTTAAACCAGATTCTTCACTTGATGGAAAAGTATGCACAATAAACAGGATTTTGTTTCATCCGACGTGTCTTCACTACAAAATTCACCAAACATAATAAATAAATAAAATCACAATTCTTTTCAGCATCATATTCAAAGTACCTGTGGCATAACTGTGGCGGTCATCCCCATGAAGGATTTTCACAGGTGAGTTAATTTTACTTACCTATATTTTGATGTGAAATAATTTATTGTAATTAAGTTAATTAAGTGGATGTCCAAATATAACTTTCTACATTTAAGAATAATCAATGCACAGCCTAAGCTACTCAGCCTAGAAACATGGAAATTGGAGGTAAAACACCTCTTATGACATAAGCGTACACTAAGAAAGGATTTTTGGACCCCCCCCCCCCCTAAGGTGGTTAAAAGAGGGGTCGAATTTTTTAGAACATTTGGCATATCTCAGTAGCCGTTTTAGGTAGGCGCGTGAAATTCCAGAAAATAAATGTACTAAAAAATAATTAAACACGTTTTTCAGCAATTTTAGAAATTTCTTCTAAGGGGTTAAAAGGGGTCGACAATTTTAGAACATTTGGCATATCTCAGCAGCAGTTTTAGGTAGGAGCTTGAAATTCCAGAAAATAAATCTACTAAAAAAATAATTAACGTATTTCAGCAATTTTAGAACTTCTCTCCTCCCCCGAGGGAGTTGTATGGGGTCAAAAATTTTAAAACATTTGGCCATATCTCAGCAGCTTGTTATATGTAGGAGCGTGAAATTACAGAAAATAAATCTACTAAAAAATAGTGAAACACGTGCTTCAGCAATTTTAGAAATCCCACCCCCTCTTAAGGGGTTAAAGGGGGGTCGAAAGTTTTAGAACATTTGGCCATATCTCAGCAGCCGTTTTAGATGGGTGCGAGAAACTTATTAAAAAAAAATAATTAAACACTTATTTCGGCGATTTTAAAAATTCCCTCTAAGGAGGTTAAAGGGAGAGGGGGTCGAAAATTTTAGAACATTTGGCCATTTCCTCGCAGCAGCTTTAGGTACGAGCCAGAAATTCGGGTTAACAAACTTATTAAAAAAATAGTTAAATACAGTACTTCAGTGATTTTAGAGCTGTTTTGTCTATGATGTGAGCAACATCGACTTTGAACTGGATAATGTGAGATTATACGAATAAGACAACAATTGTGGATATTTGATTAGATGTTATTTTTTTTTTTCATCTTTGCTAGATATATTTCGTTTAATTGATGATTTTAGAGAAACCGACCAGCGTAGCGGGCGATGGCTGCTAGTTATCCAATAAAGACAATGAAAAATTGTAGCCAAGTTAGTATTTTTAACCGATTTGCGGGACGCGACTGTCGAGATAAAGTCATCATGAGGCTGTAGTCGATCAAGATGTAATATACATAGAAAACTGAAAAGCACTATTCGATTCCAAAGCACGTTGACTATTAACGCTTGCAAATTTCATTTTGTTACGCATAAAAATTATTTCGTGAATGTGATAAAAAAAATATGTATTTTGTTGAGTAAAGTTTCTTCTTTTTCTACTTTTCTTCTTCTTTCTTTTTAAAACTTTACAAAATACTTCAGAAGTATAATTTTTTTTATTAATTTTTTAATTGGCATTTTTCACTCCGCTAGTTTTACGCTTAGTTAGTAATGTGATAATTCACGTATTTAATATACTTGAGAAATGTTTATGAATTCGGTTTATCTATGCCTGTCCGTGCTCTAACTTTCGTAAATATATTTGAATTGCCATCCAAGGTTTGTATGCTATTCAGATCTACTGTTGAATGCGTTTGGTATTGAAAATGATGATTGTAGTATTTATAGTTCGTTTACAGGTTCTTTTATGTTGGAAAAATCTATGTTTAATGCATGATTTTTCGGGGTTTTCTTTAGAACATTAAAAAAAATTCTTCACATCCATTATATTTTTTAGGATTTATTTATATATCCATGAGTTTTAGTTTAGGAATTAGCTGTAAAGATAATGATAACGTGAAAGGTTCTGTGCATTCTAACATAAATTAAAGCCAATGTCAGACGGGCGTCTTTTTTGCTGCTTTTTTGCTTATGTATTATCCATTCACAATGCTATAGCATTGTGAATGGATAATATGCAAGCAAAAAAGCAGCACAAAAGACGCCCGTCTGACATTGGTCTAAGGACTAAGAAAGAAAAACGCTGAAAGTACCAAAAAAATCGAAAATCTTTTTTTTTTTTTTTTTTTTTTTTTGCACAAAGAAAGTCTTAAGGCTGTTCTCAAATCCAAAAGGGCAACTATATGACATAAGTTTTAATTCAATTTTGTTCGGAAATGCATGAAACTAAAAGGTGTTGTTGTTCAGAAACTATGTGTTTTCCTTTTTTTTTTTTGCAAAAGCAATAGATCTTTCAGAAAATAGTGTCAAAGTGGTAGTTTTGAACCGAATTACCACGCGAAAGAAGAATAAGCACTCAAGAAAGTGTGAAAAACGTCTTTGTCACGTGATCAAAATCACTTATAACTCAATAGGTAACTTATCAAAAAATGGAAAACACAGTGAGATCCCAAATCGCTTCCATGGTCAGGCTTTCCAATTTTATACCTTTCCATTAAAAAATGAATTTGTAAATGTGTCAAAACGTTTTGCGTTTGTTGAGCAGAGCAGTTGGGAACAGCCTTAAAATACGTTTTTTCTTACTGCTCCTATTTCCCAACACAGAAGTTAATATAAATTGATTATAGCACTCTCAATAGACGGTGATACTGAGTTAATTTCTCATGCCAAAGTTGTGTCAAGGTGTGCGTTTTCAACCGAAGTTCCCGAAGAAAGCAGAAAAACCACTCAGCGAAGGGAGAAAACATTTTTGTCACGTGATCAAAATCGCTTATAACACAATAGGTAATTTATTGATCAAAAAATGCAAAACACAAGTTCGATTCCAAATCACTTCTATAGACAGGCCTTCTAATTTTATATCTTTCCATTAAAAATGAATTTGTAAATGTGTCAAAAAGGTTTTGCACTTGTTGAGCACAGCAGTTAAGAACAGCCTTAACACTAGAAACGCCGGAAATTTTACTCAAGCGTTATAAAACTATTTAACACCCGAATTTTTATTTAAAACTGTGTAACATATTTAACTTATTTCTCCGTGGTACATATTTAACTTATTTTAGAAAAAAATTTCTGGTTCGAATCAAATTATTTTCATTTTTTACCGGTCAAAATGACCGCTATGGCAGTTCTAGTGTTAAGTGCCAAGCTTAAGAGCCTACTTCAGTCAACCGAAAAGACCCGTCCGCTAATGCTAATCCTATGGAAGACATTTATAAATATATCTCGTTTGAATTTAAATATTTTTAAATGATTTTTTTTTTTTTCATTGAATGGTTGGGATCGATCTGTACAAAGACCGTTGTTTACTTTTTCGATTTTCTTTACAGGTATTTTTAATGAAGACGCTTTCATTTTGTAAATCGGTTTCGAAAGTAATAGCATCCTTATAAAAAAAGTCCTTCCGGCCAGTGCCGGGAGGAAGAGGTAGCTTTCATATTCCTTATTTTAAAAAAAGCCAACTTATACTATTCAAACACACGAAGCTCAATTTAGTGGAAACAGAATATAGGAGATTCAATATTAATTTTTATCAATACTAAATCATTATGAATGAAAATTTCACTAAATTAGTCAGCTTTATCCAAGCTGCTTTTATTTAAAGTAACTTATATTTGGCTGCCAAATTCGGCGATTTCTTAAAGTGCCTGCCATTTTAAGACAACATGGTGGATGAGGCTAACCAGTGAACTTCGTCGAGACCTTAATAATTGCTGTGCACATGCTCACTCACATCGGAATCGATTGATATATACGAGTGCTGTCGCAGGCAAAAAATCAGATTTTTCAAAATGTCACCCACATTAGATATTGAAATTGCTATATCTGAGCCATTTTTTAAGAAAAAGACAAACAAACAATGCTCCTGAATCCTTATATCAAGGTCAAATACTTAAGAAAGAAACCTTTTTCAATTTCTAAATTTTTTGCATCTCACTTTAAATATAATTTTTTTTTAATTTAATGGCCGCCATTTTGAAACAAAATGGCTGAGGAAGCTGGCCAGCGAACTTGGTCGAGATATTGATGTATACTATCCACATACCTTCTTACACCGAAATAGGCGAATACGTGTGTTATCGCGTGACAAATACAAGATCGTTTCAAAATGTTAGCCATGCTAGAAATTCAAAGTGCTATAATTCAACCATTTTTTAAGATATAAACAAAAGAACAAATTTTCAGAAACAAAAACTGACGAGTCGATAAATCGCATCCCTCCGAAAGTCCATTAGTTCACTTTTCTCAAAATGTCTTCCACGCATGCGCGCGAACTTGGGATTTATTTGTTTGTTTTTAGAGTGTGATTTCTGAATGTCAATGGGATGTCGTAGTCTGCAAGGAGTGTAATATAAATTTCAGTTCTCAAACCATTTATTACAGTATCTTAAATTGTGAAATAAGTGTTACGCACGGCGAGGAAAAAATCATGGGAAAGGCACAAATACTTATTAGAAAAAAAAAAAAAAAAAAAAAAAAAAAAAAAACAATTAAACAATCGTGATTATTAAAATGTATTAAATATTTACGAGAATGATTAGTCGCTTATTTTAATTATTAATATTAGTATAGTACTATAAAATGAATTTTAACATTAATTTCAAAACTATAAATTAATATTTTAGTACATAAAAAGACAAGACGGTTCTTTAAAATAATTCATGTGAGGTTTAGGTTGAAAATTTTGCCTTTATTTTGAATAGAGTGGACTTGAGTAAATTATTCAGTTGATAAAAGTGTTTTAAAGATATATTAATTTATTTATGTTATATTATAAGAATATATAAAATGTATTATAATATAAATATTATAATAACATATAATCTATTTTAAGGAGTCTTTTAAAGTGAATTTTAGATTAAAAAAATTCTCTTAATTTTGAAGGGGGAGGACTGAAGGATACTTCACTCAAGCGAAAACATTCTCTCAATAATATTAATCCTATGGGAGGAATTTTTTAAAGATATCTCGTTTGCATTTCAATATCTTTAAATGATTTTTTTTTTCATTGGATAACTGATTTATATCCATTTAATCTGTACAAAGAGCGTTTTTTATTTTATTTTTTCGATTTTGTTTCCAAGGTTTTTTAAGAGCAGGACTACCACTGGCAACTATTTTTTAATTCTATCTCACACCACTTTCTCGAAACAAAAATCATTCTCATAGACTTTGACAAAATGTGCATGAGAAATATAATACAAAATTTATTTATTAAAATTAGTAGTGCGAATAGAATATAAAAATAGTCGCCAATGGCAGCCCTGAGAGAGGATACTTACATTTTCGGAAACGGTTCCGAAAGTAAAAGTATCCTAGTTTAAAAAAAAAGTAAACAAAATCGAAAATGTTAAAAAACGGGGCTTGTAGAGATCGGCCTTAGTTATCCAATATAGTATATATATATATATATATATATGTATTTAAAAATACTGAAATGCAAACGAGATATCTTTAAGAATTCCTTCCATTGGATTAACATTAGCGAGCGGACGTTTTCGCGTAAGTGAAGTAGCCTCTTAAGCTTCTTCAATGATTACGTCCCTGACCAAATACCAGCACAGCATATTCAAAAAATTATGTCTGTATCAAAAATGCATTTCAAATTTGCGATTGCACTAAAAAATTCTTAAGCAAAATGACATATTATATACTTAATATTTCTCACTAATGAAAAACAGGAACAAAAAAAACTCCATTTAAAAGGTTGTGGAAAGTTATTTTTTAGTAAAACAGCTTTCTATGATTGCATTCAAGATTTACATAAACGCATTTTCTGACATTTTGCAATTGCTTATAAATTAAATTAGAGAATTACTCACCCTTCCATTTATCTCTTGTTTATGTGATATATTTGTCATTAACTGGAGATAAAACTATTTCCTTTTTAAACTTATTTTAAAATATTTATATAACTACTCTGTCCATAGTTCACTCAACAACTTTACTTTACTTAGAAGAATAGCATATGGAAATCTCATCCCCCCCCCCCCACACACACACAACCACAACATGCTTCTCTAATATTATAATGACCATTCATTGGAAGAAATTCAAACGCATATATGAAAACCTTATCAATATTTAAAAAAATAAGCTAAAGACGTTCCTACTAAAATACTATAATAATAGTAAATCTTTAACTAATATTTGATATACAACACTATTTATCTAAAAATAAAGTTTAACTTTAATTTTGAAGCAATGGCAATATTTTTACAATATCATTACAACTTTGTATATATTTTTGAAAGAAAAAAAAGGGGGTGGGGGCGGGCAATGGCCAAATAGATTTGCACTAATTAAATATAAATTATCCATATCTCATTTTTGACTGTTCAATAAGACCTTAATAATAATTTTTAAAAATCATAAAAAAACACATTGTGAGTAAAAATAAAATGAAATTGAAAAATATATGTTTTTCAACAAATGAAATATAATAAACTAGAAAACAGGAATTCAGCTTTTTCAGAATTTAGTGTTACCCCCAAAGAAAAAAAAAATATATGTATATACAAATAGTACAAAACATTTTTCAATTTTAAGACTTAAAGAACACACTTTTATTTTATGTAAAATGACGTCATTCGCATCCGCATTTACGATCCACTCTTAATGCATATGATGTCACTATCGTAAAATAATATACAAACGCAGCAAAAAGATGCCGTCATACAAAAAATGGCTATCTAATGATTTATAGGCCTTCATTTGTTTGTATAGTTTATAATAGCTCCATATTTTAACAGAAATTATTCGTTTATATTTTTTCAAAATAGCACGTATTTTAATTACATTTTCTTTCGGTTGTTATGAGAAAAGGACAACAAAAAGATATAATTGCTATTTTTCAACGATTTTCCCACTACTTTCTACATAAATGGAGTACTTGAGTTACCAAAATTAAACAAATGGTGCTAAAAACTACAAAAGAAAAAAAAAATCATATTTAAAAAATAAATGGAGACACAGTTTTCAAACAAATTGCATTTAAAAGTACTTTTCTTTTACAAAACGACGGTATAAAAAGTGAAAATGTGAGATGCTTAGAAATTAAAAAAAATGCTATAGAGCCTTTAATCGTACGATGATATATCTGCTTTGTTTTACGGCTGGCTTCTGTAAGGTAACGTTATTTTTTGGAGACGGCACAAAATAAACTGGGAGAAAGAAATAGCATACCGTACCGAGGGCTATTTAATTAAATTTTATAAAAAATAAAATAGCTACTTTTCGGTTAGCCGGGCGCCAGTGTTATATATACATATACATTTATATATATTGTATATGTACACACACACATATATATGCATACATATAGTTTCTATATATGTATAAATATACATACATATATGCATATATAGATATGCATACATATGTATATATAACACTGGCGCCCGGCTAATCGAAAAGTACCATAAAATAATTATTTAAAAAATATATAGCATCATAACTATTTTTTGAATATTTAAAAATATTTTTCTTATCAGTAAAAGTTGGTAAATATATTTTAATAACCCATAATGACTAACTAATTGGTTAAAGTATATCTTTCTTTCTGAGTAAGACTAATAATAAGACAAAATATAATCTAATATCACAAGTTCAGTTCATAATCAAAAATTTTTATGCATATATTTTTTAATTAATTTGTATTTATCACCATATAATCAGAAAAGTGGCCACGACCTCTCAAAATTAAAGGGAAAAATAAATAACTAAACATTTCCATAGATTATTTTTAAATGGGTTTTTTGTTAAACACATTTATTCATTTCGTGCTATGTTTAATAGATGGCGCCATCAGCGAAGAAAAGGGAGAAGATGAGAAAAGTGAACTTCTGGACTTTCGGACAGTTGCGTTTTATCCACTCGTCAAAAACTGCTCCGGAATCTTTGTTTCAAAGCCAAACACATAAAAAAAATATTTTTCATTTTTCAATTTTTTAATACCTCATTTTAATTTTTTTTTTAATGGCAACCCTTTTGAAACAAAATGGCGAATGAAGCTGGCCAACGAACTCGGTCGAGACATTGGTATGTACTATGTACAGACCAAGTTACATCCAAATCGGTTCATAAATACGCCTGTTATCGCGTGACAAAAATCAGGTCGTTTTAAAATGCCAGCCACAATAAAAATTCAAAATGCTATAACTCAGCCATTTTTTTAGATATAGACGAAACAAAAACGATTTCGGAATCTTTGTATTAAGTGCAAACACATACGAAAAAAATCTTTTTCATTTTCCAATTTTTTGGTATCTCATTTTAAATTTTAGATTTTTTTAATTTTTTAAATGGCCGCCATTTTGAAACAAGATGGCGGATGAAGCTGGACAACGAACTCGGTCGAGATATTTGTATGTACTATTTACGCACCAAGGTACATTCAAATCGGTTCATAAATACACCCGTTATCACGTGACAAAAATCAGGACGTTTCAAAATGTCAGCCACGTTAGAAATTAAAAATGCTATAACTCAGTCATTTTTTAAGATATAGACGAAACAAAAACCTGCTCCCGATTCTTTTTATCAAGGTCAAACACATAAGAAAAAAATATTTTTTCAATTTTCAATTTTTTGATACCACATTTCAAATTTAAATTTTTCTTAAAAATTTAAATGGCCGCCATTTTTAAACAAAATGACGGATGAAGCTGGCCAACGAACTCGGTCGAGACATTGGTATGTACTATGTATAAACGAAGTTACATCCAAATCGGTTCATAAATACGCCTTTTGTCGCGTGACAAAAATCAGGACCTTTCAAAATGTCAGCCACGCTAGAAATTCAAAATGCTATAACTCAGCCATTTTTTAAGATATAGACGAAACAAAAACTGATCCGGAATCTTTGTATAAAGGTCAAATAGATAAGAAAAAAATATTTTTCCATTTTCCATTTTTGGTACCACATTTCAAATTTTAAATTTTTTTAAAAATTTTAAATGGCCGCCATTTTGAAACAAAATGGCGGATGAAGCTGGCCAACGAACTCGGTCAAGACATTGGTATGTACTATGTATACACTGAATTACATCCAAATCGGTTCATAAATACGAGAGTTACAGTGTGACAAAGGTCAGATATATATATATATATATATATGTCAATTTTGAACGGGGGGTGGTTTAGGAGTCTGGGGGTCATGATCGATGAAAATATACCAAAATTTTTTGAAATCGCTTTAATCCGAACGGCTGCAATAGGTAGCTTTTTGTAATGAAAGCTACCTAATATTGAAATACGACCGAGATATCTTTATAAATGTCTTCCATAGGATTAGCATTAGTGAACACGTCTTTTCGTTTGACTAAAGTAGGCTAACGCTTGAAGGGCTAAACTATTCAAACAAGCCGGAAATTTTACATCAAACGTAGCACATGAGGGGTTTTCGCTTTCCTGAAAAATTTCCTCTTTTGGACTTTCAGCATTTTCCATTCTAAGACCAATGTCAGACGGGCATCTTTTGTGCTGCTTTTTTGGCTAAGTATTAACCATTCACAATGCAGTATTGTGAATGGATAATACTTAAGCAAAAAAGCAGCACAAAAGACGCCCGTCTGACATTTGTCTTAGTCCTCAATTAACTTGAGATAACTATGGGAAATCGATCAAACGACAAAACTAATCGGTTCCTTTCAACCGATATCTAATAATCAACTGAGCAACTAATAAAATACTTAGATCTATAGGGGTGATATCCGACGTGTGCCTCGTGTCTGCCACACTGCCTTCTCCATTCTCACGCCTCTCCACCCGGCGTACTTATTTACATCTCAATTGGTGTGCATAAATCAAGTACACTCCCGATATGTCATACATACAGTAAAGTGTTTGAAAAAATTGTAACTTTATTGTTTGTACTCGAGTTTGTGATTTTGCTTTTACAAAACTTATTCAGATCGTTCAGTAAGGAGTGTTTGAACGTCACAATTTTAAGATTGATTGTAGATCAAGTAACAGTGGTGCACAAATATATAAAAGCATGGGAACTTTTCACAGCGAATAAATCTGCACGTAAAAAGGTTTTGCAAAAGTGAAAGTCTCATAGGACGCTGATGCAACTTTATATGTCAATACAAAATAAGAACACAACAATAAAAACAAAATTGCCTTTAAGGTTGTTCTCAACTGCTCTGCTCAACAAGCGCAAAAAGTTATGACACATTTACAAATTCATTTTTTAACGGAAAGATATAAAATTGGAAAAACCTGACCATGGAAGCGATTTGGAATCGAACTGAGTTTTCCATTTTTTGATCAATCAATTACCTATTGAGTTATAAGCGATTTTGATCACGTGACACGGCATTTTTCTCCCCTTACTGACTGGATTTTCTTCTTTCATTCGGAAGTCCAGTTCAAAATGCCAACTTTGACAGTATTTTCTGAAAGATCTATTGCGTTTACAAGGAAACGGAAAAAACAGTTCGATGACACAGTTTCTGAATAACAACACCTTCTAGTTTCATGCATTTCCGAACAAAAATGAATTAAAACTTATGTCAGAAAGTTGACCCTTTGGATTTGAGAACAGCCTTAAAACATCTTACTGTTGTACGTTTTACAAAATACTGTATATATGTACCGTATATACTCGTGTATAAGTCAAAGAATTTTAGACAAAATTTGGGAGTTGAAAATGGGGGTAGACTTATACACGAAGTAGTAAAAAATTAGCAGATAATCGGCGAATGGGCAAGTCGGGCTTTTAGAGAATGGGCTTTTAAGTAATCACATGACAGATAAAAGCGGACAATGGTCATTTTTCTGTGATTGACAAAAAAAAAAGCTCGACAATAATGTCCTGTAATTGTTCTGCACCCATTTTCTCTTGGGACAGAATTCCCTTCAATGCAGGGGCATTCCCTTCAACATTTTAAATCCTTTTTAAAAAAAGTTCAACTTGAGAATGCTTCTAGATATCTCTCCTAAAGGTCCTACAATACAAAGCAGTACTATATTTTATCAGTCTAAAATGTTGTTTATCCTTGTAAATAAGGCTTCAATAGATTTTTGAAAGATTTTTTTTTTTCCTTTTAAGTATCTTTGAAATGATGTGAATAGGTTTCAAAATAGTTTAAGCTGAGTAGGTTTTACAGAATTATACAGTTTTAAATCGTTATTACCAAATTAAAAAAGTTTGATTAAAACGTAAAAAATTTACTAATTTAATGAAAATGTATTACTTTTTTTCATCCTCGATTACAAGTCAATTTTCAACATACCAGAAATGTGGTTCGACTTATACACGAAAATTCAATTTTTTTCAAAATTTTGCTTAATTTTTTTTTTTTTTTTTTTTTTTTTGGGGGGGGGGGGGGGGTCGATTTATACACGAGTATATACGGTATATAGTTGCAGTATATTTTATAAAAATATAATGAGGACAATTCGTAAATTTTATAGAGCAGTCGTTATGTAAAATTTCACAATAAAAATCCAAGAAAGAAAGAGGGAGAAAAAACGAAAAAAAAAAACAAGAAAAAAAAAACGGTATTGTGTGTGTGTGTGTGTGTGTATGTAGGGGAGGGGGGGATTCAAAATATGTATAGTCTGGGAAGAAAGAAAAGGTGATCACCCCCTCTAACTCTGCCGCAAACCATCTTATAAAAATATGACTGGTACCAATCGATAAACTATAATGCCTACAAAGTAATTTTATACTTAAATTTTGCTTAGAGGGTCGCCTACATATAGAAATTGTAATACACTTTCAAAGTTTCAATACTAACGCTTATTTTTGTAAATCATATTTGCATTTTTCGGTAAATTCTATACCTTCGGGTACTAAAGGAGAAGTATTTTGTCAAGTTGTTTAGGAATTATGCACATTTAAAGTTTGGAACTCCCAATGTTAAATTCATTTTTAATAGTTGCAAAACAAATTGCAATGACGTTAGTTTTATAAGCTTAATTCAAAACTACTTGACCGAATGAGCTGTAATTTTGGATTCACCTATTTGAAGCGTCTAGAAATCGATTTCTGTTACAAAATGCTCAAGTTAATATTTATTTTTTTTTATAATAATTTTGAAAATATACTAGTATATACTATATTGATTGTTTAAGGCTGTTTTCAACTGCTCTGCTCAACAAGCGCAAAACGTTTTGACACATTTGCAAATTAATTTTTTAACGGAAAGATATAAAACTGGAAGGACTGGCTAAGGGAAGCGATTTGGAATCGAACTGTGTTTTTCATTTTTTGATAAATAAATTATCTATTGAGTTATAAGCGATTTTGATTACGTGACAAAGACGTTTTTAATCTTTTCTTGAGTGGTTATTCTTATTTCGCGCAAAAATTCTGTTCAAAATGTCCACTTTGACACTATTTTCTGGGAGATCTATTGCGTTTGCAAATAATAATAATAATAATAATAATAACGGGAAAAAAACAGTTAGATTACATAGTTTCTGAACAAAAACACCAGCTAGTTTCATGCATTTCCGAACAAAAATAAATTAAAACTTATATCATAAAGTTGCCCTTTTGGATTTGAGAACAGCCTTAATGAAACATTATACACCTCTTGTAAAAGAACCTATGATTTTAAATCGTGAAAACAATTATCGTATGACAGTTTTTACTCAATACACTGTCAGAAAAATTCGTCGTTATACAACACTAAATTATTCGTCATTTTTAAGCAAATAATTTCCATACTCCTAGAAAACATTTTTTTTCTGTTAATTCTTTCCAGAAGTCTAAAAAAGAGGGATAAATTCGGTTTATTCCGTGCACGCATGCATATTAGCTGTATTTTTATGACGTAATGTTCAATATTTTCCTGCTTTTAACACGTAATCATTTAATTCAAATTTGAAAGGGGGTTTTTTCCGTTTATAAATGTCACGTGTGAATAAATTTTTAACTTAAAGGAAATATTATTCTTTGTGCTGTTTAAATTGGCAACAATTTAAAATAATCTAATAATCAAATAATATCTCTCTATTCTAAAAAAAAGTAACTACCGCTGTCACCGCCGCCGGTTTTGAATTTTTTGTGACCGGAGGTCTTTCTTCGTTAATATTAAGAAAAATAATGCATACAAAAATATGAAAATCGGTAGTATTATACAGAAATGTTTGATAAACACGCTGATGCAGACAGTTTTCAGATCGAAGAATTATTTTAAGAGATATTTAATGCTAAAGTTGGACAAAATCGTTCCACTAAAAAAGTTTTATAGGAGCAAAAACTGTTCATAGGAATTTAATCATTTTTAGATCATTTTATGCGTTAAAATTTGCCGGAGTGCAGATTGCATTAATTTTTTTATTTTGACTAATTTTTTGAGGTTTTATTTCTATTTTAAATTCAGATTTTCAGCATTTCTAGAGATATTTTTAACAGATTTTAGAAAGTGATATTAATTTAAACTGTTGCCAACTGTATAAACAGCGGAAGCAATAATGTTTGCTTCAAAAAAAAAAAAAAAAAATATTTATACGTGTAAATAAATTAAAAATTTATTTACACGTGACTATTATAAACAGAAAAAAACATTTGGAATTAGAATTAAATAATTATGTACAAAAAGCAGGAACTTATTAAAAATTACGTCATAAAAACTATAATTACACGTGAATTTTAAGAGAGAAAGGAATTTGTAAAGCAATAAATTTATTAACATGCGTTAGAAGTCTTAAATAGAAGAAATTACGTCATATTTACGTCACATTACAGTTATTACATAAAATGAACACAAAATAATATTGCAAAACGGTTTAAATTTAGAAATTGCGCTAGACATTTATTTGATATTTTAAGAGGATACTTTTCAACTATTTTTGTTAAGAAAGCGCAAACAATATTTAATTTCTAACACAAGTATTTTCACGTGAATATTAAAAAGAGAAAGAATAGTTTGGTCAAAATTACGTCAGATTAAAAACGATTAATTTAAAATGTCTCGTTTAAAAGAACTTTCTTTTCACTTTGTTAAAAAACACCAGGAGACAAAGACTCTGTTTACTTAATTCCTTTTATATTAGCTTATTTTGAAATGTTGTTACACATGTCTACGTCATCAAGTTATTTTTATTTCGACATTTTATTTGTATTTTTATTAATGTTGTACTAATTTATTTGTTTTTTCGTTATTTAAAATAAAAATTATGTCAATTTGTATAATTTGGCGATTTATATAATTTGGCGAAATGGGTCGACGGGATAATCAAGTAGTACCACAACGGATTTGGCGTTAAAATTCCCCAATCAAAGAGAAATGAATAGAAATACTCTTATAGAGAGATCGCCAGTGTTTTTTAAATTATAATTCAATCTTTCGAAATCTTTTTAAAGCCTATCAAATTAGCGTGCATTTAGAGTCTACGGTGTCTGGACGGGGGTTGGCGAGCGTAACTCGTAGGGGGCCGAGCCCCCTAGTAATAATAATAAAATAATAAATATAATAATAAAATAATACTTTTCTAAAATATGTAAAAAAATCTCTGGAAATGCTGAGCATTTGAATTTAAAATTGAAATAAACCAAAAAAAAAAAAAAAAATGCAGTCTGCACACCGCGAGTTTCTATTGAATATCCTTAGAAAAATTTATTAAATTCCTATGTATAGTTTTTGCTCCTATAAAACATTTTTAATGGAACGGTTTCGTCCAACTTTAACATTAAATTGCTCTTAAAATAATTCTTCGATTTAAAACTGTACGCTTGAAAGTGTTCATAAAACATTTCTATGTAATACTACCCCATTTTCATATATTTTTGTATGCAGTAATTTTCTTAATATATGAGAAGAAAGACCTTCGGTCACAAAAAATTCATTGACAGCGGCGGTGACAGCGTTATAGTTAGTTTTTTTAGAATAGAGAGATAAAATGTAATAAGCAATTTCCTCAAAAAATGGCGACACCACTATTCTGCCATAGCCGTCACACAAACTATACAATCTCTATAAATGTTTCAGAACTATAAATAAAAAGAATTGTCTTGTGGTTTTTAAACTTCATTATTATTTATAAATGCTAGGGGGCTCTGCCCCTTATGAGCTGCTCTCGCTAACCCCCGTTCAGACACCCCAGATTGTAAAAGCACGTTAATTTCATCGGCTTTAAAAAGATTGAATTATAATTTAAAAAAACAGTGGCGATCTCCCTGTAAACGGGTTCACATTCATTTTCGTTTGATTAGAGATTTTTAAGGCCAAATCAGCCGCTGTTAAGAGATACTATGGGCTGTTTTCGTCTTTGATTAAAAAAATAGTTAAAAAATTTAAAATAAGCTAATGTAAAATGAATTAAGTACAGAGTCTTTGTCTCTCGGTAATTTTTAACAACGCTATAAGAAAGTTTTTTAAATAAGACAATTGAAATGTATCGTTTTAAATCTGACGTAATTTTAAACAAAGTTTTCATTCTCTTTATAATATTCAAGTAAAAATACTTTTGTTGTTAGAAAGAAAGGAAATATTATTAGCGCCGTCTTAGACTTCCCGATAATAATTGAAAAGATTATCTCAAAATATGAAATAAATGTCTCGCGCAAATATATTTTTAAATTTAAACTGTTCTGCCAACTATAAATTATTTGGCCATTTTAAATATGACGTAATTTCCATCATTTACGACTTTTAACGCATAATAATGAATTTATTATTTAAAAATTTTTCATTTCCTTTTAAAATTCATGTGTGAATATAGTTTTTATGACGTAATTTTCAATATTTTCCTGTTTTTAACACGTAATCATTTAATTCTAATTTGAAAGTTTTTTTCCTGTTTATAATAACCACGTGTAAATAAATTTTTAATTTGAAGGAAATATTCTTTGCTCTGTTTCTAAAATTGGCAACAATTTAAAATAATACCCTTTTCTAAAATATGTAAAAATTATCTTCCGAAATGATGAAAATTTGAATTTAAAATGGAAATAAATCTTCAAACAATGAGTCAAATTAAAAAAATAAATGCAGTCTGCACACCGGAACTTAAGAATCTAAAAAAGTTTAAATTCCTATGTATAAATTTTGCTCCTATAAAACTTTTTTAATGGAACGATTTTGACCAACTTTAACATTAAATATATCTTTAAAAAATATTCGATTTAAAAACTGTCTGCATCAGCGTATTTATCATACATTTCTCTAAAGTACCACCAATTTTCATATTTTAGTACGCAACAGTTTTCTTAATATTAACGAGAAAATACCCCCGGCCCTAAAAAATTAAAAAATTCCTTGACAGCGTCTGTGACAGCATCAGTTACTTTTTTTTTAATAAGAGAGAGAGAAAAACATTTCAACTTAATTATTTATTATAAAAGAATTAATACATCACAATAGTTTTTATGCTAGGAAAAAAATAAAAAAGCAAATATTATGAATGTCAGTGCTTATTTATCGAGCGTCATAATCATAATAATAATAAATGAGATTTTAAAAATGTGAGCTGAAATGAATTATATTTCTTTACGTTTCTGATATTGTAATTTATATTCAAATAATAATTATTAATTTATAATTATTGTAAAGTGATTGAAAATAAATATTTATAAAAGTAATAACATTTCTCATGTAATATTTTTATTGCTAAAAACTTGTCATGAAATAATGGTATGTTAAACTCTTAAAAAAGAAAAAAAAAATCAAAACAAATATCTGAAAATAAATGTAAAAACATATCTGAGGATAGAGCCCGCAGGCTTTGATTACTAGCCCAGCGACATACCGGCTGAGCAAGACCTTACACGGACATGTTTCACTAAAAGTGGAGAAAAGAAAGTATGCGTACGAATACAGAAAGACTTGTCGCGCATTTGCAGTGAAATTCCCGTAGAATGGCGAAAAAATATAATCCCATTTTTCATGCGGATTATATAACAAACAAGAGTTTTCCTAGAAACATGTGAGGTCTTATTCGTTTCATCTAAAACAGATTCATATTATATTTTAATTTAAAAAAAACTCTCAGGCCATTTTCCGGGAAAACATTTAGGAACTTACACCATCAAATTTAGTTTAAAAATGGGTTTACAGATCTCAAAATATAGTGCACGTAGAAATGTAAAAATTTCAGAATAGGATTAAACTGCATATATATGACTGTTAAAAAAAAAAAAATCAGAACAATATGAGCTATATTTGCTGAGTTAATAAATGGTGGCTTTTCGCGTTTCCTTTGATCTTTGAGTTAGCTGTATATATGAGTTCCGCCATTCTATGACCATTCTACGATTTTAGGCTGCATCACTCGGGAAAACTATCGTCTCCCATGATATGAGTTCCTCCATTCTACGACCATTAGACGATTTTAGGCTTAAGGCTGCGTCACTCGGGAAAACTATCGTCTCCCATGATAAATACGTAGCACCTATAGTCGTCGCCTGGTTCGTCCGTCTGTCTGTCCGCTTGTCCGCATATAACAGCGCAAAAACTACCCAACTGAATGGTTTGAAATTTAATATACAGTTCTTCCCACTTAATCGGGTCACGGATAATCGAATAATCCACTTATTCGAATAAAATCCTCCGGAACCGAATTTATTCCTATTGGTTCAAAGTTATTTTTTCCCGCTTAAACCAAATACCTTTTACGAACGTTTCCGCTTAATCGAATAACAGCCGTGTGATCGATGTTTGAAAATAGGCACGGAAAGCACGTTCCAGCTGGAATTTCCTTCCACCTTTTGTCATTTTCGGTTCCTTTACGCTGAAAACAAATTTTCAGTTCTTCCTGCAATGATTTCGACCGGCAGGTATATAATGGACAGGTGAAATGATTTCCCCACCTTGATCTCCCCACCATCACTTCTTGCTGTTAACCAAGCTATGCGCCGTCACTTCGAGGCTCGAGATGGTAGTTGTTGTATTTTGCTCAATCGAAAAATAACTCGATATTTACTCCTTTAAAATTCCACTTAAACAAACCACTTTAAACGATTTTTTTAAAAGCAGTATAAGTAACATAAATTAGAAGTAGCAAAGCTTTGACCAAATTCAAACGAGCTGCATTAAGTGTGATGTAAACCATATAAATGTATGCACTGACATTAAATTAATACGTATTTACTTTACATTAGCATTTGTATTTATTTTAGTTTATGTTATTCTATTAACGATTTATTATGCTGTTAATTAAATATACCGTAGATGGTTATTTTGCCTTTTATTACGCATTAAATATTACAATTATGATTCCCCGTTTAATCAAATATCCCGATTAATCGAATATTATTTCTGGAACCGTCAATATTCGTTTAAACGGGAACGACTGTATATAATTGCTGCAGAAATTTTTCGAGTCATTTCAAATTTTATGAAAGTCGAATCAAAACTTAAAAAGATATTTTAAAAGTTTTCATCATTCTATTAAATCCTATACGTAACTAATTCAGTGATATCCCATGATCAGTAATAATTCTAGGTTGTCATGGTGTTTATGTCCTGTTTAAGATGAAGTCTTATTATTTCCGTATTACTGAATTTAATACAATATATAGCTATATATATTTAATATAATATTATATTAAATACATATAGCTTATATATTATATATGTGTATTAAATATATATATAGCTTTGCTACTTTTAATTTACGTTACTTATACTGCTTTTAAAAAAATCGTTTAAAGTGGTTAATCGTAATAAATTTTGTATTCATGCATTTTTGCATAAGAGTGCAACAGCTATTACACCAAAATCTGAATATTTATAAAGCTAGTTATTGTATGAACGAACCTCATTTGCCACGTTTGACGTACAATTTCCGACTTGTTTAAAAATGGTTTCTATAAATTTTAAGTATGTTTAAGAAGATAATAAAATTTCACAAAGTTGAAAATTCGAATTTTATAAGAATATTTTAAATACTTAAAATTTAAGGAAGCAATTTTTAAAACAGCACCATCTTCGGCATCTAACGTCTACATTCTGTTGGTGAAAATCATATTTTAATAATTATGTTGGGTTGAGGAAAAAGTTATTTCGTTTTTCCCAATAAATGGCTATAAAGTCGCACATCTCGAGTAATACTTATTCCATTAAGGCCATACTATTACAGCGTTTGAAAGATAACAAGTCCATAGAACATTCTAGATATAAAGGTAGCGTCATCTGTTTACTCACTCTAAAGTTACAGCGCTTTGAAAATGAAGATTCCAGAAGGTCATTTTCGTCACATTTTGCTTTTTTACTTCCGAAAAGAGAAAATGAAGCGAAGGCTCATCGAAAATTATGTGGTGTTTATGATGATGCGTGCCTAAGTGAACGCCAGTATCGGAATTGGTTTGCTCGTTTTCGTTCCAGAAATTTCGATTTTAAAGGTGAACTTCGCCCTGGCCGGCCAATCGTTCAAAAAGTCGATCAAATTCTAAGCAATCGAGGAAGACCGATATATTTTATTTCGCGACATCGCTACGGAACTAAACATCGACGAAAAAAAAAAAAAAAAAGCTCGATACTTGGATTCCACACGAACAGTGAAAAATTTAATGGGCCGTGTTTCCATTTGTGAATCGCTGTTAAAACGAAACGAAATCGAAACATTTTTTAAAAGAATGATTATTGGCGATGAAAAGAGAGTCACTTGCGACACTAATGTGTGAAAAAGATCGTGGTCAAAACCCAGGGAAGCTTCACAAACAGTGGCAAAGCCTAGATTGATGCCAAGGAAGGTGATGCTGAATGTTTGGGAAGACTGGAAAAGAATTGTTTATCATGAGCTGCTCGAGCCTAGCCAAACCATTAATTCGGCTCTCTACTGTCAACCAACTAATGCGATTGAAGCAGGTGATTAAAAAAACGGCCAGAATGGATCAATAGGAAACGCATTGTCTTCCATCACAATAACGCTAAATCATACACATCTTTAGTGACTCGGCAAAAATTGAGAGAGCTGGTTTGGGAAGTTTTGATGCACCCACTGTATAGCACAGACCTTGCCCCGTCCGACTACCACTTGTTTCGTTCTCTGCAGTTTCTCTGTCTTCGTCTCTCTTTCTTAATGGTCATGGTGTAAAGTAAGGCTGACTTCAAAAGAGGCTTATGAAAATCACTTGGTTCAATTTTTCACACAGAAATCTGAGAAGTTCTAACAGTGACGGAATTATGGTTTTACCAGAAAAGTAGCGAAAGGTCATCGATCAAAATGGTACATATATCATTGATTAGTGTTTAAAATTTATATGAATAAATTTGTTTGAAAAACATGAAAAAAAAAAAAAACGAAATTACTTTTTCCTCAACCCTATATTAAATAATGAATAATCACGCTTTTAAGTTTCCCCATAGGTTACATAGGATTTCGCGATCGGTTCAATTTCCCCTAGATAATGTTAAACCCTATGAAATGTTTATTAATCATTTGGAAAAATGGTTATTGTCCATAGGGTAGGAAATCAAAAACTGAAGCGTTTTATTAGTTGAATCCCGCATTTTATTTGTTTTCTGATTGGTCTATACAGTAATCTGTATTTTTCCTTTACTTTCAACAGAGATGGATACTTCTGTTGCCACTATGACAAAAAAGTAATAAAAACTACAAAAAAAATAAATAAATAATAATAATAATAATAATAACTCAGAAACAAATTGAGATACAGCTTTCAAACAAATTGCATTTAAAAGTACATTTTTTTCTCTATACGACGGCGTAAAAAGTAATATTGTGGGATGTTTAGAAGTTTAAGAATGAAATTTCACTTTAAATTGGTCCAGGAATATTAATGTTTAATCCATGGCGTACGTAATGTATGACCAGCTCCGTAAAAGTTTAAAAATTTACAGTACCGAAAAATGTAATCCATGGCGTACACTCAAAAACTGGGAGGAGTGAAAAGCTCACTCTTTGAAAGAGTGACAGGCCTTTTCACTCTTTTTGGAGTGAATTTTGTAAAAATACACTCCTTAAAGAGTGTAATTTCCCACTCTCTAGAAAGGAGTGCAATATCTCACTCCGTTATCGAGAGTGAAGTTATCACTCCCGAAAGAGTGGCTTGCGTATGCATTGCTTATTAGCCAATCAGAACAGCAAGGCGACAGCGCCCTCGTAAGATAAGAAAAATGATCACATTTTCGTCTGGTCCGCCATCTTAGGATTAACAGATAAGGATATCATTAAAATTATTCTTAATGGAATACATAAAATAAAGGTAAGTCTTATTTAATTTTAACCATTTATTCGTGTAGATATGTTAAGATTATGCACTAAATAGTTGTATGTTGTATAGAAAAAGATTGATCGTTAGAGTGTTCAAAAGTGATTGTCTGTTATATTTCTTCATGTAGCGGTTTGAAATATAATTCTTTTAACAATTGAATACGCACTAGAGATCTGCACGGCTCGGCTCGTGCTCGGGCCGATTTTCACTCACGGAACTCGGGCCGGTCCCGGGCCACACTTTTTTCTGAAGGCTCGGGCCGGGCCTAGCTTAATTTTTCTGTACAAAGCCGGGACTGGTTCATTCCGAGTCTTCACGACCCAAAATCTTCAGTCCTAATTTTGACCCAGCCCGTATGAAAATCATTGTCTCACCGTGGCCTGGTCTATTCATAGGTCAGTAAAATTAGGTCTGGCCCAAAAATGTTTGCAAAAAATGCATACATTTTTAAATCGTCATTATTCTACCTTTAAACATTAAAATTTATTATTTTTAAAAAACACTAGATTTCTGCGCTTATTAAAATATAGCTAAATTAAAACATAGTAAAACGTGTGAAAAGAACCTGCGTATGACGGAACCCAGTTTTAAACTCACTAACGTTTTGATCCATGCATAATTAATATACTAATACATAAGAAAAGAATATATAATACATTTACACTCGCTAAGAAGGGAACTTGTCTATAACGCGATTTTTTTTCTTTTCTATACAATTTCATCTTACTGTATTGCATTTTCCAGATTTTTAACACTTCAATAAAATAAAAAATCAATGTTTTGTTGAAATTCACTCGGGCCAAGATTTTAACTTTTTTCCAGGCCGGGCTCGGGCAGAACTTTTAAGTTTTTTACCGGGTCGGACCAAATTTTTTTCTACAGGCCGGGCCGAATTTTTTTTCTATGAGTCGGGCCGGGTCCCTGGAAATTTCGGCCCGTGCAGACCTCTAAGCTCACAATGCTTAGCAAAAAAATAATCCAAACTTCATTAGTTCGGGAAATGTGAATTTAAAAAAAAAAATGAGTGAAAATATTTTTTTATTCCCTTTCAATGCTGTGTTTGCAAATTATAAAACTTTTACCAACGACCAAAACAAAGAAGTTTTATCTCTTTCGTTTGAAAGGGTGACTGACTCATAAGAGAAGATAGATTTTCTCAATCGTAGGAGACACGTCATTCGAAAACATTAATTTGCCGTTCTATGAGATTTTTTTTTTTTTGGTTTAATTTTGCTTTCGGATTATATACAGTTAAGAGTATTTATTATTGTTTCGGAGTTAAATATGATATTTGATGTTTCTGATATTACGAAAAGATTGGTACAGTGAAACCTCTCTGTGCGACCAACTCTATTAGGCGACCACCTCCCTCAACGACCATTTTTTCATGGAACGAAATTTATTCCCATAGGTTCAATACTAATTTGACCTTCATTTAGAGACCATCCCAATTGAACCCCTCCATGAGAGACCGATTTCTTTGAAGAAAATGAAATAAATTCCGTTTTTTTCTGGTCGCTTGAAGAAGGTTTTATTAAAAAAAATAATTCCGGAGAGTGCATTATTCATCAAACTTCTAAACTAAGTTTAGATTTTCTTTTTTTTTTATCCCGGTAACTTTTAAGTCTTTAAACCCCTTTGTGCTTTTTTAGGCAATGAATTTAACTCTGATTACAAATTAAGACTGACGGTTAATAAACTCCCCTGCCCTGTTGTGTTGGAAAACTCTCAAAGAAATAGATAAAGTAATGAAATCTTCATTATTTGTTCCCGTCCACAAAAAAAAAAATGCATTTATTTACTGAACTTCGATAGGACTTGGAAATAAAAATTATAAAATATAAAACTGCAAAATTAAAGCAAAGCTCAATGTGTTCATTTTTTAAACTCTGCAGTAATTAACTTATGTACTTAACTTTTATTTTAATACTTAAATTTTTATATTTTTTTTCCTAGTGTGAAAAATAAATTTAAGTAACATTTTTACCATTTTTCAACAATTAAAATCTAGATTTAAACATGACCTCCATTAAGAGACCACCTCTCGGAGAGACCAATTTTTATTGGAACAGTACGTGGTCGTTTTAGGGAGGTTTTACTGTATATTATTTTTTTTTAATTGTATCTAAACATTTTTCTGCGGGTTATGATTTTAAAATTTCGAGACTGAGTAATATAAAAAAAATAATTATAGACATTCTGCATCAGTTATTAAATTTCCTTCAATTTAAACGCATTTTCTACGTTTCTGATGCACGTAATTTTTGGCACTAAAAAATAAAACATGACATTTAAGCATTGAAATAAAATGTTTTTTATGCCTGTTTTGAAGTTTATCGATAAGACAGCTTTAGTATATTTTTTAAAAAGTTCATATTTTCTTACATGATTTAGGACTGAATATTTTTTTAAAGAGATTAATAACTACTTTTTTACATTAAAATGTTTTTCAAACAATAAGAGCTTTTATATGCAGTCATTCACTTTATTTTTATTAAAATTCATACAGATACAAACTAGTATGTTGTGGCCATCACAAAACTTTCTTCTATATAAATCACATCAATTAAATCATTTAAATAGTATAAGAAATTACATCAATTTAGAACCAATTCGTATCAAAGTATATCTGAATTTGAAGTTTGATGAAAATTCGTGCATTAGTTATTGAGATAGAGCTGTAGGGGAAATTCTGATTCAACATAGCAGCGCCATCTGTTGAGCGATTTGAACCAAAACATAAACAGCACTAATTCATATTAAGGTATACCGGAATCTGAAGTTTGATGAAAATCGGTGCATTAGTTCTGGAGCTAGAACTATTGTGGAAATCACAAAAATGCAGCACAGCAGCGCCACCTGTTGAGCGATTTACACGAAAAGGTACAAACATCATTTCATGTCAAGGACTAACTGAATCTGAAGTTTGATGAAAATCCGTGCATTAGTTCTGGACATTGAGCTATTGTGGAAATCGTGAAAAATGCTGCATAGCAGCGCCACCTGTTGAGCGATTTACACCATAACATAAACAGCACTAATTCATATCCAGGTATACCTGAATCTGAAGTTTGTTGAAAACCCAAGTATTAGTTCTTGAGATAGAGGCTATTGCGCAAATCTCAAAAAATGCGGCATAGAGCGCCACCTGTTGAGCGATTTACACCGCAAGAGGCAAAACGTCAATTCATGTCAAGCACTAACTAAATCTGAAGTTTGATGAAAATCCGTGCATTATTTCTTGAGATTGAGCTATTACGAAAATCGTGTAAATTCATCAAAATACAGCATAGCAGCGCCATCTGTTGGGCAATTTGTTCCAAAACGTTACCAGCACCAATTCATATCAAGGATTAACGGAATCTGAAGTTTTATAAAAATCCGTGTATTAGTTCTTGAGATAGAGCTTTTGCGAAAATCCTGAAAAATGCTACATAGCAGCGCCACCTGCAGGGCGATTTACACCAAAAACTAATCAGCACCAATCTATATCAGGGACTACCTGAATATGAAATTTTATTAAATTCCGTGCATTAGTTCTTGAGATAGAGCGCCCACAAAATTTGTGTCACATACAGACAGACAGACGGACGGACAGACAGACATTTTGTAAAAACATGTTTTTTGGAATCTCTGACCCATAAAACGTATAAATCCGTCGAAAACTGGAATTCGAAAATTTTCATGAAACCAATACTTTCTTCTTGTCAAGATAGAAGAAAGTAATAAATGTAATGTGTTTATTTTTATATTTATTTTTTTCTATTTCCTAGGTCAATCTTTTCCTATAAAACATATCAAATCTATTTTGCTCATATTCCCAAAATACAATATCTACGGGAAATAAAAAATTTAAATTAAATATGACTTACCGTGTCGTTTCATTAATAAGTATTGTTTTCAACAATAATGGGCCAAAATTAGAAATCATGATTAAGTTAAGGAATATGTTTAAAAGACATATACAGTCGGACCTCGTTTTCCCGACACCTGGTTTTCACGTCACTCCGCTTATCACGTCAGTTTTTCAAAGTCCCGATTTTCTGTATATGAATTTAATGCAAATAAACTCCGATTTTAACGTCGTTGTATAATTTTCAACTCCGGATATCCCGACGGTTTAGGAAAATTGTCCCTTTTTCATAAACCATCTTATAAGCACGGAAATTAAGAGGTAAGAAATTTCTTAGACAAACTTTTCACAAAAGTGTCTAAAATACCCATTGAGATAAATCAAAAATTTTACTTCAATCCTTTATCCGAATAAATAAACCCAAACTCTATGAATGACCCACTTAAGCTCCAGATAGACGTATCAGTCTAGTCTACTCGCGGTCTTTTTGTTCTGGTCAGGTGGCGCTTTCTTTTGGTTACAAGGCATTTTTCATCCGACTAAAACCGAAGCATTGCATTGCATTGAAACGGTCAGACGTTATCTATAACATCCGTTTCTGAAACCACAAATATTGATTAGAATTCATTGTATAAAATTAAAAAAAGAATTGTGGGAAGCACATCTAGGGATAAGCAAACCTTAATTCATCAATATTTCCTGTAACAATAAAAACTAGTCGGATGTACCAATCCCAAAACTTTCTTCTATCTCATACATGTTAATACTTCAAAATCCGCTATCACACTGCCAAAATTAAATGGCAATCTATGCATCTCATGAGGATTCTAACGATATGAAATTCCGTGGGTTAGTTCTTGAGATATGACTATCGCTGAAATCGTCTAAATTCAGAAAAATGCTGCCTAGCAGCGCCACCTATTGGGTGATTTATACCAAATCCTAATCAGCAACAATTTATGTCAACGTCTGACTGAATCTGAAGTTTGGAGAAAATACGTACATTAGTTTTTGAGATAGAGCAATAACGAAAATCGTGAAAATTCCTGCATAGCAGCGCCACCTATTGGGTGATTAACACCAAAACCTGATTAACAACAACTTGTGTCAACATACAACTAAATCTGAAGTTAGATGAAAATTCGTCCATTAGTTCTATTGATAGAGCTATTGAGGCAATCGTGAAAAAGGCAGCAGAGAAGCGCCACCTGTTCGGCGATTTACACCAACACAAAATCAGTAGCAAGTCATATCAAGGACTAACTGAATGTGAAGTTTGATGAAAATCCGTGCGTTAGTTCTTAAGATAGAGCTATTGGGGAAATCGTGTAAATCCTGCAAAATTCATCATAACAGCGCCACCTGTTGGGCGATTTACACGAAAACGTAATCATCATCAATTCATATCAAGGACTAACTAAATCTGAAGTTTGATCGAAATCCGTGCATTAGTTCTTGAGATAGAGCTATTGCGAAAATCGTGAAAAATGCAGCATAGCAGCGCCACCTATTGAGCGATTTACACCAAAAACTAATCAGCATCAATTTGTATTAGGGACTAACTGAATATCAATTTTTATTAAATTCCGTGCATTAGTTCTTGAGATAGAGCGCCCACAAAATTTGTGTCACATACACACAGACAGACAGACAGACAGACTCACAGAGTCACAGACAGACATTTTGTAAAAACATGTTTTTTGGAATCTCTGACCCCTAAAACGTGTAAATCCGTCGAAAACTGGAATTCGAAAATTTTCATGAATCCAATACTTTCTTCTTGTAAAGATAGAAGAAAGTAAAAACATGTCACCATAAATCTGATTTTTATTCTTTTCAATTTTGTTTTTGTGTTTATTACTTTCTTCTATCTTCAATAGAAGAAAGTATTGTAATCGAAATTTTTTTCGACTTCCGGTTTTCGACGGATTTGCATGTTTTAGGGTTCAGAGATTCCAAAAAACATGTTTATAAAAAATGTCTGTCTGTCTGTGTGTCCCTCTGTCCGTCTGTCTGTCGCCATTGTACCATCAAAAAGTGTATGAAGTTATGTATAGAATTAAACCAAAATTTTATTATAAGTTTTTGGCTATGGCAAGCGGGTCCTCCCGGAATTTGGAAAAAATTCGCCGGTAGGGGGCGCTGATATAACAATTTTTGTGCGATTTTGAATATTGTACCATCCAAAAGTGTATGGAGTTATGCATAGAATTGAACCAAATTTTTAGTTTAAGTTTTTGGATATGACAAGCAGGTCCTCCCTGAATTTGGAAAAAATTCGCCGGTAGGGGGCGCTGTAATAGCGATTTTTGTGCGATTTTGAATATTGTACCGTCCAAAAGTGTATGAAGTTATGCATAGAATTAAACCAAATTTTTATTTTAAGTTTTTGGCTATGGCAAGCAGGTCCTCCCTGAATTTGGAAAAAATTCGCCGATAGGGGGCGCTGTAATAGCGATTTTTGTGCGATTTTGAATATTGTACCGTGCAAAAGTGTATGAAGTTATGCATAGAATTAAACCAAATTTTTATTTTAAGTTTTTGGATATGGCAAGCAGGTCCTCCATGAATTTGCAAAAAATTCGCCGTTAGGGGGCGCTGTAATAGCGATTTTTGTGCGATTTTGAATATTGCACCATCGAAAAGTGTATGAAGTTATGCATAGAATTGAACAAAAAAAAAATTTAAGTTCTTGGCTATGGCAAGGAGGTCCTCCCTTAATTTGTAAAAATTCTGCCGGAAGGGGGCACTATAATTGCGATGTCTGTACCATTTTCATTATTGTACCATCGAAAAGTGTATGAAGTTATCCATATAATTGAACCAAATTTTTTGTGCATGTTTCTGGCTATGGCAAACAAGTCCTCCCTGAACTTGAAAAAATTCCGAAAGAAGGGGACGCTATAATTCCGATCTCTGTGCCATTTTCATTATTGTACCATCGAACAGCGTATAATATTATGCATACAATTGAACCAAAATGTTTGTGCTTGTTTTTGGCTTTGACCAACAGATTCTCCTTGAATTTGGAAATATTGCCCAGTAAAGGGGCTCCGTGCTAGCAATTTTTGTATACTTTTCTTGATTTTTCGTAGTTCTATTGTGCATCGGCGGCTCATGCAGCGGCGGGAACTCGCTTCCTGCTATGCCGGCTATTCGCAAACAGCTGATAACGACAGAATAAGAAAAAATTAATAATTTTAACAAATATCATGATATAGATTAACTCGTTTTTAGTCCGTTTAATTGACTTGAGCAGAAATTTAAGATGAAAATCAAAGTTGGTATAGTATTGAACTAATAATATTGAAGTATTAACATGTGTAACTAGGTTTTGAAATATTAAGATGTATAAGATAGAAGAAAGTTTTGGGATTGGCACATCCAACTAGTTTTGTTTAATAATAATGTTTTATTGCTTAAAACTGCAAGAACAGTTATGAATTTGAAATTGTTTTAAATTACTTAGAAATACAGCTTTTTATAAAAAAATTTCTCCAACTCCGGTTACCGCGACACCCCGCTTATAACGACACTTTGTTCTGGTCCTTAGAGTGTCGGGATAACGAGGTTCGACTGTATATACATATTCCAGAGAACATAAAAATTTAGACTACATGATCATATTAAATAAAACAAAAGTAAATCACAGCGGAAAAAAATACACATTCTTAATATTTAAATCATACTTAGAACTCATTTTTAAAAAAATATGTAAGTTTATAAGCATTGTTTTTAAGTAAAAAAATGAAAAATATTTTAGAATAATAGGACTTTACAAAAATAGCAATAATTTACGGAAAAAGTACGTGAAAAGATAGGAATTTATATTTAAAACCAAAAATTAAAATGACATCAAACATTGTTAAACATATAATATCCACCTATTAAAAAGTTATTTATAAAACTTTAAAAATAATATTTTTATAGGGTATGCAATAAAATCAAACACAAAGGATAAAATTGGAATAAAATATATTAGTTTATTTCTGTCAGTAATCTAAATTAAATTCATATGTAACTTTAACTGGTTTTTTCCTTAAAAGTTCAATTAGTGTTACAAACTATGAATTAAATAAATATTGCTGATAAAGTATTTTATTCCAATCTTTACCACGCTTGTATCTATTTTCATTGCATGCTGTAAAAGATGTGATTCTTTTAAAATGCCCATAAAAGCAAAATAAAAAAAGAACATTCACTTCTATGAAAGAGTGACTATTCACTCCTACCAGCGGTGAAAAACCGCACTCCCTTAGCAAGAGTGAATAGTCACTCCTCCGAAAGAGTGATTATCCACCTCTGTTTAGAGTGAATATTCACTTCCCAGGAGTGACTATTCACTCTTTCAGAGAGTCAAAAATTTCACTTTTGCTCAGAGTGAATAGTCACTCTAAAGAGGTTGGGCATATTTTGACTCTGCGATAGAGTGACTATTCACTCCTCTGGAGTGAATAGTCACTCCTTTTTATTTAGAGTGTATGTAATGCATGATTAACTACGTGCGATTTTTTATGTCTAGTCTTTGAAAAAATCCTTTTCCAAATGGTCGTTGTAATTTGTTAAATTGCTTTTTTTTTTTAAGTATCTCATTAGGAAATTAATGTTTGTATTTTTTTTTTTTTTTTCAGTGTACTTGTCTTAAAGTATGTCTCTTTCTTTTTTAATTTCCAAAATACATTTTAGCACGCTTGACGTACAATTTCCGACTTGTTTTAATTGTTATTCTAATTCTATTTTAAAGAAGGATCTCTAACGATACAGGTAAGGTCTTAATATATGTTATACAGGCTAAAAGTCATCTTAGGAAGCAATTGCAAAGGCGGCCCACCCCAGAGACAGAACGACAGAACCTCCCTGTTTTAATCCTGAATAGTAATCACTCTTCTCCAGAGAAATCTCTATCTCATGAAAAATCTCCCAAAAATGTATGGAGAAATGAATACATCCGTCTTCATTTAGTTAGGCATTCTATCACTATAGTTATGCGTAGCTATATATCTTCTTCTTTCGGTAAGCAAAGCAAAACCGGTCTTAAAGAAGTCCGCTGTTAATAAATAAACAAATATGTTTCTTGAGATAGTAAATCCTTGGTTTTCTTTTTAACATCTGTGAAGATTTGGTGAGACGTGAAAAACCTTCATGACAAATTTATACTAATGCCATGTTTTTATCTTCTAATGAATTGCTTGGGTTGTGATAAAGTAGTGTTATAATTTCTTTCGGTTATGAGGGTTTTCTATTGCGTTTCAGTTTTGCATGTAGGATTCATGCAGGGTGGTCTACCGACCCTACATCCAGATTTTTATTTATTTTTTTATTTTTTGCCTCTCATATATGAGTTATTTATTCTGTCAATATCACATCACATTCCATATTGTCTTCAACTGGCTGGATGCAGCTATGTGATTTATTTCAACAGTAGATTGTATTTAATTATGTCCCTGTTAAGCTTCCAAGTATTTCCTGGTGTAATATGTTACATGGCATATTAAATATATGTACATATAACATACATATATTTATAATTTTGTATTCATCATTTAAAAGTAGACTTTATTTTCAGTCGTTTAATACCGGTAACTTTCTTTTACAATAATTTGTAACAGAATTAGTAGGGAGTGTAATTTTTTTTCCATGACTGTATACATATCAATCTGGTGGCTCAGTAAAGTTAATGTAAAAGGAGAAAAAAATTAGCCATTATCTCGCACAAGACATTAACTTATCTTCCAAGTTCATTAAGTCCCACTGAAGGAACTAATCTGAAAATTGTTAAGATCCACATCTCGCAGAAATCTTTTCTCCCTAATTTGAAACTTTCACTAAGAAATTCAAGTGCTTTCCCTGAAACACCCCATCCCATCGCAAATTTCACATTTAGACTCATCAGAACAACGATTGGCTGAAATCCAGTGAAAGTCATTTATTATCTCTAAATGAGACATCAGGAATGAGAAGGGAAAATGAGATACCCCCCCCCCCCCCCCCCCAACTCTTAATTTTTTTTCCTTCCCGTTTTCCGTCACTTTCTAATAATTTTTTTTGCGGTGTTCATAATGAACATCGTTCAGATGCCTAATTTTGCCCAGACTTATGCAGAAATTTCTCACATGATGAGTTATTTTTATATTCTAATGGTGTTTAAAGCTTTCGGGAAAAGAGCGAGAGAGAAAGGAAACGTTTGGCGAAATCATTGCCAGAAATGGTTGTATTGATTTTGAGACCGTTTTGATGGAACTGATTGGGAGGAATGCTCAGTTGATGGAGGAATGGCAAGCTGATTGGAAGAATATTTGAAACTGTTGTTGAAACTTGGACTATTATTGTAAGCTATTAAGTACGTATTTTGAGTAGGCACAACAATTAAGAAATACTTAATGAAGTGTAATAATGTAAATTAAGGCTGTTCTCAAATCAAAACTGGCAACTTTTTGACACATTTTTAATTAATTTTTTGTTCGCAAACGTATCAAATTGGTAGATGCTGTTATTCAGAAATTCTACACTCGAACTTTTTTTTTTTCGGTAAAGGCGGAAGAATTTTTGAATACTGTCAAAGTTAGATTTTGAACTGAATTTCCGGACGCGACAGTGTGGGGAAGGAAGATAATTTCTACTCTGGAACAAAATTCGAAGTAAATCATTTATCGAAAAAAAAAAAAAAGTTCAAATATCAATAATCATGTCTGCAAATATGATGCTTTTATGTTTCAAAATAAGTCAGAAAACGTGTCAGAAATTTTCGCATAGCTGAGAGGAGATGGTTTTTACTTTCTTCTATCTTTACAAGAAGAAAGTATTGGATTCATGAAAATGTTTGAATTCCGGTTTTCGACGGATTTACACGTTTTAGGAGTCAGATAACCCGAAAAACATGTTTTTACAAAATGTCTGTCTGTCTTTCTGTCCGTCTGTCTGTCTGTGTGTGTGACACACATTTTGTGTGCGCTATCTCTCAAGAACTAATGAACGGAATTTAATAAAACTTTAGATTCAGTTAGTCCCTGAAACAAACTGATGCTGATTACTTTTTGGTGTAAATCGCCCAACAGGCGGCGCTGTTATGCTGCATTTTTCATGATTTCCGCAATAGCTATACCTCAAGAACTAATGCACGGATTTTTGCAAAACTTCAGATTCCGTTAGTCCTTTATATACTTTGGCGCTGGTTACTTTTTAGTGTAAATCGCTTAACAGGTGGCGTTGCTATGCGGCATTTTTCATGATTATCGCAATAGCTCTATCTCACCAACGAATGCACGGATTTTCACCAAACTTCAGATTAAGTTAGTCCCTGATAAAAAATTAGTACTGTTTTGTTTTTAGTGTAAATCGCCCAACAAGTGGCGCTGCTATGTATATTTTTTTACGATTTCCGCGATAGTATAGATCTACCTCAAAAATTATTGCACGAATTTTCATCAAACATCAGATTCAGCTACAATTTGACATAAGTTGTTGCTGATTATATTTTGTTGTATATCACAAATCTGGTGGTACTAATATGCTTTATTTTACAGGAAACTTTAACCTGTATGAAATAGATAGAAGAAAGTTTTGGGATTGCCACATCCGAGCCAGGATTTCGTTTCTGGAGGGGGGGGGGGGGGGGGAATACAAAATTTTTCCTTCAGGTTATGTATATGTATGTAGTAAAATCTGTCAAGATGAAATCGTGAATATTGGTGGAAAATTCCGTTTTACACAGGTTCCGTTATAGGAAGGTTCCATTTTTGCAAGTTTTGTGTATTTATATAAATATACTTATTTATGTCATACTAGCAAACCCCGCGGCTTTGCTCGCGTAATAGTTGAAATATGCCAAGTGATATTTGCATGACTATTTTTCATTAGAAGAACACTTTTTGGAATAATTCAAAAATTACAAATTAAGCCACAGTTTGACTAAACTTCATTATAAAAGTGCAATAGACAGAAATGAGATTTTAATTAATAAGAAGAACTAAAACAAATTCCAAATAAATGATAATTTAGAAAGTATTTTCAGACTTTTATGCTCATTTCATACGCTTATTTCAGTATTCATTTGAAGTTTTGAATTTTTTAGAAACCATCTTAACACATTTACATCTTAAAATTAACCATCATGTCAAATTCCAAACTTCTTGTCTAACAGTCTACCACCTCTCTGGTGTTAGTGGCACCAACATAAAACGCCGAAACAGAGTTGAAATAAAATGTCTCGAAAAATGTTGAAACAGAGACTGTCACCATCAATTTGCCAACATTAACCTTGAAATCGGTTGGTATTTCCCAATATTCTATAGAAAACGGAATTTAGATTTTTTTAAAGGCTTTCTATTTGTTTCTGCCGACCAGGTGGTAGTGACACCGGCATAAAATATAGCCCGTATAGGATGAGGGACTATCACGCTTGATTCGCAACCAGTAACGTCTGTAATCGGTTTATTTTCTGAGATTCCTTAGAAATCGTAATTTAGGACTCTTTTAGAATGCTTTTCGCTCCTTCCCTTCGCTTCACCCCTTTTTAATTTCGAATTTATTTTAGACTGGTTTTAGAGGACATTTATATTTTATAAGTATAACTACTGTACTGTATTTAAAGTTTCTAGCCTCTTCAGTACCGCAGAAATAGCAATTTAGAAAGTTTTTTGCTCTTGCAATCCTCTAGGGGTTATGGCACCGACATAAAATATAGCTTATGTTTGAGCAGGTTCTATCACCATCAATTTTCAACCATTATGTTTGAAATCGGTATCGTATTTCACACGATTGCATAAAAATCGTAATTTAGAACGGTTTCTGCTCACTTCATCCTTTTAAAATTGGAATTTTCTTTCGACAATTCTTAGAAAGCATTTGCATCTTTGAAGTAATTACCATTCCAAATTTAAAATCTTAGAACCCCAGTTTACCACAAAAAACGCAATTTAAACGCAATTTTTGCTCCTGCAACCCCCAGGTGGTAGTGACAACAACGTAAAATATAGGCTATGTTGGAGCGGGGACTGTCCCATCATTTTGAACCCATTACTTCTGAAATCGGTATATTTCCTGAGATTGCGTAGAAATCGCTATTTGGAACGTTTTTAGAACGCTATTCGTTTATTTTCACCCCATTTAAATTTAAAATTTTTAAGGAACTCTTCTCAGAGAGCATTTACATCTCATAAGTAATTACCATGCTAAATTTCAAGTTGCTATACCATTCAGTATCACAAAAATCACAATTTAGAACGTTTTTTAAAATGCAACCGCAAGGTGGTAATGACGCCGACATGAAGTAGATCCTATATTGGAGCGAGGGCTGTCATCATCAATTTCCAGCCATTACCTTTGAAATTGGTTGGGTACTTTCTGAGATTGCGTAGAAATCGCCATTTAGAACATTTTTTAGAGCTATTTTCGCGCATTTTCACCCCTTTTAAATTTCGAATTTTTTAAGAAATGTTCTTAGAGATCATTTATATCTTATAAGTAACTATCATTCCAAATGTCATGTTTCTAGGCCCTTCAGTAACACAAAAATCGCAATTTCGAACGTTTATTTGCTCCTGCACCCCCTTTAGGAATAGTGCCACCGACATAAAATGTAGCCTATGTTGGAGCAAGACTTGTCACCATCATTTTGACACCATTATTTTTAAAATAGGTTTGGTACTTCTTGAGATTGCATAAAAATCGCCATTTAGAACGTTTTTTAGAACGCTTTTTGCGCATTTTAACCCCTTTTAAATTTCGAATTTTTTAAGAAATGTTCTTAGAGATCATTTATATTTGATAGGTAACTACCATGCCAAATTCCATATATCTGGGTCCTCCAGTAACACAAAAATCACAATTTGGAACGTTTTTAGCTCCTGCACCCCCTTTAGTGGTAGTGGCACCGACATAAAATGTAGCCTATGTTGGAGCAAGGGTTGTCACCATCATTTTGACGCCATTATTTTTTAAATCGGTTTGGTCTTCTTGAGATTGCATAAAAATCGCTATTTAGAACGTTTTTTAGAACGCTTTTTGCGCATTTTAACCCCTTTTAAATTTCGAATTTTTTAAGAAATGTTCTTAGAGATATACCGGGTGTCCCAAAAAGGACTGACTGATTTTAAAATTCAATAACTTGCAAACGGTGACAGATATTAAAAAAATTCTTGCAGGAGGGTTATGCATAAGGTCAAAAGTTTTATTACAGTGATTTTCAATTTTAGTTCGATTTACAAACAATAGATGGCGCTGTAAGCAATAGTCGCTAAATACAGGCTCGATTTTTGGTCCTTTATCTTGTAACATGCAGAAAAAGGAGATGGAAATGTATTATCCGGGCCACAAAGTACCAAAAATCGAGCCTGAATTTAGCGACTATTGCTTACAGCGCCATCTATTGTTTGTAAATCGAACTAAAATTGAAAATCACTGTAATAAAACTTTTGACCTTATGCATAACCCTCCTGCAAGAATTTTTTAAATATCTGTCACCGTTTGCAAGTTATTGAATTTTAAAATCAGTCAGTCCTTTTTGGGACACCCGGTATTTATATCTGATAGGTAACTACCATGCCAAATTCCATGTATCTGGGCCCTTCAGTAACATAAAAATCGCAATTTCGAACGTTTTTTTTTTGCTCCTGCACCCCATTTAGGGGTAGTGGCACCGATATAAAATGCACCCTATGTTGGAGCAGTTTAGTACTTACATCAATTGCGTAAAAATCGCCATTTAGAACGTTTTTTAGAACGCTTTTCGTGCATTTTCACCCCTTTTTAATTTCGATTTTTTTAAGAAATGTCCTTGGAGATCATTAGTATCTTATAAGTAACTATCATTCCAAATTTCATGTTTAGGTCCTTCAGTAACACAAAAATCGTATTTTTAGAACGTTTTTTGCTCCTGCACCCCCTTTTGGCCAGTGGCACAAACATAAGATATAGCCTATGTTCTAAGTTGGACTAACACCATCATTTTGATACTATTACTTTTGGAATCGGTTCGGTAGTTCCAGAGCTTATCTCCTACAAATAAACAATTTTTAACTCTTTATAATATTAGCATAGATAGATTAGTATAGATGAATAGAATAAAACTTGTCAAAATAGTAATTTTCTATAACAGAATCCTGTCTTTAACGGAAGCGTTACATGGTCTTAATATGAATTGCGATACAATTAAATTTGCTGAAAACCTGTCTGAAAGGGGATATTCATCGTTCTTTAGGGAAATCTGTGAAAGCGGAATCTTTCTATAACGGAATCCTGTCTCAAACAGAAGAGTTTCAGAATCCCTGCGAAATGAACAATAGATCTTATTGAGGTAGTGTATCTTAGAAGCATAATTAATTACACTTCTTTACATGGAAGTCTGTCTAAAATGGAGCTTTTTACCAGTCCCTTGCAATCTTGTCTTGACTGTGTATGTATAATAGAAGTATTTCGAGTAATTTTAAGAATTTAGGTATATACTTATTTAATTTCTTAATTTTAAAAAAGCATGGATAAAAAATATAAGGCCAGTTTCTATAACTGCAACTAATAATATACATTGAATTTGCATTAATATTTACCAGTGAAAAAGATTCACTATGGTGTAAAATGTTCAGCACATACTGAAGAGTTAAATTTAATTAACCCATTCGCTGTCACCCGCGAGTATACTCGTGGCTTTAATTTATTAATTACTTTATCACCACTATTTTAGAATTAAAAAAATTGCCTAATTTATTGGCAGAAATTTCGCTGTACTAGTAAAGCGAAATTTACCTTTCTGAATTTGTGGTGGTAAAGGACTTTCAACAAAAAAATTGAAAATTCTTACTTTATAGTTTTGGCAGCGAATGGGTTAAATCAAGTTTCATATTACATAACATTTGCATGCCTACAATAAGATAGGATCAAGTGGTTGAGTTTAAAACTGTAATTTCCATGTTTAATTTCTTGCCATTGAATTAAGAACTTGTGCTCTAATAGATATTGGATAACGATTTCACATAAGTGTCAATCGCATGAGCCGTTCATGCGATCCGCGGCGCTCCCCATGGGCGTTTTATAGATAAGGTTTTAACTTTAAGAAAAAGATCTTGCATTTTCAGCTAGGGGCCGTTCAAATATTACGTAAGCACCTAGGGGGGGGGGGGGGGTTAGCGATTTGCTTATTTTTGCTGACAAGGTGGGGGTGGTTGAATGATGCTTACGTAAGACATTTTCAGAATCTCGAACTTGTAAAAAAAAAAAAAAAAAAAAAAAAAAAAAAAAAAAATTATAAAATTTCAAATTAAAAGAAAGAAATAGCAAAAGAATATTAAACTTGAAGTTCTGATGTCAGCTATTTTGACCGCACAAGGAAAACATAAACGATCTCTTTTATCTAGAGGTGACTGTTCATGTTTGATGCATGAGGGCTTATTATCTCTGAGAACTTACTACTATTTCCAATTGTGACAATAGAATATAATAGAATTGAATGGACCGATGCGATATGATGTATTGTGACAATATGAGTTTTCCGGGAAAGCTTCCAAAACGTAAGTAAAATTCCATTTTTTTTTTGTTTCCACCCCTCCTCTGTCAAGTGGTTGAACCCCATAACCATAGTGACCGACTGCTCTACTGTCTGGTGTCTCGTGAGTTTTGAAAACCTCTCAGTACAGATCTGCACGGGCCGGGCTCGGGCCTATTTTCATTCACGGCACTCGGGGCGGGCCCGGGCCATACATTTTTCTGAAGGCTCGGGACGGGCCGGGTTCGGGCCTTACTTTTTTCCTGGGGGATCGGGCCGGGCCCATTTTTTTCTGTACAGAGCCGGGACTGGTTTCATTCCAAGTCTTCAAGGCCCAAAATTTTAAGTCCTAGTTTTGACGCAGCCCGTATGAAAATCATAGTCTCGGCGTAGCCTGATCCGTTCAAAGGTCAGTAAAATTAGGTCAGGCTCAAAAAATTTTGAAAAGAATGTACACATTTTTAAATCGCTATTATTCTACTATTAAACATTCCAATTTATTCTTTTTAAAGAATAGTAGATTTCTACGCTTATTAAAATATAGCTAAATGAAAATATAAGAAAACATGTGAGAAGGAACCTGTCTATGACGAAATCCTGTTATAAACTGAAAAATGTGTTGATCCATACAAAATTAATATACTAATACGTAAGAATAGGATATATAATACATTTAAAACTTGCTAAGAAGGGCACTTGTCTATAACGGATTTTTTTCTTTTTTATGCAATTCCGTTTTAGAAGATTTTATTGTATAGCATTTTTCAGATTTTTAGCACTTCAATACATGGAATATGGATTAACGATATTAATGATAACGGATTCATTTACGTACAAGAAATAGAGATTGATTTAAAAAAATAAATGACGCAGCCTGCGCCACTTATATAAAAATGAAGATTATAAGCATAAAAAAATAGTTAAGACATATTTTTGGCCAGAACTCCTCGTACGAGACAAATCTTTCACCAAATCGACATAAAAATCAATGTTTTGTAGAAATTCAATCGGGCCGGGCCGAGATTTTAACTTTTTTTCCGGGTCGAGCCGGGCTCGGGCCGAACTTTTAACTTTTTATCGGGCCGGGCCAATAATTTTTTTTGTACGGGCCGGGCCGATTTTTTTTCTGTATGAGTCGGGCCGGGCCCTGGCCTGTAAATTTCGGCCTGTGCAGACCTCTACCTCTCAGTACTGTAGTGTAGTGGTGTTTAAAATAAATAAAATCAGAAATATGTCTTCATTTCGAGAAATCTTGTATAAAAATCTTTTTGAAAGTTTCAAAAAGTCTGCATCAGATAAACCTTTGAAGAATATCCAATGTAAAACTAATGATGTGTGGCGGCAGTACAAAAAGTCTTCTAAAACTGACAAAGAGTTAGAGGTATTGGTGCTAAAAAGAATTGAGGACGAACTGCGTAAGGCAACCAAAAAGAAATCAGTCTTTCTTGATTATTTTATAAAGGTAATTATAATCAATTTATTCTTAAAATTTTAAATATATTTTATCATAACTTTAAGTTTACATAATTACTTGTAAAAATTGGAAAAAAGTTAGATAAGATAAAATGACCGTGTAGCCTTGGCAAAACATGGTCAGTATGGGAATAAATAAAGACCAAAAAAAACGTCAAAAAACGAGTTATTACTTTTTAAATATGGCGTAGCCAAGCTAAGCCTTATTTTTTCTTTTCAAATAACTCAAAAATTAATGCATCCATGGGGGAAAAAAATTAAAAAATATGTTAGTTTTGTAGCAGATAATCTTCTAACTGTTGAACCTTACTAAAAATGAAATGTAACCCAATTGAATTGAAACCAATGTATCTCAGATTCAAAAACAGATAAATAAGGTTTCCAGTGATCTCAAAAAAGGAAAAACAATCCTTAAAAAGGAAACGACAAAATGCCAAAGAAAACATCGAACCACCAAACGAACAAAGCTTGGAGAAATCTGCCATGATAATCCAGACATAAAAAAAAAATAGCTTTGAGGGAATCAGTAGGAAGACCAAGTTTAAACAACCATTATTACTTAAAGCAATAGCAGACATGGCTATTATTGGAAGCGCTGCAGATGCAAAAAGAAGAAACAAGTGCGAAGTGTCAAAACTCTCGATGACTTGACTGCAAAACTGAAAAAGGTTAGTTTTGCAATAAGCAGGAGTAGAACATATCTTCGTTTGCTTCCAAAAAATTCCTCAACCATCGAGTGTCGAAGACATGTCACCACAGTGCCGATAAAACTTTCTTGGATTCTGGCTGATTATCACCGATCTCACATTGATACCCAATTTGCAGTAATATCCATCCATTATTTAGAAACTTTAACTTCAATTTTTGGACCCATGCAAGTGTTTCTTCTTTCACATGATGACAAAGCGCGCGTACCTTTGGGAATTACAGCAGCCAATAAACAGGCTATGATACTGATGCATATGGAATTTCACGTATCCTTTAGCGATCACGACTGGGTCATCGCTGAACGCCGCAAACTTATCCCATGTGTTTACGCTGGTATTGTGATTGCTCCTGGCATGGCAGGTCAAAGTAAAGCCATACATAGGTTATTCTGGTCCAACATTAATAGCTATAAGAAGTGGGAAACACAGTTCTTCCACAGCAAATACTCATGCTCAGGATTTTGAAACTCTATTAATACTCAAAGATTTTGAAAAATTCGTGAAAACAGAAGAGGGTTTCATCAAACCTGTAATCACAGTAACGGTTGATGGAGATCCAGACAAGAATCCCCGCTACCAGAAAGTTATATCGTTTGCTATTAACCATTTCAAAAAGCATGATTTGGATGGAATTTTCATAGCGTGCAATGCTCCTGGTAGAAGTGCATATAATTGAGTAGAAAGGCGAATGACACCACTCAGTCGAGAACTGTCTTGTCTTATACACCCTCATAACCATTATGGTTTCCATCTCGATGAGAACGGTCGCACTATTGATGAAGAAATGGGGCAAAATAACTTAGCATATGCTGGTAAAACTCTCGCAGATATCTGGAACTCATTAAACATTGACAGTTATCCCGTTACTGCCACATATGTTGATTCAGGTGAACCAGAGTCTCTTGGTTATGACTTGGATTGGTATTCGAAGCTCGTACAAGAAAGTCAATACTTGCTGCAAATTGTAAAATGCGAAAAAAAGAATTGTTGCTCTCCTGCACGTAGTGGATTATTTCGTATATTAAAAGGACGATTCATTCCTCCTCCAATTAAAATGATACAATCATCAAATGACATCATTGCAAGTGAAGAGGTGGAATTTATAGATTTAAGTCTCCGTCTGGCCTTAAATCTGACTAGTACAGAAAAGGGATTTTTAAAGATGCTGTATGATTATTTTTGCTCTTCCATAAAGTTCACGCATTTATCCACAAGAACTTGTGGAAGTTGTGGCCAATATCATGCATCTCAGAAGTCAGCAAACAGACACAAAAAAATTCAACAGAGTGAAAAAAGCGAGAAGGACTGCCTTATACGACCATTGAGAATTGCTGATCGTCGAGCAAATGAATTTATACGCTTCGTAAAATTCGTGGAAGATATGGAAGATGTTGAGTGGATCAATGAAGATGAAGTTGATAAAGATTGCATCCGAATAGTAAGCGATGAAGATAATCAAGTAAAACTGGAAACCAATATCATAACAGATATGGAAAAATGGCTTGAGCAGCCGTGGTCAGCATCGGAATAGATATTGCCATGTTCAAATTTAAATTTTTCAAATGGCTAAGTTCTTCTAAAATTGTGATCTAAGAAATTTTCTTAAATAGAATTGTAAAGAAATAAAACAAGCGTTTATTATTATTTAGTAGTTATATTAGTCGAGTAGAGTTTTATAATTTGTATTGTGTCCTAATTTTTTTTTAAGTAGGGGGGGGGGGGGGGTTCCAATTTTCTTACGTAATTATTAAGGGGTGGTTCGCGATTTGCTTATTTTTGCTGACAAGGGGGGAGGGGGGGGGTCAAAAATAGTCAAAAACATGCTTACGTAATATTTGAACAGCCCCCTACAGAAACTAGTAATGTAAGAAGCACACACATCAAATATAGTCCAAGCTGGAAAAAGCTGTTTTGTTACAATTGTCTTATTCAGCCATAATTGTTTTGGGTTTCCATGTTTCATGTCCCGCCACTTTTGATACCATATTCGATCTAATAGTTGCTTCCGATATCTGGTCGTCTTTAACCCCTTAACGGTCGCTTAATATTTGGAAAAACAATAAAAAAGTACATATTTTTTTTATTACAGAAATTGAATAATTATAAGGCTTCTAAATAAAATATGCAATTAGTTTTTTTAAGACGAAAAAAGAAAAAGATTTTATAGAAGAAATTCATATTTGTAGAAAAGCCATCATGAGAATTCTATGTCTTAATGTTTGTTTTACACTATACAAATTAATGCGAATATGACCCTTATTTTTCACATCTTAGATCTTTTGTTTATCATCATCACACAAATTTTTACAAATAATATTTTAAATAATATATATACATTAAATTTTGATTACTAATAATTTTTTGAATGTGATATATTTCGAAACATGCAATACAAAGTCCAACATCACAATCAGGGCCAAAAACAAAACCCAAACGATAATATTCAAAGACTTTACTCGGAAATGACTTTTAAATTTTCCTGGTTTCGAAGTTTTTACCAGCAATTAAATCTCCATCCCGGAAATATGACGGGCACGAGAAATAAAGAACGACACATAGCCAGTGATATTGACGGGAGAGAGAATTAAAGGGATAAGGAAGTTAAATTTTTGTAATAAGTTTATTTGTGATGGATTAGCACTTTTTTGGAAGTATTAGAATGTGTAAAAAATGGTTCATGGTGGTTTCTGTTTTTGTACTTCTCAGCCAATTTATTTTAGATGGTTCGAAACAATTTTAGAGCATTCTCCAAGTTTATCAGTAAATTTTGGATTTTGGTACGTTGATTAGCTTCAATTTATGCTTTCGATTTCTCATTATTAAAGACAAAATATCACCCAAGACCTATTCCATACACAGAACTCTTATTGCTACCATGAAATTTCTTGAAGCAATGTTAAACTGAACAAAGGTAATGTTGAATCCAGACACTTTTTTTCCGGGTGGAATTTATGCAGCTCTGTAAGGGACACTTAGGAGTTCCGTGGAAGGGGGTAGCGCCCTTCTAGACCATTAATAAGCATAAAATTCCGAATCTTCCGATTGCACCCTTAAACAACTTGACATGAGGATCAAGAACCACATCTCTGTATATTTCAGCATTCACAGTTGCACTGGTAAAAATGTGTCGGTCACTGCGGCCATTCAAAATGATGTCCGTCCATACCATGAGTCCACAACCTTTGTATCGATGCCTTTCACGGATGTTTGCAGCCTTATTGCGTGTGGTTTTCTCCCTCCATATGGTAACACGTCTGTAGTAAATCTCTCAACAAAATCGGGATTCATCGGTAAAGAGAACTCGTCTCCAGTCCGTGGTACTCCAATGATGATGATCTGTGCACCACTTTAACCAGGCGCATTTCGCTACCGGAGTTAGTGGAACACAAACCATGGGTTTCCTTGCATGCAGCCTGTCACTCACAGTAAAAAAGGAAAGTCGAGTTCTTGTTGCTGCAGCAAACTCCCTGCAATCTGAACTGACGTCAATTGCCTATTTCTTTTAGCAATCGTTGGCAAATTACGGTCCTGAGAGCCTATTGTGGCGCGTTTTCTATCTTGACCTGATTGTCTGTGGACATTATACCCAGGGCCTGTTTACGGAATAGGTCCGTGAAGCCCGTGCTTACCCACTGAAATACAAAAGGGGCCCCAATTTTACTTTTCAAAACTAATTTTTAGAAAAAAGAAACTCAATCACTGTAAAGAATACATCTTTTTTTTTCTTATGAAACTTTTTTTCCTTACTATATGGCAATTTGTAAATCACAAAAAAATATTTTGAAGTTCACATATTCTCAACTATAGTTCTATATTTGTCATTTACAAAATAAATTGGTTTTTTACAATTAAACATATAATAAAATACTTTTATAAGGTAGTTTTAGTTTAATATTAAAAATGTTATTTACACTAAACTTTGATGGTAAAATTTAAAACTAATTAAGCATATGAAAAAGAGATTTAATAAATAAAAAAGCAACTTGTAGAGTAATAAGGGGCCCCCTGAGTAACGTCGGGCTTCCCCTATTCTCAAGCGTTAAGCGGGTCCTGATTATACCCGTGTCTTTAAACCGTTTCCAGATTCTTGACATGACGCTTTTGGCTATTTTTAAGTCTTTAAGAGTGTGTGTCTTGCTTCCATTCTCCCTATCGCACGCAATTTCTCAAAATAGGTCAAATATCTTCTGGACGACATATTCCACCTACTAGAAGCGGAAGTTTTACCTAATTACACGTACAATCCTTAAAATTAGACTTCAAACTACCTACGTGCGCTCCTTTTCACACGTGAACCGAAAGAAAGGGCTGAGACTGAAATATTTGCATATTTTTCTGTAGAGAATGTTAATCCCATTGGAGTACGTGATAAAGTTGACATTGAGTTACCTTTCTGGAAGTTCCCTTAATAGGATTAACATAAAGCAACTTTTTATGGTTGTTCCTTTAATTTTTCTCACCAGTGTATTTTGAAAGTATTACAAATAACCAGTCCAAAAATGAAGTTACTTTTATTAATTTCAGGCAACAAATTTAAAGTAACTGTTAATATTATCCGTTATAAAGTGAACAAAGATAAGGGTCACGAAACTCAACCAATATACCGTTATTGCGTTCGTATAAACTCGTTCTTTCCCATAAATGTCGACAACAGAACCCCATCGAAGTCCAAGATAAAGAAGTTTTACGTTTAATCTAATTACGGTAAATTTGTGTAAACGGAATAGCAGATATACTTGCATAGATATCCTTCCGTCTCGGGACATTAAAATGTTTTTGTTTATGAGAGGATTCCGTATTTACAGAAAACCTGCCAAGAAGGATTCACAATTGGAACAAGTTTCGTTTCAGATAGGTTTCAAACGTTAGCAAGCACAAATAAATAGTGTTGTTTTCGTCGAAACTTGAATTGTTTTCGTTTGAGATAGGTCATCTTCACAGATTTTCCTGTAATTAGATTTATGCTCTTCAGAGGCGGTGTTATAGCAGCGGTTTCCAACCTGGGGTAGCGTACCGCTTGGGGTACGTTGCGGGTCTGCTGGGGTATGTGAAAATAATATCGGTAATGGCGGAAATCACAAAAATGTTAGGAATATCAATGTAATTTGCATCGATTTATTATATGGTTGTGATAAGAAGATTACTAATGAAAAAAAGCATATTTACATTATCTCCTTGAGTGGAGTGGGGAAGGGGGGCGTGTTTATGAGAAATGGGGGTATTCCGAAATGAAAAACATAAGAAAGGGGTTCGTGAAAGAAAAAAGTTTGAGAAGTGAGTACGTTTTAGCAGTTTTAAGGGATACTGTGAAAATGGAAAGTGTTTATAAAGGAAACCTGCCTAAAACGGAAAAGTTTATAGTACCGAAGAAAGACATACCTTTGAATTATACCTTCTAAGACGAACCTCTCTAAAGCGGAATTTTTTATAGATCCGTTGTGATTCTGTCTTAGCGGTTTTTACTGTTGTATCCATGATTCAGTAAACCAGTTCTACTTTCAGGGGGGGGGGGGGGGGGAGTGGAGAGTGGGAGGTCCGGACACCCTGGACCCCCCCCCCCCCTTGGCTACGCCACTGTCTGACTAGTTTTCTTTGGAAACTGTTTTAATTATTAAAGGAATGCAAATATTAAGAACTGGAGAAAAACACAATTAGTTAAATTTATTAAGGTATCATGACTGTATTTTTAATCAAAACATGTTGTACTATAAACAAAGCGAACTCGTTAATTGGACAGTTGTCGGCTCAATATTTTAAAACCCAATTATTAAAGTTTTAATAAATTATTATAAAAATATTTAAAAAAGTATTTTGGAATTAGTGAAGCAACAAAAGGGTACTTTTTACAAAGTAAACAGAATTTAAATTTTGCAATGTGTGTAGACATTAAAAAATCTGAGAACGGGGGTTTATTTATAACGGTACTGTGGTATCGTACCTTCGCCACAAATTTTCGACGGGGGGAAGCAACAGGCATTTCCGTGGAGGACAATAGTCTTTTGTGTAAAGGCATGCAGCGGAAATAGCAGGCATACTTCTGCCCTTGGGATCTGCTCAACAGGGTATTTCCACTTTTCCAAGAAATAGGGAGGACTGGACAATGTGTGGGAACTCGTCCCCAAAGTGAAAGTAAAAAGAGGCTCAGGCAGAAGCTAGTGTGGAGGCTGAGGTTAGCCTGGGAGACACTGAAGAAGTGAGGTTGGTTTTTACAAACGGAAGAGATGCGAGTAAAAAATCGTTTTACTCAGGTTGGCTATGAGAAGTATAGAACTGTTAATAAAAAGTGAGAGTGTCTACCTATGAATGGTAAAGTTTGTTATTACATTTTTCAAATCTATTTTAGTTGTTCTAATAAAGGACTTTGGTAATATGTATTATTTTTCTACGATCATCTCACAACAGCTTAGTGAACCAAAAAGCTCTGGCCCACTACATCACAGCTATAGTATTATAAATGGTGGCAGCTTACGGATTAATTAGGTCTAGCATAAATTAGACTGGACCCACGTGAACTTGATGTACAGAAGGAAACTGTGTTAGAAACAAGGACAGTCGGTAATGAAATCTCGTGTTTGACGAGAAAGATTTTCAAGTGTATCCGGTGAGGAACTGTGAAATCTGGAGTGTCGAATATGTTAGCTGGTATGTAACAAGGACTAAGGATTCGACGATATAGAAAATTTCTTCAGTAAACGTCCAGTGCAGTGGATAGAAGACTATTCATCGATCGCCCTTAGGAATCCATGGAGACAGCTTGTATGTAAATTTCCCGGCGGAAATCAAGTTAGATCCGGAGATACGACAGTACCTGAAAAAAAAAAAAAGTGCAGGAAAGCCTTGGAGCAGCGTGGAGAAATGTCTACATTTGAAGGTAAGCCCTTTTATGAAATTTTCCAGAGAGGTCTGTTAGGATTTAATATTGTATATGTCTGTTCTTGGTAATTTATATAATGTTTAATAGATAAAAAGTCTAGGGTAGCTATATTAATTTGGGATCGAAATTTTTAGTTAGAATTTTTATATTAAACGGGTTTCTTATGGTCTGTACGGTAATTCATTTAGTTTTGAAAATATAATATTTATGTATTTCATAATTTACTTGAGGATAGTAAATTACGGTTGATTAATAAAAGAATATTAATCATTAAAATTAATCATAGTTGTGGATGTAACTTTTAGTTATAAAGTTGGGGCATATACAGCTTTTGTTTATTACAGCAATAAAGTTATTTGAAATTTTATGGGTATGCTGTAGGAAAAAGCGGGATTAGTTGTTTTTATATAAATTGTATTTATATAGTACTGTGAGTATCAAAATAATTTTGAGGATTTACTCAGTTTTAAAGGATATAACAAGTGCATGAAAATTTTCGGTAGGAAAATTGTATTATTGTTTTATGCATTGAAATATATCTAAAGGATAAAATCCTATTCCTTATTGTGTTATTTTATTTTATTTATTTATTTATTTATTTATTTTTTTTTTTTGGTGTTTTACAAATTGTATATATTTGTGCATTTTTGTGATTAGTATATTTTGGGGGAAAATCATGGAAGAATTTCTAGGGAAATATACTAAAAATATCTTGCTTTTGCTGGCAGAGGAATTTGAGACCAACGTGTCGGCAACCGATAAGAAAAAAACTATAATTCAGGCTATTTTAGAAGCATCGGATTATAATGAGAGTTTTGCTAAATCGAATTTGGAATGTATTCTTAAAGAGGATGCAGAATGTAAAGAAAACGAAGGACGTGAAAAAACAAGACAATTTGAGTTAGAAAAATTAAGAATTCAAAATTCTTCGGAAACTGTTAGTCTTTCGTCTAGTGATATGAATGTAGGTTCGCATAGGAATCCAAAAATTAATTTGAAAGAATTAGTTCCACGCTTTGATTCTAAATTAATTGACATCACTCTTTTCTTTATGATCTTTGAAAAACAGGCGGAAAAAGCTAAAATTTCGCAAGAGGATATGGTTAGCCAATTAATTCCCTTATTGCCATCAGATATCGCGGAAATTATAGTGAAACAACCAGCAGAATTAGGAGATGATTTTCAACATGTAAAAAAAGTTTTATTAAATAGTTTTAGATTGGGAACAGGTGCTTTAAAACAGAAGTTTGAAAATCATCAAAGGAAACCTGGAGCGTTATGGGTAGACTTGGTATATGAATTAAGGGGTTATTTGGATAATTGGTTGGAATCATTAGAAATAAAGGATTTCGAGTCTTTAAAAGAACTCATGCTCACTGAGCAAGTAAAAAAACGCGTTCCTTTTGAAGTAAAAGAAAAATTTATGGATGAATGGGATGAAATGAAAGAGGCTTCGAAGCTTGCTGATAAATGTGACAAATATGAGAGTATTAGAAGTAGTTTCAGGAAATCAGAAAAAAAAATCTTGGGGAAAAAAACCTTATTCAGAGATGCAAAGAAGCAATTTAAATCCGAAAACTAAGGGTGAAGTAAAAGCTAAATCGGAGTTAGAGAATAAAACGGAAAATTTTAAAAATGATGAACTTAAACAAGACCAGGCTTTTGAGAGGAAAAGGCAGATTAGGTGTTTTTTTTTTTTTTTTTTTTTTTTTGTAATCAACCAGGGCACATAAAACCAGATTGTGCGGAATGGTTAAAAAAGAAAAATCAGTTCAATACAGTTAATCATTTAGGTAATGCTGTTGATTTAGGGGATTGTTTTAAACCTTATCTAAAGAAAGCTCTAATAAACGGGGTTGAAAGACACTATTTGAGGGACATGGGAGCAGGGATTGATCTATGTGATAGAAATTGGGTTAAAACAGAGGATTTTACTGGAGATATAACTTGGATACGTCAACCTTTTGATAATGAATGTAAATGTTTACCATTAGCATGGGTGACTATAAAAGGGGATTTTGGTTGCATCACCACCGGAGCCGCCACCGTTAAACCACCGGAGTCGAAGCAAGGTTACTATCTCTTAGGTAATAAAACTGCGGAGCTTATCGAGCAAAATAAAGGAAATGGTGTTCCTATAAATATGGTAGTTACTCGTAGTAAGACGGATTCTTTAAAAAAAGAATGGAGCAACGGGATGCTGATAATGAAATGTCGTTTATTGAGCAGGCAAAGTTAGAAGAGCAGCCAGGTAGGGTACAGAAAATTGGGGATTGCTCACAGAACAAAGAAACGCAGGTAGTTCAAATGGATGAGAATAGACAGGATGAAAGTCAAATCGAAGATCTTATGTTATTACCGAAATGGGAGGTGCAAGATAATGTGGGATTGAATAAAATTACAGAGAAAGATTTCAGCTTAGCTCAGAAACAGTGCTTATCTTTAAAGACATTATGGGAAAAGGCGAATAATGTAGAAGAAAAGGAATTTAAAATAATGGGAAATAAATTAGTAAGAGTTTCACATTCAAATAGTAGGGATGAGAAATTACAATTATGTTTGCCATTAGAATTTAGAGAGAAAATAATGAAAATGTGTCATGAGGAAGTTGCGGGACATTTAGGGGCGACTAAAACAAAAGATAGGGTAATTAAATGCTATTTTTGGCCAAATTGTTACAAGGAAATTGAGGCATTTGTAAGAACTTGCGATCTGTGCCAAAAGGTTGGTAAAAATAGGAATAAAAAGAAAGCTCCCTTGAGCTCGTGCCGATAATTTCAGAAGTTTTCTCCAGGATAAATATTGATGGTGTAGGCCCTTTGAGTTTAAGCGAGAAAAATAATAGATACTTGATTACTTCGATTTGTGTTGCGTCAAAATATCCAGATGCGATTCCAGTAGAAGATTTAACTTCTCCGTCAGTGATTGAGGGGCTAATACAAATATTTTCTAGGACTGGTTATCCAAAAGAGGTACAATGTGATTTGGGTAGGTCATTTATAAGTGAGTTGGCATCGGAATTTTTTGATAGGTTTGGTATTAAAGTTGTACATAGTTCAGTTTGCCACCCAGAATCGAATAGCGTTGAACGGACGCATGGTAGTTTAAAAAAGGTTATAAAGACATTATGTTTGGAGGCAGGAAAAGATTGGGAAGCAGTCTTGCCAATGGCTTTATTTACTTTGAGAACTGTAAGTCATGAAAGCACGGGATTTAGCCCTGCTGAGCTTGTACATGGTAAGAATTTACGAATGTCACATACTCTTGTATATGAAAATTGGATGGAAAAGGAAACGGTAAATCAGAATGTAGTGGACTATATTTTGAACTTAAGTAATAGATTGAAACATTGTCAAGAATTAGCGTGTAAAAGAATGAAAGAGTGTCAGGAGAAGCGAAAACAATGGTATGATAAGAATGCGGTGAATAGAAAATTTAATGTTGGAGATAAAGTGTTAGTTCTGGCTACTTCGAAACCAAATAAAATGGCGGTTAATTGGATAGGACCGGGAAATATTACTAGTGTAATATCTCAAACTAATTATACTATCGATATTCCGGAAAAGAGAAATAAGTCTACTATTTATCATGTTAATTTAATTAAACCATATTATAGTAGACCTGAATTTCTAAATTTGTTGATTGATGAGGAGTGTGAAGAAATTGGGGATCAAACGGAAATTCCTTATCCCATTGCGGATCCCACTCAATTAGACTTTTGGGAATTAGTAAAAGAAAGTAATTTGGAAAAACGCGTTTCTACAGCGCAAATAGGAGATTTCAGGACAATGATTGAGCGTCATAAGAAAGTTTTTTCTACGAACCCTGGGAGTACCCCGTTAGTTAAAATGGACATTGTTTTAACGGATGATGTGCCGGTAAGATCAAAACCATATCGTATGTCGCCGAGGCAATTAGACATTATGCGTGAAGAGATTCGGAGGCTTTTAGATTTGGGTGTGATTGAAGTCGAGCAATCAGATTATGCTTCGCCTATGATTTTGGTTGAGAGTGCGGGTAAAGATGCTCGCCCTTGTGTGGATTATAGGAAATTAAATGCAAAGACCAGAACTGAATTTTTCCCTTTGCCAAACATTGAAGAGGTCGTTGAGAAAGTGAGTACAGCGCCTTTTATTACTGTTATGGATCTGACGAAAGGTTATTTTCAGATTCCTCTCACGGAAGAAGCTCAGAGGTATGCGGCTTTTGTAACACCATTTGGGACTTTTTTACCTAAAGTCATGATGTTTGGACTTTTAAATTCAGCATATTATTTTTGTAAATTGATTGCCATAGTTTTATATGGGTTAGAGTCATTTGCGGTTCCATATATCGATGATATAGCTATATTTTCTTTGACCTGGGAACAGCATTTAACAGATGTGGAGGCGGTTCTTAAGCGGTTAAAAGAAGCAAATCTTACGGTGAAACCATCCAAATGCCAATTCGCGCAAGCTCACGTAAAATTTCTGGGACACGAAGTTGGGTCAGGAAAAAGGTCTCCTAGTGAAGCTAAATTGCAGGCTATTAAAGATATTCCAATTCCGACGACGAAAACACAGCTAAGAGCATATCTGGGAATGGTAGGACATTACGCGAGGTACATAAAGAATTATGCTACCATAGCAGTGCCGTTAACAGATGCTTTAAAAGGGAAAATAAAAAAATAAAAAATCATATGGGACGAGAAGTGTAATAATGCATTTGAAGAATTAAAGTTAAAATTAATGAAAAGTCCTGTGTTATATGCGCCTGATTTTAAGCAGAAATTCATTGTGCAAACAGATGCGAGTTTGTATGGGGCAGGAATTGTTTTATCTCAAATTATTGCAGGTGAAGAGCATCCAATTTTGTATCTTAGCAAAAAATTTTCTTGTGCGGAGCAAAATTATAGTACGATAGAAAGAGAATTAGCGGCTATAGTATATGGATTAAAAAAGTTAAATTATTATTTGGATGGGCAAAAATTTGAAATACAAACGGATCATAATCCATTAGTGCACTGAAAATGGTAGGTACAAACTCTTGTTTGACACGTTGGGCTCTATTTTTGCAGCCATTAAATTTTGAAATTACACATAAGCCAGGAAAATTACATGGAAATGCAGATGGTCTAAGTAGGAAGATTTAGAATTAGAGTTGCATTTTCTGTTTGGAATTTAGTGTTCAAAATTTTAATACTTGTAATTAGGGCGTTTTATTAAGATATTGTGCTGTATGTAAAAATTTAGTTACCTAGATTGTGTTATAGTGTTTTTTTTCTTTTTTGAGTTAGTATTATATTCAAATATTTTAAATTTAAATTAATTGTTCTAGCATCAAAAATGCAAATTCTTTTTATTCTTTTGATTAATTATGTGTAAGGAAAATTCTAAAAATTTCATATTTTTGGTATGCCTTTGAAACTGAGAGTGAGTATTCTTGAATTTAAGTAGAACTTTCATAATTGGGTCAAAAGTCTAAATGATATTTTATTGCTGATTTAATGGTGTGCTTGACCTCTCGGGAAATCTATTAAAAGGGCTTATTACGTGAATTCATGCCAAATATTTCCTGTGGAAATCTCTTTTGGGGGGAGGTGTTGTGATATCGTACCTTCGCCACAAATTTTCGACGGGGGGAAGCAACAGGCATTTCCGTGAAGGACAATAGTCTTTTGTGTAAAGGCATGCAGCGGAAATAGCAGGCATACTTCTGCCCTTGGGATCTGCTCAACAGAGTATTTCCACTTTTCCAAGAAATAGGGAGGACTGGACAATGTGTGGGAACTCGTCCCCAAAGTGAAAGTAAAAAGAGGCTCAGGCAGAAGCTAGTGTGGAGGCTGAGGTTAGCCTGGAAGACACTGATGAAGTGAGGTTGGTTTTTACCAACGGAAGAGATGCGAGTAAAAAATCGTTTTACTCAGGTTGGCTATGAGAAGTATAGAACTGTTAATAAAAAGTGAGAGTGTCTACCTATGAATGGTAAAGTTTGTTATTACATTTTTCAAATCTATTTTAGTTGTTCTAATAAAGGACTTTGGTAAGAAATATGTATTATTTTTCTACGATCATCTCACAAGAGCTTAGTGAACCAAAAAGCTCTGGCCCACTACATCACAGTACTATACTTTAAAAGAAAAATTTTCAAAAACACTTCGAAACAAATTGCAATGCAATTATAACAGAGAGTGTACCAGTTATGCAAAAAGACCATATAAACCGATTTTTTTTCTTTTTTTTGATGGACTTACAATTCCGTCTTAGTAGGTCTTACTGAATTGATTTTGAGACCAATTCGACCGGAATGAATCGAACTTTGTAATCGGGCTGTTTTTAGGTTTTTTTGACAAAGGCAGAGGATTTTTCAGAAAATTAATTCAAAGCTGGAGTTTTGACAGAATTTTCGGGCGCAATAGCGCAGAAAATGATAGAATTGCCTGTCTGAGACAATAATCGCCTACAACAAAATATGTAATTTATTTATGAAACAATGAAAAAAAGAAAAAGCTTGATTCTAAATCATGTTGAGCGGAGGAAAATACTTTTTTGAGTGTCACCTTAAGGCTGTTCTCCACTGTTCTGATCAACAAGCGCAAAACGTTCTGACACATTTACAAATTCATTTTTTAACGGAAAGATATAAAATCGGAAAGCCTGATCATGGAAGCGATTTGGAGTAAAACTGTGTTTTCCATTTTTTGATCAACCAATTACCTATTGAGTTATAAGCGATTTTGATCACGTGACATGGCATTTTTCTCCTTTTACTGACTGGATTTTCTTCTTTCGTTCGGAAGTTCGGTTCAAAATGCCAACTTTGACGATATTTTCTGAAAGATCTATTGCGTTTACAACAAAACGGAAAAACAGTTCGATGACATAGTTTCTGAATAACAACACCTTCTAGTTACATGCATTTCCGAACAAAAATGAATTAAAACTTGTGTCAGAAAGTTGACCCTTTGGATTTGAGAACAGCCTTAAGTTGTTACTTGAAATATCGACAACAGAATAGTTGAAGACAGTTATTACGACTTTAATAAGCTATTAAGGCTTGTTCTTAACTGTTCTGCCCAACAAGCGCAAAACGTTTTGACATATTTACAAGTTCATTTTTTAACGGAATGATATGAAATTGGAAAGCCTGACCATGGAAGCGATTTGGAATTGAACTGCTTTTTTTCAATTTTTGATTAATGGTCAAAACGTCCACTTTGACACTCTTTTCTGAAGATCTATTGTGTTTGCAAAAAAAAAAAAAAAAAAAAAAAAAAAAAAAAGGTAAAAACAGATCAATGACATCTTTTCTGAACAACAACACCAGCTCATTTCATGCATTTTCGAACAAAAATAAATTAAAACTTATGTCAGAAAATTACCCGTTTGGATTTGAGAACACCCTTAAGTATTGAATCCGCATTTTAAGTAAGCACAAGAATTAAAAGATAATTGATTTTCTTCTACTAATAAATTTTCCTCAGTACTGAGGTTTCCTTGGACTAATTTTTTTTTTTTTTTTTTTTTTCTTTAAGTACAACACTAAGTACTGAATATCTATATTATAAAGGAGAAACATATCTTTGCGTAACGCATACGTCATTTTGCGAATGGCAACACTTTGAAATTTGAAATAAAATTTTGGTTTTTCAATTTTCTTTACTGCCAATTTTTAAACTTCTAAACATAGCACATTTTAAATTTTTACACCGCGGTATAAGGAAAAAAATGCTCTTTTAAATGCAATTTTTTTGAAAGCTGTATCTCAATTTATTTTTGAGATATTATTTTATTTTGTAGTTTTTAATACCTTTTTTCTAATTGTGGCGACAAAAGTACCCCATTTTTATTGAAAGTAAACGAAAAATAGCAAGAAATAGGAGATAACTTATCTTTTTGTTGCCATTTTCTCATAAAACCTGAAAAAAATGCTAAAATTAAAATAAGTGCTATGTCAACAATATTGTCTGTTATTCCGCGATAATGACGTCATATGCATACTTTTCTATAGATGAAGTTTAAGACTGGATTGCTTTAGCGGATGTAAATGACGTCATTTTATAAAAAAGCGTGTAATTTAATTCTTAAAACTGAAATATGTTTTGTAGAAGAGCGTCGTTTTCACCCCAGCTGCTTTCTCAAGTTTTTGTCCAAAATTCTCGCGACTAATAAAATTTTAATGCTATTCTTTAAGACATTCTACTATAATTTTATCAAAATAACATAATTTGTTTAATTTAATTTTTCCTAATTTTATATAATCTATATATTTAATATACAAGTGTGTTTTTTAGTCATCTGCCCTGATCTTTCTGCTGAACCAATTTTACTAATATATAATTTTTTTAACTGAAAGCTATTCCTTTCTATATGTGATCGCACTATCTGTTTTTTTTATATATATATCCCCACTTTTATATTTTAATTTTAAATGTCTTTTTGTAAAATTTCTTCAAAATGGTGAAAATTAGATAGCTTTCATTATTGCAGACAAGAAAATAATATTTACGTATTTTTATCTTTATTCATGCCATTTTCTGATAAAAATTCAAAATTGTTGTATAGGGTTTTGTAGCGCAAAATCCCATTAGGAGCATAATATTATATTAGGGGCATAATAACGGAAAATGACATATTGCTTTTGATAACACGTATTTTTCCTCATAAATTTTCTATATTGTTTTTCCTTCTGCATGTGTACTGATACTAAGTTTCAGACACTAGGCGAAATGCTTATTTAAGTGAAAATGAAGTCATATTTAAAAGAAAACGATCATTTTCTTAGATAAAACTAAACATTTTAACACAAATGCGCCTAAAAACATAAATTACGGAAAATTTTACTCTCCGGAATTGAGATTAGAATCTCAAGTAAAGCGTGCGTATGTTCACATAAAAGATGTCAATCGTGACAATCGTGAATTTCAAGATTTGAGTTAAAATGATTCTAAAATGATCTAACAAAATTCAAATTTTTTTTAAAATGATGAATATGGATATGAGATGTGCGTATGCAAATTTTGAGAAGGTGAAAATTGCTGTTTTTCATTCCAGAATACCAAGCATAAGAGTCTCAATTGATAACCACATCCTAATAACTGATCTTTATTATATTTTACTGATTAAGTATCTATATTATAAAGAACAAACGTATCTGTGCGTAACGCTGGCGTCATTTTGCGAATGGCAACACTTCAGGATCAAATTTCGGTCTTGAAATTTTCGCTACTGCAATTTTTAAATCTTCTGACCATCGTACATTTTCAATTTTCGTCGCATAGGGGCAATTGCATTTACTTTCAAATGCAATTTGTTTAAAAACTGTATCTTAATTGACTGATGTATTATGTTTTCTAAAATAATTTTTAAGCATGATTTTTTTTTTAAGTTTATCTTATTACGTACCGGTTTCAATACATAATAATAATAAACATTTTGCGCATAAAGCAACAAACGCTGTTTAGCATTTGTTTCTGACTATTTTTGCATAACGAAATTAATACTTCCTTTATAAACGAATAAAAGAATAATATTAAAAAACACCAATCTAATACATTTGTGAAAGGCAAATTAACGAAATTAATACTTCTTTTATAAACAAATAAAAGAATAATATTAAAAAAACACAAATCTAACATATTTGTAATCGTACAATTTAAATTTTTAGATCACCAAATAGGATTTTTTTTTTTTCAAACGGAATTTGTTTGCAAAGTTCATCCCAGTTTACTGATTGTCTATGGTTTTAAAAACAATTTTAAAGCATGAAATACTTTTTAATTTATCTCTACAGCGCGGAGCCTGATTACGAAAGATTAATCCGTTTGCCCTTAAAGAGTTCATCATTTTCTAACGTCTAATATTCATTTTAAAAAAACTTTCCTGTGTATAAAAAAAATAAAAAATATATAGATAAAACACAATTTTAACAGACATGTATAAGCTCTGAAATTATCAGAATATAAAAGGATGCCGTAAATAGCAAAATCTTGGTCAAATAACTCTTAGCATGCGGCTAATAAGAAAATATCGCTTTTGATAAATTTCAAAAATTTGTTTGATAGTATAATTCGTATTTTTCATATGAAAAATGCTTTTTAAATTTAAGTGGACAATTAAAAAAAAAATTATTGCATATAAAAAATTATTAGTGTTCAATTAAAAAAAGTGTTTTCACCTATATTCTGTAACCCGGGAAGCCCGGGTAAGATCACCTTGTATGTATAAAAGTTAGAAGTCAATTTTGTTCAAAATGCATTTATTCCATTTATAGGTAATAGAACGTGGTGTTCAAATTTTATTATTATTATTAGTAGTAGTAGTAGTAGGAATTACCGAGCTAAGCTCGGTTTGTGTTTATCTCGATATATTATTCCCACTGAATCATTCTTGCTGTTTTAGATACAATTAGCTTGTCCCTGAGCCATAATAACTCAAAATGACCCACTAATCGAATTTTTTCGAACATGCGACCAAACCCAATGCTCTTCTTGAGCCTGAAAACGATGGGATACAAAATTTAGTGAAAATCGTTGGTCGTTTTCAAGATAAAATTTGCTTGACCCACGGTGATCCAAAAATGACCCACTAATCGAAATTTATCGAACATGTGTGACTATTCCAATGGTCTCTCGTACTGAAAAACAGTATAGTGAAAAAAAATTGTCAAAATCGTTTGAACCTCATTGAGATACATTTAGCTTGACCCTGACCCATTATTACCCAAAATGATCCACTAATAGAATTTTCTTTGGGCGACCTAGCCCAATGGTCTTCTGGAGCCCGAAAAGATAGAATACAAAATTTAATCAAAATCGTTGGAGCCGTTTTCTAGATACAATTAGCTTGACCCCAAAATGACTCACTAATCGAATTTTCTCGAACATGTGACTTGCCCAATGGTCTTTTTGTAATCCAAAACTGTAGAATATAGAGTTTAGTGAAAATCGTTAGAGCCATTTTTTAGATAAAATTAGCTTGACCCAGTGACCCAAAAATGACCCACTAATTGAAATTTCTCAGCATGTGACATAGCCCAATAGTCTTCTCGTATTCGAAAATGGTTGGATACAAAATTTAGTCAAAATCGGTTGCACCGTTTTCTAGATAAAATTAGCTTGACCCCACAGTGACTCAAAAATGACCCACTAATTGAAATTTCTCAGCATGTGACATAGCCCAATAGTCTTCTCGTATCCGAAAATGGTTGGATACAAAATTTAGTCAAAATCGGTTACACCGTTTTCTAGATAAAATTAGCTTGACCCCACAGTGACTCAAAAATGACCCACTAATCTAATTTTCTCGAACATGTGACTTAGCCCTATGGTCTTATCGTAATCCAAATCTGTAGAATACAGAGTTTAGTGAAAATCGTTCGAGCCGTTTTTTAGATAAAGTTAGCTTGACCCTTACTGACCCAAAAATGGCACACTAATCGAAATTTCTCGAATATGTGACCTAGCCCAATAGTTTTTACGTGCCCAAAAAGGTTGGATATAAAATTTAGGCAAAATCGATTGAGCTATTTTTTAGATATTAATTAGCTTGACCCTGAACCATTATGACCCAAAATGATCCACTTATTGAATTTTCTCGAACACGTGACCTAGCCCAATGGTCTTCTTGAGCCCGAAAATGGTAAAATACAAAATTTAGTCAAAATCGTTAGAGCCGTTTTTAAGATAAAATTTACACACACACACACATAATTTTTGCTCGTATTGTTATTTATTTGAAACTTTTATGCATAAATGAATGAAAATTATTTTAGGATCGTAGCCCAAAGTTTCATGAATGACAAGTTTTCAAATAAAACGATTTTAATTTTATTTTTAAAGAATATATTTTGACTAATCAATATAAATATCTAATGCAACTATACTCGAATATATTCAAATGTATTAATAAAAATATGTAAAGAATGAGAAAGAAGGAGACTGCTGAAATGTATGAAACTTTCTTTTACACCATAATAATAGTTTAACGATCAACTTAATATCCTTTTGTTAAAAAATACTTTATTTTATTCATCTTTTAAAGCAGCAGCTCGCGACGTTTCAAATGATATACAGAAGACGTATAGACGCAATAAATTTTTAAATACTATTCTTTCCGTATTGGAAATTTTGATATCAAGTATGCATTCTCATTTATTATATTAAAGAAGCTTCACTCTTTATTGCTTAGATCCTTACGATAATAACACAGGCATACCTAATAAATTATGGAATACACTAGAAAAACTGGTTTCAATTTTTAATAATAGTAATACGAATATTTAAAACTACTATTCATAGCTGAATGAAAATTACTTTACAATTGCAGCAAAAAAAAAAAAAAAAAAAAAAACTTTTACTCTTTCTTTAAAAATTTTTAAATACTATTCTTTCAAATATTGAAAATTTTGATATCAAGTTATGTATTCTCGTTTATTATATTAAAGAAGCTTGACTCTTTATTACTTAGATCGTTACGATAATAATGCATGCATACCTAATAAATTATGAAATAATTAGAAAACAACTACAAATAATATGAATTAGTTAATACGTAAATTTGAGAATTAGTACTATTCAATTTTTAAAAATAATAACACGAATATTTAAAACTACTATTCATAGCTGAATGAAAATTACTTTATACTATCATAGAAAAAAAAAAAAAAAAAAAAAAAAAAAACTTTTCTTCTTTCTTTCTTTTTTAAAATAACGTTAAGAATAGATTTGGCAAATTAACAAATTAATATATACAAATATGGTATAAAAGAGGATAAAAGCAATAAAATAGATTTAAAAAAATCTTTAGAGGAGACTGGCATTTTAAAGACTTTTTCCTTTACAATAACTTTATTTTTATTCATATTTTATTGCAATCACGCACCATATTTAACAAAACATCGTTCAGAATTCCAACGACTTTTTCTTTCCAGTAAGAATTTAAGTGACACTAGGAGAATGAATGGATGACATAAAATTTTAAATAAATTTTCAGAAGTAATCTAAATTTTTATATGCAGTGAAGTGTTATCCATTACTGCGATATCTTTACGATAACGTGAACCTATGCGTAGTCACTTCAATTTATTTGTAAGTCATAAAGTACAGTGGTGGAAAAAAAAAAGTAAACACCCCTTACTAACTCTGCAACAAATTATCATAGAAGAAAGTTACTGGTACCGAACGACTGGTAATAAAGTCTACTTTTAAATGATGTATATAAAATTTGCTTAGAGGGCCATGTACATATTAAAACGAACCATAACTTTGCTTTTTTCAACAGCAGCACACAATTCTGAGAGCATAAATGAACTCTACACCCTTCAATTAGTCTAAAAATAAATTTTTATGCACTTCGTACAATAAGTTTCCGAGAAATTAATTATTTTAAAACGAGCGTATTTTAGGGGCTGTATCGAAATTGAAGTTTGGTACTCGATTGTTGACCGAGAGAGTCCCCTTCTTGATCAAGGCATCTTAAACGCCACTCAAGACAGGGCTTAATTTGCGCCGGAGCCCACCGGAGCCCGGCTCCGGCACTTCTCTGTTTTTAGTAAATATTTAAATATTGGTCGGAATTTACCGGAGCTCATAAATACAGGTCTCCGGTTCCCAGTGCAATAGCGTTTCCGAAAAACCGAAACCTAAATTACCTTTTCCTTTCCTTCCCATCTTCAAGCTTTTGCATTATTTTTTACCAAAATACCAAACCTTACCAAAACACTGTTCCATTCTTCAGCATATAAATATTAATTTCTGTAAATGTCATTCATTTTTTCTTAAAAATGCATAGCTGTGAACTATCTTTTTTTTTGTGTTAACACTATTTCCTAATCGTAATCCTTACTGTATTTAATCGCAGAATTCTGCAATTAATTAACATTAAAAGTAGTCAAAAATTACTATTCAGAAGGAGTAATAACTAAAAAGTGGAATAGTTGACAGCTAAGTATATGCTGATAGATATATTTAAAATTTTTATCTTGCTAAAGAAAAAAAAAAAATGCTTTAAATTTTACAAATAATGTACGAAATATAAATATGCAAATTGGAGTGGTAGGGAGGGAGGAGGAGGAGAAAACGGTAGGGTTGTTGTATCGGTACCGCAGAATACCGCTCCGGTACTTTTTTTGTTAGAAATTAAGCCCTGCTCAAGCAGTCATTGAAGACTGCTAGATCATAGGATAGCAGAAGAAATCTCAAAATATCTAGTCACTTCTATCATAGACGACCCCTTAAACCATCATTTTGCCATTTTTTAAGCATAACTTGAAAACTAAATGAAAGAAAAATGTGAAATTTTGAATTTCTATAAAGCAGGACTTAATAAATCAAAATCCATCAAAAAAAAATTGTAGGTTGCAATTCATAATTTTTTCGAATATTAATTTCATAATTCATATCATAAAAATTGCAAATTAATTCAATGTATTTATGTTTGGGTATTTTAGTATTATTGCTCCAAAAAAAAAAAAAAAAAAAAAAAAAAAAAAAAAAAAAAATAGCACATTAGCAGTATAATTTCAGGAGATATTAATAAAAATATAAAAATGTAATTTAACATTAGAAGTATACTAAATTTTGAATGTTTATTATCCAAAAACTTATCATTCAAATAACTTGAAATTTGGTGTCTAGGCATTGTTTGAACCGAAGATTTGAAATATCTCGTTGAAATTGGGTATTGCCATTGAAAAAAAAATTAAGTTTGGATTCGTTTTAATATGTAGATGGGCCCCTAAGAAAATTTTATATCCATTATTTAGAAGTAGACTTTATTCCCAATCATTCGGTACCAGTAACTTTCTTCTACGATAATTTTCTGAGTAGTTAGTAGGGGTGTTTACTTTTTTTCAGAATTTAGTGTCGCCTCCGGCATTTCCATTACTTCATTTTCTTCTGATGGACTGGTGGCTTCTATTATTATGAAACAGCCATTATAAATGGAGTGTTATGGGGGAGATGATAGAGCAGTTAAAAGTTAGAAATCTGATTTTCTGGTCAGAATGGGGGGGGGGGGGGGGGATGGCCATATTTAAAAAAAAAAATTATGGCCATCCCCCCCCCCCCCCATTCTGACCATGATTCAGCTATTTATAATATCAACGCAAGTATCAGAAACAGTTTTACATAAATGAGGGGAAACTATTTCTTGATCATAATACAAAATTTTACACAAAAACATGTTCCCGAATAATTCTTTCCCCTCTTTTCTCTGTTTTGAAAGTAATATCAATAGCATTTTACAAAATATAAATATTCAAAAACAAAGAGAGGGGAAGAAGCAACAAAGTAATAGAATGTACAAAATTCCTTTACACGACCCTACAATTTCAGAGAGGTGATTAATTTCATTTTCCAAGAATAACTTTTTTTTTATTCGTCTTTTATTGCAACATGCACTACGTTTAACAAAACATCTTTAAGAATTTCAACGAGTTTTACCCCATAAGAATTTAAGTCACACTTAATGGATTGCTGTAATAAATTTTTAAATAAATTTTCAGAAGTATTCAACATTTTTATATGTATTAAAGGTGTTTTATTATTTACTGCTGGATTCTTACAATAATATGAATCTATGTGCAACAAATCATGAAATACAATAAAAATCAAGTAAAAGTAATATAAAAGCTTGACTATGACTCATTCGTAAATCTGACAAAATCCAGTGTTATATTTAAAAAAAAAAACACATAATAATAAATCTGTTGTATTTCAATCCAACCTGCTTAGTTTCTGATTTATTTTAAAATTCGTTTTTGCTCTCAAACGCATCAAACTGGCGAATTCTCTTATTTAGAAACTACATAATATGCCGTGCTGGTCGATTTTTTGATAAATGCAGAAAATATTGCAAAAAAATGCTATCAAAGTTTGAGTTTTGAACCTAATTTTTCGAAGCGGGAGATCTGGGAATGAAAAAATGGTCATACTGAGAAAAAAAAATGTTTAAAAATCAAATTATAATGAATTGAGCGAAAAATGAAATCACACGGCCTCGTATACATCTCTTCAAAAATCCCGTCATCAAGTTTCATGTTTTTACTTTAAAAAATGAGTCTGAAAATGTCTCAGAAAATTTTGAGCTGTTGAGGGTGAAAAAATATTTTTTCGAATACACCCTTAAGGGTCAATAAATTGTATTCAAAGACTATACAGTCGAGCCTCGTTAACGCGAACACGCTTAGCGTGAATTACTTTTAACATGAACAGTTCCCACTGTCCCCGTCAAAATGAATACGGATTCTAGTGTTTTTTCTCCTTTTAAGATGAACATGTTTAACGTGAAATTTCGCTTAATATGAACGATTTTCGATGTCCCCATGAGAGATTTTGACGCTTAATGTGAACAAAAATTAAAAAAAAAAAAAAAAAAAAAAAATGTGAAAGCTTCTTTTTTCCTAGAGAATAGGACTTTTTTTTAAAAGCACAATTACTTCTAACAGTTTTCTATTAACGGATAAAAAATATATATAACTAATAGTTTAATTATTAAAATAGAAATATGTCTGAAACAAAGTTTTCTCCCATTAGACCCTATGTGAATTGCACAGTTGTCCCTGAATCCTTTACCACTGCATTTAAGCTTATTGTAAATTAACTGTTTATTCTGGTACGAAATAATAATTAAAAATAAATGATTAAAATTAAAACATTGTATAAAGCTTCATAATAAAAGGTATTATTATTAAAAACTGATTTAATAGTTGACTAAAACAAATATTTGTTAAATATAAAAAAACTCATCTTTTATTGCTAAAATATATCTCGCATCTTGCTTGCTTTGTAAATACAGTCCTCCCCACTTAATCGGGTCACGGATAATCGAATACCCCGCTTATTCGAATAGAATCCTCCGGAACCGAACTTATTCCTATTGGTTCTATGTTATTTTTCCCCGCTTAAACCAAATACCTTTTACGAACGTCTCCGCTTAATCGAATAACAACTGTGTGACCTATGTCTGAAAAAAGGCGCAGAAAGCACGTTTCAACTGGAATTTCCTTGCACCTTTTGCCATTTTCGGTTCTTTTACGATGAAAACAAATTTTCAGTTCTTACTGTAATGATTTCGTGCGGCAGGTATATAATGGACAGGTCAAATGATTTCCCCACCTTGATCTCTCTACTATCACTTCTTGCTGTTAACCAGGCTTTAATGGCTCGAGATGGTAGTTGTGATATTTTGCACTCATTCGAAAAATAACTCGATATTTACTTCTTTAAAATTCCACTTAAACAAACCACTTTAAGCGATTTTTTTTAAGGCAGTATAAGTAATGTAAATTAGAGGTAGCGAAGTTTTGACCCAATTCAAACGAGCTGCATTAAGTGTGATGTAAATGTATTTACTGACATTAAATTAAAGCGTATTTCCTTTATATTAGCATTTGTATTTATTTTACTTTATCTTATTCTATTAACGAGTTATTATGCTGTTAATTAAATATACCATAGATTGTTATTTTTCTTTTTATTACGAATTAAATATTACAGTTAGGATTCCCCGTTTAATCAAATATCCCGCTTAAATGAATATTATTTCTGGAACCGCCAATATTCGTTTAAACGGGGACGACTGTACCTAATGAAAAAAAGTGGTTCAATGTATGTTCTTGTGCAACACTGGAAATGACATTTACTGACAAATTTTGACTGTTATAGTTTACGAGAAAACCCTATTGTTCCGTTAGCTTCTATGTCCCATTAGCCCCCAGTCTCCCGTATATGTATTTTTTATCAATATTTGTTATCTGGATTTTTTGTTATACTGATAGCATAAGCTACGGATAACATGAACAAAAATTTAATTCCCCTTGAGGTTCATGTTAACGAGGTTTGACTGTATATTCCACCTATAGAAAAATGGGAACCATGGGTCAGCTCCTTGAATATCAACGCGAATATCTGAAACTATTTTACAGAAATGATTGCAATACTTCGTGATCATAATACAAACCTTTACACGAAACCGCGTTCCCGAATAATTCTTTCCACTTTTTTAAAAATAATATCTGTAGCAATTTACTTATAAATACAATTATACAAAAACAAAAAAGATGGGAGGAAGCAACAAAGTAATAGAATGTACAAAAATTCCTTTACACGACCCTACCATTTTAGAGAGGTGATTAATTTCATTTTACAAGAATAACTTTATTTTTATTAATCTTTTATTGCCAACATGCAGTACGTTTAACAAAACATCTTTAAGAATTTTAACGAGTTTTACCCCATAAGAATTTAAGTCACACTTAGAGAATGGATTGCTGTAATAAATTTTTAAATAAATTTTCAGAAGCACTCAACATTTTTATATGTATTAAAGGAGTTTTATTATTTACTGCTAGATTCTTACTATAATATGAATCCATGTGCAATAAATCATGAAATACAATAAAAACCAATGAAAAGTAATATGAAAGATCAGTGGATTCGTAAATCTGATGAAACCCGGAAATCTACTTCTTTATTACACTTTTCTACCTAGTCACCCAATGAACATTTCCATGGTTCAGCCATTACCAACTCTCGGTAACTTTTCCTCAGAACTATTTGCCACCAACAAAACTTCAATGACGAGGTTTATTTTAACTTTTATGTGCTTTCCTTATCAGTTTTTAAGAGGCTACTAATAAAAAAAACCACTAATAAAATTACCAACACACCTCTAAAAACCGGCAACAATTTATTTTTATGGTAATCTTGAAGTCAGTTATGTACCAGTTGCAGAGCATCAATAGTCGCTGACCTGCAGTAAAATTATCTTTTAAAAAAGCATCTATATATCAACTGTCAGCTTATGAGAGATAACTTCTTTTCTGCTTGTTTGGACTTCCCACTTTTCACCATAACAGCTTCATTCCAAAGGTGATGGGGAAGAGCCAGGGTTATACCACGTGTGCGCGAACAAGAAGGTGCTTTTACTAACGAAAGGAAAAGTTTGTAATTACGTTCTTTTTCTAAGAAATCGAAAAAGCGGCTTTCCTTTTATAAGCCGATAATAATCCCAAGCACACTTGTCACAACAATGAGCAGTAGCCAGGTAGGCACCCCAGGTGTCATGTAGTCGTTATTAAGGGGAAACAGTAAAAGTCAAGCGGTTTTTCTCACTTTCTCGTTAAACCTCAGAAGATGGTTTGGGGTTCCACTATTTATAATCCATTGTCCCGAATTTTCTTTTTCGGTCAGTGGGTCTTTTCTTCGACCGCTCTTTGTGTGGCCCGGTATCATGTTGGTCACTCCCGGGAGGTCAGTTTCAATCGCAGCCGCATTCGGTAGTGAAATTCCACATTATTCACGCTTCGAAAATTATCTGGAAGGTGAGGTTAGTTTAAAGGAAATTGAGTGGAAATTGACTTATAACAAGCGTGAAAACCAGCGAAAGCAATAAAGCTTTCACTTCAGGTTAACCACGCTTTGTCTTGTTTATTAAGAAATGAAAGACAACTTCATGGTTGTTAAGTCAAACTGATAAGATAATTAGAAAGTGAGGTGGGTTGGTTTCTTTCAAAGCTGTAAAATTAAAGCAATAATAATAATTTTAGACCACTATGCATCTCTCCAGAGAACATCAGAAAATGAGACAAAACAACTTCATAGCTTTCAAGTCAGGAAAAAACAGATAAAAAGTAAGCGGATTTACTGTGTTTCTGTAATAACTGATAAAATAAGAATAATAATTTAAACACGGTATCTATGTGATACAATTAATATAAACCGAAAATTAAACATATAATATAAAACAATGCGTAACTTCTCGCTTTAAAGTACTTTATGTATTACATAATTAAAATAACTAACATTTATTTGGAACCGAGGTTACCAGTTTGGCCTCCATTTTTATTCAGAAATTCCAAATTCATACCAGAAAATACGTAAAGTTTTTTTCTTATTTATTTAATGACAAACATTTCGTTACTTAAAGTGAAAATTTTTCTTAAGGAAGTTCCGGTGTGAATTCAAAATTTCGGTATAAAAAAAGGAGGCCAAACTGGAAACCCTGTTTTATTCAATTATAGTTAAGATATTACAGAAAACTGTTTCTTTTATGATGCATTTATTAAAACATATAATAAAAAATGCGTAACTTCCCACTTTAAAATACTTTATGTATTACACAATTAAAATAACGAATCATTTATTTGGAACAATTATAGTTAAAATACTACAGAAAACCGTTTCTTTTATTATGCGTTTATAAATTAAAAATAAGATAAGTTTTTTCGTGTATTCTATAAGAAAAGGCATATTTTTTTCACTATTTGAAACACTGCATTTCACATTAATATATGTACTTTGTTTTCGCTTTTGTTCTTTATTATCATATACACGCATACTAAATTTTATATACCGAATATACTCGTGTATAAGTCGATCCCTTAATTCTTAACACATTGAGTGCCGCGGTGACTGACACTGAAGCTGAAAAACTTACAATGTTTTAAGTACTAATATTTAAGAAAGCATAATTCTGGAATAAATAAAAGGTAAGTAAATTTTAAATAAATTTTCAGTCATTACTTGAAACAATATATATATTTTCAGTTTTATATCATATTGTAGACCGTCAGCCGTCGGTGAATGACGCGTTCTAAAAGGAAAGTTCAGTGTCAGCCACCGGGTGACTGACGTGGCGCTTAATTTGTTAAGCGAAATTTTTGAAAAGATGGAATTTTCGTGTATGAGTCGAGCCACATTTCTGGTAATCTGTTGAAAAATGATTTGTAATCGAGAATTAAAAAAATTAACAAATTTTCATTAAATTAGTAAACTTTTTTACGTTTCTAATCAACTTTTTTTTTTCTTTAATAATTCAACGTTTTAAAGCTGTATAATTATGTAAAACCGAAGAAGTTTAAACTATTTTGAAACCACATCAATTCAATGATACTTAAAAAGAAAAAATTCTTTCAAAAATCTATTCAAGCCTTATTTACAAGGGTAAACAACTTCTTAGCTGCTAAAATATAATACTTCGTTGTATTGCAGGACTTTTAGGGAAGCTATCTATATTAGAAGCATTCTCTAGTTGAACACTTTTTAAAAAGGGGATTAAAATGTTGAAAGGAATGCCCCTGTGTTGAAGGAAATTCTATCCCAAGAGAAAATAGGTGCAGAATAATTGCAGGAACAGTATTGTTGAGCTTTTTTTGTCAATCACATGGAAATGACCATTGTCCGTTTTTATCTCTCATGTGATTACTTAAAGGACTTGCCAATTCGCCGATTATGTATGCAATTTTTATTTATTTATTTATTTTACTACCTCGTGTATAAGTCTACCCCGCATTTTCAACTCCCAAATTTTCACTAAAATTCTTCGACTTATACACAAGTATATACGGTACATAAAATATAGTATTTAATGAAAGTTTGTCTTGCGGTTCATTTTATAATACCGCTCATCAACTTTCTTCTTACTTTTGAGACCAGCAGAAAGCATATTATAAAATTCTACACATGCCCAAAGCATCGTAAAATTTAAGGAAATATCTCACATACAAGAAATTGTGAAGAAGAATTCCATCGTCTTCCGTTTCTTAGATCGATTAGCACAGCACCCTCCTTACGCACAACAGATACATGCCTATCTGAATAATTACGCTCACACTAGCGCCTCAATTAAGTTAACGTGGTGCAATCACTCCAGTTTAATTGACGAGCATTGATTGTCCGCTTATTATAAGCCACAATTGTCTAATACGGCTCGCGAGTGGATCGACGATAAGCGGGAATTGGGAGCAGCCACCCGATTCATCAATTATGGATCGGGTGCTGACATAGATGATGGAGGGACGCCGATTAACTCATTAGGGAGAAATGGAGCTATAGCCGCAAATATCATATTAATTAGATTAATGCCTTTGCTTAGAAGAGATAGATCAATGAAGACCATTTTGTTTCTTTTTAAAGCTTAAGGAAACGGTGCAAGGAAAAGAGGACATCTATCGGTAAGTGAAGTGCAAGTTTATAAATACTCTTATGTTATCGACTGCTGCACCTAAATAAAATTGTACTTCTCAGTTTAAAATACTTTATGCATTATGTAATTGTGATGCACAAAAACATTTATTTGGATCAATGAGAATACTATCACTGCAGCAAAGTTTTTTCACTATAAGTTCACTATAAGCTTTAAAAAAAAGTTTGAAATTGAACGTCAAACGTGGCGTACTATAACTAGTTTTATAAATATTCAGATCTTGGTGCAATAGTTGTTGACTCTTATGCAAAAATGCATGAATTGGGAATTGAACGTCAAATAGCTGTTGCACTTCTTATGCACAAATGCATGAATACAAAATTTATTATGATTCTATATATTGAATTCAGTAATACAGAAGTAGCCGAGAGGTTCTGCTCTCGAAACTGGTAGACGGGAGGTGCTGGGTTCGAACCCAATCGCGCCTCTCGGCCTAATCGTTCAGAGTTTTCCGTTGTTATCTTCGAACCTTGGATTTCCTTGCGTTAATACTGGTTAGTTTCCCTTAGAAAGACCCCGACGGAGGGCATCCCCCCCCCCCCCTTAGGGGCTATATCCCTTGTATTGATAGTTGGCCGTCATAGACACAATCAACAACCAGTAATACGGAAATAATATGACTCTATCTCAAATAGGACGTAATCACCATGGCAACCTAGAATCATTACCTATCATGGGATATCATTGAATTAATTACGTATGATAAGATTTAATAGAATGAAGAAGACTTTTATTAATATCTTTTTAAGTTTTGTTTCAATTTTCATAAAATTTCAAAGGATTTGACAAAATTCTGCAGCGATTACATATACTAGCAGGAATGACCGAGTTAAGCTCGGTCAAAATTAGCTTTGTGTGTATCTCGATGTATTATTTCCACTAAATCATTCTTGCTGTTTTAAATGCAATTAGCTTGACCCTCTGAGACATAGTGACTCAAAATGACCCACTAATCGAATTTTTTCGAACATGCGACCTAACACAATGCTCTTCTCGAGCCTAAAAACGATGGAATACAAAATTTAGTGAAAATCGTTAGTCGTTTTCTAGCTAAAATAAGATCGACCCACGTTGATTCAAAAACCCACTAACCGAAATTTATCGAACATGTGAGCTATTTCAATGGTCTTTTTGTACTGTGAAACGGTATAGCAAAAAAATTGTCAAAAATGTTTGAACCTTTTGGAGATGCCGTTAGCTTGACCCCGACTCGTTATCGCCAAAATGACCTACTAATAGAATTTTCTAGAAAATGCGACCCAGCCCAACGGTTTTATCTTGTCCAGAAACGGTGTAGTACAAAGTTTTGTCAAAATCTTTTGAGCCGATTTTTAGATACAGTTAGCTTGATCCTGTTCCATTAGGACCCAAAATGACCCATGGATCGAATTTTCTTGAACATGCGACCCTGCCCAATGATCTTATCATGCCCGGAAACGGTATTATACGAAATTTTGTCAAAGTGTTTTGAAGCGCTTTTTAAATACAATTAGCTTGACCCTGACCCAATGTGACCCAAAATGACCCACTAATCGAATTTTCTTGAACATGCGACCTAGCCCAATGGTCTTCTCGAGCCGGCAAACGATGGAATACAAATTTTAGTCAAAATCGTTTAAACCGTTTTTTAGATACAATTAGCTGGACCCTGACCCATTGTGACCCAAAATAACCCACTAATCGAATTTTCTCGAACATGTGACTTAGCCCAATTCTCTTCTCATACCCAGAAACGGTATACAGTCGAACCTCGTTAACGTGAACACGCTTAACGTGAATTACTTTTAACATGAACAGTTCCCACTGTCCCCGTTAAAATGAATACGGATTCTAGTGTTTTTTCTCCTTTTAAGATGAACACGGTTAACGTGAAATTTCGCTTAATATGAACAATTCTCGATGTCCCCTTGACAGATTTTGACGCTTAACGTGAACGAAAATTCCTAGAAAAGTGTGAAAGCTTCCTTTTCCTTGGGAAACAATGGGTTATACTTTAGAGCTTTATGAAAAGGATTATTCTTTAGAGCGATGGAAACGTGCACTATTTCCATTAGAATTTTCTCAATTTTGGACAATACAATACGTGTCACCAGCTACATGTCACCAGGGAAAGTTGCTACCTAAAGGGAGTATTTTTATGTATTGTTTCTTTCTTCAAGCGTGGAAAATTTACAGTTTAGTATTGCAACTTTCATATAAAATGTAGCATGTGTTCTATAAATGAATAAAAAAATATAATAGTTTAATTATTAAAATAGAAATAAGTCTCAATTCTAAAACAAAGTTTTCTTCCATTATAGATCCTATGTGAAATCCACATTTGTCCACGAATCCTTTACCACTGAAATTAAGCTTATTGTAAATTAATTGTTTATCTCTGGTACGAAATGTGATTAAAAATGAACATTGTATAAAAGCTTCATTATAAAAGGTATTATTATTAAAAACCGATTTAATCGTTGATCAAAACAAATATTTATTAAATATAAAAAAAACTCATCTTGATGCTTAAATATATCTTGTTTCCTGCTTTGCAAATAGCTAATGAAAAAAAAAATGGTTCAATGCATGTTCTTGTATAATACTAGAAATGACATTTACTGATAAATTTTGACTGTTATATTTTACGAGAAAACCCTGTTGTCCCGTTAGCCCCCATGTCATATTAGCGCCCAGTCCCCCCTATATGTATTTTTCTCAATATATATATTTTTTAAATAAGGATTTTTTGTTACTGATAGCATGAACTACCGATAACATGAACAAAAATTTCATTCCCCTTGAGGTTCATGTTAACGAGGTTTGACTGTAATATAAAATTTGGTCAAAATGTTTTGAGCATGTTGTAAAACCTTCGACTAACATGTGGAAGTGGTAGCGTGGAACTTCAGTCAAGCGGAGGCCCAAGTAATAATTAAATCAAACAATTTATTTAAATGCATAAGATAAATGAATATTTCTTGATTAGATACTTGTAATTACAACTACATTATTTTTATGGGTACTTTCAGCTGATGACAATGTTCATTAAAGACTTAATGTTCAGTGTATAAGATTAACATTCAATTTCTATTAGCTTCGTTCTCGATACAAATCCAAAATCTTGTCACTATAGTCTGGTAAGAAACAGCTGCCTCTGTTTACTGGTGTATATCAGTCCTTGTCAACTACACAATACCTCACGGTTTCCACTGGAGAAATCTTACCCAGCCCGAAACGGCAGGTTCCTCTATCCCTTCGGATCTATCCGAAAACTCAACTCCCAACTCAGAGAGCAGCTCTCTCCTTGGGATTCAAAAACGCATCTCCCCCTTTTCTCTGTTCGTTCAAATTCACCTTTTTAAAAACAAAGACTATCTGTCGGCCCACTCAGAGCCTAGGTTGAATGATATCACTAACAAACTTCGATATCATTGGTCAAGAGAGACCCTCTCTGCTAGCGTGAGAAAATTTTGCATCTAGTTTCATTTTTAAATTGTCCTGGGAAAATATCGGCAAAGTTGCTACTTAAAAGGAATTCCATAACTCCTATTTTTTTCATGCCGTTCTACTTTTCCGTCAACCTTTAAGATTGGTTTAGATGGATTGATTCTTTTTATCATTTCCGGCAGAACCTTGAGACTTAGAAATATTTTGAGCTGTTATGCTTATACATTGCTTTTCCTATCTAGAGTTCTCATTTGAAAATATATGGGACCTTTTTTGTGAATCCCATTGGATTCTTCACAATACCCCCCGCCTTTAAATGATATTTCGGCTGCAAGACGTAATATCTGCAAAGAAAAGGTTAGCTCATATATTAGAGTGGCCCTCCTTTATATATCTCACTCACCTTTTTCACAAAAAACTTTTCATACAATTTACATTTAACTTACTAATGCTGAGTACCTTTGATTATGAAATTTCACTTTTAAAAGACAAAACACATTTAAAATTTTACACTATGACATTTACACAAAATAAGATAAATTTAATATGTACACCTAGTTAAATCGAATTCGACTCACTTGATCCGGCGCTAAATTTCTAACTGCTAGAGCCTGTCATGTGAAGGCCTATTTCTATATTTAGGATAGTGTCTCGGACGTGAATCTTCGCTTGTCAACCTATTTATTTTCTCCGCGTTTTTTTCTTGTGGTTTTTGTCTATTTACACGATAATTTTGCAACTTTTCGTGTCTACCTGTGGCGCTCGCCACACAATAAGCCGGGGACATTTTAGAGTCGCCCGTTCTCCGACTAACCCGTCTCGTAACACTTTCGCGCTCTTTATTCCCGTCCAAATCCTTTACTAGATTTTCTGACCTGAGATACTTTTTGTTCTCGTTATTTCTAAACCAAAATTCTCTTTTGTTCCTTCTCAGTGTTATTTTCACCGACGTATCCCTTTGATTATCCGATCTATCTATACTTTGACACGCCCTATTTGCTTGTGTTAAATCCTCACACTCATGATGCGATTTTTCTAACCCCTTTTTCAGTTTGACTTCTCGTATGGGGCAACCCATCTCATGATCCCCTTTGACATCTTTCTTTTTTCTTTTATTCGATCCTAAAACCTGATCTTCCTTTTTCGTGGGTGATACAGTATTATCCTTCCTTCCCTCCCAATTCTCATATCTCGTTTTTGACTGGGTACCTCCCATTTCCTTTCTTTCTCCCAAGTTCACGCTCGTCAATTTTGAGTAGTCCTCTCTCAACTTATTCTCTTCCCTTCGGGATGGATTCCCGTTTTCGTTTTTCACTATGTTATGGATGACCACTGCATCTGAAATCTGCATTTTTTTCCTTTTAATATCATCAATTAATTTTTGAGTTTTGTTACCCAAAATATAGTAAGACAAATTCGTCTTTCTGTCCGTCACGATAGCTTTTGTTTTTAGTCTCCCGAGTCCTTCAATTTTTAAAACAACTTCGGCGGTCGGTAAGCGACGAGTATTGTTCATTAACGGCTGTCTAACTTGAATGGTGCCACCGTCTAATTGATTGCGTTTAATAAATCTCCTCGAAATTACATCATATTGACTTCCACTGTCTCTTAATGTTGTGCATTCCCTTCCGTTGATTAGCGCGCGGCTTAGATAAGGCTTAAAACTTTCTTCAAAATTTGTACTTCCGCTAATATGATGAACGCTGGTAATTTGCTCTCCATTTCTTTTGTTTTCGGGACAATTAACCTTCAAATGGTTTGGGCTCGAGCAAATGAAACACCTAATAGCCCTTTTTCGCTCAAAGATTTTTTCCCTTTCTTTCTCTATATTTCGTTCTCTCCAGTTAGTTCTGGTTTCGGAATGCCCCCCTCTCGTTTCGTCTTCATTTTCCCTTTTCTCATCCCGCGAATTTCTTCGAATTTTAGCTTTTTGTTCCACGATTTTTTTGACGCCCCTTTTATAGTTTCGTATTCATCCAGATCCTTAGCTAGTGTTCCTGGATCTTTATATTTGGCCCACGAATCTATAAAGTGCTCCCTTAATTCTGCTGGAGCACGCCTCTTAATCTGTTCGGTGATTAGCAAATCTTTTAACTCTTTAAAATTAGTAACCTCAAGATCATTTAACCACCCTTCTAGAAAGCTATTTAGTTCAAAAATGAGGTCTTTCCACGGGCTATTCTGGTCTCGCAAATGTTTATCTAATTTTTGTCTATAAGCCTCGCCACTCAATCTAAAACGAGCTAACAGGATTGACTTCACATGCTGAAAGTTGTCAACTCGGTCTGTCGGTTCGCGCAAGATCAATTCAGCTATCTGTACGGGCAACAAAGCTAATAAATGCGTGACCAGATCCTCATTTTCTATCCCAGACCTTAATGCCTGTCGTTCAAACAAGTTTAAAAATAGAGTTATGTCCGAACGCTCTGGATCAAAACGATGCATTATAGTTTTTAGCGCTAATTTAGGTCTTTCCGATCCGTTACTGGAAATCGAGTTACGCCTCCCTGTATTTTGCGTTAATTTTAGTTGCTCTAATTGAAAATTTCTCTCTTTTTCTTTCTCTTCTTTTTCTTTTTTCTCTCTTTCTAAAAGAAGTAGATCTTCCCTATCTTTCACTATATATCCCACTTGCGTTAATGCAAAGTCGGCATCATAATCGTCCGCGCCCTCTATCTTTTGGATAATCGTCGCGATTATGTCACTTTCTTCTATCTGAACTCCTAATACCTCTGTTAAATTTTGCAGATCAGCCTTTCGGCAATATTTCAATGCCGTTATTTTCGCCATAATCTATCGATTTTATATTCCTACCGATACTACAAAGATAACCTAACGATTTCCCTCTTCATATATATATTTATTTATTTATTTTTTTTTTTTTGCAACTACCTCAGAAGATGTGAATTTGACACTTCACCGAGAATATTCTAACCTTATCTACCGTTATAAAATGTTTTCAAACGTATTCACAATTTACATAAATAAATTAGCAATACTATAATAAATTTCAGACATTCTACGTTTTAGTGTTAGTTTCGAAAAGAAAGTATAATTTTTCCACTTTTTACATTCCTTACACACACAAAATATAGAACATAAAAAAAAAAATATATTTCCAAATGCTATAGGTAAACAATTTTCCCTATTTTACTCAGAATTGAACATTCCTTGCAACCTTTTCATATGCTTTTTCTATTTTGAATACAAGTATATATTTAGGAAAATCAATCATTAAATAATCCAAATTGATTCTAAAATATTTTTCAAACAAACTTTCCTCACAATGGTACTTTTCTTACATGACATCTAATTTCTTTTTTTTTTTTTTTTTTTTTTTAAGAATCTAGTTCGATTTTAGTTTTCTGTATTCTTAATTTTAAAAAAAATTTCAAAATTTAAAGCCAATGACAAAGGGTATCAGCTTCCTTGTACTATAATTAATTAATAAGTTAATAATTTTCTTATTTTAACTAACCAATTTTTCAATTTAAAAATTTTCATTTACCTCAAAACAAAAGTTTTCCTTTAAAATATTAATTTCTTATCAACATTTCAATTAATTAATAAATTAAGAGCCACTCAAAATAATGAGCTTACCTTTTGTTTTGCTGGGGCATTTTCTCTCGGGAACTGTACTGCACGGCACTGTAGTCTCCTTTCACTGCACACAGTCTTGCATCTGGATGTCGTCTAAAGCACCTTTTTGGGGAACTGTCCGGCATGATACTGGTGTCACTTTTCTCTACGCACAGTCTTGCGTCTGGAGCACTTTCTTAGGGGAACTGTCCGGCACTATACTGGTGTCGTTTTCCCATGCATACCGTCTTGCATCTGGAGCTCTTTCTTAGAGGAACTGTCCGGCACGATGCTGGTGTCGCTTTTTTTCTACACACGGTCTTGCGTCTGGAGCACTTTCTTAGGGGAACTGTCCGGCACTATACTGGTGTCGTTTTCCTATGCACACGGTCTTGCCTCTGGAGCTCTTTCTTAGCGGAACTGTCCGGCACGATACTGGTGTCGCTTTTTTTCTACACACGGTCTTGTGTCTGGAGCACTTTCTCTTAAGCTAGTCTTTTAATGTTCAGAGTCCTTGCTGTGCATCCCACCGCTGCCACCAAGTTGTAAAACCTTCGACTAACATGTGGAAGTGGTAGCGTGGAACTTCAGTCAAGCGGAGGCCCAAGTAATAATTAAATCAAACAATTTATTTAAATGCATAAGATAAATGAATATTTCTTGATTAGATACTTGTAATTACAACTACATTATTTTTATGGGTACTTTCAGCTGATGACAATGTTCATTAAAGACTTAATGTTCAGTGTATAAGATTAACATTCAATTTCTATTAGCTTCGTTCTCGATACAAATCCAAAATCTTGTCACTATAGTCTGGTAAGAAACAGCTGCCTCTGTTTACTGGTGTATATCAGTCCTTGTCAACTACACAATACCTCACGGTTTCCACTGGAGAAATCTTACCCAGCCCGAAACGGCAGGTTCCTCTATCCCTTCGGATCTATCCGAAAACTCAACTCCCAACTCAGAGAGCAGCTCTCTCCTTGGGATTCAAAAACGCATCTCCCCCTTTTCTCTGTTCGTTCAAATTCACCTTTTTAAAAACAAAGACTATCTGTCGGCCCACTCAGAGCCTAGGTTGAATGATATCACTAACAAACTTCGATATCATTGGTCAAGAGAGACCCTCTCTGCTAGCGTGAGAAAATTTTGCATCTAGTTTCATTTTTAAATTGTCCTGGGAAAATATCGGCAAAGTTGCTACTTAAAAGGAATTCCATAACTCCTATTTTTTTCATGCCGTTCTACTTTTCCGTCAACCTTTAAGATTGGTTTAGATGGATTGATTCTTTTTATCATTTCCGGCAGAACCTTGAGACTTAGAAATATTTTGAGCTGTTATGCTTATACATTGCTTTTCCTATCTAGAGTTCTCATTTGAAAATATATGGGACCTTTTTTGTGAATCCCATTGGATTCTTCACAATGTTTTAGATTCAATTCGCATGAAACTAGAAGGTGTTGTTATTCAGAAACTATGTCATCGAACTGTTTTTTCCGTTTTCTTGTAAACGCAATAGATCTTTCAGAAAATACTGTCAAAGTTGGCATTTTGAACCGAACTTCCGAACGAAAGAAGAAAATCCAGTCAGTAAGGGGAGAAAAATGCCCTGTCACGTGATCAAAATTGCTTATAACTCAATAGGTAATTGATTGATCAAAAAATGGAAAACTCAGTTCGATTACAAAACGCTTCCATGGTCAGGTTTTCCAATTTTATATCTTTCCGTTAAAAAATGAATTTGTAAATGTGTCATAACTTTTTGCGCTTGTTGAGCAGAGCAATTGAGAACAGCCTTAACATTAGCGAGGGGAATTGTGGAGTTGACGGGCCCGATTTGACGAGACTTGAGAATCGTCCAAAATAAAAATAATAATGAGTCAATTGAAAGTAATGTAATACCTCGACTTACATCAGCAATTCGTTCTAAGATTAGCGACGTAAGTCGAGGTACATTTAGATGAGCAAAAAAAAAAAAAAAAAAAAAAAAAAAAAAAAAGTAATAAAAATTCACCAAAATCCAATGAACATATTCTATTGTATTTAGGAATTATATTACACACATTTAACATTAGCAAAAAAATGAGTTTGCAATACAAGAATTTGGAATAAATCAATAAGGTGTTAACTTAGAATTTATTGTTTTTCTAGCTGCCCACACTCTAAAAAAATAAATAAATAAATAAATAAAAAATAAAATAAATAAATAAATAAATAAGGGACTGAAAAAAGGAGATTATACTGGCAATCGAGAAACCAGTACTATTTCCGTATTTTAACGGAAAATTTCCTCCATAAATTCCAGATAAACGGAAAATTTTCTGTAATTTATGGTGAAAAATGTCTATAAAAATACGGATTTCTGGGGGGAAATTTCCGCTAAAAAACAGGAAATAGTACTGGCGTCTACTAGATTGCCAGTAGAATCTCCGTTTTGTAGTCCGTTTTTTTTTTTTTTTTTTTTAAAGCCTTTTTCTAGTTGTTGCTACACTTTACTCGTCTGAATCAATATTTTCAAGAACCGTCATTCCAGCTTCAATAAGGCCATCATTTAGTCCTTAGGTTAATTTTGCAACCGTCATAATCCTTCCCCTTTCCGCTAAGGCTCAAAATTTTCATCTTTTACTTCGACAGTATATGCATTGTTTCTTTAATTCGACAAGTTCTTCGATGGTTGATTTCGACAACATCTTTAGCATCTATATCTAAGTTGAGTTCTCTGCCATTTTCGACCATTTCATGAATTAAGAGAGATACAGAATCAAGAATTTTCAGATGTTTTCTTAGTCTCTGCGAAAGAAAAGAAGCAGAGTCTTTTCCAACCATATTTCATTGTTTTTTGCTGAACTTCAATCCATGAATTCCCTATGGCTGTGACAGCATCTGAGATGTTAAATTTCTTTCAAAAGTCTTCAAAAAAGTTTAAAGTGCGTCTGAATTGAGGCAAATTTTTCTTCCAGGCCAGCGACGTAAATGCGGAGTCGCGTAAATCGAGGGGACGTAATTCGGGTTACTACTGTATATGTGAAGGTTATATATTTTAATCATAAACACAAACACAAAAAATAAAGTTCATGAAACGAAACAAGCTGAGAAAAATCTATTTAAAGATTGCACACTGCAAATAAAAGCGTCTTAAATTTAGACACATATGTGACTGAAAAAGAATTTTAGACACTTAAATGTCTTAATCTGAAAATTAAGACATTATAGATGTCTTAATTTAAGATACATATGTGTCTTACTATGGCCATGGTGTAAACGAACTGAGAATAATGTCTAAAATATCCACAAACGTCTTATTTTAAGACACTTCATTGCTTTAAACGTGTTTTAATTTAAGATGTTTTGATTCTTCCGACGCAATAACCACCAGGGGGCACTCCCAGTTGCGCATGCGTTTTAGATCTTCGTTCGAAGTTGGTATACGTTGTAATTCAAACAAAGTTTGTTTTTATGTGCGCGTGTATTTTAATTCGTTTTTTGCGAAATGTGAAGTACTGTGATTTTAATTCGTATTCACTTGGATTATTTATTTATTGAATACACACATCTGACGTGTGTGCTTTACATCAAATGTCGCTTAGAAGCTGTCGTCGATATAACGGCGGGATAGACACAGAACAGAAGTAGACGACGGTTGAAGATTACACCCGGAAATTCTACAAATGGGCTTAGTGTTAATTCGTATTAATTTATATCAATAATATTGTGTTATTCATCTTCGTTCTGTCGAAGCTCGCAAAAAAAAGAAACTTTTGTCTGGCGGGTCATGTTTTAAGGATGAAACATCTCATTCTTTAAATATGGCTAGTCGGGTGTATTATGGGATTATCTTTTAAACTGATGCGAGCCTTTCTCCCTCACTGTGGTTGTGGTAGGTTTTTAAATTTCAAATCGAGGAATTTTTCTTACCTCTTGCAAACAGCGATTGAAGTAAGTATTATAATTTCTTTATAGTACTATAATTAGTGTCTTTTATGATTTTATTTATTGTACTAAACAAAATCTTGCGTGAAATTTAATTAGTTTTGAATCTTTTTGCAAAAAAAAAAAAAAAAAAAAAAAAAAAAAAAAAACACTAATTCTAGAAGAAACTTATGACGTTGTCTTTTATTACAAGTTATGTATTATTTATTCTCATCTTTTTTCTCAAATTTAAAGTAATAACATCACTAAAAAACAGACATATTTTAAGTTAAGTTCATTGTCTTGTTTTGTTTTATTTTCAATATGGCAGTTCTTAGTTTCAATGGCTAATGCTTATCTCATACTAAACGACCACAAGGGAATAGAAAAAAAAAAAAACTTTGAAAGATCTCCTAAAGCTTTCTTATAGGGATTACAATTACAATCTTGCTAGGGATTACAATTACAATCCCGTATTGTTGAGATCCCGGGATCCCGCTTTAATTTTAATCCCGAAAATCCCGGGATTTTCGGGATTGCCTTTTTTTTTTCTTCTTTTGTTTAATTGAACAATGTTCAGCTGAAATTAAAAAAATATATTTTTAGACTTTCGCTTTTGGAAAAAAAACAATTTATTTTTATGAAATTTATATATAATTGAAAAAGAATATTTATCTCAAGTATTTCTTAGATATATTTCTAAAGCTATTAAATCTTTTAATGTGGAAAACTTTTGACTTAGAAACATAGATGTAACCCAGTCAGGAAAAAGGAAATCATTTGTTTATTTCGATTTTGCTGCGTGTGTAGAAAATATATTTCACTTCGAAGGTCATTTTCCAATTAGACTTTACTGATAAGCATCGCAAGTGTGTATCATAGTGAATATTATGTGCTAACTTTTTTTTTTTTTTTTTGGCTTTATTTTGCTTTAAACATGTCTAATGAAAAGTGTTTAGTAGTTCATAAGAATGATAACAATAAGCCCATGTGGCAATATAAATTTTTAAAAAATCTAATTTTTAAATGAAAAGGATTTTCATTTTTTTTTTCGGGGAGGGGGCGGGAATTTTGTATGAAATTTTCGTAAAGCTGATACCTTAAATCTTGCACGGATTATAATGAAAGTTTTGAACTTTTAGAGTAGGACAAGAATAAAAATACAAAATATAAATAAACAAAATACCGAAGTAATTTTTTTCTCAATATTAACCCTTTGCACTCGAGGGCTCCGGAGCGGAGCCATTAAAATTTGTCTTCTAACTCGAGGTCTCCGCTACGGAGACAATGCAAATAACTTTGTGATACCATGTAATCTTGGCTTTTCTAGACAGGTATCACAAAATTATTTGCATTGTCTCCGTAGCGGAGCCCTCGAGTTTGAAGACAAATTTTAAATGGCTCCGCTCCGGAGCCCTCGAGTGCAAAGGGATAAAGTAGAATATTTATTTATTTATTTATAGTTAAATAGCCTGTTGTGATTATCATCTGATATATATATAAAATTGCCTATGTGGCAATATAAATTTTAAAAAAACCTATTTTTAAATTATATGAAGTAGAGTAGGACAAGATTATAAGAAATATATATATTTATCCATGTACTTTAAAAGCCCTCAATAGCCCTTGCCGTTGAATTTGTCCGATAATCGGAGATGTCTGCTTTTGTGAGGTAAAAATACACAAATATGTATGCCATGCGGATTGAAAAAGTATTCGCTAAATAGATGTTTCAGAATAGCTATTCGGGAATGTCCATTAGCCTCCACAGCGGATACTCCCGAATACCGGACATCTCAATTTAGATAACAATAATGCAGGGTTGCATTTTTTGCAAAAGAACTTCTTGATTAAAGAATGGGCATACTGGGCCGTGCCCCGCCCCCCTACGATTTTAGTGCCCACAAATTTGATGTGCAATATTTGTAAAGCTTATATTTTAAATCTGTTTCGAAATTCCACTGATTATAAGGAATATTTTGAACTTTTAAAGTGAAATAAGATTAAAAATGAAACAAATTAAAAAATCTAATATTTTGATAAATATTTTTTATTTTAATCTTGTTCTACTCCTGAAGTTCAAAATATTGATTATAATCAGTAAAATGTCGTAAAAGATTTAAATTATCAGCTTAACGAAAATTGCATACCAAAATTGGTAGCACCAAAAACATCAGGCTGTAGGGGGAGGGGGCAGGACCCCAGCCAAATATTTTCCAGGATTTAACGTGGTCAAACATGGCTACGTATGATGCTTACAAAAAAAAAATGGATGCTATTAAGACGTTTGAAGTGTCTGAAATTTAGACGCAAAAAGTGTCTGAAAAAATTCAGACATTTTAAAATGTCTGAAAATTGAACACTCCGTTTCAGACACTTAAGTGTCTGAATTTCAGACATTTTAATTTACAGTGCAACTCTGATTACATTTAAAAGAAAATAGATGGAGAAGAAGGTCAAACTTAAAATTATACTATGTTTAAATTACTTAAAAGATGAAAAAATATTTAAAAGTGTTAAATTACTTTAATACTTCTCATAGTACTTTGAACTATATACATACCTTTCGTCAGAGAATACACAAATACTGATATTAGCGTCTTATTTTCAAATTTCACGTAAGGTGGTGTCGAAAGGAGTGAAAGTCAATTTTTAAATCCGGGAAACATTGGGAAAATAAAAATATGGATATAGAGGGAAGTGGAATATTGCGTGTTTTATATGATTTTTTCAGCAAACTGAGCCACATTCTGGGTATGCTGTTGGATGAAACGTCATTACAAACAGCATTTTCTTTAGTAGGTAATAATTTCTTCTGATTCACGAATAATTGAATCATGATAATTCTTTAAGGGGCACATAATTTTTGTTCCTTCGAGAAAAACTGCTATATTCTGCTTCTGGTTAAGTCTTGACAGGGCTGTTGTTAGCCGATTGTACTTCAAACCTCTCAAAAGTTCTTTAATACGATCTTTAAGTTTACGAGAAGTCCTTCCTGTTTATTCGAGATAAATATTTTCTGTTTTCAGTGGAATTACATATATTCCAGAAACTTCATCTTTCGGGATCGGGTCTATTTTGGCATTAATTAGATCTTTCAAGTTTATTGGAGGAGTGGTAAATGTTCCACTTCCCTCAATATCCATATTTTTATTTTCACAATGTTTTCCGGATCTAAAAATTGACTTTCACTTTCACTACTTTCGATACCAACTACGTGAAATTTGAAAATAAGACCCTAATATCAGTATTTGTGTCTTCTCTGACGAAGGCTATGTATATAGTAGTTGAAAGTACTAAGAAGTATTAAAGTAATTCAGCGCCTTTTAAAATATGTTTTCATATTTTAAGTAATTTGCACCATAGTGCAATTTTAAGTTTAACTTCTTAAAGATGAATTTAGCATTCTATTTATTTATTTGGAGAAGAAGGTCTTTTTCACATATTTATTATAATCGGATTTTTACTCAACTTTGCAAGAACAGACTAAGGTATGTCTGAATAGATTTCAAGCAAAAAATTAGAAAATTGATGTATTTTTGTCCTTTTTCGCAAAATAAAGGATAGCGAGCCCCCTTAACCCTTTAGCGGGCGGTGTCCATAAAAAAGGACACCTAATTTTAATTCAAAAACTGACAAACGGCACCAAGAATATTCAATTAAAATTTTCCTTTTAAAAAGTACGGGAAAATAATCAAGTTTTTATTTTCTAATAAATTCGTTTGTAAATTCTGGTGTAAGTCCATCATTTTACAAACAGACTTTCTTCTCGCCGGAAAGTGTTAAGACAGTTTAAAAAAAAAATGTTTTTCTCCACCGAACAACGAGAAACTTTCTGACACATTTTCTGACTCATTTTTGAACATAAAAGCAAGATACTTGCTGGCATAATTATTGAAATAATTTGTAATCGAAAAGTTTTTCTTTCTATATCTTGAATTATAAACGATTATTGTCTGAGGACGGCAGATTTAATCCTTTGCGGCGCTGTTGCGTCTGGAAGTTCATTTCAAAAGGCCCACTTTGACAGCATTTTCTGAAAAATCTGCCTTTATCGCTAACTGGAAAATAATAATAATAATTCGCTTACATAGTTTCTTCGTAAGAACAACTGCCATTTTAATAGGTTTGTAAAAAAAAAAAAAAAAAAAAAAAAAAAAAAAAAAGGCTGTTCTCAAATCCAAAGGGTTGACTTTCTGATATAAGTTTTAACTCATTTTTGTTTGGAAACACATGAAACTAGAAGGTGTTGTTATTCAGAAACTATGTCATTGAACTGTTTTTGCCGTTTTCTTGTAAACGCAATAGATCTTTCAGAAAATACTGTCAAAGTTGGCATTTTGAACTGAACTTCAGAACGAAAGAAGAAAATCCAGTCGGGAGAAAACTGCCGTGTGACGTGATCAAAATCGCTTATAACTCAATAGGTAATTGATTGATTCAAAAATTGAAAACACAGTTCGATTCCAAATTGCTTCCATGCTCAGGCTTTCCAATTTTATATCTTTCCGTTAAAAAATGAATTTATAAATGTGCCAAAACGTTTTGCGCTTGTTGAGCAGAGCAGTTGAGAACAGACTTAAAAATGTGTCCGAAAATAGCCATTTTGAATTTGAGAAAAGTTTTAAACACTATAAAGTACCACAACCCACTTGTGAAAACTATTTTCTCACTGCCTCATTAGGGATGAACAAAGATATAGCCGGTTCTTGCGGCTATATCTTTGAAAAGAAATTAGATAGTGATGATAGTGATGATCTTTCGTATAGATAAATTAGATAGTGATGATAGTGATGATCTTTGTTAGATAAATTAGAGAATGATGATAGGCCAGTGAAGGCCATTTTGTTTCTTTAAAAAAAAAAAAAAAATCCAGAATAGAAGAGATTTCAGAATTATTGTTTAGGGATTGTATACAGCAGAGCTGTTCAACGCGGCGCCCTTTTGAAGGTTTCCTGTTACCCCTTTGAAAAGTATAAAATTCAATTATAAAGGATGCTATAAAAACTTTTTTTTTCTTTTTTTTAGATTCCTGAAGAAGGCCACGGAGGTGTGCTGAAACAGTAGAATAGATGTTTTAGTGATTTTAATGTTTTAATCTTGTATTAAATGTTTATTCAAAGGTCAAATTCTTACTCAAAGGTTGGGCAGGCCTGGTATACAATGATACTTTGGCTAACGGATGCCTCGAAAAAGAACTGTTTATTCTAACTGGATATTTTCTTCACTATTATTCTTATTAGCTTAAAAAAATTCTATCGGATTCTAGTGATAAAATAACGCAGCCAACGTTGCATTTTAATTGAGCGGGAAAGCCATATCTCAGTTAATGAAGGTTTCTGCTAACGAAAGTATGTTCTGGAACGAATTATTTTCGGTAGCCAAGGCATCAATTTATATTGGTTCAATTTTTTAACGGGGTTTTATAAACGATTTTTCTGTGATAGCCGAAGTTCATCAACTGATTGAGTTTGAAGTTACATTCATAAATTTTCTTCATAAATTTGCGACGAATAAGATAAAGATTTTACACATAACAATGTAAAAGCACCTTGAAATTTAAGCTATATAGTTACGTTCAGACCAGCATAGAGACTTAATTAAATTTAATGCGGTACACACATCTCAGTTAACCCTTTGCACTCGACGTTTTTTTCATTCGTATTACCAGCAACTCGAAGCGATTTTAGTTATGTTTTATTATTTTTTTAAATTCTTTATGAATACAAATGTTATGATATATATATATATATATATAAAACAAAAAATTATAAAATTATTACATTTTGTAATCGTCCAAAGTGTGATACCTCCGGAAGCAATTGCCAATATGTAATCTTGGCTTTTCTAGACAGGTATCACAAAATTATTTGCATTGTATCCGTAGCGAAGCCCTCGAGTTTGAAGACAAATTTTAAATGGCTCCGCTCCGGGTGCAAAGGGTTAAATTAACGAGCATTGATCATCCATTCAATTGAGCATTGATCGCCAATTTAATTGAGCATCGATCGTCTTATAACACGCAACAATTGCCTAATGCTGCTCGCTAGCGATTGGATTGACGATAAGCAGGCATTGGTAGAATCCACCCGAAACATAAATTATGAACCGGGTGTGGACATAGATGATGGAGGGGATCCGATTAACTCATTAGGTAGGAACGAAGATATAGACATATAAATATCATAATAACCCTATTCTTCCGTTGGTATGGCAGACCAATTGAATAAAAGTACAACATAAATGAATAAGATCAAGCAACACCCAGGCAACAAACGTGGAATATAAGTTTGAGTGTTCTTTTAAGGAAGGTAGAAAATTGGAGAATTGGTTAATATCCCTTTTTTAATGTGTTTAAGGAATCGCTAAAACATGTGGAGCCGATCACAGAGATTAATTAGAGAAGCTGTAGGCTGACGAAAGCCATTTTGTTTCTAAAAAAGAGAAAGAAAGAAAATAGATGAGAAAAAAGAAAAGAAAGGAAGTATGTCAAGAAAGAGAAGATTGTCAATTCGCCAGGCATACGCACAACAAATATGTACCTATATGAATAATTGCGCCCGCACTAGCGCTTCAATTAAGTGCAATCATTCCAGGTTAATTGACAAGCATTGATCGTCTGCTTATAATAAGCCACAATCTCATACTACGACTCGCGAGAGGATCGACGATAAGCAAGAATTGGGAGCACCCACCTGATTCATCAATTATGAATCGGGCGCTGACATAGATGATGAAGGGACCCCGATTAACTGATTAGGAAGGAACGAAGCTATAGCCGCAAATGTCATATTAATTAGAGAAGAGTATCTGCTGAGAAGAGGTAGATCGGAGAAGGCCATTTTGTTTCTTAAAAAAAAAAACAAAAAGAAAAAAATGCGAACTGACAATCTTCTCTTTTCAAACAAATGTATGCCTGTTAACAGAAATTACACGAAGGAAGATGTACATCGCAGGCATTTTTAAAGAATTTTTATATTTTATGTAGTGCTGTATCGAAGATGTTTTTCGTTGTTTTTTTTTTTTTTTTTTTTTTTATCTGATGCTGCTAACGAATCTTTCATCACTAAAATAAGTGAGCCACACATATTACATTTTAATTGCATAAGATATAATTTTTCAGTTAGATTTCGGCTGATCAGCTGATAAAATGTTTTGTTAGCGCTGGTCAAAGTTCATTAATTGGTTCATTTTGAAATCCCATTCATCGATTTTCTTCTTTATATTTCAACTAATAAAATAAATATTTTACAAATAATGAAGCCAAAGCGTCGTGAAATTTCAGGAAATATCTCACAGAGAAAGAAAGTCTAAAGAATTGCATGCATATTCCGTAATTTTAGATCGATTAGCATCCATTCTATACGCAAAACAGATTATATATGTACCTATCGGAATAATTACGCCCGCACTAGCGCTTCAATTAAGTGCAGTCACTCCAAGTTAATTGACAAGCATTCATTGTCTGCTTATAATAAGCCACAATCTCATGATACGGCTCGCGAGAGGATCGACGATAAGCAAGAATTAGGAGCAGCCACCTGATTCATCAATTATGGATCGGGCGCTGACATAGATGATGGAGGGACTCCGATTAACTCATTAGGGAGGAAAGAACACTGTAAAACATTTGGTGTAACGTTACTCTATAAAACTGGAGGCAGCACTGCTGCCACCAATCTTACGGTGGTATTTAACTGTTATAACTGGTGTAACATTACACAGCTCTTGTGTAAGCTTGCACCACAATATTGTGAAACATTTCACAAATTTCTGTGTAAAGTTATACCACAATTGCCTGCAAGCCTGTAATTGTGTGTAAGGTTCCACATCAGTAGGAGTAAGCTTTCAACTAACTTTCCTGGAAGGTTACCCATTACTAGGTGTAAGTTTTCTCCACATTTTCCCGTAATCTTACACAGTAATTATGAGTAAGGTTACACATCTGTAAGAGTAAGCTTTGGTGGAATGGCTAATTTTTTTCTGCACCTATTAATAATCATCTGATATTAAAATATTATTTACCTAAAATATTTTTTTACAAAATAGTAATAGCTTTTAAATGCAAAAAGAATTATTAAAAACACATTTTACTAAAAATAGGTATATATTAATAAACAAGCCTTTAAAAGCACACTTTTTATTTATTTTGCTACAATAAATATATATATATATATTTGAAATGTAACCCTACACAGTAATTGTGTGTAAGGTTACACGCCAGTAGGGGTAAGCTTTCCGGGAGTGTTACACATTATTACATGTACGTTTTCAACATCTATTATTCATTTGTCGACCCTGCCTAAAAACTAGGTTAAATTTACAATTTTACAATGTTTCTTTATATAAATTTTCTTAGTAAGAAAACACTAAATTATTATTTCAAAATTTGAAATATATATACAGTCGACTCTCTGTTTAACGTTGCTCTACTTAACGACGATATTTTGCGGTCCCAGCTCCTTTAAGTAAAAAAATATCTATTTAAAGACGAAATTGTTTCTATTTAACGACGATTTTCGCGTAGTTTTTATCCCGATCTCTTTAAACATGTTAAACGGAGGAACTTCCTCTGATAGAAAAACAAGTTTTCTCACAATTCAGATGAGTTCAGATAAAGGAGAAGGGAGTAATGAACTTTACTCATGTGACGACGATGTTTTAACAACCGACTTCAGAAGCTTATGAAGACATCGCAAATGAAAATGCAATTTCAGATGCAGAAGATTGTGATGAAGCTGATGATTACAGAAAGCGAGGCACCACCTCCTTCTTACTCAGATGCGAATTTTGCCCTGGATAATCTTCGCCAGTACATTGTTTCATCAAATATGGTAGATGACTCATTTAACCTTCTTGAAAAGCTTGAAGCAAGGGTACTTAAAACTAGACCACTATTGAAACAATCTACACTTTTTAATTTTTTAAAAACTTAATTTGTTTAATTAAATGTATTATAAATATTTTTATTGTACTTTAACTAACATTGTATGCTGTAATGTTGTTCTTGTATGCAGTATAATTAATGCAATTTGTATTTGTGCAATAAAAATATGTAGTATATCTGTATCAATAAAAACAAAAGAAAGAAAGAAAACATAAAATAAATTTAAATAAATAAATATTACATTTCTAAACGCCCCAATATATTGAGAAATGTATTGATAGTCTTAAGCCTGTAAACTGTGAAAGGAAATGTTTTTAAAATATTATTTTTCCACAAATTCTGTTTAAGGACGATCTCTATTTAAGGACGATTTTCTGAGGTTTCTTGAAAGTCGTTAAACAGAGAGCCAACTGTATATTTATTGAAGCAAAATAAATAGAAAGTGTGCTTTTAAAGGTATGTTTATTAATATATACTAATTTTTAGTAAAATGTGTTCTTAATATTTTTTTTTTGCTTTTAAAAGCTGTTACTATTTTGTAAAAAAATTATTTTAGATAAATAATATTTTAATACCAGATGATCATTAATAAATGCAGGAAAAGTTTAGCAATCAAATAGAGAAATATGCACTAAAGTACACATATAAACATCTGGAATTAAAATCTTCCACAGAAAATCGCCCCAGCCTCTCACTCTCTCTCTTTTTCTTTCTTTCTTTTCTTTTCTTTTCTTTTTTTTTTTTTTTTTTTTTTTTTTTTTTGTATTTCCCGAAGTGTTTTTGTGTTTCTGAAAAAGTATTTTAATATAGTTTTTGCATCAATCGGATGAAAGAATAAAACAGCACAGAATTTCACAAAAATTACTTTTCCACCCACCCCACCCCTTCTCCTCCTCCTTTTTTCTTTCTTTTTTTCTTTTTTTTTCTTTTTTTTTTCTTGTGAGTGCTTTTGTGTTTCTGAATCATTATCAAAAGTGGATGAATGCCACTCATTGTACAAATTATAAACTCACAAAGTACAATACGATAAGAAAACATGTTATTAATTATTTAAAGTATTATATATATTCACTTTAATTAAAAGTATTACGTTTTCCCTTTTTATGCTTATTTTGTTATGTTTCGAAAAAGGTAAAATTTTAAAAGCTTAAACACTTATATTGCTACCTCAATTAATAAGAAATAATAACTTAAAAAGCTTACTTAGTTATCGATATTGATAAGTATAAAATCTTAAATATTAATACACTAATCATAAAAATAAATACTGTATCCTTTCTTTATTCAGCAATAAAAATATGCTATATTTTTTACAGAATTTTCTACAACAATATATAATTCCCATGCGTATTATATATATATTATTTCGTACCTTGCATTTTCTATGTAAATATTAATTTTATAAAAGTTTATTTAATTTACCATACTAAAACAAAATGTATTCTTAAAAAATGATTTCTTAAAATAAGCTTCATTTAACTTGTAATGAAATGTTGTACTAAAAAGGAATGACTAAAACACTCGACTATATAATATTAAGAAAAAATAATAAACAAAATAGTTTCACTGAATTATTATTACTAATATTAAAAAAAAAAAAAAAAAAAAAAAATCTGCAACATATACTATTACAAAGTATAATTCACATGTATAATTTTCTTATACCTTACATATTCTTTGCAAACATGGATTTTATAAAGGGTTATATACTATTATTTTTATAAATTACTATACTAAAATAAAATGTGTTTTCAAAAAAGAAAAAAAAAAAAAAAAAAACATTCTTTAAATAGTGCTTCATTTAAACCGTAATGAAATAAAGCGATTAAAATGAAAAATTGAATATATAACACTTAAAATAATAAGAAATAATAATTAAAATAGCTACATCTAGTTATTAAAATATTTACATATTAAATAATACCAATTAAATTAATTTATCCTTTATGTTGTTCAAATAAAAATATGCAGTATTTTCTACAGCATATTCTACAACAATATTCTACAACAATATTCTACAACAAATTCACACACAAAGTTATATATACATTACTTTTCAGACTTTACATTCTGTGTAAATATGGATTTTATATAAACAAAAAAATAATTTAGTATGCTAAAACTTAACGTTTTTTATATTTAATTTTTAAAGAAATAATGCGATAAAACTGATAAATGAAAAACTTGAATATATATAATACTTTGAAAAATAAATAACAATATGTTTTCTTACCTTGCTGTACTTTTGTGAGTTTATAATTATTGCAGTGAATGATGATAGCCATTTTTTGCAATGATTATGTGAGACGGAGACGTAAAACAATACGCCTTGTGTTTCCGTCCATTCTTGTAATTAGAATGGCATCTAAATATCATACAAAATGGTGGCATATGTGTACTTTTGATAAATTTTTTAATAAGAAAAATAACTTTAATATCACAACAAACACAAGCTATTCTTGCTCCAACATGTGACTGAACGCCAGATCATCATGTGCAAGAGAGAATGAAGTCCCCTTCAATGCCCAGTGGATCTCTCGTGACGTATACGACTAAGTTGAAAGCAGTTTTCACTCCGCAGATGTCAAGTGCTGAGATGAGAGGTTACAAAACCTCTGTGAAAGAATTCTCCAATAGTGTGAGTTTTTAAAATATCAGAACGGCTTCCTCCAGAATCTGTGTAACGTTACACAGAGAATCCAGAGTAAACTTACACAAATGTTTTACAGTGAAGCTATAACCGCAAATGCCATATTAATTAGAGAAGAGTCTCTGCTGAGAAGAGGTACATCGGAGAAGGCCATTTTGTTTCTTAAAAAAAAGAAATGCGAACTGACAATTTTCTCTTTTCAAACAAATGTATGCCTGGTAACAGAAATTACAAGAAGGAAGATGTACACCGCAAGCATTTTTAAAGAATTTTTATATTTTATGCAGTGCTATATCGAAGATGCTTTTCGTTGTTTTTTTTTTGTTTTGTTTTGTTTTGTTTTTTTAAATCAGATTTTGTTAACGGATCTTTCATCGCTAAAATAAGTGAGCCACACATATTACATTTTAATTGGATAAGATATCATTTTTCAGTTAACGAAGATTTCGGAAATCAGTTGATAAAATGTTTTGTTAGTGCTGGTCAAAGTTCATTAATTGGTTCATTTTGAAATCCCATTCATCGATTTTCTTCTTTATTTTTCAACTAATAAAATAAATGTTTTACAAATAATGAAGCCAAAGCGTCGTGAAATTTCAGGAAATATCTCACAGAGAAAGAAAGTGTAAAGAACTGCATGCATATTCCATACCTTAGATCGATTAGCATCCATTATATTCGCACAACAGATTATATATGTACCTATCTGAATAATTACGCCGGCACTAGCGCTTCAATTAAGTGCAATCACCCCAGGTTAATTGACAAGCATTGATTGTCTGCTTATAATAAGCCACAATCTCATAATACGGCTCGCGAGAGGATCGACGATAAGCAAGAATTGGGAGCAGCCACCTGATTCATCAATTATGGATCGGGCGCTGACATAGATGATGGAGGGACTCCGATTAACTCATTAGGGAGGAACGAAGCTATAGCTGCAAATGTCATATTAATTAGAGAAGAGTCTCTGCTGAGAAGAGGTAGATCGGAGAAGGCCACTTTGTTTCTTAAGGGGAAAAAAAAAAAAAAAAAAAAAAAAAAAAAAAAAAACATCCAAGAGAATAGATTTTTGGTTTTAACATTAAAAAAAGAAAAAAAAATCTACAAAATTAAAGCTACAGAAATCTGTATGCTTACTAAAATTTTATCGGTAACCCGGAATAATTGCATGGATTTTTTTTTTTTTTTTTTTTTGTTCCAGTTACATAAAAAGTACTAATCATCACAGTTTCTTTAGAAAATTCTTACTAACCTTACAGATTTTTATTTATTTATTTATTTTTATTATTACTAGGGGGCTCTGCCCCCTACGAGCTACGCTCGCCAACCCCCGTTCAGGCACACCAAAATCCAAAAAGCACGCTAATTGCACGCATTTGATCGGCTTTAAAAATATTGAATTAAAATTAAAAAAAAAAAAAACAGTAGCGATCTCTCTGTAAACGGGTTTCCATTCGTTTTTCTTGGATTGGGGATTTTTAAGACCAAATCTGTTGCTGTTAAGAGATACAGTGGCTATTTTCGTATTTAATTAAACACATTAGTTATTTGAAAATAAGCTAATGTAAAATAATTAAGTAAACAGTGTCATTGTCTCCCGGTATTTTTTAGCAGCGCTATAAGATAGTTCTTTTAAATAATTCATTTTAAATGTATCGTTTCAAATCTGACGTAATTTACACCAAACTTTTATTTCTCTTATTAATATTCACGTAAAAATACTTTTGTTGTTAGAAGGAAATATTATTTGCGCTGTCTTCGAATTCACGATAATAGTTGAAAAGATTATCTCAAAATATCTCGCGCAAATATATTTTTCAATTTAAATTGTTTTATATATTTTTTGGGCATTTTAAATATGACGTAAAATTCAAGTGTAAATATGGTTCTTATGACGTAATTTTCCTGCTTTTAACATGTAATCATTTAATTCTAATTTTAAAGTTTTTTTTCCTGTTTGTAATAGTCACGTGTAAATAAATTTTTAATTTGAAGAAATATTTGATATGATAATTTGTTTCGCTGTTTATACAATTGGCAACAGTTTAAATTAATGACATTTTCTAAAATTTGTAAAAAACATCTCTCGAAATGCTGAAAATTTTAATTAAAAATAGAAATAAAACCTCAAAAAATGCGTCAAATAAGAAAAATAAATACAATCTGCGCATTGGGAACTTATAACGTATAAAATGATCTAAAAATGATTAAATTCTCATGCATAGTTTTTGCTCCAATAAAACTTTTTTAATGGAACGACTTTGTCCAACTTTAGCATTAAATATCTCTTAAAATAATTCTTCGATTTGAAAACTGTCTGCATCAGCGTGTTTATCAAACATTTTTCTATAATACCACCGATTTTCATATTTTTGTATGCAACAGTTTTCTTAATATTAACGATGAAAGGCCATGCTTAAGCATTCATATTGGATGCGGATCAACCCGGAATATCTACGCAGATGTTCATTGGTCCATTTCCAAATCAAAACTTTTTTTTATATATAGAAGGATTATTTTTTTTTACAGTGTATAAGCATATATGTTCATGCAGAAAATGTGAGATGTTAGGCGCACGCCGCATTTGTTTTCTGATTATTACCCATTTATGTTATTCATTCATATTTTTAATCTGATTTTAATTTTTTGGATACATATATATATATATAATTATGAGAATTTACATTATACCTTCTTTAAGTGGAACTGTTTAAAAAACGAAAAAGAAAATCGTCATGGTTTAGATTCCAGAAATAGTTCTACGATTGTTTATATTTTTAGAGTAGCTTATATTACCCTCCTTCAAAAGGAGATTTTGTTTGAAACTGATTTGGTTAAACGTTAATAGGCAGCTAGATTCAAACAATCGGTCTTTTTATCTTTTACCCCTTTTTGTTACATTGTTCGAAAAACATCTAAATTAGTTATGAAATTTCAAATCAGTGTGTCGATAACAGAAGAAATTAAAAATCCGAAAAAATAACATAACCTTAATGGTTACACTAATTTTATTTGAAATCGGTTCTACAGTTTCTAAAATAATTGCTTGTTTTTTTTTCTATTTTCAATTTCTCCAGTGTTTCTTTTAGATTTAGCCTTTGCTTACAGATAAAGATATTTTAAATAAAACATTATATTCATAATGCGTATGGTGCGATACACTACGCATATTGCATTTTTCTCCCTCTAACAAATCTGATATTTATGATGCTAGCTGCGTTGTAGTAACTGTCATATCACGAAAATTTACATCCTACCTTCTTTGCGTTGAACTATTTAAAAAACGAAAAGAAAATCATCATGATTTAGATTCCAGAAATAGCCCTATGATTGCTACGTACTCTGCTTATATATATTTATCGCCATCGGAAGAGTTACAGACTTCGCGATAACGATGTTGCAGATTCGATGATCGATTGAAATGATCGCAGTTAAAAAACATTTAACATTTTCTTATGAAAATATTGCTGCACCTAAGCTATTACTTTAATATTCCATTAAATATTTTATCTGCAGATAAATGTTCTTAAATGTATTTTCAAATGATACTTTTAAAGCAAAGATTGAAATAAAGTAAAGAGAAAACTATGTTAATAATTTTTAAATATATGCATCGTGTTTTATGCATCATGATTTATATAACTTGTCTTTATATAAGGAGTATTTTCATAGGTTTTCTAATTAGTAGTATTTTGCTATATTTATTCGATTATTTAATTATAGAATGTAAAAGGGCATTTAACGAAGGACTTTTGCAAGAACGTATGAATTAGTAATAGCCCAAACTATCAACATTTTCGCTTTGATTTCAATAATAGACTGCTTCCGGAAAAAGTGAAGAAGTTATTCAAAGAATTTTCGACTTTCAACATTTTTTTTAAAAAAGATATGCTGGTCCTGATTATCGCTCGCTGACTAGGTCACAGATTTGTACCAAATGCTGATAGATGGTCAAAAAGGAGTAAAAACAAACAAACAAAAAAAACAAACAAACAAACAAAAAAAAAACAATAATAATACATATTTCTGCAAAAATTCGCTAAAAAATAAAATATTTTTGGTAATTTGACAAATAACTATATAATGTATTACGCTATCGTACGTGGCACAGAAATCGCTTTTATTTGTTCATTGTTTAATGGCAACGCCCGAATGAAACGAATCTCATTGGTTATTGAACAGCATTTAATGCATCTCATCAATACCTATAAGGGGGTTACAATAGGGAAGACCAATGGTCTGTCGTCAAATACCGCCAAATTTGTCGCCAACTTGGCGATTTTTCTAATATTTCGCCAAATTCCCATAGGCTTCCATTGTAAACCAATAGGGTTTACATACTTTCAGAAAATCAACAAATTGAGATATTTTAATGCAACGAAAACTAATATTAGCTTAAGGGATTATATTAATTATAGTTAAGAGAGTCCAGTAAATTAAATTATGGATAAAAATAACATGATACATGCTTAGTATGCTTTCCCAAACATAAATTTTAAGGAGGGAGACCAAACTGGTCGCCAAGGACGGCTAGTATTAATATAATATGATAACTTCCGAATACTCCCCGAAAAAATTTCTAGCTATTATTTTGGTTTGAAGGGGACTAGAAAAAGTACTGGGACTTGGGCCCAGAAAACCAGGCTCTGGAGATGTGTATTATGTTTATTTCTGTTACAGGAATTACACAAATTTTTAAACTTTTTAACTCACCAGGCTATCAAAGCCTGAGAGTTAATGTGCCCGCGGGTTCTGTCGTATGTATGTATTAGATGCACAGTCGTGGAAAAAAAAGTAAACACCCCCTACTAACTTCTCAACAAATTATCGTAGACGAAAGTTACTGGTACCGAACGATTGGAAATAAAGTCTACTTTTAAATGATGTATATAAAATGTATATAAAATGTTCTTAGGGGGCCATGTACATATTAAAACGAATCCAAACTTCATTTTTTTTCAATAGCAATACCCAATTTTAACGAGATATTTCAAATCTTCGGTTCAAATTATGCCTAGATACCAAATTTCAAGTCATTTGAATAATAAGTTTTTGAATTATAAACATTCAAAATTTAGTCCTTCTAATGTTAAATTACATTTTCATATTTTTATTTATATCTCCTGAAATTATGCTCCTATTGTGCTATTTTTTTTTTTTTTTTTTTTTTTTTTTTTGTAGCAATAATACTATAATATACCCAAACATAAATACGCTGAATTTGCCATTTTTATCATTTTATGATATGAATTATGGATTATGAAATTAATATTCGAAAAAATTATGAATTGCAAACTACAATTTTTTCGATGGATTTAGATTTATTAAGTCCTGTTTTATGGAAATCCGAAATTTCACGTTTTTCTGCCAAGTAGTTTTCAAATTATGTTTAAAAAACGGTAAAATTATGGTTTAAGGGGCCGTCTATGATAGAAGTGAGTAGATATTTAGAAATTTACTCTGCTGTTCTGTCATCTAACAGGCTTCATTGACTCCTTGAGCCGCACTTAAGGTGCCTTGATCAAGAAGGGGGCTCTCTCGGTTAACAATCGAGTACGGAACTTCAATTTGGATACAGCCCTTAAAATACGCTCGTTTTAAAATAATTAATTTCTCCAAAACTTATGGTACGAATTGCATAAAATATTGTTTTGGGGGTAATTGAAGGGTGTAGAGTTCATTTATGCTGTCAGAATTGTCTACTGCTATTGAAAAAAACAAAGTTATGGTTCGTTTTAATATGTTGATGCAGTCGTGGAAAAAAAAAAAAGTAAACACCCCCTACTAACTTCTCAACAAATTATCGTAGAAGAAAGGTACTGGTACCAAACGATTGGAAATAAAGTCTACTCTTAAATGATGCATATAACATTTGCTTAGAGGACCATCTACCTATTAAAACGAACCATAACTTTATTTTTTTCAATAGCAGTACACAATTCTGACACCATAAATGAACTCTACATCATTTAATTATCCCAGAAACAAATTTTTATGCAATTCGTACGATAAGTTTCGGGGAAATTAATTGTTTAAAAACGAGCGTATTTTAGGAGCTGTATCCAAATTGAAGTTTGGAACTCGATTGTTAACCAAGAGAGCTCCCTTCTTGATCAAGGCACCTTAAGCAGTCAATTAAGCCTGTTAGATTACAGGATAGCATAAGAAATTTCAAAACAGACGGCTTCTTAAAACATCATTTTGTCATTTTTTAAGCATAATCTGAAAACTACTTGGAAGAAAAATGTGAAATTTTGGATTTCCATAAAGCAGGACTTAATAAATCTGAATCCATCAAAAAAAATTGTAGGTTGCAATTCATAAATTTTTTTAATATTAATTTCAAAATTCATAATCCACATCAGAAAATTATAAAAATTCCAGATTCAACGTATTTATGTTTGGGTATATTAGTATTATTGCTACACAAAAAATTAGCACATTAGGAGTATAATTTCAGGAGATATTAATAAAAAATGAAATGTGAATAAAAATGAAAATGTAATTTAACATTAGAAGCACTAAATTTTGAATGTTTATAATTCAAAAACTTATCATACAAATGACTTGAAATTTGGTGTCTAGGCAAAGTTTGGACCAAAGATTTGAAATATCTCGTTAAAATTGGGTATTGTCATTGAAAAAAAATGAAGTTTGGGTTCGTTTTAATATGTAGCCCCTAAGGAAATTTTATATACGTCATTTAAAAGTAGACTATATTACCAATCGTTCGGTACCAGTAACTTTTGTCTACGATAATTTGTTGTGGAGTTAGTAGGGGGTGTTTACTTTTTTTTTTCCACAACTGTACGTAACGCGATAAGTCGTGATAGAAATGTCCGATTTGCTTCAAGAATTTTTTATAGGTTCATTCTGATAAGGCGTTTCCCTGATTAGTTTGGGGGGTTCATCGGTTAAGTATAAAGGGGGGGGGGGATGGGGCTAATGGGTTTTTCATGCAGAATTATTCGATTTGCTTCAAATTTGATATAGTGATTGTGCGAACATTTATTCCGATAAAGCTGTTTTATTATTTTTTTTAATTATTTAATTTTTTTAAAAATAATTTGCTCATTTTTGGTGTCTACCAGCATTTGGCACAAGGCCGTGTCCCAGTCAGCCAGCAATAATCAAGACCTGCATATCTTTAAAAAAATTGTTGAAAGTCGAAAATTCTTTGAATAATGTCTTCACTTTTTCCGGATGCAGTCTATTATTGAAATCTGAACAAAAATGTTGATAGTTTGTGCTATACTAACTTTTAACTAGACCGGTTTATTCCTATTGATTATATTTGGAGTTTCATTGGTTAAGTATAAAGTGAGGAGAGAAGGGCAAGGCCCCCCTCTTAATTTAGATAAATGTGTTTTCATGCAGAATTATCCACTTTGCTTCCAAAAAAAAAAAAAACTAGTCGGATATACCAATCCCAAAACTTTCTTCTATCTCATGCATGTTAATACCTGAAAATTAGCTATCACACTAACAAAATTAAACAGCAATCTATGCCCATCATGAGGATTCTCTAGATATGAAATTCCGTGCATTAGCACTTGAGATATGGCTATCTACGAAATCGTGTAAATGCAGCAAAATTCAGCCTAGCAGCCCCACCTATTGGGTGCTTTACACCAAAACCTATGTTAAACAAAACTACCAAGTAACCACTTACGTCAAAGTCTAACTGAATCTGAAGTTTGGGGGAAATCCGTGCATTAGTTTTTGAGATAGAGTTATTGCGGAAATCATGAAAATGACAGCATAGCAGCGCCACCTATTAGACGATTAACACCAAAACCTAATCAGCAACAACTTGTGTTAACATCTAACTAAATCTGAAATTAGATGAAAATTCGTGCATTAGTTTGTGAGATAGAGCTATTGCAGGAATCGTGCAAAATGCAGCGTAGCAGCACCACCTGTTGAGCGATTTGCACCAACACGTAATCAGCATCAAGTCATATCAAGGACTAACTAAATCTGAAGTTTGATGAAAATCCGTGCATTAGTTCTTGAGATAGAGCCATTGCGGAAATCGTAAAAAATGCATCGTAGCAGCGCCACCTGTTGAGCGATTTGCACCAACACGTAATCAGCATCAAGTCATATCAAGGACTAAGTCATTCTGAAGTTTGATGAAAATCCGTGCATTAGTTCTTGAGATAGAGCCTTTGCGGAAATCGTAAAAAATGCAGCGTAGCAGCGCCACCTGTTGAGCGATTTGCACCAACACGTAATCAGCATCAAGTCATATCAAGGACTAAGTCATTCTGAAGTTTCATGAAAATCCGTGCATTAGTTCTTGAGATAGAGCCATTTCGGAAATCATAAAAAATGCAGCATAGCAGCGCCACCTGTTGAGCGGTTTACACCAACACGTAATCCGCATCAAGTCATATCAAGGACTAATTAAATCTGAAGTTTGATGAAAATCCGTGCATTAGTTCTTGAGATAGAGCCATTGCGGAAATCGTAAAAAATGCAGCGTAGCAGCGTCACCTGTCGAGCGATTTGCACCAACACGTAATCAGCATCAAGTCATATCAAGGACTAACTAAATCTGAAGTTTGATGAAAATCCGTGCATTAGTTCTTGAGATAGAGCCATTGCGGAAATCGTAAAAAATGCAGCGTAGCAGCACCACCTGTTGAGCGATTTGCACCAACACGTAATCAGCATCAAGTCATATCAAGGACTAACTGAATCTGAAGTTTCATGAAAATCCGTGCATTAGTTCTTGAGATAGAGCCATTTCGGAAATCATAAAAAATGCAGCATAGCAGTGTCACCTGTTGAGCGATTTGCACAAAAACTAATCAGAATCAATTTGTAAGGGACTAACTGAATATGAATTTTTATTAAATTCCGTGCATTAGTTCTTGAGATAGAGCGCCCACAAAATTCGTGTCACACACAGACAGACAGACAGACTCACAGACAGATATTTTGTAAAAACATGTTTTTCGGGTTCTCTGACCTCTAAAACGTTCCGTCGAAAACCGGAATTCGAAAATTTTCATGAATCCAATACTTTCTTCTTGTAAAGATAGAAGAAAGTAAAAAAAAAAAAAAAAAAAAAATCTAGGTTTATTCTGATAAGGAGCTTCCCTGATTAGATTTATAGATTCATTGGTATTGAAGTATAAAGGGGGGAAACGGGGGCTAATCACCTTAATTTATTTTTTGAGGAGCATTATTCTTTGAAATCTATTTATATAAAATCCATGTCTCTGTGTGTCCCTCACGATTCCGGTAGGACCGCCTTATTGAAATGAGTAATTGTTGAAAAAAACGAATGCAGGGTTACCACAGTAGCGCCAAATGTTAGCCCATTTGGTGATAGCTGGCTAATTAGGCGTAATTCACATTTAAAACCATTAATCTTTCATAAAAGAGGTCACTGAACTTTAATTTAAACTCCGCTCTTTTAAGATATTTTTCAAAATCTATGAGTGAGAATTTAAAGTACATCTTTACATCCATTATACATTTATTTAATATACGAACAGTAGTTTATAAGTACATCCTCCCGATGCTACTAATAAAATAACCGCCAATAGACGACGCTGTACTGAGTGAGTTCCTAACTGCGCGATTTTAATGTGCTTTAGGTAATTTTCCAGTATAGGTGGCTTGGCGAAAAAGGAAATTTGTCAACATATTTCCGGGAACCTATCCACTGTTTCATCTTATATACACACGCTTTTTTTTCGATATTTATACGATTTATTTAATATAAAAAAGCCGTTTCCCTAATTTTATACAGAAACATGTAATTTGTACCGAAAAACATCAATAATATACATATAAAATAAACATATAAAACAAACAAAAACGCTCATCAAGTTTGTTTTCATAGCTGTTTATATGATTCGACAATAAATCTCGATATTTTTCCGTTATACGGACACCATGCCAAAATGTATGGTAATGTGCCAATTATTTCAAAATGGTAAAAGATATTTGTAATTTTATGCCAGCAGTTTAATATGAGTTTTATTTTATTGCTTTATTTTATAACAGTTTGTTCACTTATTTTAAGTATATATTTGTGATTTAATGAAATAGTTCGTAAAAGTCTGGAATTTTCAAATGTTAATGTTATATTTTTTAAATGCTCACTTTAGTATTGACAAAGTTTTTTTCTTTTATTTTTCAAATGCTTCGATTAACGTGATTTTCATTTTGCGTCAACTATTACGCTTGGCGACAATGGTATCGATATAACGGAAAAGTACCGAAATCTCACTTTCTGATGCCCAAATTACACTAAGCTTTTTTTAAAAAAAACCTACAGTGGAAAAGTACCAAACTGTCTATTATTTTGCGCTATCTGTGTTATAGTTTGTACTATATGCAAGGGGTGTGGAGTGAAGAGTTTAAAAATTAAATATTAAAGTTTCGGCACAGATGTCATATATAGGCGTGATTTTTTTCTGACGCCAATGTCATATACACAACGCGTACTTAACTGGCGGCAAAGTGTCGTTATTTTGTTTGATATGGTAACCCGGATGTTGTTGTTTATGCTCTTGATGTTTTCGTCAAATTGGCGTATATGACAACTGTGCCAAAGTTTCTATAAAGCAGTATAAGACTAAAAAATTAAGAATAAAATAAATGCAAAATAAGACTTAAGAAGAAAGAAAAATCATGCTCTAAGCATAGAATATGAAACACTTTCCAACACATCCTGAATGCTTCAACAAAACTTCGTTATTTGGGTAAATAAGATAACTAAGTAAACATGTTAGAAGACGCATAAAAAATTTTAAAAATTGATTTCAGCAGTTACCGTCCATAGCCAATAGTAGCGTTATTACATGCCACTATTTAGCCAAATTTTAATTTAAACTACTCTTAAAACTACTGAAATCGCATTTCCAGATATTATCATCCATAGACGGTTATGTATCCAGTTCTTTGCATGACCCTGTATATCATTTTATCTACATTCTACAAACATTTCTTAGTAAACTAAATGCAGTTCAGCGTAAAAATGCATAACTCCTTTAAAAACCACCTTTAAGCAATTTACTCTCATACACAGTAACCCTTACGAATTCTTTTGTGTAGCCCTGCATATGAACTGTAGCATTTATACACACAGTATAGTATGCATAAATGTAGTGAAAAATAAAAGCGCATATCATAATTAAAAACACATTTCTAGCAATCATTGCTTATGTACAATACTTCGGAGAAAAGTTGCTTGGCGAGAAAGAAGTTTGCCAACGTATTTTCTGACAACCTATTTACTGCTTCATACTCACAAGCAATTTTTTTCCATATGTATCCAATTTATTTAATATAAAAAAAGCTATTTACACATCTATTTATATAAAATCCATGTCTCTGTGTGTCCCTCACGATTCCGGTAGGACCGCCTTATTGAAATGAGTAATTGTTGAAAAAAACGAATGCAGGGTTACCACAGTAGCGCCAAATGTTAGCCCATTTGGTGATAGCTGGCTAATTAGGCGTAATTCCCATTTAAAACCATTAATCTTTCATAAAGGAGGTCACTGGACTTTAATTTAAACTCCGCTCTTTTAAGATATTTTTCAAAATCTATGAGTGAGAATTTAAAGTACATCTTTACATCCATTATACATTTATTTAATATACGAACAGTAGTTTATAAGTACATCCTCCCGATGCTACTAATAAAATAACCGCCAATAGACGACGCTGTACTGAGTGAGTTCCTAACTGCGCGATTTTAATGTGCCTTAGGTAATTTTCCAGTATAGGTGGCTTGGCGAAAAAGGAAATTTGTCAACATATTCCCGGGAACCTATCCACTGTTTCATCTTATATACACACGCTTTTTTTCGATATTTATACGATTTATTTAATATAAAAAAGCCGTTTCCCTAATTTTATACAGAAACAGATGTAATTTGTACCGAAAAACATCAATAATATACATATAAAATAAACATATAAAACAAACAAAAACGCTCATCAAGTTTGTTTTCATAGCTGTTTATATGATTCGACAATAAATCTCGATATTTTTCCGTTATACGGACACCATGCCAAAATGTATGGTAATGTGCCAATTATTTCAAAATGGTAAAAGATATTTGTAATTTTATGCCAGCAGTTTAATATGAGTTTTATTTTATTGCTTTATTTTATAACAGTTTGTTCACTTATTTTAAGTATATATTTGTGATTTAATGAAATAGTTCGTAAAAGTCTGGAATTTTCAAATGTTAATGTTATATTTTTTAAATGCTCACTTTAGTATTGACAATGTTTTTTTCTTTTATTTTTCAAATGCTTCAATTCACGTGATTTTCATTTTGCGTCAACTATTACGCTTGGCGACAATGGTATCCATATAACGGAAAAGTACCGAAATCTTACTTTCTGATGCCCAAATTACACTAAGCTTTTTTTAAAAAACCCCTACAGTGGAAAAGTACCAAACTGTCTATTATTTTGCGCTATCTGTGTTATAGTTTGTACTATATGCAAGGGGTGTGGAGTGAAGAGTTTAAAAATTAAATATTAAAGTTTCGGCACAGATGTCATATATTGGCGTGATTTTTTTCTGACGCCAATGTCATATATACAACGCGTACTTAACTGGCGACAAAGTGTCGTTATTTTGTTTGATATGGTAACCCGGATGTTGTTGTTTATGCTCTTGATGTTTTCGTCAAATTGGCGTATATGACAACTGTGCCAAAGTTTCTATAAAGCAGTATAAGACTAAAAAATTAAGAATAAAATAAATGCAAAATAAGACTTAAGAAGAAAGAAAAATCATGCTCTAAGCATAGAATATGAAACACTTTCCAACACATCCTGAATGCTTCAACAAAACTTCGTTATTTGGGTAAATAAGATAACTAAGTAAACATGTTAGAAGACGCATAAAAAATTTTAAAAATTGATTTCAGCAGTTACCGTCCATAGCCAATAGTATCGTTATTACATGCCACTATTTAGCCAAATTTTAATTTAAACTACTCTTAAAACTACTGAAATCACATTTCCAGATATTATCATCCATAGACGGTTATGTATCCAGTTCTTTGCATGACCCTCTATATCATTTTATCTACATTCTACAAACATTTCTTAGTAAACTAAATGCAGTTCAGCGTAAAAATGCATAACTCCTTTAAAAACCACCTTTAAGCAATTTACTCTCATACTCAGTAACCGTTACGAATTCTTTTGTGTAGCCCTGCATATGAACTGTAACATTTATACATACAGTATAGTATGCATAAATGTAGTGAAAAATAAAAGCGCATATCATAATTAAAAATACATTTCTAGCAATCATTGCTTATGTACAATACTTCGGAGAAAAGTTGCTTGGCGAGAAAGAAGTTTGCCAACGTATTTTCTGACAACCTATTTACTGCTTCATACTCACAAGCAATTTTTTCCATATGTATGTAATTTATTTAATATAAAAAAAGCTATTTACCCATTTTTTATAATAAACAGAAGTAATTTTTGTACAGATGTCATATACGCATCGGGGTTGGCGTGATTTTTCTCTGACGCCAATTTGGCAGAAATCTCGCTTTCAAATACCAGTTACTTATATATTTTTAAATTATTTGCTATCATTTTGAAAAGGAAATAACTGTAAATAAATAAAAGATTGAATAATAACTATAGAAAAATAACAGTTTACATAATTAAAAACAGAAAATAAAAGTAAATAAACAATTTATTAATAAATAAAAAACAATAGCCGGGTTACCATAGCAGGCAAAATAACACCATTTTGGCGCCAGTTAGGTATCCCTGTTCATATCTGAAATCTGTGCCGTAATTTGTATATATATATAAAAATATTATATATATTTAGAAACGATTTTTTATGTATATAAGTGCATATATAAACAAAAATAAAAGTTCATTAGATTTGTTTTCATAGTTGTTTATATATTTTGTCAACATATCTCACTTTCTGATGCCCGAATTGCGCCAAGTTTATTTTAAAAATGCGCTATAATGGAAAAGTACCTAAATAAATAATTAACAGAAATAACCAATTATACAAACTAAAACTTTTTATTTCGAGATCAAAGCATTATTTTTAATTTTAATTAAAAATACGTATATCCTTGGATAACTTTAGTTGAAATTAGGTTCACAGCTTAATATCTCATTCCATAAACCTAAGCAAACACAAGTGATTCATTCATCGTGAAACTTAAAAAAAATTTAAATCATTGATATAATCATTCACAAAGTAAGTTCTCCAACAATCAATGGACAATATTCTAATGACATCATAGTAGGTAAAATGGTGGCGGTATCGTTTGTAATCACAAAGATTTAATTTTGCAACGTCTCTTAGTTATATTATTTTATTGTCATATTTATGAGCTCAGAACAAAAGCATATTTTTCATTACTTAGTTATTAAAGACGGAAAAAAATTATAAATGCATGATTTGAAAGTTTTAAATAATTTTCTTTCTTAATAGTAAAAAATAACATCGGGAAGTAACAGCGGGTTTAAATTAAATAAGTTTAACTCTTTAATTCTGTTGTAATATTTAAAATAACTGTACTTATTGGATTTCAGTAAACAGCATCAGAACCCGATTAAACTTTGAAGTTAGAGGAATTGCAATGTTATTTCAGGACCTTTCTTTTCGAAAAGCTTTTCTAAATTCCACATCTACATGGAAACTCTTCAGTGTTAGAAATATCATTCTTAGGACTGACATAACATGAGAACGGCCTGCAATTTTACACAAGTTTTTGAAAACTACTTTACATCAGAAATTTTACTAAAAACTGGTTACTTTTTTGTTATAGCGGCCCACACTATTAGGATTATGACAAGTTGCAGCCAATTTCGCCAACGTCGTAACCAAGATCGTGAAGCACACACATATAATACCATATAATACCATTTTATGAAATCGTATACGATAATTTAATAGTTTTTACCTTACTTCAAGTGTGAAATTTATTTATTTTTAAGGCTTAACAATCTAAATTGTCTAATATATGAATTAAAAAAATGTAAACAAAGATTGAACAGACATGACCGTAAAAAGCCTCAAATCTGCATAACACTTGGAACCAAACTGTGCAGATTAGTAGTCTTCTACTGTACACAGTTTTTCATAAATGTGTTTCGTTCTTAAAATGTGTTATTGGCACAGATGTCATATTCGCCCCATATTGGCGCGATTTTTTTCTGACGCCAATGCCATATACGCAATGTATACTTAACCGGCGGCAAAGGGTCGCTATTTTGCTTGATATGGTAACCCGGATGTTGTTGTTTACGCTGTTGATGTTTTCGCCAAATTGGCGTCGGAAAAAAATCGCGCCAATATGGGGCGAATATGACATCTGTACCGTGTTATTTTCATCTATCACTGTGGAATAAGCTAGAAAACTCATATTATTGCACATGAGTTGTATATATCTTTATATCTAAATTTCCGTCATTTTTGACGGGCTACCTTTCTAGTAAAAGTATAATATACAATTAGTATGAATAGCCTGTGATCTCAATGCAATCAGTTTAACTATGGGCACTTTTCTTTTTATTGAATTATATACTTAGGAATATTTCAACACTGACTGTAGATTTAGAGACAGCAATATTCTGTTTGATTATACGTCTTCAAAAGGTTATGTTATAAGCCACTTTTATTAATTCTTTTATCCTAATGCACATATTTCGATCTTTCTCCTATTATTTTCGCAACTTGCGAATAGAACATTCCGCGAATGACTGAAAATTTTTATATATGTACTAGGGGGCTCTTCCCCCTGCAAGCTACGCTCGCCAACCCCCGTTCAGACACTGTAGAATCTAAAAGCACGCTAATCTGATCGGTTTTAAAAAGATTAGAGAAGATTGAATTATACTGAAAAAACCTGTAGCGATCTCCCTGTAAACGGGTTTCCATTCAATTCCCTTTGATTGTAAAAATTTAAGGTAGAATCAGTTGCTGTTAAGACACCCAATGGTTATTTTCGTGTTTGGTTAAAGAAGATCAGTTAAACATTTGAAAAGAAGCTAAAATAAAATGAATTAAGTAAACAGAGTCTTTGTCTCTCGGTATTTTTTAAGAGCGTTATAAAACGATTGACATAATACAATTACTAAAATTTGCTGCTTTAACCCCTTCAAGGGCGGTGGTTCATTTTAGGACCACTTAATTATAATTCTTAAATGCCACATTAGCATCAGAATATTGAGATGAAAATTTCCTTTTTATTAAGTAAGTGAACGTGGTTTTCTGACACTACATCAAAGGCTCAACATTGTGCCTTTTATAGTAACTGTCCTTTGTCTGACATTTTTGTTGGCGGCGATTTTCTCTTGAGGTCTGAACATTATGGTGATCTTTCTTCAAGTTAGTTTTTCTTATATAAAACTTTTATGAACATTTTTCTTTCGAACACTGAACTCATTTGAACATTAGTGAACAGTGAACTTTTATGAACATTTACACTTCATAATCTTGAACAAGGATTTATAGTCTTAACTTTTGTTATACATTTAAGTCACTTCACTTTTGTTTTTATTTTTATTATTTTGATGAAAGCAACATCAATTGTTTTGTAAATTTACGATTTACTATGTAAGTTCGTCAGAATATGTGCCTTTTTCCTTGTTATTTTGGGTGCTTTCCGATGTCCGGCATCGGTGATTGTTGTCGGGATTTTCCACCGGAGCGTTACATCCTATGCCATTCTTTGGTTGGTGCTCCGGTCGGGTGATCAAGTAAGTGAACAAAAGCATTTTTGTATTTCGAAATTTGTTTGTAAATTCTGGTGCCATTCACTGATTTCAAGATTTTACGAATAGAAGTGCCTTGTCCGTGAAAGGGTTAAACGCATATTAATGTATTTATTATTTTAAAGTTTCCTTTCCTTTTAATATTCACGTGTAAAAACAATTTTCAGGTCATAATTTTCAATATTTTCCTGCCTTTAACACGTACTCATTTAATAGTAATTTTAAAGTTTTTTTTTCTGTTTTTAATAGTCACGTGAAAATAAATTTTTAATCGTTAGGAAATATTATTCTTTGCGCTGTTTTTAAAATTGAAAACAATCTCTATAATAATAGCCTAAGTCATGTGACTATCATCAACAGCTCCAGGCGGATCACTTCGCTTTTTATATTTCCAGGCGGCCATTTTGGTACTTTAATGTTAGCCAGCCACAGGTGTGATAAGTCGCCGAATATTATTCTATCCCCATTATTTCGTTTATATTATAACAGTCCAAGTCATGTAACTGCCATAAACAACGGGCTGATTCCTTCGCTTTTCATAAGAAAGGTTTCCATTTTGATTAAAGAATCAAAATTATTTTTTCGAATAAAACTACATAAAAGTTGCCATGATCACAAAGAATTCCTGGTACTTTTATGTTAGCCGTCTGAAAATCTCGCCGATAGCTTTTTTTTTAACTCGCCAGTTAGCCTTTTTTTATTTTTCGAGTGGTAAATTAAAACGGTCCTACTTGGTTATCCCATTGACCAAAAATCTGTTGCCAAACTATAAGATTAAATGCCAATAATGGTTGATCGTAAATGTCACATTCACTTGACTTTAAGGAAGTTACACATGTTCACGCCATCAAGCGATTTTTATTTCGACGTTTTATTTGTATTTTTATTAATGTTATACTAATTTATTTGTTCTTTTGTTATTAAAAAAAAAAAAATATGTCAATTTGTATAATTTGGCTATTTATATAATTTGGCGAAATTGGTCGACGGGAGAAGTAATAACATTAAAACGTTGCTTTGAAGTGGAAATTAAATCTCATGATTATTTGGCGAAAACCTCGTTTTCAAATACCTGTTACATATGTATTTTAAAATTATTTTCTGTTATTTTTAAAATGAAATAACAATAAATAAAAAAAATAATTAAAAAAAATAATTAATAACTATAGAAAAAAACAATTTATAACATTTTTTGTAAATAAAAAGAAAATAAATTCAAATAAACATTTATTAATAAAAAAGCAACAATAGCCGGGTTACCATGTCAGGCAAAATAACGCCATTTTTGCGCCAATTAGGTACCCCGTTGCGTATATGACATCTGTGTCTAATATTTTTTTTTTCGTTTCGTTTAAAAAAAAGAATGAAGTAAAAGCCATTTATTTTAAAGGTTTCAATTTTAAATGCAAGTTTTTTATTAAATAAATTGATAATGAAATGCAAATTGAATTCTGAATAAAAGTAACATGATGCATTTCTTAGCATACATTTAACGGAGGCCAAACTCGTCGCCAAATTAATTTAAAATAACCTTTTCTAAAATATGAAAAAAAAAAATATCTGTTATGATTAAAATTTGAGTTGCCATCATTAGAAAAAAAGTATTTAAAATTAGAAAAAAATTAATATTTCGAAAACTAATTCGAATTTTAAAATTCTAATACCAGTTTTGAGATCTGTGGATCAATAGGGATTTTTGGTGTTAATTTCATCGCAAAGTATTCCATATTTTAGGAGAAATCACCGTGAAACGTAATCAGTTGTTTAATCAGTCGTTTCATAGAATCGTTACATAAATTCGTTTCAATTCGATTCATTAGGATTTTATATATATAAGGTAGATTTTTTATACGTCTTTTTCCTTAAGCGTGCTCATATCCAGGACTCTGGAGATGTGTATTATGTTTATTTCTGGTAAGAAATTACACATTTTTTTAAAACTTTTTAAACTACTTATGAATATTTCAACATTAACTATAGATTTAGAGACAATAATTTTCTGTTTGATTATATGTCTTCGAAAAGGTTATGAGCCACTTTTATTAATTCTTTTATCAAAATGCACATATTTCGATCACTCTCCTAATATTTTCGCAACTTAGAAATATAATATTCTGCGAATGACTGGAAATTTATATATATATATATATATATATATATATATATATATATATATATATATATATATATATTTATTTATAAGTCTTTTCCTTATGCGTGTAAGGACTCTGGAGATGTATATTATGTTTATTTCTGGCACAGCAATTACACAAATTTTTAAACTTTTAAAATTATATATACTTATGAATATTGCAATTGCAACACTAACTGTAGATTTATCTATCTGTATTATAAAGGACAAACATATCTGTGCGTAACGCATACGTCATTTTGCGAATGGCAACACTTTGAAATTTGAAATAAAATTTTGGTTTTGTAATTTTCTCTACTGCAAATTTTTATACTTCTAAACATCGCACATTTTAAATATTTACACCGCCGTATAAGGAAAAAAATGCTCTTTTAAATGCAATTTGTTTGAAATCTGTATCTCAATTAAATTTTAAGATATAAATTTTTTTGTAGTTTTTATTACTTTTTTTTTAATTGGGGCAACTGAAGTACTCCATTTCTGTTGAAAGTCATGTTGAAACTAAAGGGGGGGGGGGGATGAAAATAGTAGATTGCTGTTTCATTTTGTTGCCATTTTCTCAAAAAAACCGAAAAAAATTGAAATTAAAATACGTGCTAGGTCAAGAATATCGTCTGTTATAAAACCGAGTGAGTTTTGGCTTTATTTCGCTTTTATTTATCAATTAAATGATTTTGCTGTGCCAGCTCCATTGCGAAATATTAATAAAAAATTTGCACATAAAAAAAGTTCAGAATTTCTCTCCCGCTAATTTTCTACAATTAAATTAAAGCATCATCAATAAATAAATAAAAGAATAATGTATAAAAAAGCACGTATTTAACATATACGTAATCGAACAATTTAAATTTTTAGAGCCGAATTGGGAAAAATATGTGCTTTTAAATATAATTTGTATGAAATAGAGTTGCTAGGCAACTGTTAAAGTAAAATAGAAAAAATAATCTATACATTGAAAACACAAGATAGCTTTTTTAGACATCTTCCCTGAACTTTCTACTGTACCAATTTTGCTAATAATTCTTTTTTTTTTAAATGAAAGCTGTTCATTTGTAGATGTCCTCGCATTAGCTATTTTTCTAAATATTTCCACTTTTATATTTTTAATTTAATTTGAAAAGTTTTTTTTGAAATTTCATAAAAATGGTAGCAATTGTATTATTTTCAGAATTTATTTTTATTGTATTATTTGCAGAAAAAAAGAAATATTGGGGTTTATTTATCCTTAATGATACCATTTACTCATTACAATTAAAAATAACTTTATTTTAAGTCTGAACAGAAAATGACGTCACTATTTAAAAAACATTTTCGCTCATAAAGCTGATGTTACGATATATTTTCATTCGGCTGATACCGAATTTGAGACACTTGGCGTAATGCTTCATTAAATGCCATATTTAAAAGAAACAATCCCTTTCTTTGATAAAACTATACATTTTTACACGAATACATCTAAAAGACATCAGTTTCTGGAATTTGTACTTCGCGGTACTGAAATTAGAACCTCAAGAATACATTTTCACGTGCAAAGTTTTAGCTGACAAACGGAATACTTCACGTTTGAAAATCTATCTATATTATAAAGGAAAAATATGTCTGTGTGTAAGGCTGACGTCATTTTGAGAATGGCAACGCTTGACGATTAAATGTCGGTTTTGCAATCTTTACTACTGCAATTTTTTGAATTTCTAAACATCGCGCATCTTCAATTTCTACACCCGTTATATAGGGAAAAAATCTACTTTCAAATGCAATTTGCTTGAAAAGTTTGTCTTAAATTATTTATTTATTATGTCTTTTTAAATAATTTCCAAGTATAATGTGTTTTAATCTATATCCATTGCGTACAGGATCCATTACGAAAAAAGCCATTTGCAGTTAAAATAATATAAATAATTCAGCATTTGTCCCTGACTAATTTTTATAGCGAAATTAAAACTTCCTCAATCTATTATATTAAAAAGTGACTATCCGTTTGTATTTCACAGCTGTTCATCCTAGAATATGGAATGTTGGGTGATCAAATTAAGGCCAGGTATCCACATGGGTCCGAGGATGTGAACAGTGGTCGTAGAATTTTAAAATTTGATTAGTTTTCGAGATAAAAATGTTTACGTTATTTTTAATGACATTTCTGTAATGATGGAAAATAAAATTGCTACATTTTTGTGGATAAAAGAAAGAAAAGGGAAAATGACAAAGATTATTAGGTATCATTGTTTGAAATCATTTTTAAATTGAAATTAACGTTTATTTGACTAAATAGTGAAAACATTATTGTAGTTTCCAAGAAAATTTCACGAAATACAAACTGACACATATTCAAGCTTCGGGAATCCGTTTATTTTAGAAACACAAATTCGACTCTCGACTGGAATATTGAGATGAATTCTGTTGACGTCAAAAGAAAAAAAAACATCGTACGTTATTTTCATTTAATTTAAAGTCGAAAAGTAGATTTTCAACTATTCCCTTAAGATGGCTAATAAAACATTTCAGAAGCGGGCATTAAAAATGAAATGTTTTAGCGAGAAAAAAAAATAATTCTCTAAATATTTATTTTAATTCATAAATATAAAATGCTTCTGAATAAATTCGCCCAAACAAATTAATTTTTGTATAACATGACCCAAATGACATCATTTCTACCAACTCCTAAATTCGAAGCAAAATCTTGGAAGAGCGAAAAGTTCTAGGCAAATAAAGTTATAATATATGTGCATTTTTATTGGGAAATCTTTTGACTTAAATTGTAAATATAACTTATTATTTGAAATATTGTGTTTAATAAAATTAATATTGTAATGGCTTTCTAAATTTACAATAAAGTTAAGATTTCATTTTTCGCAAAAATATCGATTGTCTCATGCAATTCAAAAGCAACACAACGGGTTGCTACGCAACTAGTATATATAAAAGCCATTCTCTGTGTGTATGTCCTTTATACAAATCTTTAATTTTTGACCGATTTGCACGAAACTCAATGTACATACGTTTTAGAACGTGGAAAAGATCACTGTCTATACCTTAAAAAATTATCAGACCAATATTTATCCCTTTTTTCTACCACTTCCATAATTTAAAATTATAGAAATATCTCTTTTTAAATCTTTTTTAATTCAAACGTTTCTTTCCTGTTGCCAAACCCTAAAAAATGACACAATAATGTGAAAAAAAAAATAAGGATAACGCGTGTATTTTGTTTCTATTTGCCAATAAAAATTCAGATTTTATTGCTATATTTTTGCGTGTTTGATACCGACGTCATTCAAACAGAAAATTTACATTTTTTTTTTTTTTTTTTTTTTTTTTTTTTGTATATAAATAAAAAACTTTAACTATAAGAGCGGGAAAATAACGTAGCACCTCAATTTGAATGTTTTTTTTTTTTAAATTAAAACATCTATTTTAATACAAACAGTCAAATTTCATGAAAACATTTTAAGAAAAAGAAAAAAAAAATGACATCATTTCATCTAATCATTGTAGATTTAATTTCAATAAAATTTCAAATTTTCCAAATAAAATTTTAGTAACTACTACCTCATTTGGACGTATTGTGAAGATATTGTATACTTCTGTTACGCGCGCCAAAGAAAACATGTATTTTAATTTTAAAAGTTAAAAAAATTACCACAATGTGTCAAAAGAACATCCTTTTTCTGAATTTAAATTTCGCGAGTTCCAAAATTAAAACTAAAAATGTGAGTTTTTTCATAAACTTCAAGTTAAGGCTGTTCTCAAATCCAAAGGAGCTATTTTCTGACATATTTTTTAATTAATTTTTGTTCGGAAACGCATGAAATTGACAGGAGTTCTTATTTAGAAACTATGTAATCGAAAGATTGTTTCCATTTGTTGGTAAAGGTATAAGATCTTTCAGTTGATTTTTTGAACTGAATTTCGGACGCAACAGTGCAATAAAGGATAAAAACCGGCCGTCACGCAACCACAATTGCTCATAACTCGATACGTAATTTATTTATCAAAAAAGGAAAAACTCATTTCAATTCCAAATCGCTTTAATAGTCAGGCCTACAAATTTTTAAGCCTTTACGTTTAATGAGTCAGAAAATGCGTCAGAAAGTTTCGCGTTGTTGAGCAGGAAACTGCAGAAGCACCTTAGCATTTGCAGGTTAGTATTTTGTAATCAAGTTGCATGCCAGGTAGTCGCTTAAAACATAATTCATTCTACATTGTTTTAAACAAAGGTGCATGCCATAATAGGTGTCAGGCACACTCACTAAAATAAGAATACCCTAGCGCACAGCCCCATTACCGAAGATAAACCCGTCAATATACTTAGAGATAAAAATATTTCTGCAATTTTCCTTCAGCTAATAAGACTAATCTTTTATAATTGGGTTCACATGATTATATAACTTTACCCTATAATTCTATGACTAAGCAACGGAAAACAATACGTTACGCACTAAAATCTTCCCTAAAAAACTAACAGGTCAAATCACATGGAAATCCGCTCTGAAGAATTAAAGTTATATGCACCCGGAACGAAATTCCCATTTGAATTTTATATACTTATCAGGTTATTTTGAGTAGTTTGATTTGTTCTCTGTTAAATTCGTGTTTTATTTTTTTACCATTTGGAAAAATGGTTATTGTTCTCGTCAGGGTAGGAAATCAAAAGCATATCTGAAGGTTTTTATTGGTTTAATCCGCATTTTATTCGTGTTCTGATTGGTCTATACAGTAATATGTATTTCCCTTTACTTTCAACAGAGATGGATACCTTCTGTTGCCACTATGACAAAAAAGTAATAAAAACTGAAAAAAAAAAAAAAAAAAAAAAAAAACCTCAGAAACAAATTGAGATACAGCTTTCAAACAAATTGCATTTAAAAGTACATTTTTTTCTCTATACGACGATATAAAAAGTAATATTGTGGGATGTTTAGAAGTTTAAGAAATAAATCTCATTTAAAATTGGCCGTCAGATTTCCGGAAATCTGACGATGGAAAAGCCTTTTCCCGAACAGCCAATGAAATGCTTGGATGATACATAAGTTTCAGGTGGATAATATGTACAAGTCGCAGGCGAGTTTTATCGCTTGGAATTTTTACGTGTAATAACACTATTAATGTTTAATTCATGGCGTACGTAATGTATGATCAACTCCGTGTGATTTTTTATGTCTTAAATTTTAGTCTTTGAAAAAAATCATTTTCCAAATGGTCGTTGTAATTTGTTAAATTGCTTTTTTTATTTTATTTTTGGCGTTTTAATTTCGTTTGCCAATTTAGTTATTGAATATTACGCGAAAGCAAACAAATTCTGAATTATTTACAATGTTTTTGAACAATTGAGTTAATTTTTTGTGGGTTGCAAGCATATTTAAAAAATATACATGCTTAAAAATTATTTTAAAACCCATAAAAAATTCGTAAATTGAGATAAACATTACAAACAAATATCACTGAAAGTACTTTTGTTTTCTATAATACGTTGGAACAATCGAATGTACAATGTTTAGACGTTAAACTGCAATAAAAGGGAAATTTGTTGTGTTAGGTTGTTGCCACCGAAAATATGATACCAGCGTTACTCATAGACATGTCTTTTCTTTATACTATTGCATTAAGTGTAAACAGGTTCATCTTTCGTAATCGGGTTGCACTCAACTTTAAAAATATCCATGCTTAAAAATTACTTTAAAATCCATTAAAATCAGAAAACTGAGGTTCAATTTTCAAACAAATTTCATTTGAGAGAATTTTTTTCTATTCGACATTGTAAAAAATGAAATTGTGTGTTGTTTAAAAGTTAGAAAAATTGCAGTAAAGGCACATTTTATGGGTTAAAATTTATGGGGCACAATTTATGGGAACTGACATAGTGTTTTTACTTTATAAGGTAGATAATACCATACAAACGAGAATTTCACTAAGTGCTGCGCGATTTGGAGGAATTTCTTTTTTTCGTATTGTCAGGAAAATCACATATTTTTCTCTTATACCCACCAAAGAAAACGTGCATTCTGTTATTAAAGCTCAGGGGTTTTACTATGGTTGCAAGACAATCACGCCATATTTTTTTATTGTCTTTATAACGATTTGTGGATGGGAATGCAAAAAATTTCAGTTATTGTGATTGCCGTATTATTTCGTTTTAATGTATTTTACCTGGAAGGCTTCTTATAATTGACACGGGCGAAGCCGGGTAGTACTGCTAGTAGACTATAATATTCTATTTGATTATACGTCTTCAAAAAGATTACGAGCCACTTTTATTAATTTTTTTTATCCAAATGCACATATTTCGATCAGTCTCCTATTTTTTTTCGCAACTTGGGTACATAATATTCTGCGAATGACTGGAAATTTTTATATATGTATTTTTTATTCGTCTATTTCCTTGGAGCTACTCTCTGACACATTTCTGAATTCGTTTTTGTTCAGAAACGCATGAAATTGGCAGATGTTCTTATTGATAAACAGTGTAATCGAATGTTGTTTCACATTTTTTGGTAAAGGCAGATTTTTTTTTCCCCCGCAACGTTCAAACGCACAAATACGTACAACACGATATGACATCGAAGACCACATATACGGCCGTTTCAAAAGGATTCTTGGAATTTTAATTCTTCATTCCAAGAATCCTTGAAACGGCCGTATGTGATTTTTGGTGCCATGGTGTTATATACGTATTTGTGTATTTTAACATTGCAATTTTTTTTTTTTTAAGTTTATATAATTATAACTCGCACAAAGTAAGTGATTTAGGGATATAAAGGCAGAAGCTCTTTCTAAAAATATTGTGAAGGCATTTTGAACCGAATATCCGGACGTGACAGCGACAGAAAGAAGAAAAATCTGTCGTCACGTGATATCAATTGCTTATAACTCGATAAAAAAAAATCATTAATCAAAAAAGGCCTGCAAGGACTGTAAGCTTATGCGTTTAAAATTGTGTTCGTAAATGTATTGGATGGTTTCGTGTTAGAGAATAGATAACATTTTTCTTTTGGTAACCCTCTTAAGTGTGTTCTGATTTTTTTTTTTTTTTAAATCTGTGATCAAAAACGCGAATGCTTCTGTCCAAAGCAGCTACTTTCTGACGCATATTTTTAGACCCCGCTATGCTATTTTTTTCGTTCAGCAATAAAATTGTCGTCTTCAAAAAATAACGTTCCGTTAAATAAGCCAGCTGTAAAGCAAAGCAGATGTATCATTATACGGGATAAACTCGACTGCAAATTTTTTAACTTCTAAGCATCGCAGATTTTCAATATTTGTATCGTCGTATAGAAAAAAAAAAGTACTTTTAAATGCAATTTGTTTGAAAACTGTATCTCAATTTATTTTTGAGATATTAAATTTTTTGTAGTTTTTAACGATTTTTTTTTTTTTTTTTTTTTTTTTTTTTTGGCAACTGAAGTACGCCATTTCTGTAGAAAGTAAAGGAAAAAATAGTTGGAAAATAGTAGATTAATATATCTTTGGTTGCCATTTTCCCATAACAACTGAAAAAAAAAATGTTATTAAAATACGTGCTATTTTGAAAAAATATACAAATTTATGATGTCTGATAAAACATGCAGCTATTATAAACTATGTTTAATTTTATGTATCCATATTAATGTTACAAACGTACGAATCTTTATATCCTTTTTATCCCTTTTTTGTCGAGTTTCTTGAATGACAACATCTGTTTTTGCTGAGTTGTTTATTATTCCGTGATAGCGACGTCATTTGCATACTTTATATAAAATAAAAGCGCCAATTTTATGCCTTTACGTTTAAAAATAACTCAGAAAATGTGGCGCAAAGTTTTGCGTTGTTGAGCAGCGGATTTGAGAACCGCCTTACGATTTTTAAAGCATATGCGAATTTTATTTTATTTACAGGGAAATCTGCCTAAGACGAAATCTGTCTAAGACGGAAAATTTTCTGTGTAAACATGGAGATTTTAGAGAAATCTGTCTAAGACGGAAACAATATGTGTAATGCAGAACCGGACATTTATTTCGGGGTCCCATGTAGCAAAGTTGCTGTTTAAGACGGAAGAAAATTCCACTGCGAAATATAAATGGAAACCTTATCTTATTATAATGACATATATTGTCCAGTCCCACTTCCAGAGGTCAGAAGTGTGCCTCACTGATTGATGACAGTGACAAACAACAATATTTGATTTTTTTCTATATAAGTTTAACATAATAGAATTTTAAGGTCTTTATTAAGGTATTTTATTTCACTAAAACTTGTAATTTTGATTTATACCAGTGTGTTTGTGTACTATCAATTTGTAGTGTAAATTAATATTGCTATAAATATATCAAAAAATGTACAAAGATTTCATATTTATTTAATTTTAAAAAAAAATTAAAAGATACGTTAGTTTTCATTTTCAGCCAAAGAAATGTTTAATACTCTGTGAACGGGATGTCTATAAAGTTTTTCTTCCTAAACCGGAAATCTGTCTAAGGCGGAATTTTATTTCAGTCCCAAGCGATTCCGCCTTTGACAGATTTCACTATATATCTCAAATGAGGATTGGCATTAGGCAGGCATAGGCCCTTTGTGCCCCTTCCGTAAACAGTTCTTGGAACCAATGCGGTAAGGAATCCCTAATAACAGTTTCAAAATAGCAAACGCTTGTGTCCTTAAAAAAAAAAAAAATCTTTCATTTGATAAAGTGAGCATCTATTTTATTGATTTTACCAGCAAAGAGACTCGAACGAATGAAAGAAATTTCCCGAACACATTCTGAAAAAATTAATCATATACTATTTAAAAATCAAATCATTAAATGCATTTCGACCGTTCCTCATTATTGTTCTTTCAACTGGCTTCTCGAGCGATAAAAGATTATTTGCTCTTCCATTTCAACATCTTTCCTGGAAGCGAAATCGTCGATTGGCACCATTTTCTTTTACAATAACATGCCAAACTAGAGCTGTCGTTATCTCTATACTATAGTCACATCTCTGCCAACATTTCACGTGTTTTTATTACGAATTCTTATCAAAAATTTCTTTTAATATTACTTTTTAGCATCGTCATTTCCCTATTTGGTCGGCCATTATGTGGAATAATGGCGGTTACGCAGATCTAATGGAACTAATTATTCATCGTGAAAACTGAAGATTTTATGCTACCATGATTTCCTATTATGAACATTTTTTTGATTTTGATTCGTAATGACCAAAAACTGAGCCATTTTTTTCCGGGGAGTTGAATATTTTTTTTTTCAGAAGAGATAAGTTGAATTTGTCTCGGCAATATATTCTTCCATTTTATTAATCTTCCGTTTATAAAAATTAGAACAATGAAATAATGCGCTGTTAAGAGAAAATTAACGATAATTAAACTAAACTAATGAACTAGCTCCATCAAGCAATCGATTTTTAGAATGGATTACATTGTTTTAAGGAAAAAAGAATCAAAATAATAGCTAAAAGAAAGTAATTTCGCTTTTGTATTTTTTGTTTTTTAAATAATAGTATGTTATTTGTCTTTATATTTTTATAATTCAAGTTGATTAAAATGTTTTCATTTAGGCAATTAATCTCTTTAAACTTTTAATTAGATTTCTGCTTAATGAAGTTATTTCTTTAATAAGTATCCTTTTGCATTTCAAAGAATATTGTGCTTGTACATTATTTCATTCCGTGCTATTGCATCTTTTATTGTTATAATTAAAGCAGATTAAAAATGTTTTTAATTTGGGAAGTTAATCAATTTAGATTTTTAATTAAATTTTTGTATATAATGAAGCTATTTTTTGTATTAATAAGTATTAGTTTTTTGTGTGCTATAATAGAAGTCTGTGCTATTCCATCTTTTTAATGTGTGCAAATGCGTCTTTACTTATTTTATAATTAAAGCTGTTAAAAATAGTTTCATTTAGCAAATTAATATCATTGCGCAAAAATCTAAACTTCATTAGATTTCTATACCAGTGAAGCTCAATATTTTAATTAATAAATATTATTATCATATATGACAAAGAAGAATTCCGCGGCAACGTTTTAATGCTATAATTAAAAAGTTGGTTGAAAATATTTTCACTTAGGCAATTAACTTTTTTACAGGGTGACTGATTATAGCGTAAGTTGATACGACCGAGACTCTGTGACCCTGAGAGTTTAGAGAGTCCCTAAATTTAGCGTGAATTTTTAGGTGCGTTCGTAATTATAAAAATAATAGCACCTATAGTCGTCGTGGTCCGTCTGTCTGTCTGCCCGTCAGTGCGCATAACAGCGCAAAAACTCCCCAACCGAATGTTTGAAATTTAATAAATATAATCGTTGCAGAATTTTGTCGAGTCATTTCACATTTTATGAAAGTCAAATCAAATTTTAAAATGATATTAATAAAAGTTTTCTTCACTCCATTAAATCTTATCATACGTAATTAATTCAATGATGTCCCATGATAGATAATGATTCTAGTTTGCCATGACGATTGCGTCTTATTTAAGATGAAGTTATGTTATTTCCGCATTACTGAATTTATATATGTATGACCGTAATAAATTTTGTATCCATGCATTTTTGCATAATGATGCAACAGCTATTACACCAAGATCTCAATATTTATAAAACTAGTTATAGTACGAACACACCTTATTTGCCATGTTTGACGCATAATTTTCGACTTTTCTTTTCTTTTTTTTTTTTTTTTTTTTTTTTTTTTTTTTCTTTCAGTTTAAGCTTTTTTCGTTTTATATAATTATACAGTTTTAAAAGGTTGAATTAATATATTTTTTTTTTAATCTGGTTAGAAACGTTAAAAAATTTGCTAATTTAATGATAATTTATTAATTTTTTTTAATATTCGATTGCAAATCATTTTTCAACAGACTACCAGAAATGTGGTTCGACTTATACACGAAAATTAAATTTTTTCAAAATTTTGCTTAAGGCTGTTCTTAACTGCTCCGCTGAACAAGCGTAAAACGTTCTGACACATTTACAAATTCATTTTTTAACAGAAAGATATACAATTGGAAATCCTGGCCATGGAAGCGATTTGGAATTGAACTGTTTTTTCCATTTTTGGATCAATCAATTACCCATTGAGTTATATTGATCGTATCTGTATGTATCTGATATCTGTCGTATCTATGTCGTATCTATGTATTTGTCGTATCTGATAACTGTATCGATCACGTGACAAACGCGTTTTTCGCCCGCTCTTGAGTGATTTTTCTATTTTCGCGTGGAAATTCGGTTCAAAAGGCCCACTTTGACATTATTTTCTGAAAGATTTATTGTGTTTGCAAAAAAATGGAAGAAACAACTCGATGACCTAGTTTCTGAACAACAACATCAGCTAGTTTCATGCATTTTCGAACAAAAATAAATTCAAACTTATGTCAGAAAGTTGCCCTTTTGGATTTGAGAACAGCCTTAAGGGTGTATTCGAAAAAATATTTTTCCACCCTCAACAACTTGAAATTTTCTGAGACATTTTCAGATTCTTTTTTAAAAGTAAAAACACGAAACTTGCTGAGGTTATTTTTGAAGAGATGTATAAGAGGCCGTGTGATTTCATTTTTCGCTCAATTATTTAGAATTTAATTTTTAAACAATTCTTTTCTCAGTGTGACCATTTTTTTTATTCCCTGATCTCCCGCCTCGGAAAAATCGATTCAAAACGCCAACTTTGACAGCATTTTTTACAATATTTTCTGCAGTTATCAAAAAATCGAGAAGCACGGCACATTGTGTAGTTTCTAAATGAGAGAATTTCCCAGTTTGATGCGATTTAGAGCAAAAATGAATAAGAAAATAAGCAGTTTGAATTGGGATACACCGTTAAGAATTTGGGGGGGGGGGGGGGAGATCGACTTATACACGAGTATATACGGTATGTATATATATAACAGCATTATAAACCAATACAAATGATTATCTACGAAAGTGAATGTATAAATTATAAATGAAGTTTTTGAAAATTAAAAAGGAAGTTTTATCTTTTAGGAGAGGGAAAAAAAAAAAAAAAAAAAAATCATCAATTCAGTCGAAGCAAGTAAATAAAAATTCAGTGAACATTGAAAAAAATAGACATATTTGTGGAACCAAGACAGATTCTTCAGGCCCCAATTACCATAAGTTCACAAATAACATGTACGGGTTCATCCTTGCATATGCCGTATTAAGCTTTAAAATACAAAATTTGGGCTACCGTACACAACATATCTAGTAAAAAGAAGCAAAAATAGTAGTAGATTAAAGATAGCATTCCAATCGAAGAGCCAAATGAAGTACCAATGAATCCATCCATGACACAACAAGTTTAAATAATGCTTAGAGATGATTTGCATTTGTTGCCAGAAATATTATAATACTATTAATTCAACTATAGAGTTAGGAAAAACAGTGCAATAATGTTGAAATAGATTAAATACAATATTTTCGCTATTAGAACAGAGATAGTGCTGCCCTCTATCATATTATAATGCATTTAAAGATCGCTTCGAAAGAGAGTAAAATAAATAATTAATTAATTAATAATAATAATAATAACTATATGTAGATTGACCTTTAAAAACTGTTATTATATTAATTTAATACAATATATTGGTTATATAAATATAATTTTTTTTATTTGCGATATTCCTTAAATTATTCTATTTTTCGGCATATTAAATATTCCCCTACTTTAATAATATTTATCATTTATTCCTATTTAAATTCCCCTTAATGTAAAATGCGTATATCAATAATATCTTATTCCAAAACCTTAATGTAAAACTTTAGATTCCTTCATAAACTTTATAAGCTACCCTATTTATCATATTCTGAGTGAAGTTAATCTTTATGCTTGAATGTTTTCAAAAGCCATTTTCTTTTCTTTCCCAAATTTCATTCGACGAAACATCTATTCCCGCGCTTGACTTTACACCTTAAAAAACTTACTATCTTAAACTGGAACTCTTCTCTTTTTAAGCCGCGCCCTTTTTCTCGATAGACAACCATCTGAAAGCGGCCGCCTTTCTCTAATTCGTTCTTTTCGCGTGCTACGCAATCACTGTCTCCTTGCCCTGGCTTGACAAAACTGAGCTGCACGGTCTTGGAGCAGAGTTTTTTCGCCTGTCTTCAAGTGTTAAATAATAGCTATACTGGCTGTTTAACCGGTTCTACGGACGGGTGTTCATGAATTTAATTCTATAACCAAAATTAAAAATAAAAATCTGTACAACCAAATTAAAGTTTATGAATATAAAAATGTGTTATGTTCATTAAAAATCGGTAATTACACAACCAATATGAAATATGTATGTACACAAAAATCAAGTATGTATTGAAAAATAAATAAAAGTAAGTGTTTGCACAACCAAATTAAGGTTGGGAATATAAAAATCAGTTATAAAGTCAATATTTGCACAACCAAACAAACATTTGTAAGAAAAAATTAAATTTACATCGTGACTGCAAAAAAAATGAAAAAAAAGTATTTTAAAATGAAAAATCTTTGCACTGTTTTCCACGTCACCAATGAGATAAATTGCAGTAATCTCGTTTTTTTAGTGAGTATTTACTCTACCAAATTAAAGTTTAGGAAATCAGTTATAAAGTCAATATTTACACAACCAAACAAAAATTTGAAAGAAAGAATGAAATGTACATCGTCATTAAAAAAAACCTGAAAAAAATTTCTTTTAAAATAAAAAATCTTTGCATTGTTTTCCACGTCATCCATGAGGTAATGTGCAGTAGGCTCGTTTTTGTTTGTTTGTTTGTTACAATACAGCAAAATAGTTGCGACTTAAGGTAAAACTTCACGGAAGACAATGTTTTGTGTAAATACCTTATCAGACTGTGAAAAAAGTTTTCCTTGTTTTGGTCCGCTCTTAACCCAAACACGTACACATCCTCTAGAAGTCGCTCTTGAAAAGGCTACATACAACATCCCATGTGAAAAAACTGAATGGAGCAAATAGATTCCAACTTTTTTCAAACTTTGACCCTGAGATTTATTGATAGTAATAGCAAAAGCAATCCTAAGGGGAAACTGACGGCGAAGTAACTGGAAAGGTAAACTGGTATCCGACGGTGTAAGCAGGATCATCGGTATGAAAACACGGGTGCCTCTCCTATGTCCTGTCAAAACTTCTGCATCTATAACATTTTACGACAACGTTCTGAGTTCTGACTATTAAACGTGTTCCATTACAGAGACCACCGGGCGGATTCATGTTCCTAAGCAACATAACTATAACGCCAACTTTAAGATTTAACTGATGTGGTGGCATTCCAGAGTGTGTTAAACTATTGATGAAATCCATCTGCAAATTGTTTTATTCTTCTTCATCATCACAAAGTATTCTATCAGCACTAAAATAAGTTTTGACTTCGCCAGATACTTTTCGTAAAACCTCCTTATTCAATCTCAAAAAATCCTCATTCTTGGGACACAAAATGGCTCTTTCCGAAAGATGGTCAAGACCAATTTCAGACGAATCAAAAATATCATCTACTATAGAATAATGCACTAAACATTCTGGAGGTATTTCAATAATATCTTCTCCGAGTTCACAATCATTAGTCAATCGACCATCCCCCAGGCGAATGAGCCATTCCACAAAATCAAGTTCCTCCGGCTCCGTTCGCATATTTGTAACCAGATTGAACTGTCGAAATGTTGGCCAGAGAGAAAAATTCTTGATACAACTTTCAAAAATGAGTATTTTGTTTGCATGTATAACCACAGGTAAAATTTGCCTCCAGTCACCTCCAAGAATAAACACTTTACCTAAAAATGGGACATCATAGCCAACCAAATCTCGCAGAAATCTATCAACAGCACTCAAAGCATGAATAGGTGCCATGGTACATTCATCCCATATAATGAGCTTAGCCACTTTCAGTAATCTTCTTTCAGATGTATTTTGCCGAATTTTTGAAGCTGAATTATCCAATATGGGGACTGGTAATTTAAACTGAGAATGTGCAGTTGTTCCATCTTGCAAGAGTATAGATGCGATGCCTGTCCATGCAACGGGAATAGCGTATGTCCCATTCTTCTGACGTAATGCAGCAAATTATTGAATAGGAACGTTTTTCCTGATCCCGAAAAAGCATTGACAAAGAAAACCTTAGCGACAGTAGCATAATCATTTTGAATACTTTCAATGACAACATCAAAAATTATACGTTGTTCCGGATTTAGCATGTTTAACAATCGTTTTCCCTCTGCTCTTTCTTCTTGTAAATCACAGTCATCGCATTCCACAGAGTTCTCCAGGTTTGAGGGTTCAGGTAATTCAAGGCTCTGAAGTGTCATGTTGTGTATGCGTAGGCGTAGATGATTGGCTATTTCTTGAAGGTCTCTATCTCTACTCTCTTGTAGCGGCAGATGGCGAACAAAATCTTCTGACAGTTCTGAGTTAAATTGTTCCCATATGTGAATTTGGATTGCCAAAGACACATATGAACGGAAACAGTTGTCTCAGTTTGGGTGGCATTTCAAAACCACATGCTTCAGTTAAACAATGTTGCCATCCATCATCATCTTCTAATAAATTTCTAGCACGGCATGCACCCTTGAATGTTTCATGGACAATATTATCATACGTCCTTAACCCCTCGGAAGATTTGGCACCGGGAACATGACAAAGCAGCATACGAAGATGGAATCGCTCAATATCCTTTGGGCTTACAGAATACATCCTGATACTATGAAGTCACCTAATGTCAGCCTTTGCTACACATTGCCTTTCCATACAAAGTGCTTTGGAATTTCTGTATAGAGATAGATGTTTACTGAAGGATCAGACCTGCTAAGTAGAAACCAAGCAGTGAGCATGGTGTCTTTATTTCTTGCTCTTTCAAAAGTTTCACGTTTGTCCGCGTCCCTAAAATACACAGATTGCATGTCTTGCAGATGCACCGGCAATCTAATAATAACACGGGACTTGTCCTGCATGGACTTTTCAAGAAGTAGCCACATTGCCTCTGGTGTCTAAACATATCGTTCATTTAAGCGTGGCGTACGTAATAAGTATATCTCGAAAAATATTTTTCTACTACTGTGCATTTATTTAATGAAATTATTATATTGCTATGGCAGCAGACGTTTTAAAATGATATCTTTGGAATAAGGGAATAAATAGAATAAAAAGTTTTGTTGATGTTCGTGATAAAAAGTTTCCTTTATTTTTAAAATAAGGTAATAATTAAGCGCAATTAAATAATCTCTAACTATTTGCATGCGAGGTAAAATAATTATCGTAATACCCGCTACATCTTCTTACTATTGCAGCGTGGCCTACGTAATATATATATCTCACATTGCAGTAAAAATTTAGAACTGGTTTGAACTCGCGCGATTACGGATTGAACATAAAAAAGACAAAAATTCGCCAAAAATATAAAATAAAATAGCAAAAAATCTATTTAAAATTTTCGAATATTTTGCCCCAATCGTTCATGGGCCTCCTACCAGCAACCGTGCGCAAAATTTCGTAGCCCTGCGCCGTTTGGTTTCCGAGTTTTTGTGGTTACAAAGATACGCGCACAGATTTTAATAGTATAAATGGTACTCCTGACTTCGTATAATCCGAGAATTACTTTAGGCTGTTCTCAACTGCTCTGTTCAACAAGCGCAAAACGTTTTGACACATTTACAAATTCATTTTTTAACGGAAAGATATAAAATTGGAAAGGATGACCATGGAAGCGATTTGGAATCGAACTGTGTTTTCCATTCTTTGATAAATCCATTACCTATTGAGTTATAAGCGATTTTGATCATGTTACAAACACTTTTTCGCCCTTTCTTGAGGGAGTTTTCTACTTTCGCACGGAAATTCGTTTCAAAACGCCCATTTTGACACTATTTTCTGAAAGATCTATTGCGTTTGCAGAAAAAAAAAACAAAAAAAAAACGGAAAAACAGCTTGATTACATAGTTTCTGAACAACAGCACTTACTAATTTCATGCATCTCTGAAAAATACTAAATTATAACTTATGTCATAAAGTTGCCCCTTTGATTTGAGAACAGCCTTAATCAGCATCTTTTAAATGTCAGCGTGCTGCATTGCGCGCCGTAAGGCGTTTTGGCCAACTCTAGTACCTGGGAATTGTTGATATGTTCTGTTTATCAATAAATAACTGTTCACCCTTAGTGATGTCGTCTTATTCTTTGGAGAAATTAGCAACGGTGATCATTGCCTGCCACTCTAATACCGTATTTTATGGAAGAAACGCCGCACTCCTCAAATTGGCCTGAATAAGCTTAAAAATATCGTAATCGCCGCACCCGTCGGAACGCTACTTTTGTTGACAGCGTCCCATTGACCTAACTTTAATCAAAGTTTTCTGAGCAGTGTAGGATGCCTCGTTTTTAATATCTTAAGATGTCTGAAGTTTTGTTTAAAATATTTAAATCCGATTTTAAATATTTTTATGAATTTTTAAATTAAGGATACTCAGTTGGTATTTAAAAAAAATCGTAAACGCCGCACATGTCGTAAACGCCGCACTTGAAAAAAAAATTAACTTTTAAACTCGTAAACGTACTATGCAGTCTGAAGAACCGTATTTACTCAATAAAATACGGTACTTTCGACTGCATAACTTCTCAGTAGTGATCATTGCCGACCACTCCACCACGGTTTTCGACAGCATATAAACTTCGACTGTATTATTTTCTACCTATGACGGCATCTCAACTGCTGATCATTCAGTTATACGTCAATCTATCTAGAACCTGCCAAATCACCACACACACACATATATATACTGTATAGTTTTATGTTCTATAATAAAAAGTGGGTAAACTTCGCCGATAAAATAACTGGAATGGATTGCAGTTGATTGATATATCAATTTCCCTTTTCTCTCCCCACCTTTTACTGCCTAACCTTATCACTAATATCTTTAATAGACTGCAGGTCTACACGACGCACACTATATGGTTTCATTGTTCTGAATGAAATTCGAACGTGATGCAGTAAGCTTTTGTATGAGGCTCGACCTTTACGCCTTTCTTCTTCATCCAAAATGGCATTTGATCAAGCGATAAATTACTATAAAAAGAAAAAAAAAGACAAATGTTTCTGAATCTAGGAAAACATGATATAACCACGATCGAAAATATAGAATAACATTTTCTGTGTTACTCACGATTTCGAAAAGCGATTTTTATCTTTAGAAACCTCTGAAACCAATGTATTTAAAGAAGTATAAAATAAAAAGAAAAGTGCCCAGTTAAACTGATGGCATTGAGCTCACAGGCTATTCACTCTAATTGCATATTATACTCTTATTTCAAAGAATAAGGCCCCTCAAAAAATAAATGAAGGGGATTAGCTCCCCCCCCCTTTATACTTAATCAATGAAACTCCAAATCTAATCAGGAAAGCTCCTTAACATAGTAAACTGGTATATCAAATTTGAAGCAAATCGGATAATTCAGCATGAAAAAACCATTTCGCTAAATTAAGGGGTTTATTTCTCCCTTTATGCTTAACCAATGAACCTTCAAATCTAATCAGGAAAGTTCCTTATCAGAATGAACCTAGAAAAAAAGTTAAAGTAAATTGCATAATTCTGCATGAAAACCCATTTATCTAAATTAAGTGGAGTGGACTTGCCCACTTTCCCCCTTTTATACTTAACACATGAACCTCCAAATCTAATGAAGGAAGCGCCATACGGAATAAACCGTTATATCAAATTTGAAGCAAATCCAATAATTCTGCATGAAAAACGCATTTATCTAAATTAAGGGAGGGGGAATAGCCCCCGCCCCCTTTATACTTAACCAATAAACCTCCAAATCTAATCAAGGCAGCTCCTTAACATAATAAACCGGTATACCAAATTTGGAGCACATCGAATAATTCTGCATGAAAAACCCATTTATCTAAATTAAAGGGGGATAGTCCCCTTTCCCCACTTTATACTTAACTAATGAACCTCCAAATCTAATCAGGGAAGCTTCTGAATATAGTAAACCGGTATACCAAATTTGGAGCAAATCGAATAATTCTGCATGAAAAACCCATTTATCTAAATTAAGGGAGGATAGCCCCCTTTCCCCACTTTATACTTAACTAATGAACCTCCAAATCTAATCAGGGAAGCTCCTGAATATAGTAAACCGTTATACCATATTTGGAGCAAATCGAATAATTCTGCATGAAAACCCCGTTTATATAAATTAAGGGGGCTGGAATAGCCCCCCTTTTCCCCCCTTTATCGTTAACCAAAGATCCCTAAACCGGGAAGCGCCTTATCAGAATGAACCTAGAAAAAAAAAAATTGAAGCAAATCGGATGTTTCTATCAAGAGTAATCGCGTTACGTACATACGTTCATACGTACATACAGAACCGGCGGGCACATTAGCTCTCAGGCTTTGATAGCTTGTGAGCTAAAAAAGAAATATGAGAAAAATACGAGTTCATCTTGTTTTATTGTAAATTTTGAGACTAAAAATACCTTTCTTACTGTAAATTGGCATAATATTATTTACTAGAATAAATTGAAAAAAAAAAAAAAAATTTTTTCAGAATGATTTGTGTGCAGTGTCACAGAAAAGGTAGACTTAATAAATAATACAAAATACTTAATGCATCATTTTTAATAAATGAAAGTTAAAATTCTACTGGTAAATTCACCTCGAGTTAAGTAATTAAAATTCATATAAAAAAGCACCAATAAATGTACTATTACTTGCAGGTAGTTATACATATACTATAAAATTATTAAAAATACATTAGAAATATCTTAAAAATATATTAAAAACCAATAAAAATCTAAAAGGTTTTCGGCCATCACACATGGCCGTCAGCAGTGGCGATCTAAATGATGTTATTACTTTTCTTTGCGCTTATTCGATAATATCATTTAGAAGAGATCATTGTAATTTAAAGTTTTTACTCCAAATAAGATGCCAGGTAAAGATATTAAAATTTCCAAGAAAACAAGCTTTCATCTATTATGCAGCATTTTTTTCCAAACTTTATGGATATCGTTTGATAGTGCATCGTTGCACGCTACGATCATCACAGATATAGTACGATATCCATGGAGTTTGGAAAGAATTGCTGCATAATAGATGAAAGCTTGCTTTGTTAGAAATTTGAATACTTTTATCTGACATCTTTTCTGCCTTATAATCTTCAAATTAAAATGATCTCTTCTAGACGATTCTCGAATAAGCACAAAGAAAAATAATAACAACATCTAAATCACCACTGATGACGGCCGTGTGATAGCCGAAAACGTTTTGGATTTTTAATGGTGGTTTTTTAATATATTTTAAACATATTTCTAATATATTTTAAATAATTTTATATTATATGTTTGCACCTGCAAGTAATTGTAGTGAATTTATTTGTGCTTTTTTATATGAATTTTAAGTATATATTTAGTTGAAAAAAATTAATCTTTCACTTCAATGATTTATTGTTTTAAAAAATTTAAAAAACATGTACTTTAAATTTACACAGTGCAACTGCTGTATTTCTGAAAAGCAATTGCTGCAAATTTAATAAACGATAGTTAACGGGGTTATATTACTTTGGCATTTCTATTTTCTTGTCCAAAATCTACGATTGGATTATAAACAAACATATTCCACAAATTGTTTGCTTAATGCGGTCAACATCTCCTTTTATACATTCGAAATCCCCAGATCTGGCATTTGAGGGCAAAGGTAAAGTCTGATTAGTATTGAAAAAAATTTAAAAAATGTAACAAAAGACTTAAACAATGTTTCAAAAGATGAATTCTATAAAGGAATCCAGATACATTACGAAAATTGCCAAGCAATACATGGTATATATGTTGTATTACCATAGAAAAAATATGTAATAATATGAGTTAAGAATTTTCTTTTCTTTATAATTTACTTTTATCTAAATTTAATCTCAATTTTTTTTCAGGTATATTCTAAAGATGAGTTAATTGGAATTGTAACTGATATTTTTTCAGTAAAATAACTTCAATAAACCTATATTGATCACTCTGAACATTTTAAAAGACCTATCTACTTTTCTTAAATCTCTTCCCATTGACAAACGTTCATTGAAAGCGAAAGCGAATAGTTATTCGTTTCCAAATGTTAAATTGAGAAAATAATTTACTCTTTTGCAATTTATTTTCGCATCTTACGATTATCTATATCCTTACAATGTAGCTTCAGTATCTTTGGATTTGTATCCAGAAATTCTGGCTTGGAAATCCGAATTGTTATTTCTTCTGCCTCAGACCTTTTCACTTTACGCCTTCTCTTACTGTTTCAACGATTTCCATTCCACCATCGTTTTTTGGATATTGTGACAAAATTTTTCAGTTTTTCTACCGGTAAATAAGAAAGTTTCACTGCAAAAGATCAGTTTTGAGGAATTTTAGCCTTTGCCAGGAGATTTCAGTGCTTCTTATCGTACGCGGTTGCAAAGCTGTGACACATACACAGACATACATTGCCTATGCTTCAGGCTGTTCTCAAATCCATAGGGTCAACTTTCTGACATAAGTTTTAATTCATTTTTTTTCAGAAACGCCTGAAACTAGAAGGTATTGTTATTCAGAAATTATGTCATCGAGCTGTTTTTTCCGTTTTCTTGTAAACGCAATAGATCTTTCAGAAAATACCGTCAAAGTTGGCATTTTGAAGCGAACTTCCGAACGAAAGAAGAAAATCCAGTCAGTAAGGGGAGAAAAAAATGTCGTGTCACGTGATCAAAATCGATTATGACTCAATAGGTAAGTGATTGATCAAAAAATAGAAAACACAGTTCGATTACAAATCGCTTCCATAGTCAGGCTTTCCAATTTTATATCTTTTCGTTAAAATATGAATTTGTAAATGTGTCAAAACGTTTTGAGCTTGTTGAGCAGAGCAGTTGAGAACAGCCTTAAGAAGTTTTATTCGCAGTATTTAAAGTATTCTTACAGGTCGTGATTTTCCTTCATTGTACTAGTTAAATTCACTAAGATCATTACTCAAAAGTTATTGGTCAGAAAGTGCTTTTATCTGCTGATATTGAGGTCATGAATTTGAGAAATGATTCTAGAGAGGAAAAGGGGAATAAACTTCAATGCCTATTTATCCACATTTGGATAATACATTTTATAGTGTTACAGTAATGCTTTCAAGTGGTTTTCAGTTCACACATCAACGAACACGGTATATGTACTCCACTCAACTGTGACACCCCGTTATACTCAGTACCGGCAAGTTATTAAAAGGCTGCATTTACACACGAAAAACACCGTCTAACTCACATAATTGAACTAAGCGATTATGTACAGATCCGACCATCATCGCTTCCACACATCATATTTCACACCCCCTCTTTTCAGGGGATATCAAACCCCTCATCATTGTCTCCCCCCCCCTCTGGATTTAAGTGAATAATCAGCTAATCCCCCTTAAATCTAGTGGAGACCCCAAACTAGATACGTTTGCGTCCGCATCAAGATATGAATCTGTACTCAGCATGGGACTTCGTAATGTCGAGCATACTGTTTGCGTGGTGCGTTCGCGTGTATTTTTTTCGTTCTCTTTCATCCATCCAACTACCTCCTTTTTTTTTTTTCACTCCGACTCTCTTTGATGAAAAGGGGCGCTATTGCAAGGAGAAGGGCGCCTCCCCAAATAGGCTTTTGTGATGCGAGAGGGGGGGGGGGTGAAGCGACTACGATAAGCCCCAAATCCCAAGCGTACACAGGAATTGGAGAAGTGATGCCAGACCGATAAATAGTAAGGGAAAAGCGATGATTCTAATTTCCTGTCCAAGCGATTGCCTTCATTAGGATGTTGGTTTTGCTCACTGCTTACACCCACCCATACCCAATCTCCTACTCTTTTCTCTGATTTTTTTTCCACACCCTCCCTTAATACGCCATTTCAAACCATTACCAGCATGAGGCGTTAATGACAAAAATGATTGTCTGTATATATATATATATATATATATATATATATATATATATATGTATGTATGTAAGGATCATTTAAACATTTTGTGCCCTTTATAATAAACGGAGTTGTATTTGAAACTCAATAGAGTTAAGGTGGTAGGGAAACCATTTAGAAAGTCTCTTTCCTCCCCCAGGCTTTACACACAGGCGTTAATTAAGACCAGTTAATTGCCCCCCTTTCCTGGAAGCGTTTTTCGATAGCAGTGAATAACAGCGCAAATGATCACAGAGGTAAACGATTGGGATTTTGAATTGCTTGCTGATGGTTTTCAAGGCTTTATTTATTATCTGCTAAAAAGCGTGGCATTGAAATGTCATTTATAGGAGGAGATTTTCTTTAATTTTGCGAGTTCTAATTATGGAAATAATTTTGCTTTCCCTGCTTTGGTAATTATTTCACTCTAAAGAAGAAGAAGAAAAAAAACACGTAGATAATTTGGATTCTCTCTTGTTTAAGTAATGCTTTGCTAAGCACTTTACGAAATGCAGTGCAATAAAATTATGAATTCATTTATCCAGTTCCTAACGATATTATATTTTTCTTTTCGTAACCTGTTCTAATTAAGTAAATTGGACATTAAAACATAATTATCTGACTAAGACCTTTTTCTTATTTTTATTTTTTTAGCATATGAGTTCGTTTAAAAATTCAAAAGCTATCGGAATTAGGCCGTTAGTTTTCTGTTTTTCCTTCTTTCTTCCATTCTTTAGGTATATTAAGTTGTAGTTTTATATACATTTATCTTTTCCACTAACTTTCTAATTAAAAATATTTATCAATATTTCACTCTCAGAAATACTTTCTTCAATTCACAGAAATATTCCTGGTAGCACTGCTACAGGAATATATCCAAGAATCGAAGAATGTCTGTTTCGTTTTTCTCTGTGACAAGAAAGAAAATATCCGCCAATTGAAGAAATTTCCGTTCTAGGGCAGAAAAGATCCGTAAAAAGGAGCTCTTTAAAAATTACCACTTTCTATCTTCCGAGGATGATCTTGGCATAGAACCTGGGAATGGAACCTGTGGGCATGGAACCTGCGTTTGGAATCGAGCATCTTAACCACTAAGACAGCGAACGATTCGTAGAAGGCGAGTTTAAAATGAAGATATAGGTTTTCTTTAAATGAGGGCAGGTCTGCTACAGGCACTGAGCTCAATAATAGAACGGAGGGCTAACTCCTTATTCTGATACATTGAATCCAGCGGTCCGCCCATGAATGCAATGCCAAAGATTTTCCTATGAAAAATTTTGGCAAAACATAGATTTGTTCCCATAGAGTAGTATGGGGTAGATATTTCAAATTGGATTTTCTTTTAAAAATTTGACGAAGTTGTTACAATTTTCAGTGATATATAATTTTTATTGAAAAAACTATAGATTTTATTTAAATTAATTGCAATTTTTTAGTTTGATATTAGTTAAAAATGATATTTCAGGTAAGCTCAACGAAAAAAATTGAAAAACAAATTAAGTATTGCTCATAAAAGTATAAAAAAGATGTAGAAAACACCAAAATTTATAAAAAGTATGCGAAAAAGTTTGAAAAAATGCTTCTAATATTAAGAAAAGTGCAAGACTCATTACTTGCGCGCATTGAAAGTGTGATGCGGTCGCGGCAGAAAGTGGATCGGTGAGTTGGCTCTCCGTATTATTGTAGAGCTCAGTGGCCACAGGCGACTATTTTTTAATTCCATTTTGCACCACTAAAAAAGAAGAAAAAAAACATATTCTTTGACAAAATTTGCAAGAGAAATATACTACAAAATTTATTTATTTTTTAAAATATAGTGCTGAGACCAGATAATAAAAAACGTTGCTTGCGGCAGCCCTGTGAGGGAATTGGCTAAGGCTTGATACATTTCTTGTTCAGAAAGCTCGCAAATTTAAACTTAATTGCAGGGAGATTTTGTCATTCTGAAATAATGGTTGGTGTTTTACCACTTATAGAGTAATAGAGGATAGAAATTATTACATATTAGACATATTTTCAGTGACAAAATTGTATTGTTAGATTTAAAATATGAATATTATATTTTTAATTAAATTCGAGATGAAGTGTTTTCTTTTTCGAATAAAATCGATCTTTTTTAGTTGCTTGAACTACTATATATTTTTGAAATCTATTCATTTAGAATATGGTTTAAGGTACGAATGGGTTTTTATACTCTAAAAAATAAATGGCGAATAAGTTTAAATGGATGAAAAATTTTTTACTTTAATTAGTTCGAAAGCATTATTTTTGTTTTTTTTTTGTTTTTAAATAAATTAAAAATTTTAATTTATTCAATTTTCAGTTTTTCATTTAAAAAATAAATTCAAATTTTGGGATTAATGCAGCGAATACGCATGCGTGCATTGAATAAACGGAATTTCCCCCTCTTTTTCAGACTTTCGTGGAGAATTAACGGAAAAGACATGTTTTCTAGGAATACGGAAATTGTTTGCTTAAAAATGACGAATAATTTAGTGTATAAAGACGAATTTTTCTGACAGTATTGTCAGAAACTATGTTAGTTATAATAATTATTTTCGATCAGAATTATCTGTTATCTACCTGGATGGCGAAGTTCTGTTCTCTACTAGTTTAAATATTATAAATTTCTTAATATGAATATGAGATGTTAACATGAGGTTACACATGACTCTGTATTAAATTCTATTTTTAATAAAATCGTTAGGATTTTCATACAAAATAATCATAACATCATCTAAAAATTACACAAGACGACGGAAAATCAAACTGGCAGAAATATCAAAGTTCTTTGGTAAAAACTGGAAAATTGTCTAGACTAAATATGTATGTGAAACTGAAAACGAAATTGTTTTATAAAAGTGAAAAAGTTCCTAGATTTGAGCATGAGAGAGAATGAATGCGGTAAAAAAATCTTTTGAAAATCACCTAAAGCATTATATAATAACTATGAATTGAACCTTGAAGTTATTACTTTCTTCTATCTTCAATAGAAGAAAGTATTGTAATCGAAATTTTTTTCGTCTTCCGGTTTTCGACGGATTTACATGTTTTAGGGGTCAGAGATCCCAAAAAACATGTTTATAGATAATGTCTGTCTGTCCGTGCGTCCGTGTGTCCGTCTGTCCGTGTGTCCGTCTGTCTGTCGCCATTGTACCATCAAAAAGTGTATGAAGTTATGCATAGAATTGAACCAAATTTTTATTTTAAGTTTTTGGCTATGGCAAGCAGATCCTTCCTGAATTTGGAAAAAATTCGCCGGTAGGGGGCGGTATAATAGCGATTTTTGTGCGATTTTGAATATTGTACCATCCAAAAGTATATGAAGTTATGCATAGAATTGAACCAAGTTTTTATTTTATGTTTTTGAATATGGCAGGTTAGTCCTCCCTGAATTTGGAAAAAATTCGCCGGTAGGGGGAGCTGTAATAGCGATTTTTGTGCGATTTTGAATATTGTACCATCCAAAAGTATATGAAGTTATGCATAGAATTGAACTAAATTTTTATTTTAAGTTTTTGGATATGGCAGGTTAGTCCTTCCCGAATTTGGAAAAATTTCGCCGGTAGAGGGCGCTGTAACAGCGATTTTTGTGCGATTTTGAATATTTTACCATCCAAAAGTGTATGAAGTTATGCATAGAATTGAACCAAATTTTTATTTTAAGTTTTTGGCTTTGGCAAGGAGATCCTCCCTGAATTTGTAAAAAATTCGCCGATAGGGGGCGCTGTAACAGCGATTTTTGTGCGATTTTGAATATTGTACCATCCAAAAGTGTATGAAGTTATGCATAGAATTGAACCAAATTTTTATTTTAAGTCTATGGCTATGACAAGCAGGTCCTCCCTGAATTTGGAAAAAATTCGCCGCTAGGGTGCGCTGTAATAGCGATTTTGCATATTGTACCATCGAAAAGTGTATGAAGTTATGCATAGAATTGAACCAAATTTTTATTTTAAGTTCTTGGCTATGGCAAGCAGGTCCTTCCATGGGTGCAAGTTTGAAATTTGGCCAAGACTGAACCCCCCCACCACCACCACCCACACCCTGAAAGAGCACAAATGTACACGCCGACGCACCGCTTAGACAAAACCCTAAGACGTTAAATATTATATGCAGTAACATTCAATTATGTTGAAACCGAATTAAAAAAAGTGCATATGCATGTAAAACAACCATGTTCATGTAAACAGTATTTGAAAAGTTTAATTCATACTACAGCCCTATCCTATTCACATCCACGGTCCACTGACGAAATTAGCGTTTTTTCCACAATCTGTAGCCGAAATTTCCGTTTTTTCGACGAAATTCACGGATTTTCCACGATCTTTCGACAAAATTCGCGTATTTTCCACGATTTTTCGACGAAATTTCCGTATTTTCCACGATCTTTTGACGAAATTCGCGTATTTTCTACCACGATCTTTTGACGAAATTCGCGTATTTTCCACCACGATCTTTTGACAAAATTCGCATTTTCCTGCCATCTTTTGACGAAATTCGCGTTTTTTTCTTCATCTTTTGACGAATTTCGCGTTTTTCCGCGATTTTTTTGACGGAAATCGCATTTTATCCCACAATCTTTTTGCGAAAATCGCGTCTTTTTCGCGATCCTTACACAAAAATAGCGTTTTTTCCGCGATCCTTACACAAAAATAGAGTTTTTTTCCCGCGACTCTGTATCAGAAATTGCGTTTTTCCCGCAATCCTTTGACGAAAATCTTGTTTTTTTGCGATCCTTTAACGAAATTCGCGTCCTTTGATGAAAATCGCATCTTTTCCGCAATCCTTTGACAGAGACCGCGTCTTTTTCGCGAAGATGAGGGAAATCGCGTTTCTTCCGTGATCTTTTGACGAAAATCCGTTTTTTTTTCCCGCAAACTTTTGGTGAAAATCGCGTCTTTTTCGCGATCCTTTGACGGAAATTGCGTCTTTTTCGCGATCCATTGACGAAAATCGCGTCTTTTTCGTGATCCTTTGACGGAAATCGCGTCTTTTTCGCAATCTGTTGGCGGAAATCGCGTCTTTTTCGCAATCTTTTGACGGAAATCGCATCTTTTTCGCGATCCTTAGACAGAAATAGCGTTTTTACCGTGATCCTTTGAAGGAAGTGGAGTTATTTTAAGCCCTTTACTTAAACACCTTGCGCAAATCATGTAAACCTAAAAACGAATTTTTTTTATTCCGGCCTCGGGAATCTTCAAAAGACGGAATTCCGTCTATGTACGGAAAACTTGCACCCATGGGTCCTTCCTTAATTTGAAAAAATTCGCCGGTTAGGGGGCGCTGTAATAACGATTTTTGTGCCATTTTGAATATTGTACCATCGAAAAGTATATGAAGTTATGCATAGAATTGAGCGAAATTTTTTGTGTTTCTTTTTGGTCATGGCATGAAGGTCCTCCCTGAATTTGGAAAAATTCCGCTGGAAGGGAGTGCTATAATTACGATGTCTGTACCATTTTCTTTATTGTACAATCGAAAAGTGTATAAAATTATGCATACAATTGAACCAAAATTTTTGTGCATGTTTTTGGCTTTGGCCAACAGGTCCTCCTTGAATTTGGAAATATCACGCGGTAAAGAGTCTCTGTGATAGCGATTTTTGTATACTTTTCTTGAGTAGTTCTATTGTCCATCGGCGGCTCGTGCAAAGCCGGAACTCACCTCCTGCTAAGCCGGCTTTTCGCAAAAATCTGATAACAACAGAATAAGGAAAAACTATTAATTTTAACAAATATCATGATATATATTAACTCGTTTTTAGTTCTTTTAATTGACTGAAGCAGAAATTTAAGATGAAAATCAAAGTTGGTATAGTAATGAACTAATAATACTGAAGTATTAACATGTGTAACTAGTTTTTGAAATATTAAGATGTATAAGATAGAAGAAAGTTTTGGGATTGGCACATCCAACTAGTTTTAAGTAATGGTATTTATTGTATGTGAGATTTTTTTTTTGCAAGGTCCCAGTTGGCAGTAATCCTATCCCTCAAGGCACCATTACGATAAAAGGATTAAACATATTTAATTTTTGTCCTTGTACTGTGTCCCCCGTTTAAACGAATATTGGCGGTTCCAGAAATAATATTCGATTAAGCGGTGTATTTGATTAAACGGGAAATCATAACTGTAATATTTAATGCGTAATAATTAGGCAAAATAACCATCATCTAAGGTCATTTAATTAACAGCATAATAAATCGTTAATAGAATAACATGAACTAAAATAAATACAAGTGCTAATATAAAGTAAATATATTAATTTAATGTCAGTACATACGTTTATATGGTTTACATCGCACTTAATGCAACTCGTTTGAATTGGGTCAAAACTTTGCTACTTCTAATTTACGTTACTTATACTGCCTTAAAAAATCTTTTAAAGTGGTTTGTTTAAGTCGAATTTTAAAGGAGTAAATATCGAGTTATTTTTCGAATGAGTGCAAACTATCACAACTACCATCTCGAGTCTCGAAGTGACGGAGAAGTGATGGTGGGGAAATCATTTGACCTGTCCATTATACACATGCCAGCCGAAATCATTGCTGTAAGAACTGAAAATTTGTTTTCAGCGTAAAGGAACCGAACATGACAAAAGGTGGAAGGAAATTCCAGCTGAAACGTGCTTTCCGCGCCTATTTTCAAACATCGGTCTCACAGTTGTTATTTGATTGAGCGGGGACGTTCATAAAACGTATTTGTTTTAAGCGGGGAAAAATAACATAGAACCAAAAGGAATAAATTCGGTTCCGGGGGGGGGGGGGGGGGGGTTCTATTCGAATAAACGGGGTATTCGATTATCCGTGACCCGATTAAGTGGGGAGGACTGTATCTTTTAATTAAAACACCACTAAATTATTGATAAATAATAAACCGGGGCATATTTTTTTAAGGATGGATATAAACGCATTAAAATCGTATAATGCGCGTTATGCTAAGGAAATGCCAGACGTTATTCGTATTCGGACTGCATTGTTTTGAAATGAGTATTTGCTTTACTTTTATTATTTTTTTTTTATCATGTAAAAGAACAGAAATAAATTAGAAGCTAATAAATGAATGAAATAATGGTAAAAAATAATAATTTTTCTTCACTTTCGAAGTAATTTCTAAGTATAAGATGCACAAAAAAATTTCTCGAGACCAAATATCCAGACTAAATATAACATGTATGGGAAACTGAAAACAAATCTGTTTTTAAAAAGGGAAAAAGTTGCTACATTTATTTGAGCATGAGAGAGAAAGAAAACTGTATAACTAGAAAACAGGAATTCTGCTTTTTCAGAATTTAGTGTCACCCCCGATGAAAAAAAATGTATATAAATACAGATATAGTACAAAACATATTTCAGTTTTAAGTTTTGAAACACACGATTTTATTTTATATAAAATGACGTCATCCGCATCCGCTGAAGAATTCCTCATTCACGATCCAGTCTTAAACAACATCTACAGTAATGTACGCATATGACGTCACTATCGCTAATTAATACAAAAAAAAGAAAAAAAAAAAAAGAGATGTCGTCATTTAAGAAACTCGACAAAAAATAAAATAAAATAAAATAAAATCGGCTATCTAATGATTCATATGCTTTCATTTGTTTGTAATATTAATATAGATACTTAAAATTAAATTTAGTTTATAATAGCTCCATTTTTTATCAGAAATCATTCATTTATATTTTTTCAAAATAACTTTTTATCAGTAGTTATGAGAAAATGGCAACAAAAAGATTTATACTATTTTCCAACTATTTTTCCTTTACTTTCTACAGAAATGGAGTACTTGAATTGCCAAAATTAAACTAAAATCGTTAAAAACTACAAAAAAATTAATATCTCAAAAATAAATTGAGATACATTTTTCAAACAAATTGCATTTAAAAGTGCTTTTTCTTCCCGCAACTACGGTATAAAAATTGAAAATATGCGATGATTAGAAGTTTAAAAATTTTCAGTAATGTATTTAACGGTATAATGATACATTTGTTTTCTTTTACGGCTCTGGCTTATACAACGGAAAGTTACATTTTAGAGACGACAGTGATAAAACTAATATAGCGTATGTTGTGCGGTATGCTGCGAGCCGTTCTTCGTAAACGCAATTTGCATACTTTACTTTGAAAGAAGCATTTGATTATGCTTTTATTTATTTATTTCAGCATGTAAAAGTACAGCAATAAATTAGTAGAAAATAAATTAATAAAATATAAGAACAAGAAATTTATTTTAACTATTATTTTAAATGTAATTTCAAAGTAAAAGATGTATGGAGATTGTTCCGAAGTTCCTTGGAAAACGCATACTTTCAAACAGTAAAGAGACATAAAATTCGATCCATACTGACACGTTCCGTAATGCATGAACACATACTGAAACTAAATTGAGACACTAAATTGAAACTACTCCATGTCAAATATATCATTCATATAACGATTGTTATTTCATAAAATTATTCAGTAGAAATTTCCATACTTGAAAAGTTAATTTAAGTTAAGTCGAAATAAATTAATTTAAAAGTTTAAGTTGGTGTTTATATAATCATTTAAAGTTTTCTAATTTATGAATTGTACCTTAAATTTTCCTCGAACTGTTCCTTGAATTTTTTAAAACTGATCTTGAGTTTTCCTTGGCAAGATCCTTGAATTTTCCTCGACAAGTTCCTTGAATTTTCCTTAAACTGGTCCTTGAATTTTCCTTGAATCAGTTCTTAAACTTCAGTAACGCTACTTCCGAATAGTAAATAATAGTGATTAAGTAGTAATTAATATTTAGAAAACTTTTAAAATAATTTTCTATCAAAAAATAAGGCTAAGATTACTCTTCGAAAATAGTGGTACTGAATTCAAGGACCGTACAAACCTTGTAAAAGGCATATTTCAGTTCATGATGGAAGATATATCGTATAATCCCACTAATCAAAGACTCAAAATCTTTATCTCCCTCTCCATCGCTCGCAGAAAACAACATCATTAAAAAAATCCAAAGTGAAAGAACTCTTAGCGGGTGATGGATAAAAAGAAAAAAGCAGAAGGACTGTATCTTCATCTCTTCCTTTTTCCCTTTCATGTGAAATATACAATATATTTTATCCATGTGGTAAACGAGTATGGTTTTACTGGCTTGTAAAAGAACTTAAAAACAATATAATTGACTGTTTTAAACTGAACACTTTTTTTATAAAACATTATTTCATTTTGACTTTAATATAAATACCCAACTATGCTTAATTGGACGATTGCATCAAAGTGCCGAAAATACATCCATATACTAGTTAAAATTAATGATGTAACACGCGTGATGATAATATGTTTTTTATCCCACTTCCCAATGCGATCTCGCTGAAGCGGGACGTAAAATGACACCCGTGCGCATTAGCCACAATAAGATGATGATTAATCTCGCATTCGCATATACCGGTTCTGACATACCGATATACGGATAATACGATGAATATGGATATCTATATAAAAGGAGGTAAAGAGATTTATTTATTCCTTTTTGCTATGATGAGGCAGAGCGCCGTTTGCATTTATACAATATGATAAATTGAGAAGCGTGTGAACTCACGCCAAGAACCGTTAGGGACACGTCAGGCTTATCATTTTCTCTAACATATTTCAGTAATTTTAAACATAATTTCAGTAGGCGCTGTCCTGTATTATTCTGTATTCCATATCCCCCGTTAATATTTTATATATAATTGCTGAGCACTTTTAAATAATAAGTTAAAATTTGGCACTGACTGTTGAAAACATTGTCATCTTCATAAGTACATATATAGGAATTAAATTCTAAGTAAAAAGCATTAACATTTCTGAACTTTTGGTCTCGTCCCCTGTTAAGCAACTTTTTCCGTGCAGTGAGTTTTCCAGAGGAAAAACTGCATTATTATTGCATTTCTTATAAAGATTAAGTTTTATTTTAAGTGGAGAGGAAAATAAAGTAAATAAACAAAAATATCAGCGTGACGGTGTTTATAATTAAGAAAAGTTTTAACTTAAGTAAAATAGAAAATATATATGCAATAATTCTATAAATATTAATTAGACATAAAAACAATAAGTTAAAAAATATAATTAAAGTCAAAATAATTTCAAACGTCATAAAAAAAAAGTGGGGAAGTTATTCATAAAGCAAACAGAAATAAAACTATCATTACTTAAAAGAAAAGACAGAAAAGAGAAGAAAAGAAAAGAAAAAAGAATATGCAGATAAAATTGAATTTAAAAAAATTGAATAAAGAAAAGCTTTAATCTAAAAGGACGACTTTATATAGAAATTTAATGCACATTGATTTTGACGAATAAATGTACACTGTGGTCGGTGTCTAGAAGTAATTAGTCCAGGCAGATTCTTGAGGGAATCTTAAACTTTAATGTTCTTGAATATATGGATGAGGTATTTACAGATGGGGTATTTGCATTTAGATTAAACATGATAATTATAACTGGGTAGCGATATTCCGCCTTACTCAGGTCCGTGACCCGGTATTCGGTCAAACAGCGACGTTTCAACACGTCTGCTCTCACGAGCAACCAACAGTCAACTCTATCTTTTTCACAATAGTTTCTGTAAGTTCAGCAGTTTTTTTCGTTGACTCAGAGGTTGGGGTGGATCGTCCCGAGCCTCATTTAAAGAATGTGCTAGTCTTTGCAGTGCAGAGTTCAAACTCTGTCACCACAATTCGGCCTACTTGACAGGGCTGGGTCCTCCCAGTCACCCATCTACTCTACATGCCAGACTGGTACTGGGCTACTTTTCCCAGAACGTATAATATACACACAAAAAATTCACAAACAATATTTAAAACAAAATAATAGCAAAATCAGTCACTAAATACTGCTTTTTAAAAGTTTTCAGTCCTTGACCAATATTTTTAGAGTTAGAAAAAAATAATAATAAAGTTTTCTTGCTTGTCACTTGGAAGCAGTTCTTTTCCACAGTTTATTCATAATAGTAATAAAAAAAAAGATACCAATAACACACAGTTAAAAAAAAAAAAATAAAAAACACAAAAATCACTTAAAGCATAAATATTTCGTCTTAGACAGTAGAAGTCCAAAGCTTCATGTGATCTGCAGCCGTTGAGGTCGTATTTGGACCCTCATGGTGTCCAACTTTACTCACGTTGTAGCGATCTTTTCTTTTTACTGCAGTAATCTCATAGGGACCAAGAAACTTAGGCTTTAGTTTGGTACCTGTCCCAAACTGTGTTTTTTGAATGGCCACCAAATCACCGAGTTTATAGGTGTTGGCCTTTTTTCGCCTTTTGTTATACGTTTTCACGTTTTCCTGTTGTATTTTTAGTATGTTTTGCTTAGCTATTTCTCTATTCGAATTTCTTTCCGATATGAACGAATTTAATTCCTCATCCTCTAGCAGCGTTTTGATTTGCAGATCGGTTTTCTGCCGCAGTTTCGTTCCTGTCAGTAGTTCAAGAGGCGTAAATTTTGTACTTCTCGATACGGTACTATTCATGATACGTTGTACGGACGCAACAAATTTGTACCATTTAGTGGGGTCTTCCACGCTATGTTTTGCTAAAATTGGGATAAGAATTCTGTGCATTCGCTCTATTTGACCGTTTCCTCTAGGTATCCCTGTTGTTATGGGAATATGCTCTAGGTTCTCTTCCTTACAATATTCCTCAAAATCAGCGGAGGTAAATGCTGGTCCTTTATCGGTTATAATTCGCGATGGATTTCCAAAAATATCATGTTGTCGGGTCAATTTATCGATGACTTCTTTAGCGGCTGTAGTTTTAACGGGGTATAGCCAAACAAATTTAGTAAATGCGTCCACAACAGTAAAAATATGATTGTAATTTTTATTTGTAGAAGGCATGGGACCAATGTGATCTATATGATAGGTCTCAAGGAGCATATTTTGTTTGGGGATCGGGTTTAACAGACCTTCTCCTTTTCCTTGCTTTTTATTGCAAAGTATACACTCTATGCAGTTGGCAATGACACTTTCAATTTGCTTTCTCAATTGGGGTATAAAATAATTTTCTTTTAAAATAATTTCAGTTTTAGCCACTGCGTAATGACCTTTGTTATGAACATCGCGTATTATTTCCTTTTGCATATTGGTAGGAATCATCAGAAGTTCTCTATCATTTTCATATTTGTATACGATGTCGTTTCTTATAAAATATTCTGAACTTTCATTTTTTTCAATTAACTTTTTTATCGCTTGTATGTGTTCGTCTTCTTGTTGTGCATTCTTTATTTTTAATGTTAATTCATCTTGCGATCGGGTAACTATTAGAACTGCATTTCTATTCAATGCGTCTACATGTTTCATTTGGGACCCTGATCGGTGGGCAATTTCATAATCAAATTCCTGTAAGAATAGAGCCCATCTGGCTACTTTTGGCGTAATGTCTTTTTTGTCCATTGTTTTTTGAAACGCGGAACAATCTGTCACAATTTTAAATTTCGTGCCTAATAAATAGTTTCGGAATTTTTTAACCGATTCTATTACCGCGAGTGTTTCCAATTCGTAACTCGAATATTTTGCTTGAGTAGGTGTAGTTTTACGGCTCATGTAATGAATAGGATGTAAGTTTTTGTTTTCATCTTCTTGTAGTAGGACACTACCAAAACGTATGGCGCTTGCATCGGTGTGCAATTCTAGTCTAGCGCCTCTTCGGAATGTATGCAATACTGGGGGGGTTAACTAGTTTTTTTTTTAAGAGTCTCAAAAGCTTGTTTTTCGAGGATTCCAAATTTAAATGTATTTCCCGCTTTTAATAAATCACTTAAAGGTCTCGCTATAGTTGCATAATGTGGGATGTATTTTCTGAAATAAGAAGTTAAACCTAGAAAACTGTGTAATTGTTTAAGGGTGCGGGGTTCAGGAAAATTCTTTACTGCCAAAGTTTTGGCTTCCGAGGGCCTAGTAGTTCCGTTTTCGATAATATAACCTAAAAATTCAATTTTCCGTTTAAGGAATTGGCATTTTGCAAAATTAAATTCAAGTCCGTAATTCGATGCAACTTCTAGGACGCGTTTCAGTTTTAAAAGCGCTTCTTCCTCAGTCTTCGCAAGTACTATGACATCGTGTAAGTAAATTAATATTACTTTTTCTTTAATTAACAGCTTAAAAACAGCTTCAATATTTCTCTGAAAATTCTGAGGGCCAATCGATAATCCGAATTGAAGCTTTAAATATTCATACTGGGAGTTATGCGTGACAAATGCTGTATATTTCCTACTCTTCTCTGCTACGTCTATATGAAAAAAACCATTTTTTAAATCCAATGATGTAGTAAAAACTTTCGCTTCCTCAATGTTATCTAAAACGTCCTCTATTCTTGGCAAGGGAAAATTATCTCTAATTTTTTATTTTCTTAAAATTTTGTAATTTAAAAGGGGTGAAAATGAACGAAAATCGTTCTAAAAACGTTCTAAATTGCGATTTCTATGCAATCTCAGGAAATATAAACCGATTTCAGAAGTAATGGTTTCACATTGATAGTGACAGTCCCCGCTCCAACATAGCCTATATTTTACGTCGTTGTCACTACCACCTAGGGGTTACAGGAGCAGAAAATGTTCGAAGAATGTAATGAAGAATTTTCGAAAGAAAATTCCAAATTAAAAAGTTGAAGTGAGCGAAAAGCGTTCTAAATTACAATTTTTATGTAATAGTATGAAATTCGAAACCGATTTCAAACATAATGGTTGCAAATTGATGGTGAAAGAACCTGCTCAAACATAAGCTATATTTTATGTCAGTGCCACAACTCCTAGAGTGTTGCAGGAGAAAAAAACATTCTAAATTGCGATTTCTGCGGTACTGAAGAGGCAAGAAACTTTAAATAGAGCACGGATAAAATATATGTCCTGTACGAACAGTCGAAAATAAATTCGAAATTAAAAAGAGGTGAAACGAAAGGAAAGAGCAAAAAGCATTCTAAAAGAGTCCTAAATTACGATTTCTATGGAATCTCAGGAAATAATAAACCGATTACAAAAGCTAATGGTTGCGAATCACAAGAGTGATAGTCCCTGATCCTACACGGGCTATATTTTATGCCGCTTTCACTACCACTTGGTTGGCGGAATAACAAGAAAGCCTTTAAAAACATCTAAATTCCGTTTTCTATAGATTATTAGGAAATACAAACCGATTTCAAGGTTAATGTTGGCAAATTAATGGTGACAGTCTCTGTTTCAACATTTTTCGAGACATTCTATTTCAACTCTGTTTCGGTATTTTATGTTGGTGCCACTAACACCAGAGAGGTGGTAGACTGTTAGACAAGAAGCTTGTAATTTGACATGATGTTTAATTTTAAGATGTAAATGTGTTAGGATGGTTTCTTAAAACATTCAAAACTTCAAATGAATACTGAAATGAGCATAAAAGTCTCAAAATACTTTCTAAGCTATCATTTATTTAGAATTAGTTTAAGTTCTTCTTATTAATTAAAATCTCATTTCTGTCTGTTGCAGTTTTATAATGAAGTTTAGTCAAACTGTGGCTTAATTTGTAATTTTTGAATTATTCCAAAAAGTGTTCTTATAAAAAATAGTCATGCAAATATCACTTGGCATATTTCAACTATTACGCGAGCAAAGCCGCGGGGTTTGCTAGTAATTGAATAAAAAAAAAAAAAAAAAAAAAAATAAGATTTTTAAATCTCTCTTTCATAAGTAAATGGATTAAGAAACCTAATGATACTTTCTTATTAGCTTAAGGGACAGTGGACGTTAACAAAGTTTTTTTTTTAATTTTCATCATAGAGATATGAAATTTTGTGGAAATATACATTTCACTATAAGTATATAGAACACCTTAAAAGAAACTTCCAACATAAATTTAAGATTTTTTTTTATTTTAAATTTTAAACCGAAATTTTAAAATGCTCCATGCTTCTTAGTTTTTGAGATATTTCCTCCAGTTTGCATTTTAATCACTTAAAACTCCATTACAAACAAATCTGTGCAGCGATATTTTAATCCCTTAAATAGTGAATATTTTAGAGATTTTTTTCTGAATTCCATATCGATTTTCATCAAAATTTTGCCTTTTAATAAGTTAAAAATTAAATTTAATTATCTTAATGAAGTCGAATTTTAAAATGCATACACAGTTTCTTTGTAAGCAATATCAGGATTCTTCCTTATCAATTTCATGAATTTTGACCAAAAATTAATACGCATGGAGCATTTCAAAAATCTAAAAACATTGAAAAATCAGTTTTGATTAAAACAGATTTAAAGTATATATTAAAATGTTGAAAATTTGTTTTTTTTTTTTTTACAAAATTCAAACTTTGCGAAAAATAATCGCATCTACATGCGTTTTTGGCAAATGGTTCAGAACAAACTGAAGAACAATTACATGCACAAAACTAATTTTCGATTTTAGGTACGCTTTTTGGTCAACTAAAGGTCCACGATCCCCTTAATTAAAACCTATTTTGAAAGTTTATTCACTTCGTGGATTAATATAAAATATTTTATCTTACAAAATTAATAAATAGAAATAAAGGAATCTATGAGTAAAACTGAATAAACAAATATGTAAATACTAAATTGCTTTGACTGCTCAAAGTAAAGAAAATACAAGCTTAAATTCAGAAACCGGAAAATTTCATTTCTATTTTAATAAATGAAATATCAGACTTTTTCATCTCTCTTTAATAAACATATCAATTGAAACAAGTTGGAAATTGCTCGTCAAACGTGGCAAATGAGGTGCGTTCGTATTATAACTAGTTTTATAATTATTTTTTGCACCCCATATTGTACTGAATGTATATTTTTTGCGCTTCATAAGTGCATAGTCTGTAACACCATTAAAATGCACTTACAATAATTTTTTCCCCATTCCCCGTAATGTAACGGAAAACTTTTGACTGTCCCTGTAATTAAACTATACATTCGATTTTCATAAAATTTGAAATGGTTCGACAAAATTTTGCAGCAATTATATATTTAAAATTTCAGACCATTCGGAAGGCTGTAAAATCATTAAAATGCATTTGCAATAATTTTTTCCTATTGGCCATAATGTAACGGAAAACTTTTGGGTGTCCCTGTAATTAAACTATACATCCGATTTTCATAAAATTGGAAATGGCTCAACAAAATTTTGCAGCAATTATATATTAAAAATTTCAGACCATTCGGAAGGCTGTAAAATCATTAAAATGCATTTGCTATAATTTTTTCCCATTGCCCGTAATGTAACGGAAAACTTTTGGGTGTCCCTGTAATTAAACTATACATCCGATTTCCATAAAATTTGAAATGGCTTGACAAAACTTTGCAGAAATTACACATTAAAAATTTCAGACCATTCGGAAGTCTGTAACATCATTAAAATTCACTTGCAATAATTTTTCCCATTGGCCGTAATGTAAAGAAAAACTTTTGACTGTCCCTGTAATTAAACTATACATCCGATTTTCACAAGATTGGAAATGGCTCGACAAAATTTTGCAGAAATTATATATTAAAAATTTCAGATCATTCGGTCGGGTAGTTTTTGCTCTGTTATATGCGGACGGACAGACAGACGGACGGACAGACGGACGGACAGACAGACGGACTGAACGACGACTATAGGTGCTACGTATTTATATAATTACGAACGCACCTAAAAAGAACGATAGGTTCTGAAGGAATTTTAAAAAACTGTGACATTTTCATACCTCTTTAATATAAAAATCAATTTTAAAAATATATAATATATGTTCTTATTAACTTAGTTTAAAAAAAATATCTGAAAGTTTATTTTCTTTGATATTTTTATTTGAAATTCAAGACTTTTCTTAATTATAATCGAAGGCAGCAAAGAAAAAACATACCATAATTATATTTATATTTCCATACATAAATTTCGAAACATAAATTTCGTTTATTAAAAAAAAAAATACAAAATATCTTTCAACTTCAGAAATTTTTACTCGTTGTATTCGATTATCTCAGTTAAAATAAAGTTTCCTGAAATGTACTTTTATATTAGACCAACACTTTCATTTTTCTTTGCTCATTATAACCGTGTTCTTGTTATAATGAATATCACTGTAAACGAGTTGCTGGGCAACATATAACAATGATATGTTCCCGCACCATGTTGGTTAAATCAAAGTAAAATTGCGTAATTTGTTATTTCTGTTTGTATAAATATTTTTTATAAAATATAATTATGAGTGTAAAATTATAATGTTTATATATTTAAGTAAAATAGGAGAGTAAGTTCATATAAAAATTATTAAGTTGATTTTAAATATTAAATATATATTTTTAAAAAATTGTTGTATTGTAAAATGGATGTATAATGTTGAATAGAGTTCGGATCTCAGATAACAACAATAGCCAGACGCCATGGTGTCGTTTTATGACAAGCCAATGGAAAGTGGTGTATAATTAGAAATCGTAAAATAATAAAAACGTTGGAATAAATTTATGGCCTTAATAAAAGTGTTGGGATAAATTTATGGCTTTTCAGACCACCCAAACTTTAAGGTAGATAATAATATTAAAGTATATGTAAGGGGCCATTTGCAGACTGTGAGCTAATAGGCCTATCAAAGGATAATGCAAAATCTTCTCACATCCAATAAGAGTGGACTAGACAAATAATTCCACCCACTGCAAGAGTTGGTGTGCTAGAAGAAAAAGGTTTGAAAAAGAGAGTCTAAAAAAAGATGTAGAGGACGCAGGAGCTCTCCTGAAAGCCCGTGCAATGAATCCCGAAAGCCCTATTAATGCCCAGGCGAGATGGACATATCGGAGTGAGCCTAAGCAAGCCTAATTGAGGATGTCTTCCTGATGTTAAAATAAAGTGGATTGTTCTACAGAGGTCCGTAGCTATGCATCCTGCCATCCCGATATCGCCGCTCTGATACGAAGCGAATTCCTGATGACATATGGATATGATCCTAAGCAACGCGACAACTCTGAATTTGATGAATAAAGGCCACCATCCCGTATATTAAAAAAAAGGTACTACTTTAAACTTTTTCTTTTACCACTTAAAATCATATAAAAAATTATAAATATCCTTTTCTGATATTTTATGGTAGAGAGTAATCTGAGATCCGACAAAACCAATAATTAAATATAATTAAGGTAATTTAAAAATGAAAGAGAATTATTCTTTTAGCAAAAAGAAAAATATATAATAATAAGAGTAAATGAAAATATTGTCTTTTTTTTTTTAAAGATTAAATATACATAAAATAATGAGAAGCAAACAAAAGTGTTGCTTTCTTTTTTTTGAATTAATATTATGTATTTCTGTATATAGTTGTGTTCAATGTAAATAAAATATTTAATCAAGTTTTAAAAAGTTTCTGTAATTATTTAATTGATAATGTTTAAGGTATGTCAATTTATTTTTACAGCTTAAATTTTAGTTTAACTAGGGGGCTCGGCCCCCTAGTTAAACTAACTACGTTCTACGAGCTACGCTCGCCCACCCCCGCCCAGACACTGTAGACTCTAAATGCACGCTAATTTGATCGGCTTTAAAAAGATTTCGAAAGATTGAATTATAATTTAAAAAACAGTGGCGATATCTCTATAAACGGATTTCTATTCATTTCACTTTGATTGGGAATCTTTAACGCCAAATCCATTGCGGTACAACTTGATTATCCCGTCGACCCATTTCGCCAAATTATATAAATCGCCAAACCACTCGCCAAATTATACAAATTGACATAATTTTTATTTTAAATAACGAAAAAACCAATAAATTAGTACAACATTAATAAAAATACAAATAAAAAGTCGAAATAAAAATAACTTGATGACGTAGACACGTGTAACAACATTTCAAAATAAGCTAATATAAAAGGAATTAAGTAAACAGAGTCTTTGTCTCCTGGTATTTTTTAACAAAGTGAAAAGAAAGTTCTTTTAAATGCGACATTTTAAATTAATCGTTTTTAATCTGACGTAATTTTGACCAAACTATTCTTTCTCTTTTTAATATTCATGTGAAAATTCTTGTGTTAGAAATGAAATATTATTTGCGCTTTCCTAACAAAAATAGTTGAAAAGTATCCTCTTAAAATATCAAATAAATGTCTAGCGCAATTTCTAAATTTAAACCGTTTTGCAATATTATTTTGTGTTCATTTTATTTAATAACTGTAATGTGACGTAAATATGACGTAATTTCTCCTATTTAAGACTTCTAACGCATGTTAATAAATTTATTGTTTTACAAATTCCTTTCTCTCTTAAAATTCACGTGTAATTATAGTTTTTATGACGTAATTTTTAATAAGTTCCTGCTTTCTGTACATAATTATTTAACTCTAATTCCAAATGTTTTTTTCTGTTTATAATAGTCACGTGTAAATAATTTTGTAATTTATTTACACGTATAAATATTTTTAATTTGAAGCAAACATTATTGTTTCCGCTGTTTATACAGTTGGCAACAGTTTAAATTAGTACAATTTTCTGAAATCTGTAAAAAATATCTCTAGAAATGCTGAAAATCTGAATTTAAAATAGAAATAAAACCTCAAAAAATCAGTCAAAATAAAAAAATTAATGCAATCTGCACTCCGGCAAATTCTAACGCATAAAATGATCTATAAATGATTAAATTCCTATGAACAGTTTTTGCTCCTATAAAACTTTTTTAGTGGAACGATTTTGTCCAAATTTAGCATTAAATATCTCTTAAAATAATTGTTTGATCTAAAAACTGTCTGCATCAGCGTGTTTATCAAACATTTCTGTATAATACTACCGATTTTCATATTTTTGTATGCATTATTTTTCTTAATATTAACGAAGAAAGATCTCCGGTCACAAAAAATTCAAAACCGGTGGCGGCGGCGGTGACAGCGGTAGTTACTTTTTTTTAGAATAGAGAGATTCATAAGTGGAAGAGTTCGTCTAAATAATTCACAACGCAAACTCTTAATTTTATTCGTAATTATTTAAATTTAATAATTACATTTTGACGCGAATTATAATTTAATTTTATTAATGCTTCGCGTTGCTCTTCTACTAGAATTATGTAATTACGATCACTTATGTTATTTGAATTTATCTAAGGTATATAAAATTATATACCAATTTACTATGAGGTTGCTTGGATGATTTGGACCAATTAACAATTTTGGATATAAATTAAATAGAAAATAAACAGGTGTAATTATCTGTCCAGCATCCCCCCCCCCCCCTTCATAGTAAAATGGTGCTATGACTCAGGAACGTTCATCTGAGGTCATTAGAAATAATAATAATAATAATAAAGGAAAATAAATTTAAGTATTATTTTAATGTCACAATTTTAAAGATATTGTAGGTATGTAAGTTTAATTGATTAAAATTTTATTAAAATTAATTTTATTATTGTAACAATAATGACACACATATAATAATTTTATATAAATAAAATGAATAATATATGTTAGCAAAAAAAAAAAAAAAAAAAAAAAAAAGGAAATGAAAAAAAATAATTCTGGGATTTATAATAGGTAAATTTAAAAATTACAATTTTTTTTCCCTCTCTTTTCTCTTTTGGTTGGATCTCAGTTACCATTGAGAAATAATGGCATTCACATCACGGATGACACATTTGTAAAAATAAATTTTTTTTTTTATATACTGTATAAATAATAATAATAAGAATAATGTGTAAAATTTGATAATATGTCTGGTATAAAAATGATTGAAATGTCAATAGATCATGATTTTTGAAATTGTATCACCTTGATACAAAAGAAAATTTATGAGTCGTACATTAGTATCGATAGTAGTAGTACATTATTTACATATAAAAACAATAAAATAAGATTGTTGTTTCTGTAGAAAAAGACAGATATTTTTCTGTTAAATGAAATTATGTTGTTTTTTATATATACGTGTATTATAAACATTTTAGGGGTATTTATGTGTGTAAAAGAATAATCTACAAAACAACTTCATCTCCTAAGAAATTTTTTTAAATTTTAGTGCTGTTGTTTTTATGTATTTATGCAATTTAGAATATTTTCATACATATGTTGCAATATAGAGAAAAAAGTATGATAAACAGAAATATTCTGTTAAAAGGTTATGCCCAACAATAAGCGAAAATTTAAAAGGAGAAGTGTAGATTTAAATACCTCTGGAGTTAAAACCAGAGGACAGAAAAATAAAATTATTTCTCTAAATTATTCGCTACAAAAAAACTAAAAAGAGTACAGCATATGAAGGAAATCAAAATTCAGTCCCTTGCAAACCAGGAGAAAATAATGCAAGAATATATAGATGAAGAGGCATACGAAAAAGTAAAGGATTTAAATTTGGGTCAAACAGTATATTTAAAATGTATTGGAAAACCAGGCGCATTAGAGCCAAAATTTCAAGGACCCTACGAAGTTACTAAAAAGTTTAGAAACTTTAATTATTTATTACAATATGTTCCAGATAAATCAATAGAGCCGATCAAACGACATATGGATCAGCTGTACGCTCCGAAATATGCAACAGGTCATACAGAGGCGGAAATTACGAATTTACAGGGGTCGCAGAAAAAAATTAAGGGTGATAAAAATTACAAAAATAAATGTGGCATTTGTCAGAGAAAATCACACTCAACTGAAAATTGTTGGTTTAAATTAGATGAAAATACGAGTCAAAAGGGTGACAAGGCTACTAAAAAGTATTATAAAAAAAATAATAAATATTCTGAGAATGTAGACCCATATTTAAAGTATCAAACAGATTATTATGATAAAAATATGTCTCTATATGGTTATACACCATATACAAACTTATACGGGGATGTTATACAAGATCATTACCCTTTCCCCCCTCCCCAATATTATCCATGGGATATGAATTGGTATTAAAAATAAAACAAAATACATAATTAATCGAATTTCAAAATTTCAAAATTTTCAAAATTTAAAAATAAATTTTTTCTCTTTTAGGTAAAAAAAATTGAAACAAAATTAATAACTTGCCTTTTTAAAATTCAAAATAATAATAAGAAAGGATAGGAACATGGGAACGCCAATTTGTCTCAGGGTTACAATATTGAGCAAATGTGCAGGGCGCACCCGAAAACATACTTATAAAATTATGTAATGTGCTTCACAAAACTTCACTGGAGCAGTGAAATATTTCTCTCCAGGCAAAAGTTATATATTTTTTTTTCTTTTCGAATATGAATTAGAAAATATAAAATCTTAACAAAGCCAAATAACATTAAAACTTAATTAATTTAATAGTGAATAATGTTGGAGTAATTTTCAAAAAAAAAAAAAAAAAAAAAAAAAAAAGAGAATTTTTTTCTGTCTTCTATAAGGGTAGCCTTTGCTAATAGCCTTACAATTTAGATGACAGAATTTCAGAATTACTCTTTAAAATGAGTAGGTGTAAGCTATTAGGTTCAGGGTAGTTAGAACAGCTTTATAGCATACTCATATATATATATTTTTTCTTATATAAATATATGGTTGATAAGAAATAAATTATTAGTGCACTCTATATTAGGATAGCGGTCAACTATAAGCCTAAATATAATAAAATATACAAAAAGTGCTAAGATTTATTCCGGTAGTTCAATTACAACTTATATGCTAAAGTCTAGAATTTAGACAGCAGGGATAAGTTTTATGAACAAAAGTGTTATAAAAAAAAAAAAAAAAAAAAAAAAAAAAAAAAAAAAAAAAAAGGATTTTGGTGTAGCACATTGGTTTAAAAAAAAAAACATATATATATATAACAGTGGACAAGGCAAGTTATTTCAATATGATTGCACACAAAATTATAGTAAACACAAATAAATAATTGAAGTAAGATTAAAATTTTCTCACCAAAGGCTTTCTGTATAGGGTGCAATTTTGGCCTACGGCTGGGTATGCACCAACACCAACAAAATATTTGTAGAAAAGTTATTCACAGATACATCAATATATAGTCATCACTTGGACATAAACTTCAGGATTCTTGGCTGAAAAAGGAATCGAAGAAAAAATTAAGTATGGTATAATTACTAGATGTTATGCTCAGAAACAATAAAATTAGTAATATTATATTGTAAAAAGCAGCATTTTGAGTTTTATTTAGGAAAACTTTTGATTTTTAGGTTTTACACATTTATGGAGTGTCTAGCTCAGTGTATAGTTCCTAGATTTAATTCAAAAAAATAATAAATAAAAATATAAGTTCGTGTTGTTTTCAAAATAAATAACAAAAGGTATAGCGATTAGCATTTACAGTTAAAAGTTATGGAATTTTCAGCAAAATTAACATTAGACAAACATAGTTTATATTATATTTAACTTGATAAGCTAATTTACTTTTATTAACGGTATTCAATTGGAATTAAAGTAGGCTTAAATCCAAGTTAAATTAATTAATAACATTGTTATAGTGTAAAATTTTATGTAAGACTATTATATTTTTATTGTATATATAAAAATATGCAAATTTAATAATTAATAAAATGTATAAGCAAAATTATTTAATATAAATATTAAATGACATCTTGCTGAAATCAGCTAGAAATTAGATTTTTTTTTTTTTTTAAATAAAATATTTTATAAATTTATGTTATTTTCGAATTTAAGCATTTTTTTTTTCTCTTTACTTTCCCTTAGAATTAAATGCAATTCTAAATTTAACACATATAAATATACATAGTATTGATAAATGTGAGTGTGTGAGTTCATAAATTTTTTTTTTATATAATTTGGCCCATGTAACATAAGGAAACAAAATAAATAAATGAATATATTATATATATATTGGCCTTATTTTTAATTAAAATAGGTAGTATGGCTTAATAAATTAATTTATTTAATTTTTTTTTCTAGTACATACAGTAATTATTTTAAAAACTTAATCTGTAACAATTGGGTGTAGATATTTATGAGTATACAAAGATTCTTTTCTGCTGGCAGAAATTCTTTGGTTCGGCCGAGTACTCATGGGTTACTACATGCGATTTTACGTAGTAATTATCATTTGCTTTTGGATTTTTAAAATTATACAAGTGTATTAATTACATTTTTTTTATAATTAAATAATAATTATTAATGTTTGATTAATAATAATAATTTATTATCTTTTATTTTTTTAAACATATCATTAAAGTTTAGACATTAGAATTCACATACGGAATGTTAATGATAAATAAAATTTTGAATAAATAAATTTTTATTTCATTCAGTAAAAAAATAAATAAATATAAAAAATTAACAATCTTTTAAGATAGAATTGTTAGCTAAATAAATAATAATTAAAGACAAAAAAAATGTTCTCTTCTTCGTCAATGGTATTTTCTGACAACACTATTTAATAGTATTAAATGAAGGTGCATTTTAAGGTCAGCGTAATGCATGTTTTGCATTTTGAGAGGCCGTAGAAGTCATATTTCCGTGTTGTTTACATTTTAATAGTAAACAATATCATGAATCAAAATTTGTGTTTGTTAGAAAGGTCTAAAAATATACAATGTAATCAGTTAAAGAAAATTATATGCATTTTTTCTTAAATCCTGAAAGACAATTTGGTTTAGATTTGAACCTGACAGCATAAAAAGCCACGCTCGCTTCAGTTGCAGTATGAGGCAGGAGAATTCAAATGCTAGAATCGCCATTTTCCCCTACAAAATAATAAAAAAAAGCAGAAGGTTTACATTAGATATGATACAAATACATACACTGTTTATGCATAGATTATGTTAAAAATTACATACAGGCATGCACAGTTAGTTAAGAAGGAAGTATATCAAGAAATTATACTAATTAATAAGGTAATTACAAGCATGAAATGGTTTTAAATACATACTTTTGGAAGTCGTAAAATTTTGTCACAGCACAAATCACCTCGCAGAAAGTGATTAGTACCTTGACCAACCCCTCGTTTCGGAAGGATCGGGGACGGTCAAAAACTGGTTTGATTCTCTTCTTCTTCTTTTTTTTTTTTTCTCGTATCGGGTAAAGTTGGAAAGCATTACGTAATAAGATATTAAAGGAGATGAAATAGCTTGTATATGTTGACGTATCATACATGTTAGAAGTAACAAATAAATAAATAAAATAATGTAACCAGTTTGTAGACAATATTTTTCTGATTATAATTTGAATACATCAGATTAATTATGTGAAAAATAACATGTCATACGACAAGCATTGTATTTACTTTTATTCAGTATAAAATGTGTTTTAAATGAAACACTGTGTCATAAGGTTATATGTGATGAAATAATATGTCAAATGTGTATGCCATTATTTTTCTTGTAATTAGGTTTATTTCGGCATATTAGTTTCATACAAAATTATAGCTTTGAATATATTTTGGGCACTTAAAACTGTAACGTTACAAAATTATTAAACATGTGTGTGGTAAAGAAAAAAGGCTTCGAGAAAGACGTCAGATTTTCAGTACAGAGGTCTTCTATAAATGTGAATGTCAACAGACAACTATGCTATCATGTGTTGAACTTTCTGTTATGAAAAATAGAAGAACTTCTTATAAAATATACCAGAACCATTGATAATTGAACTTTACAGACTTAGTTCAAAAACTGTGTAGATACACAGTCATATGGACACGTACATTCTTTTATGCTTTACAAAAAAAAAAAAAAAAAAAAAAAACCAGCAATCAGTTTTTATTTATTTTTTTTTTCTGACCACCGGGAGAGATGCTGGGCAACATATAACAATGATATGTTCCCGCACCATGTTGGTTAAATCAAAATAAAATTGCGTAATTTGTTATTTCTGTTTGTATAAATATTTTTTATAAAATATAATTATGAGTGTAAAATTATAATGTTTATATATTTAAGTAAAATAGGAGTGTAAGTTCATACAAAAATTATTAAGTTGATTTTAAATATTAAATATATATTTTTAAAAAATTGTTGTATTATAAAATGAATGTATAATGTTGAATAGAGTTCGGATCTCAGATAACAACAATAGCCAGACGCCATGGTGTCGTTTTATGACAAGCCAATGGAAAGTGGTGTATAATTAGAAATCGTAAAATAATAAAAACGTTGGAATAAATTTATGGCCTTAATAAAAGTGTTGGGATAAATTTATGGCTTTTCAGACCACCCAAACTTTAAGGCAGATAATAATATTAAAGTATATGTAAGGGGCCATTTGCAGACTGTGAGCTAATAGGCCTATCGAAGGATAATGCAAAATCTTCTCACATCCAATAAGAGTGGACTAGACAAATAATTCCACACACTGCAAGAGTTGGTGTGCTAGAAGAAAAAGGTTTGAAAAAGAGAGTCTAAAAAAATATGTAGAGGACGCAGGAGCTCTCCTGAAAGCCCGTGCAATGAATCCCGAAAGCCCTATTAATGCCCAGGCGAGATGGACATATCGGAGTGAGCCTAAGCAAGCCTAATTGAGGATGTCTTCCTGATGTTAAAATAAAGTGGATTGTTCTACAGAGGTCCGTAGCTATGCATCCTGCCATCCCGATATCGCCGCTCTGATACGAAGCGAATTCCTGATGACATATGGATATGATCCTAAGCAACGCGACAACTCTGAATTTGATAAATAAAGGCCACCATCCCGTATATTAAAAAAAAGGTACTACTTTAAACTTTTTCTTTTACCACTTAAAATCATATGAAAAATTATAAATATCCTTTTCTGATATTTTATGGTAGAGAGTAATCTGAGATCCGACAAAACCAATAATCTATATATATAAAATAAGAGATGTCTGTCTGCCTGCCTGCCTGCCTGACCGCGGGAAGCTCCGAAATTATAACACCTAGACCTCTGAAATTTTTGTCATGTGTAGATGCTGTTACCGGAAAGTGTACTTCGCCGCCGGATTTTAAAATTTAAATTTAGATATTTAAAAAAAAATTAAAACGTAATTAAAACGTTGTGTTAGAGGCTATTTACAGCTCTAAGCCAATCGGCGGCAAAGAAGAAACCAGCCAATGAGAGCAGGTGGTAAATATGAGATACAGCGGCTGCATTTCCTAGCCTAACTTTAGCGGGAAATTGCACTGTTTATCTTTCATGCTTTATTTATTTTGTTACTATAAGTTTTAATCTTATTGACATTATTTTATAATGTTTATAAGAAGTGATATAATACAATTCACGTAAGTTTAAATTGTATTCGTTCTTCGTATTAATATCTATTTACATACGCGTAGTCGCCCAAGAATAAAATAGTAGGTATAATGTTTCTTGAACTTTCTGGGATCTTAAAGTAATTTTTTTTTTCAAATTTGCTGATTATTTTTTTTTTCAAATTTGCTGAATCAACGCTTCACTGAATGTTTTCATTTCTTAGTAAAAATAGAACTGTACCTTTTATAGTAAAGTGTAAGATGAAAACTGTACTTTCTATGAAATGGAAACATTCAGTAAATAATTTCCGTTCTCGGGTGATTAAGAGATGTATGTTGTCATTGCCCAAGAATAGGAATAAAACAAATATTTCTTTTCAGGGGAAATGAATGAAGTTATTTGGGTTTTTCTTTTATCTTTTTTTTCCACTTCCCCATATATTATGAGTTTCATAACAAATCCCAATGAAGACATATTTTCTACACTTTACTGAGTGTTTTCATTTCTTATCAAAGTCATGATATGTAACAAGCACAGGGATCTGTTTAGGAAAAATTGGGTTCTTTAAAGGACCCCTCACAACATTTTTCATTTCAAAACAGGACCCCTCACAATATTTTTCATGTCAAAACTGGACCCTGCACAATTTTTTTCAAATCAAAGCAGGACCCTTCACAAAACTTTTCACCTTAAAAAAAAGACCCTTCACAAAATTGTCATAAAAGTAGGCTTTTCACAAACTTTTTCACCTGAAAACTAAACTTTTCACATATTTGCTGAATAAACGCTTCACTGAATGTTTTCTTTTCCTTTCTTAGCAAAAGTATAAGATGTATGTTTTGATTTTAATATTTGTTATTGAACTTTGTTTCATTTAAGGAGGTTCGGGACATACCTATTTTAAAATCATTTTTATTTATTGAGTTACTATTTTGAAATTTTTTGTGATGCTTAACCATAACATGATAAAACTTATTAATCGGTATAACTCGAAATGTTATATGTAGAATTTAAACTTTTTTTCATTTAAATAAACAAAAATATGAGTTTTAATTTTGATTTTGCATTTTTAAAATTGTTATTGAACCCAGTTTGCTTCATATACAAATATTCAATGTTTTCATTTATTGTTGACATTATTGGCCGATGACAACGTACATTTTATACCTGACTGCATGTCCATTCTTGGACGATTATTCTGAAACTCCAAATTTGTCTAATCGCCCCAAGAATCAAATGTTTTTTTAAAACATTCAGTAAATAATTTCCGTTCTTGGGCGATTAAGAGTTCATTCATGTGCGATTCTTATGAAACTCCATGTCACAAAATGCACATCTTAACTATTTTACGCACTCAGAATTTTCCATTTTCAGTTCTTTTCCTTTTGTTAATCTTTTCTCTCCACTTTCCCACTGATAAGAAATCGTAATGAAAACATATCTTGCACTTTACTGAATGTTTTCATAGTGCCAGGTCCAGTAGCAGAAAATTCAAGATGAGAGGCAGGCGTCACAGATTTTCTTATCTCTTTTGCAGATTATTTTTCCATCAAACCTTTTATTATTTCACTTTACAATTATGTTTAGCTCTTTATTACTTTATACAAAACTAAGATTATTATCTATAAAAATTAATAAAATGCTTAAAGACATTGCAGGTAAGTGGTGGTTTGATTAATTAATGCTTCAATTGTAAAATATTTTACCAGCAGATTATTTTCTGTCACAGAAACTTGGAGAATTTTCTGCAACTGTGGTGCCAGGCATAGCAGTTTAAAGTTTAGGTGTAATTCAGTGAAGAGAAATTATGATTTTTTTTTGTTCTGTCGCCATTTGTCAAAGTTCCCAACATTTCTCAGCGACAGATTGGAAAAATTCAAAGATTTTTCATGAAATTCACGTTATTTTTCTTTTTGCGACCATTAGCCAAAGATTAGACAAACTTTGCTATGCGTTTCTGCGATCTTTTGATGAAATGTACAATATCTTTCTTCGTTTACTGAAATTCATGTTTTTTTCAGCAATCGTTTCACAAAATGCACGATCCCCCCCCCCCCCCCCCAAATCGTTTCACGAAATTTGCAGGGTTTTTTTTTTCACGATTTTTTTTAAACGATCAGAGACAAAATTTGTTTTTCTTTTCCGTGGCCATTTGTCGAACTTTCCTATATTTCTCAGCGACATATTGGCAAAATTTGTAATCTGCACTCTTCAAACAAACTTTGCTATGCGTTTCTGCGATCTTTTGATGAAATTTGCAATATTTTTCTTTGTTTACTGCGATTCACGTTTTTTTTTCTGCGATCGTTTCACAAAATGCACAATTCCCCCCCCCCCCCCCCCCCTCAAATCGTTTCATGAAATTTGCATTTTTTTTTTTTTCAACGATCAGTGACAAAATTTTTCTTTTCCGTGGCCATTTGTCGAAGTTTCCGATATTTCTCAGCGACATATTGGCAAGATTTGTAATCTGCTCTCTTTAGACAAACTTTGCTATGCGTTTTTGCGATCTTTTGATGAAATTTGCAATATTTTTCTTCGTTTACTGAAATTCACGTTTTTTTTTTCAGCGATCGTTTCACAAAATGCACGATTCTCCCCCCCCCCCCCTAAATCGTTTCATGAAATTTGCATTTTTTTTTTCAACGATCAGTGATAAAATTTGTGTTTTTCTTTTCCGCGGCCATTTGTCAAAGTTCCCGATATTTCTCAGCGACACATTGGCAAAATTGGCATATGCTTCTGCACTTTTTTGACGAAATTTGCCATGCATTTCCGTGATCTTTTGATGAAATTTGCAATTTTTTTTTCGATTGTTTACTGAAATTCGCGGGGTTTTTTTCAACAATCGTTTGGCGAAATTCACGTTTTTTTTTTCAACGATCTATGATGAAATTTGTTATTTTATTTATTTCTTTTTGGTGACTATTTTCCAAAGTTCCCGGTATTTCTCAGCGACAGATTGGCAAAATTTAGTGTGCGCTTCGGCACTCTTTTGTCAAAATTTGCTATACATTTCCGCGATATTTTGATGAAATTTGCAATATTTTTTTCGGTTGTTTACTGAAATTCGAGGGCTTTTTGCAGCGATCGTTTCACAAAATGCATGATTTTTTCCCAAGATTGTTTGGCGAAATTTGCATTTTTTTTTCAATTATCTGTGACGAGTTTTTTTCTTTTTTTCTGCGACTATTTGTGGAAGTTCCCGATATTCCTGAGTGACAGATTGGCAAAATTCAACATGTGCTTCTGCGATCTTTTGACGAAATTTGTAATTTTTTTCTTAGATTGTTTCACAAAATTCATGATTATTTTTCCAAGATCGTTGGATGACATTCTTTTTTTTTTCTAATGATCACTTCACAATTTTTTTCAACGATCTATGACAAAATTTGTGACAATTTATCGCATGTTATGTGTTCACCGTTCATGGGTGTCTAAAAATGTAGGCAACAATTTTAACAGGAAGATAGATTATAAATAACGAACACTCAAAATTTTCGCTTTATTGAATTATGCCTAAACTTTATACTGCACTTTCAATGTGAAAACATTCAATAAAGTATAACATATGTTTTCATTAGGATGAGAAAATATTAACAAAAAATAAGAACTGAGTGAAAAATCCTTGAGTTCATGAAATACTTAATATAGTGTGCATTTTGTGATATATTAGGAGTTTTATAACAATCGCATGTGAATGGACTCTTAATCGCTGAAGAACAGAAATTATTTACTTCATAAAATGTTCAAGAAACACGTTCCATGCTTGGGCGACTATGCATATGTAAATTGCCATTAACACGAAGAACGAATACAATTGAAATTAACTTACGTGAATGATAACACTTTAAAATTTTAAAGAAGGTGGGAGAGTTGAATTTCGAGTTTGGAAGGCGGGTGACGATAATTGTCTTTACAACTGTAGCGTTTTCTTCGATGAGTATCCTTTATATGTTGTTTTCTGACAGAGGTCGTTTTAAAGCTTTTGGCCTGTACATTACTAAGCACTCACCCCTCTCCTCTTAACTAATTTTTTCATCAGTAGAGGGTGTTTTAAAGTTTTAATTTGTTCATGACTATGGCATACAATTTTACAACAATTATGAATAAAATTTGCATAACATCTCAACAATTTGTAACTGCTTTCCCCCATTTTCACACTGTGAGCGGGTACGTATTTCAGACAAAATAGAGTTACATATAAAATCATATAAATTAAAGGTTTCTTTATAAATATTACCACGGACCCGGGCAACGCCGGGCGGGTCAGCTATCTATATATATAAAATAAGAGATGTCTGTCTGCCTGCCTGCCTGCCTGACCGCGGGAAGCTCCGAAATTATAACACCTAGACCTCTGAAATTTTTGTCATGTGTAGATGCTGTTACCGGAAAGTGTACTTCGCCGCCGGATTTTAAAATTTAAATTTAGATATTTAAAAAAAAATTAAAACGTAATTAAAACGTTGTGTTAGAGGCTATTTACAGCTCTAAGCCAATCGGCGGCAAAGAAGAAACCAGCCAATGAGAGCAGGTGGTAAATATGAGATACAGCGGCTGCATTTCCTAGCCTAACTTTAGCGGGAAATTGCACTGTTTATCTTTCATGCTTTATTTATTTTGTTACTATAAGTTTTAATCTTATTGACATTATTTTATAATGTTTATAAGAAGTGATATAATACAATTCACGTAAGTTTAAATTGTATTCGTTCTTCGTATTAATATCTATTTACATACGCGTAGTCGCCCAAGAATAAAATAGTAGGTATAATGTTTCTTGAACTTTCTGGGATCTTAAAGTAATTTTTTTTTTCAAATTTGCTGATTATTTTTTTTTTCAAATTTGCTGAATCAACGCTTCACTGAATGTTTTCATTTCTTAGTAAAAATAGAACTGTACCTTTTATAGTAAAGTGTAAGATGAAAACTGTACTTTCTATGAAATGGAAACATTCAGTAAATAATTTCCGTTCTCGGGTGATTAAGAGATGTATGTTGTCATTGCCCAAGAATAGGAATAAAACAAATATTTCTTTTCAGGGGAAATGAATGAAGTTATTTGGGTTTTTCTTTTATCTTTTTTTTCCACTTCCCCATATATTATGAGTTTCATAACAAATCCCAATGAAGACATATTTTCTACACTTTACTGAGTGTTTTCATTTCTTATCAAAGTCATGATATGTAACAAGCACAGGGATCTGTTTAGGAAAAATTGGGTTCTTTAAAGGACCCCTCACAACATTTTTCATTTCAAAACAGGACCCCTCACAATATTTTTCATGTCAAAACTGGACCCTGCACAATTTTTTTCAAATCAAAGCAGGACCCTTCACAAAACTTTTCACCTTAAAAAAAAGACCCTTCACAAAATTGTCATAAAAGTAGGCTTTTTACAAACTTTTTCACCTGAAAACTAAACTTTTCACATATTTGCTGAATAAACGCTTCACTGAATGTTTTCTTTTCCTTTCTTAGCAAAAGTATAAGATGTATGTTTTGATTTTAATATTTGTTATTGAACTTTGTTTCATTTAAGGAGGTTCGGGACATACCTATTTTAAAATCATTTTTATTTATTGAGTTACTATTTTGAAATTTTTTGTGATGCTTAACCATAACATGATAAAACTTATTAATCGGTATAACTCGAAATGTTATATGTAGAATTTAAACTTTTTTTCATTTAAATAAACAAAAATATGAGTTTTAATTTTGATTTTGCATTTTTAAAATTGTTATTGAACCCAGTTTGCTTCATATACAAATATTCAATGTTTTCATTTATTGTTGACATTATTGGCCGATGACAACGTACATTTTATACCTGACTGCATGTCCATTCTTGGACGATTATTCTGAAACTCCAAATTTGTCTAATCGCCCCAAGAATCAAATGTTTTTTTAAAACATTCAGTAAATAATTTCCGTTCTTGGGCGATTAAGAGTTCATTCATGTGCGATTCTTATGAAACTCCATGTCACAAAATGCACATCTTAACTATTTTACGCACTCAGAATTTTCCATTTTCAGTTCTTTTCCTTTTGTTAATCTTTTCTCTCCACTTTCCCACTGATAAGAAATCGTAATGAAAACATATCTTGCACTTTACTGAATGTTTTCATAGTGCCAGGTCCAGTAGCAGAAAATTCAAGATGAGAGGCAGGCGTCACAGATTTTCTTATCTCTTTTGCAGATTATTTTTCCATCAAACCTTTTATTATTTCACTTTACAATTATGTTTAGCTCTTTATTACTTTATACAAAACTAAGATTATTATCTATAAAAATTAATAAAATGCTTAAAGACATTGCAGGTAAGTGGTGGTTTGATTAATTAATGCTTCAATTGTAAAATATTTTACCAGCAGATTATTTTCTGTCACAGAAACTTGGAGAATTTTCTGCAACTGTGGTGCCAGGCATAGCAGTTTAAAGTTTAGGTGTAATTCAGTGAAGAGAAATTATGATTTTTTTTTGTTCTGTCGCCATTTGTCAAAGTTCCCAACATTTCTCAGCGACAGATTGGAAAAATTCAAAGATTTTTCATGAAATTCACGTTATTTTTCTTTTTGCGACCATTAGCCAAAGATTAGACAAACTTTGCTATGCGTTTCTGCGATCTTTTGATGAAATGTACAATATCTTTCTTCGTTTACTGAAATTCATGTTTTTTTCAGCAATCGTTTCACAAAATGCACGATCCCCCCCCCCCCCCCCCCAAATCGTTTCACGAAATTTGCAGGGTTTTTTTTTTCACGATTTTTTTTAAACGATCAGAGACAAAATTTGTTTTTCTTTTCCGTGGCCATTTGTCGAACTTTCCTATATTTCTCAGCGACATATTGGCAAAATTTGTAATCTGCACTCTTCAAACAAACTTTGCTATGCGTTTCTGCGATCTTTTGATGAAATTTGCAATATTTTTCTTTGTTTACTGCGATTCACGTTTTTTTTTCTGCGATCGTTTCACAAAATGCACAATTCCCCCCCCCCCCCTCAAATCGTTTCATGAAATTTGCATTTTTTTTTTTTTCAACGATCAGTGACAAAATTTTTCTTTTCCGTGGCCATTTGTCGAAGTTTCCGATATTTCTCAGCGACATATTGGCAAGATTTGTAATCTGCTCTCTTTAGACAAACTTTGCTATGCGTTTTTGCGATCTTTTGATGAAATTTGCAATATTTTTCTTCGTTTACTGAAATTCACGTTTTTTTTTTCAGCGATCGTTTCACAAAATGCACGATCCCCCCCCCCCCCCCCCCTAAATCGTTTCATGAAATTTGCATTTTTTTTTTCAACGATCAGTGATAAAATTTGTGTTTTTCTTTTCCGCGGCCATTTGTCAAAGTTCCCGATATTTCTCAGCGACACATTGGCAAAATTGGCATATGCTTCTGCACTTTTTTGACGAAATTTGCCATGCATTTCCGTGATCTTTTGATGAAATTTGCAATTTTTTTTTCGATTGTTTACTGAAATTCGCGGGGTTTTTTTCAACAATCGTTTGGCGAAATTCACGTTTTTTTTTTCAACGATCTATGATGAAATTTGTTATTTTATTTATTTCTTTTTGGTGACTATTTTCCAAAGTTCCCGGTATTTCTCAGCGACAGATTGGCAAAATTTAGTGTGCGCTTCGGCACTCTTTTGTCAAAATTTGCTATACATTTCCGCGATATTTTGATGAAATTTGCAATATTTTTTTCGGTTGTTTACTGAAATTCGAGGGCTTTTTGCAGCGATCGTTTCACAAAATGCATGATTTTTTCCCAAGATTGTTTGGCGAAATTTGCATTTTTTTTTCAATTATCTGTGACGAGTTTTTTTCTTTTTTTCTGCGACTATTTGTGGAAGTTCCCGATATTCCTGAGTGACAGATTGGCAAAATTCAACATGTGCTTCTGCGATCTTTTGACGAAATTTGTAATTTTTTTCTTAGATTGTTTCACAAAATTCATGATTATTTTTCCAAGATCGTTGGATGACATTCTTTTTTTTTTCTAATGATCACTTCACAATTTTTTTCAACGATCTATGACAAAATTTGTGACAATTTATCGCATGTTATGTGTTCACCGTTCATGGGTGTCTAAAAATGTAGGCAACAATTTTAACAGGAAGATAGATTATAAATAACGAACACTCAAAATTTTCGCTTTATTGAATTATGCCTAAACTTTATACTGCACTTTCAATGTGAAAACATTCAATAAAGTATAACATATGTTTTCATTAGGATGAGAAAATATTAACAAAAAATAAGAACTGAGTGAAAAATCCTTGAGTTCATGAAATACTTAATATAGTGTGCATTTTGTGATATATTAGGAGTTTTATAACAATCGCATGTGAATGGACTCTTAATCGCTGAAGAACAGAAATTATTTACTTCATAAAATGTTCAAGAAACACGTTCCATGCTTGGGCGACTATGCATATGTAAATTGCCATTAACACGAAGAACGAATACAATTGAAATTAACTTACGTGAATGATAACACTTTAAAATTTTAAAGAAGGTGGGAGAGTTGAATTTCGAGTTTGGAAGGCGGGTGACGATAATTGTCCTTACAACTGTAGCGTTTTCTTCGATGAGTATCCTTTATATGTTGTTTTCTGACAGAGGTCGTTTTAAAGCTTTTGGCCTGTACATTACTAAGCACTCACCCCTCTCCTCTTAACTAATTTTTTCATCAGTAGAGGGTGTTTTAAAGTTTTAATTTGTTCATGACTATGGCATACAATTTTACAACAATTATGAATAAAATTTGCATAACATCTCAACAATTTGTAACTGCTTTCCCCCATTTTCACACTGTGAGCGGGTACGTATTTCAGACAAAATAGAGTTACATATAAAATCATATAAATTAAAGGTTTCTTTATAAATATTACCACGGACCCGGGCAACGCCGGGCGGGTCAGCTATCTATATATATAAAATAAGAGATGTCTGTCTGCCTGCCTGCCTGCCTGACCGCGGGAAGCTCCGAAATTATAACACCTAGACCTCTGAAATTTTTGTCATGTGTAGATGCTGTTACCGGAAAGTGTACTTCGCCGCCGGATTTTAAAATTTAAATTTAGATATTTAAAAAAAAATTAAAACGTAATTAAAACGTTGTGTTAGAGGCTATTTACAGCTCTAAGCCAATCAGCGGCAAAGAAGAAACCAGCCAATGAGAGCAGGTGGTAAATATGAGATACAGCGGCTGCATTTCCTAGCCTAACTTTAGCGGGAAATTGCACTGTTTATCTTTCATGCTTTATTTATTTTGTTACTATAAGTTTTAATCTTATTGACATTATTTTATAATGTTTATAAGAAGTGATATAATACAATTCACGTAAGTTTAAATTGTATTCGTTCTTCGTATTAATATCTATTTACATACGCGTAGTCGCCCAAGAATAAAATAGTAGGTATAATGTTTCTTGAACTTTCTGGGATCTTAAAGTAATTTTTTTTTTCAAATTTGCTGATTATTTTTTTTTCAAATTTGCTGAATCAACGCTTCACTGAATGTTTTCATTTCTTAGTAAAAATAGAACTGTACCTTTTATAGTAAAGTGTAAGATGAAAACTGTACTTTCTATGAAATGGAAACATTCAGTAAATAATTTCCGTTCTCGGGTGATTAAGAGATGTATGTTGTCATTGCCCAAGAATAGGAATAAAACAAATATTTCTTTTCAGGGGAAATGAATGAAGTTATTTGGGTTTTTCTTTTATCTTTTTTTTCCACTTCCCCATATATTATGAGTTTCATAACAAATCCCAATGAAGACATATTTTCTACACTTTACTGAGTGTTTTCATTTCTTATCAAAGTCATGATATGTAACAAGCACAGGGATCTGTTTAGGAAAAATTGGGTTCTTTAAAGGACCCCTCACAACATTTTTCATTTCAAAACAGGACCCCTCACAATATTTTTCATGTCAAAACTGGACCCTGCACAATTTTTTTCAAATCAAAGCAGGACCCTTCACAAAACTTTTCACCTTAAAAAAAAGACCCTTCACAAAATTGTCATAAAAGTAGGCTTTTTACAAACTTTTTCACCTGAAAACTAAACTTTTCACATATTTGCTGAATCAACGCTTCACTGAATGTTTTCTTTTCCTTTCTTAGCAAAAGTATAAGATGTATGTTTTGATTTTAAGATTTGTTATTGAACTTTGTTTCATTTAAGGAGGTTCGGGACATACCTATTTTAAAATCATTTTTATTTATTGAGTTACTATTTTGAAATTTTTTGTGATGCTTAACCATAACATGATAAAACTTATTAATCGGTATAACTCGAAATGTTATATGTAGAATTTAAACTTTTTTTCATTTAAATAAACAAAAATATAAGTTTTAATTTTGATTTTGCATTTTTAAAATTGTTATTGAACCCAGTTTGCTTCATATACAAATATTCAATGTTTTCATTTATTGTTGACATTATTGGCCGATGACAACGTACATTTTATACCTGACTGCATGTCCATTCTTGGACGATTATTCTGAAACTCCAAATTTGTCTAATCGCCCCAAGAATCAAATGTTTTTTTAAAACATTCAGTAAATAATTTCCGTTCTTGGGCGATTAAGAGTTCATTCATGTGCGATTCTTATGAAACTCCATGTCACAAAATGCACATCTTAACTATTTTACGCACTCAGAATTTTCCATTTTCAGTTCTTTTCCTTTTGTTAATCTTTTCTCTCCACTTTCCCACTGATAAGAAATCGTAATGAAAACATATCTTGCACTTTACTGAATGTTTTCATAGTGCCAGGTCCAGTAGCAGAAAATTCAAGATGGGAGGCAGGCGTCACAGATTTTCTTATCTCTTTTGCAGATTATTTTTCCATCAAACCTTTTATTATTTCACTTTACAATTATGTTTAGCTCTTTATTACTTCATACAAAACTAAGATTATTATCTATAAAAATTAATAAAATGCTTAAAGACATTGCAGGTAAGTGGTGGTTTGATTAATTAATGCTTCAATTGTAAAATATTTTACCAGCAGATTATTTTCTGTCACAGAAACTTGGAGAATTTTCTGCAACTGTGGTGCAAGGCATAGCAGTTTAAAGTTTAGGTGTAATTCAGTGAAGAGAAATTATGATTTTTTTTTGTTCTGTCGCCATTTGTCAAAGTTCCCAACATTTCTCAGCGACAGATTGGAAAAATTCAAAGATTTTTCATGAAATTCACGTTATTTTTCTTTTTGCGACCATTAGCCAAAGATTAGACAAACTTTGCTATGCGTTTCTGCGATCTTTTGATGAAATGTACAATATCTTTTTTCGTTTACTGAAATTCATGTTTTTTTCAGCAATCGTTTCATAAAATGCACGATCCCCCCCCCCCCCCCCCCAAATCGTTTCACGAAATTTGCAGGGTTTTTTTTTTCACGATTTTTTTTAAACGATCAGAGACAAAATTTGTTTTTCTTTTCCGTGGCCATTTGTCGAACTTTCCTATATTTCTCAGCGACATATTGGCAAAATTTGTAATCTGCACTCTTCAAACAAACTTTGCTATGCGTTTCTGCGATCTTTTGATGAAATTTGCAATATTTTTCTTTGTTTACTGCGATTCACGTTTTTTTTTCTGCGATCGTTTCACAAAATGCACAATTCCCCCCCCCCCCCCCCCCCCTCAAATCGTTTCATGAAATTTGCATTTTTTTTTTTTCAACGATCAGTGACAAAATTTGTTTTTCTTTTCCGTGGCCATTTGTCGAAGTTTCCGATATTTCTCAGCGACATATTGGCAAGATTTGTAATCTGCTCTCTTTAGACAAACTTTGCTATGCGTTTTTGCGATCTTTTGATGAAATTTGCAATATTTTTCTTCGTTTACTGAAATTCACGTTTTTTTTTTCAGCGATCGTTTCACAAAATGCACGATTCCCCCCCCCCCCCCCCCCTAAATCGTTTCATGAAATTTGCATTTTTTTTTTCAACGATCAGTGATAAAATTTGTGTTTTTCTTTTCCGCGGCCATTTGTCAAAGTTCCCGATATTTCTCAGCGACACATTGGCAAAATTGGCATATGCTTCTGCACTTTTTTGACGAAATTTGCCATGCATTTCCGTGATCTTTTGATGAAATTTGCAATTTTTTTTCGATTGTTTACTGAAATTCGCGGGGTTTTTTTCAACAATCGTTTGGCGAAATTCACGTTTTTTTTTTCAACGATCTATGATGAAATTTGTTATTTTATTTATTTCTTTTTGGTGACTATTTTCCAAAGTTCCCGGTATTTCTCAGCGACAGATTGGCAAAATTTAGTGTGCGCTTCGGCACTCTTTTGTCAAAATTTGCTATACATTTCCGCGATATTTTGATGAAATTTGCAATATTTTTTTCGGTTGTTTACTGAAATTCGAGGGCTTTTTGCAGCGATCGTTTCACAAAATGCATGATTTTTTCCCAAGATTGTTTGGCGAAATTTGCATTTTTTTTTCAATTATCTGTGACGAGTTTTTTTCTTTTTTTCTGCGACTATTTGTGGAAGTTCCCGATATTCCTGAGTGACAGATTGGCAAAATTCAACATGTGCTTCTGCGATCTTTTGACGAAATTTGTAATTTTTTTCTTAGATTGTTTCACAAAATTCATGATTATTTTTCCAAGATCGTTGGATGACATTCTTTTTTTTTTCTAATGATCACTTCACAATTTTTTTCAACGATCTATGACAAAATTTGTGACAATTTATCGCATGTTATGTGTTCACCGTTCATGGGTGTCTAAAAATGTAGGCAACAATTTTAACAGGAAGATAGATTATAAATAACGAACACTCAAAATTTTCGCTTTATTGAATTATGCCTAAACTTTATACTGCACTTTCAATGTGAAAACATTCAATAAAGTATAACATATGTTTTCATTAGGATGAGAAAATATTAACAAAAAATAAGAACTGAGTGAAAAATCCTTGAGTTCATGAAATACTTAATATAGTGTGCATTTTGTGATATATTAGGAGTTTTATAACAATCGCATGTGAATGGACTCTTAATCGCTGAAGAACAGAAATTATTTACTTCATAAAATGTTCAAGAAACACGTTCCATGCTTGGGCGACTATGCATATGTAAATTGCCATTAACACGAAGAACGAATACAATTGAAATTAACTTACGTGAATGATAACACTTTAAAATTTTAAAGAAGGTGGGAGAGTTGAATTTCGAGTTTGGAAGGCGGGTGACGATAATTGTCCTTACAACTGTAGCGTTTTCTTCGATGAGTATCCTTTATATGTTGTTTTCTGACAGAGGTCGTTTTAAAGCTTTTGGCCTGTACATTACTAAGCACTCACCCCTCTCCTCTTAACTAATTTTTTCATCAGTAGAGGGTGTTTTAAAGTTTTAATTTGTTCATGACTATGGCATACAATTTTACAACAATTATGAATAAAATTTGCATAACATCTCAACAATTTGTAACTGCTTTCCCCCATTTTCACACTGTGAGCGGGTACGTATTTCAGACAAAATAGAGTTACATATAAAATCATATAAATTAAAGGTTTCTTTATAAATATTACCACGGACCCGGGCAACGCCGGGCGGGTCAGCTAGTTAAATATAATTAAGGTAATTTAAAAATGAAAGAGAATTATTCTTTTAGCAAAAAGAAAAATATATAATAATAAGAGTAAATGAAAATATTGTCTTTTTTTTTTTAAAGATTAAATATACATAAAATAATGAGAAGCAAACAAAAGTGTTGCTTTCTTTCTTTTTGAATTAATATTATGTATTTCTGTATATAGTTGTGTTCAATGTAAATAAAATATTTAATCAAGTTTTAAAAAGTTTCTGTAATTATTTAATTGATAACGTTTAAGGTATGTCAATTTATTTTTACAGCTTAAATTTTAGTTTAATTCATAAGTGGAAGAGTTCGTCTAAATAATTCACAACGCAAACTCTTAATTTTATTCGTAATTATTTAAATTTAATAATTACATTTTGACGCGAATTATAATTTAATTTTATTAATGCTTCGCGTTGCTCTTCTACTAGAATTATGTAATTACGATCACTTATGTTATTTGAATTTATCTAAGGTATATAAAATTATATACCTATTTACTATGAGGTTGCTTGGATGATTTGGACCAATTAACAATTTTGGATATAAATTAAATAGAAAATAAACAGGTGTAATTATCTGTCCAGCACGAGTTTCAAGCATTATGTAAATCATAAAATGCTTTGAATGCATTCAGAAAAAGAGAACTTACATTTCTAATTTACCCCATTTGCATTATTTGCGCATATGCTTTAAATCAGATTTTTTATTTTTTTTTTCGGAAATTTCAAATTCATACCAAAAATTCTGAATAGTAATTTTCGTTTTATTTAATGGCAGACGTATATAGGCGTTAACTCCTTACAGCCAATTTCTTGATGTAATTAATCTAGCTATAAACGAGAGTTTTTAAGAATATAATAAATCATAAACTGAATGCAAAAAGCAAAGGAAAGCTAATTCAGAAAGGAAGAACTTTCATTTCTATTTTAAACCATTTGCATCATTAGCTCATTTCGTCGATTCAGGAATTTCTTTTTTATTCAGAAGTTCCAAATTCATACCAGAAATTCTGAATAGTAATTTCTGTTTTATTTAATGACGACTTATTCTGATTACATAAAGTAAAAATTCTTTCGGAATTTACGACACGAATTTGAAATTCCTGGATAAAAAATAAATTCTTGAATTCAAGTTTTTGGTGCAAATGGGTTAATAATGAAAAAAAAAAATCTCATGACTTTTTCATTTCTTTTTAGTAAATAAATCAATTAAAAACCAAAGATACGTTCTTATTAGCTTAATTAAAAAACTAATTTGAAAGTTTATTCCCTTTGTTGATATTTTCATTTGAAATTCAACGCTTTTCTTAATTATCATTGAGGCAGTAAAGGAAAGACTAAAAAACATAATTTTCGTTCATAAAAAAATAATGCAAAAACTTCAATTTAATTATTGCCTCGTTTTCCAATTACTTCGTTAATTAGGAACCGTATCAAGCAAGTTTTATGCTGATAATGGAGCACCAATTTTATGACACTGTAAGCTGATTTTTTTTCGTCTCTCTCGTTATTGAACTTTGCTTGTGAATTTTTGAACATAGTTTTTTTATTATTATTTTTTAAAACGTCGAATTTATTTACTTCATGGGACCACGAGTTTTTTTTTATGGCGATAATTTTGCTTTTACTTAACACATTTAGAACGTAAATATTACACGCACTGATTAAGGTTTTTTTTATTATTATTATTAAGTACGATGTTTTCAGCACCATTTTTATCAACATGAACTAATTTTTACCAAGCAAAAATTTTTTTTCAAAGGGTGTTTAGTTACTTTCAGTTTTTGAATGGATAAAAATAAATTGTAATGTGTTTTAAAAAGTTTTGAAATTTGCTATTAAACTTCATCTCCAATACATAAACAGCCCTTTCCATCCCCTTTACGTTTACTCGTTTTTTTTTTGTTTTTTTTACTTAGGTGATCTGAGAAATCTAAAATAAAATTAATTATTTTCTTTTTTCGACATTTTTATTTAATTTAATTCGAATAAAGTTTCATGGGAAAAAAGGGAGAAAAAAAGCGTCAGAGTTAAACTAAATTTTAGTGTATTAAACTTTTACGGGTGACAAAGAGTTTGCGAAATTTGTAATTTACTGAAAAACTATTACAGCAGAAAAAAAAAAAAAAAAAAAAAAAAAAAAAAAGAGAGAGATTTAATTGCATCACAGTTTTGTTAGACGCAAATAAAGGGGAGAATTAAGCACTTTGGAACACAGGCATCTAAAACATCTTCAAGACTTGCATTTCAAATAAACAAAAAATCCCCCCCCCCCCCCACACACACACACACGAAAAAAAAAATGTGAAAAGCACCAGAAAGTAGTCAGAACATCCATATTGATGGAAACTTTTCTGTTATTTAAACATTTCCGCTTCATTTCGCCAATTTTTCATGTTTTCAGGGGAAAAGGAGATACGTAAATATTTCGTTTCTAATACAATAAAACATACACACACATAAAAAATAAGAATCACTTCATGGATTACGTTTAAATATCCATGTTAATTTATCTCAGATATATGAAAAAAATTAAAAACTGAGCTTTTATGGTAGTATTAAAAAGAAAAAAAAATGTTTCCTATGCCAAAATAAATATGTTCTATATATATATTTTTTAAATTTAATTTGGAAAAGAACTGGAAATTTATGATTTATAAATGAAAATGCACTCATGACATCACCTTTACAACTAAAAACCAAAATTATTGAAGTTTCAATTTCATCAATGTGCGAACAGGAAAGAAAGGTCATAAAAAATTATTGAAATGATAAAACAATTAAATAAATTATTAAAATATGATTAAAATAAACGTTTTCTGCCTATCATAATGTCTCTTTTACAGTATAAAAACTTTTTTTTTTTTTTTTTACTTTCATGCTCCTTTATTATTAAAAAATATTTGAAAATGCTCTTTTTTTCAATACTTTTTTTTATCAGATTTTTTTTATATTTTTTATATCTATTTTAATTCTTATTCATTTTCTTTTCCTGTTGATCTTGACGGCATTGTTGACAGCAAATTCTCTTGTGCATGTAACTGATATCATGTACCATGTATCGTTAACAAATCAATCAATCAATAAATATTTTTTTCATGTCAAATATGAAGGCATATTCACTACTTTTCGTACGTAATAATTTAATTCTTGTAAACTTTTATTTTATTTTCATTATAAGCGTGTAAATGTCTCAAGTGAAAATTATCTGTTCTGGAAATATGTATTTACTCGGGCGTTTTGAAGCTGTGGCAGCTATACTAAAAACAGCAATTTTTCATTAAAATATAAGTTCCTTAATTATGTATGAAAATGATGAAATTTTTACTTTTTTAAGAACAAAATGTCTAAATCAATAATAATAAAATATATATCCTGTATCCTTTCGTTCGTCAGTTTTCGTTTGCCAGTCTCTGCCCGTTGGTCTTAGTCAGAAATGCCCCTAGTTTTTGCGTTACAAAAAATAATTTCGACAAAGTTAATCAACAATTACGACAAAAAGTTATTCTAGATGAGACAGTCTGCTCAAATTTTCATTTGGCTTAAATATTAACCTGACAACGAAAGTTGTCAATCTGTTGAAGTAAAAATGTCCAGAATTACTGTATTACCGTAACTCCAGTTTTTATGTTCGTCTACAACATTTTGTCCTAATGAGTATAAATGCATAGAAATCCCTATATGCTTTTCAAATCTATCTGTATCTTCTTACATATTCGCAACATCACTTTCTGCTATAAATGCATAATATTTTTGAATATTTAATTTAGGCTTGGAAGAGTTGAGTGTGGAGAGAGAGTGGAAGAGTTTAATTTTTTTTTTTTTTTTTTTTTTTTTTTTAGGTAGATTTTGTAAGAAATAACACCTATTGCAATCTCCCCTATGTTGAAATTTCTGAGAATGTTTTGCAGATATACTCCGATCATGACCCCTAGAACCCAAAACCACCCCCAGTTCAAAACTTTATCTGTCTATACATATATCACTTTTTTATGGACACGATAACTTCTATAATTCTGCACAAATCTCTTCCAAACTGATACATAAAATCAAGGGGTAGAAAATCACGGTCAAGTTCGTTAATGGACAAATTCGGACCAAGGTGGTGGAAATAGGGAGAGGTTTTGTAAAAACTGAAAAAAAACCCATAACTTATTAATTATAATACATATCAAATCAGTTTAAAGTTATTATTACTTCTGGGAAAAGGGCCGAAAATTTAGGTATAGATTTTTGATAAAATTAAAAATGGGCTCAAAGGGCGAAAAAAATAGGGTTTTGGGGAGAAAAAAATTCATAACTTCGTCAATTCTTAAGACATCGAATTCACTTAAACTTATTATAAATCTTCTTAATATTATCTACAACTTTTATATTGACAAGTTTTTGATAAGACCAACTCTTACCGAAAAAAAAAAAAAAAAAATTTAAAGACGAAAAAAAAGGGGGGAGGGGGTTGAAGAAGAAAAAAAATTCATATCTTCGTCAATTCACAAGATGTTCAATCCGCTTAAATCCATTATACATCTTCTCAGTATTATCTAAAATCTTCATATTGACAAGTTTTTGATAGGACCAACTCTTATAGAAAAAAAAAAAAAAAAGATTGCCAAAAAAAATTATCGTGTTAAGAGTGTACTCAAATCCAAACGGCTTATTTTCTGACTCAGTTTTAAATTCATTTTAGCTCTCAAACGCATCCAATTGGCAGGTTCTTTTATTCAGAAACTATATAATGTGCTGTATTGGTCGATTTTTTGATAAAGGCAGAAAGTATTTCAAAAAATGCTGTCAAAGTGGGCATTTTGAACCGAAGAAAAACAAAAGCACAAGTCGCTTATAAATCTCTTCAGAAAATCACGTCAGCAAGTTTCATTTTTTTACTTTTAAAAATTAGTTTGAATTTGTGTAAGAAAGTTTCGATTTGTTGAGCGTGAAAAAATATATTTTTTAATAGTCGGCACCGCTTAATTGCATACAGTTGTTTCCACTGAATTGTATGCATTTAAGTGAAGACAACAATTAATGTTATCAGTATACGTTATCATTTGATTTTATACCACAGATATGATAAATATTAATGGGCAATAATTATTTACCTAATAAATTAAAAACTATTGTATTAATAATTTTAATAAATAATTTATTGTTACTCTATATATAAAATATATGTAATAAAGTATCAGGTATTATAACACTATTCATGGTACGTGGTTTAATTTTTCATTATAATTTATGTGAAAATTAAAATGAAAGTTAAATAAAAAATTTTTGCTTTTAAATCATACCTTTGAAAATAAATGTTTCTGCATAAATCATCTTTATTTTTCAATTATTTGCCAATTTATCTCTCCTTTTTTTTGCCTACACAAAAAATCCTTTAGGAATTTTTTTTTTCATATCTCGACATTACATTTCTCCACTTCCAGCGCTAAATATTGGTCTTTTATTTAATGACCGCCTCGATTCTATTTTCCCCCGATTCCAGGATTTTCCAAAAAGTGCCCTCAGCACCTTGAGTCACTGTATGCATGGCAAGCTTTAAAAGAAAAACACAATTGTCCAAATTAAACACTCTCATAAGTTTCCAGAATTAAGATAAGTCATCTTTCACGACGATTTCTGCTCTTCGATTGTAAATATAACAAACCATTGTTAAAATAAATAAATAAATAAATAAAATAAACGTTCTTTCTTTTTTTCTTATTCATCACTGGAATTCATAAAATCCGGATTACTATACTAGTAGATTGGAGATATTTATGCAATTAACCGGGGGATTGTTATGCGATAAAACGAGTATATTTAACATTAGCCTTATGGGGAATGTTTCTGTTCCACGACATTCAATGCATATAAGCGGGGTATGCAATTATCCGTTACCCGATTAAGTGGGCCGACTACCGCCTTAATATGATTCTGATAAAACCAGCTCTTACAGAAAAATGAAATTAAAAATTCGTCAAACGCAGCCAGATAAAATTGTTAAACTAGGTTTTATCTCTAATCTTGATTTAGTTTTCATTGTTGAAATTAGAGCTTAACTTCAAAATCCACTTCCACCTGTAGGTCGAGCCGGCAGGGATTTTTTTTTTTAAGTAATGGATTTTCAAAAAGACCGAAATTACTGTTTTCTGCCAATTGCCCAGACATAGGATGTGAGTAACGAAATCACGATTGGCAAATAGCAATTGATCATAACAAAAAGGTATTACATTTACAAAGAAAAAAAAAAGCAATTTAACAAGTTACAACGACCATTTGGAAAATGATTTTTTCAAAGACTAAAATTTAAGACATAAAAAATCGCACGGAGTTGATCATACATTACGTACGCCATGGATTAAACATTAACATTCCTAGACCCATCACGAACAAATTTAAAAAGTGTTAAAATTCATCTTTCCTACAATCAGTTTTGTGTGAGAATCTATAATAAATATTTTTTCCACTCGCGAAAATAATATTTGTGAATTACATTGCAACGTACAACGTTTTGTGACATATGCTACAATGTGTGTTTGTGAATATATGCCCGACAATATACAGTGTACCTAAACGAAACTCTTTTTTTAAATCAATAACAATCAGCATATTATAAAAGCTTCTACCTAGAGACAGTAGGTGGAGACACCAAAAACTGTTCAATTTCTCAATCCTTCAAAACTGGTTCAGATAACTGATCACATGTGACAGCAATTACTGGAATCCTTTCGAACATTCAATTTAAAACTTAATTTCACATAATAGAAAACGCTGATCTCAACAAGAAGCTTTGTTTTATGGAATAAAGTATCCTGATTTCAGTTTAGCAGCCCCAAGAACAGTCAGTCTCTACAAAATCTCGATGCCTGTCGGACATGCGTCCAGTTTTTTTTTTTTTCAATCTATTGTGTTCTGAAAGACACTCTTCAGAACCTGGATGTTATCAATTCCTGCACCTTAAATACAGTTTTAAAAAACTGTTACAAATCTTACCATTATATAATTTAAATATTTAACCTCATCTGTTTGCTTTTTTTCTAGTATTATTCAAGAAATAAAAAGTGTATTTACAAGTTGAAACTCAGCGAAAATTCTCTTAAGGTGTAAGAAGTTACTTCACAACTCACCGCAATTCGCACCAATAAAATATTTTTCAGGTGTAAAGAAAGTCCCTGCTGTTCCTACAGAAATCACAGATAGGAACTTTATTATTGCATTTCAATTGATATATATTTTCTTAATCTGGGTTTTACCCTTTGCCAACGGCAATTAAGTCTCACGGTTTCCCCTTAAAAAAATTTATAAAAAGAAACTTCAGTTTTACAATTTTCGGCACTGTAAATTTTTTAACTTCTACGGAGCTGGTCATACATTACGTACGCCATGGATTAAACATTAATATTCCTGGACCAATTTTAAATGAAATTTCATTTTTAAACTTCTAAACATTCCAGAATGTTACTTTTTACACCGTCGTATAGAGAAAAAAATGTACTTTTAAATGCAATTTGTTTGAAAGCTGTATCTCAATTTGTTTCTGAGTTATTAAATTTTTGTAGTTTTTTGTAGTTTTTATTACTTTTTTGTCATAGTGGCAACAGAAATATCCATCTCTGTTGAAAGTAAAGGAAAAATACAGATTACTGTATAGATCAATCAGAAAACGAATGAAATGCGGGATTCAACTAATAAAACGCTTCAGATATGTTTTTGATTTGCTACCCTGACCGAGGACAATAACCATTTTTCCAAATGGTTAATAATAATAATAATAATAATAATAATAATAATAATAATAATAATAATAATAATAAAGGAAGGGCGAGGGAGAAAGCAAAAGCAAAAGAGAAATAAAAAAATTCCGAAAAATAAAAAGCATGCGGACAAGTATAGATTAGAACACTTTCTTCGATTATTATAAGAAAATTTTACTAAAGCTTATTTTCGTCCAGTGGAATAAAATTTTTACATAAACATGTTTGTTCCCACTGAAAAAATGGGATTTATTTAGAGAATATTTAACAATCACAACTCACTGATCACAATTTTTATTCGAAAACACATGAAAACAACATCTCATTAATAATCTGAACACACACACAAAAAAAAAGAGATTCAAACCTTAATTATTTTTAATCCAATCATACTGATTGGCAACGAAATCATGCTAATTGAAATTCTTTCAACTGAGTGAAAAGGAACCAGGCCGAGATTTCACTGAATACCTTCGTTTTAAATGGCCAACGGTACAGTCACTGAGCCACCTGAACGACAACCGACCGGCACAATTCACTTAGAAAACCTTTTTGGCAATAGCATCCGGCCTGTTATCTGAAACAGCTTAATAGAATATAGTATAGGCAATATTACTCCAATAAACAATGAACATAGAGCAGGTGGCGGCTGCACAAATGATCACCCCATCGAGTTCATGGCTGAAATTACAGAATTAGTTAAAACTCGATTAGCATATTAAAATGCAACTTGTCTGCCAAGTCATATCTCGGTGGAGACATGGTGCACGTGTTTTCCTGCATGATGGAGCACTGGGTGCATAGGGAAGCTACCAATCAACCACTAAAATCAGATCTGCAGGTGGTTTGCACAAAGATATGACTTGACAGACCATGCATTTTGAGATGCGAATGAAATTTTAACTAATTCTGGAATTTCAGCCGTGATCTTGATGAGATTATGCTTTGTACAGTCGTCGCCCGCACTAATACGTATGGGTAAATTTCATTATTTTTAACTCTTCGCTTCTACTCTCGACCTGGACATTATTTTCACTCAGTTGGGATAATATCAATTCACATTTAAAGCTTAGCACTAAATTTTGCAATCTCTCAAAACTTGTTGACCTTCATCCTGCGACGATGAAGTTGAAAGTGAAAGTCTTACTTGAACTTTGTAGGTAATAAAATCATTATTAATATTATTATTGCTTAATGACATAAATAATGCGTGTAAAGATAGCCTTTTCGAAATCATGATGTGCTTTTTTTATATTAAAAACTACATTTTTTTTTTATTGTCAAAAGTTTTTTGTAATCTCTTACCGGAGATGAAATCAGCAATGCTAATAATCGGAACATGCAGTAAGGATTTATTAAATGGTTTCATTGTTTTTAAAAAAGAAATGTGAGTTTTTTGCAGTTTAAATATTTCGACATATCTGGGAACCTTAATTTTGTTAGCCTTCTGAATATGTCACAGAACAAATTGTAGACTTTCTGTTTACTTTTCAAAAATGTAGCTCTAAGCAAGTAAATAACAAGAAGGAAAAATCATGCGTCAAGCGTAGATAATCAAACAATTGCCGACACTTCCAGAATACTTTAACAAAACTTTGCTGTTTAATAAGATAAATGAAATACCTCAGTAAATATTTTAGAAAACAACACATTTGAAAAACAGGTTTCAGAAAAAATAGAGATTAATATTTTTTCAAGGATTTAATATTTAATAAAATTAATATTGTAATTTTTTGCAAAATGCGAAGTAAAATAAATTTATTTTCCTCCAAATAATCGAAAGATCTCATGCAAATTAAACGTAACACTTCGAGTTGCCACGCAACTTTCTAAAGGTAAGTAATGTTCGCAAACTTTTTATCACCTCATTGCGAATATCGTTTAAATCGAAAAAAATCAAGGTATATCGTTTTTTACACATTTAATAATATTTTGGCATATTAATTTTCGTAATACTTTTTTCAGCGTCTCCTTCACTCAACCTTTGGAATTGGAAAAGTCAGCACTTTTGACTATTGTAGTATAATTTAAAATATGTTGATTAATCATCTTTATTTTTTATTTTAACTTTGGTCAAGAATTAATTTTATAGTTTGGTTTTGGTGGATTTTACAAGACATATATAACATTTTTAGGTAGTTTTCCTTTTACTTAGAGGAAATAACTTAATTATTTTTTTTCTCTCGGATATGATCACCTTAATTATTTTTTCTTTTAAATTTCATCGAGAATATAATTTATTGTTTGGACGTGGCGGATTTCTCAACACATCTATACCATTTTTAGACAGTTAAACTTAAAGGAATTAACTTACTTTTCTTTTGTTCCTTTTGAATTGCCATCTAATTACTTTTAGACATACAGATTTTTTACATTTGTTTTCTTAGGTTTTTGACATGCATATTTTGTGATGACTTTAAAAAAAAATGTTTTTATATAGGTTTTGTTTGAAGAAAAAACAATTTTCCCTAATGTATAAATTTTAAAGTTTTTTTTTTTTTTTAATAGTGCCGTTGACAGAATACATTTGCAACTTGTTTATCTTTTGCATTTTTTCCTCGATAAATGAAACATTTTGTTATGATTTTGGAGGTTTTGTTTTCTCGTAAATTTTTTTGTCGCTAGATGGCATAACGATGATTTACGGTGGGGTAAAAAAAAATGCCGCTTGGTGGGGTAATATCGATCGGGTATAAATAACGGTGAAAAACGCGAATCGCGTCATTCAATGATTTGGTTCTGTTTTTCAAAGTGATTAATTTTGTTTGAGAAGATTGTTGTTTAATTTTAAGAGTCAGAATTTTTTCCTGATTTCCTGTTATGGGTGACATCATGCCTTTTGAAGTAGCCGCTACTTTAAAAGTTCTGTAGCTGATGTGAAGAAGCTCTTGAAGTGTGTGAGCTACGATAAGTCATTTTCTTCTTACATCTAATCTGAATCAGCATTTAAAGATTCATTCAACTGAGAAGTCGTCTGTCTGTAATATTTGCCGAAAAACTTTTGGACTGAGATCAAACATGCTGAGACATTTGAAGACACATACTAATTTTAAATCATCAGCAATTGAATGTGATGATTACTCTCGAGCAGTGGCGTAGCCAGGATTTCGTTTCGGGGGGGGGGTCCAAAAATTTTCGTTCTGGTTATATATATTGTAAAACCTGTCAAGATGAAATCTTAAATATTGCTGAGAAATTCCGTTTTACACAGGTTTTCGTGTTATCAGGTGTATTTGTATAGTATTATTTTCCGTAGCACGGAGCATTTCTGTTTAAGACAGAATTCCGTTATAGGCAGGTTCCATTTTTACAAGTTTTGTGTATTTATATAAATATACTTATTTATGTCATATGAATAGAATAAAAATTGTCAAAATAGTAATTGACTATAACAGAATCCTGTCTTTAACGGAAGCGTTACATGGTCTTAATATGAATTGCGATACAATTAAATTTGCTGAAAACCTGTCTGAAAGGGGATATTCATCGTTCTTTAGGGAAATCTGTGAAAGCGGAATCTTTCTATAACGGAATCCTGTCTCAAACGGAAGAGTTTCAGAATCCCTGCGAAATGAACAATAGATCTTATTGAGGTAGTGTATCTTAGAAGCATAATTAATTACACTTCTTTACATTGGAAGTCTGTCTAAAATGGGGCTTTTTACCAGTCCCTTGCAATCTTGTCTTGACTGTGTATGTATAATAGAAGTATTTCGAGTAATTTTAAGAATTTAGGTATATACTTATTTAATTTCTTAATTTTAAATAAGCATGGATAAAAAATATAAGGCCAGTTTCTATAACTGCAACTAATAATATACATTGAAGTTGCATTAATATTTACCAGTGAAAAAGATTCACTATGGTGTAAAAAGTTCAGCACATACTGAAGAGTTAAATTTAATTAACCCATTCGCTGTCACCCGCGAGTATACTCGTGGCTTTAATTTATTAATTACTTTATCACCACTATTTTAGAATTAAAAAAATTGCCTAATTTATTGGCAGAAATTTCGCTGTACTAGTAAAGCGAAATTTACCTTTCTGAATTTGTGGTGGTAAACGACTTTCAACAAAAAATTTGAAAATTCTTACTTTATAGTTTTGGCAGCGAATGGGTTAAATCAAGTTTCATATTACATAACATTTGCATGCCTACGATAAAGATAGGATCAAGTGGTTGAGTTTGAAACGGTAATTTCCATGTTTAATTTCTTGCCATTGAATTAAGAACTTGTGCTCTAATAGATATTGGATAACGATATCACATAAGTGTCAATCGCATGAGCCGTTCATGCGATCCGCGGCGCTCCCCATGGGCGTTTTTGAGATAAGGTTTTAACTTTAAGAAAAAGATCTTGCATTTTCAGCTACAGAAACTAGTAATGTAAGAAGCACACACATCAAATATAGTCCAAGCTGGAAAAAGCAGTTTTGTTACAATTGTCTTATTCAGTCATAATTGTTTCGGGTTTCCATGTTTCATGTCCCGCCACTTTAAATACCATATTCGATCTAATAGTTGCTTCCGATATCTGGTCGTCTTTAGCCCCTTAACGGTCGCTTAATATTTGGAAAAACAATAAAAAAGTACCTATTTTTTTTATTACAGAAATTGAATAATTATAAGGCTTCTAAATAAAATATGCAATTGGTTTTTTTAAGACGAAAAAAGAAAAAGATTTTATAGAAGAAATTCATATTTGTAGAAAAGCCATCATGAGAATTCTATGTCTTAATGTTTGTTTTACACTATACAAATTAATGCGAATATGACCCTTATTTTTCACATCTTAGATCTTTGTTTATCATCATCACACAAATTTTTACAAATAATATTTTAAATAATATATATACATTAAATTTTGATTGCCAATAATTTTTTGAGTGTGATATATTTCGAAACATGCAATACAAAGTCCAACATCACAATCAGGGCCAAAAACAAAACCCAAGCGATAATATTCAAAGACTTCACTCGGAAATGACTTTTAAATTTTCCTGGTTTCGAAGTTTTTACCAGCAATTAAATCTTCATCCCGAAAATATGACGGGCACGAGAAATAAAGAACGACACATAGCCCGTGATATTGACGGGAGAGAGAATTAAGGGGATAAGGAAGTTAAATTTTTGTAATAAGTTTATTTGTGATGGATTAGCACTTTTTTGGAAGTATTAGAATGTGTAAAAAATGGTTCATGGTGGTTTCTGTTTTTGTACTTCCCAGCCAATTTATTTTAGATGGTTCGAAACAATTTTAGAGCATTCTCCAAGTTTATCAGTAAATTTTGGGCTTTGGTACGTTGATTAGCTTCAATTTATGCTTTCGATTTCTCATTATTAAAGACAAAATATCACCCAAGACCTATTCCATACACAGAACTCTTATTGCTACCATGAAATTTCTTGAAGCAATGTTAAACTGAACAAAGCTAATGTTGAATCCAGACACTTTTTTTTCCGGGTGGAATTTATGCAGCTCTGGAAGGGACACTTAGGAGTTCCGTGGAAGGGGGTAGCGCCCTTCTAGACCATTAATAAGCATAAAATGCCGAATCTTCCGATTGCACCCTTAAACAACTTGACATGAGGATCAAGAACCACATCTCTGTATATTTCAGCATTCACAGTTGCACTGGTAAAAATGTGTCGGTCACTGCGGCCATTCAAAATGATGTCCGTCCATACCATGAGTCCACAACCTTTGTATCGCAGCCTTATTGCGTGTAATATTCTCCCTCCATATGGTAACACGTCTGTAGTAAATCTCTCAACAAAATCGGGATTCATCGGTAAAGAGAACTCGTCTCCAGTCCGTGGTACTCCAATGATGATGATCTGTGCACCACTTTAAGCAGGCGCATTTCGCTACCGGAGTTAGTGGAACACAAATCATGGGTTTCCTTGCATGCAGCCTGTCACTCACAGTAAAAAAGGATAGTCGAGTTCTTGTTGCTGCAGCAAACTCCCTGCAATCTGAACTGACGTCAATTGCCTATTTCTTTTAGCAATCGTTGGCAAATTACGGTCCTGAGAGCCTATTGTGGCGCGTTTTCTGTCTTGACCTGATTGTCTGTGGACATTATACCAGTGTCTTTAAACCGTTTCCAGATTCTTGACATGACGCTTTTGGCTATTTATAAGTCTTTACAGAAGCCTAAGAGTGTCTGTCTTGCTTCCATTCTCCCTATCGCACGCAATTTCTCAAAATCGGTCAAATGTCTTCTAGACGACATATTCCACCTACTAGAAGCGAAAATTTTACCTAATTACACGTACAATTCCTAAAATTAGACTTCAAATTATCCACGTGTGCTGCTTTTCGCACGTGAACCGAAAGAATGTGCTGAGGCTGAAAAATTTGCATATATTTCTGTAGTGAGTATTAATCCCAATTGGACTACGTGATAACGTTGACATTGAGTTACCTTTCTGGAAGTTCCCTTAATAGAATTAACATAAAGCACCTTTTTATGGTTGTTCCTTTAATTTTTCTCGCCAGTGTATTTTAAAAGTAGTAATAACAAATAACCAGTCCAAAAATAAAGTTACTTTTATTAATTCCAGGCAGCAGATTTAAAGTAATTGTTAATATTGTCCGATATAAAGTGAACAAATATAAGGATCACGAAACTCAACCAACGTACCGTTATTACGTTCGTATAAACTCGTTCTTTCCCATAAGTGTCGACAGCAGAACCCCATCGAAGTCCAAGATAAAGAAGTTTTACGTTTAATCTAGTTACAGTAAATTTGTGTAAACGGAATAGGAGGTATACTTGTAATAGTTATCTTTCCGTCTCGGGACATTAAAATGTTTTTGTTTATGAAAGGATTCCGTGTTTTCAGAAAACCTGCCAAGAAGGATTCACAATTGGAACAAGTTTCATTTCAGATAGGTTTCAAACGTTAGCAAGCACAAATATATAGTGTTGTTTTCGTCGAACCTTGAATTGCTTTCCTTTGAGATAGGTCATCTTCACAGATTTGCCTGTAATAGATTTATGCTCTTCAGAGGTGGTGTTATAGCAGCGGTTTCCAACCTGGGGTAGCGTACCCCTAGGGGAACGTGGCGGGTCTGCTGGGGGTATGTGAAAATAATATCGGTTGACGGTAATGGTGGAAGTCACAAAAATGTTAGGAATATCAATGTAATTTGCATCGATTTATTATATGGTTGTGATAAGAAGATTACTAATGAAAAAAAGCATGTTTACGTTATCTCCTTGAGTGGAAAGGGGGGAAGGCGAGCGTGTTTATGAGAAATGGGGGTACTCCGAAATGAAAAACCTAAGAAAGGGGTACGTGAAAGAAGAAAATTTGGGAAGTAAGTACGTTTTAGCTGTTTTAAGGGATACTGTGAAAACGAAAGTGTTTATAACGGAAACCTGTCTAAAACGGAAAAGTTCGTAGTCCCAAAAGAAAGACATACCTTTGAATTATACCTTCTAAGACGAACACCTGTCTGAAGCGGAATTTTTTTATAGATCCTTAGTCATTCTGTCTTAGCAGTTTTTGCTGATGTATTTATTTGTATCCATGATCCAGTAAACCAGGTCTAGTTTCGGGGGGGGGGGGTCCGGACCCCCTGGACCCCCCCCCCCTTGGCTACGCCACTGCTCTCGAGTATCTTCGATGAAGGATAACTTATCTCAGAGTTCCGCGAATACCGACATGTTACCTGATGAGGATGTGTCTCTGAAGACTTCTTCGACTGACGATGGCAGGAAGATGTGTGCATGCGCTTCATGTAATAAGCAAGGCTCGAAATGGAAAGAATTACGAACCGGAACGCTCTTTCAAAATTTTTGTTGACCGAAAATTTTTTAAGTACAGACAAATTTATTTGTAACCATACAAAAACTTCCCGCATGTTGTTCAGTCTTGCGTCATGTCAGAAAATAAAAGATCGAAGAAAGTTTAGTCATCTTGCCTCGTAAGTCGTTTACTTGGAGTAGGAACTACTGCAATCGTTTCACAGCCGTGGGTATATCTGGTGGCTTATCATGAGGTTAAGTGCATCACTGCATGTTTTATCCATATTTTCGGATGAACTCGAACCGGACTTACTGTATGGATATAATGTTAGCCTGTGTAAACGGAACATGTCTATACAGTCAAACCTCGTTAACATGAACACGCTTAACGTGAATTACTTTTAACATGAATTGTTTTCACAGTCCCCTATAAAAACGAATACACAGATTTGATACTGATAACACGAATTACTGTTAACATGAACAAAATTTTGATTCCCCTTGAGGTTCATGTTAACGAGGTTCGACTGTAATATAATCCTGTATTATGGCAAATATTTCATGATCCCAACAAAAGGAACCCTTTGAATTCAATAATACGGAAACCAGTATAAAACGGAAATTTTTACCAGTTATTTGTAGTTTTGTCTTAGCAGTTTTACTGTTTTTGTATTCATGATTCAGTAAATGAATTCCTTGTTCCAGGAAGGGGTGGAGTGAGACCTCCCCCCCCCTAGGCTAAACCACGGGCTGAGCCCCTCCAATAATATTGAAAACTCTACGCCTTATGATCATATTATTTTGACTTAATGTAAGTTGTACGGGATATTGAGCGGGTAACGATGAGATGTTAAAGCTATTGAAATACAAAAATAATAATATCATTAATATATCGATAGTAAACAAGATAATTTTTATTGCCTAATGAATTCTTTTCATTGTAATATAAATAAAGATATGAAAACATACTTGAAGCCAATCTTCTTAAGGCTTTCCTTAACATTGTTTATAAATTGTGTTATTATAGATAATGTAATTATGATGCAAATTCAATAATGTTTTAAAGAATCTAACAGAAATGTATATCTTTTAAATTTAATTGGGTATTGTATTCCTTAAAAAGTAAATACATAGTTTTGTGAAAATCTTTGATGTCTATATTATTAAATAGTACATCAATCAAATCAAATGTTTTTATGTATTTTGCAAAATTAATGTTCTGTAATTTATTTATACATTTATACATCTTCATCATGCATTGTTAGAACAAGCTTTCGATTTTGTTAAAGAATAAAAGTTAACTTCATGTTCAGAAATACGTCTTTTATGGCATTTATCAAAAGCAATTTAATCGAAACCTAATTTTGTATGCGATTTTCTATCGCTGCACCAGATAATAAGAAGGCGGTGTTGAAGGATTTATAAAAATATCGTAAGAGATAATTAAAAAGTACTATTCACGTTCTAAAGGTGCTGTGGTAGGCCGCACAGTGAAGTGACAGAAAATATATTAAGTGCGTCTTGGGAATAAACACAGATTGAAACAAAGAATAAACCTATTTTCAATTCTAACACACGTGACAAGTGGCTGTCCCCCCAGTGTGCGGCCTAACTATCTCGCGTAAAAATACTCGGAGACCACAAAAACAATAATTCTGCACCTTACAATATTTTTTTTTTTTATACATATGAAATGAAAGAACATACTTACATATTTCATCCCTCTAAAAATTGTGTTTTAAAATCAAATACATGTTAAGATATCAAATGTTAAAAATGGTATATATATATATTTAAAGAGTTTTCTGAGAACCCTTAAGGTGGTTCTCAAATCCAAAGGGTCAACTTTCTGACATAAGTTTTAATTCATTTTTGTTCGAAAACGCATAGATGCTGTTGTTATTCAGAAACTATATCATCGAACTGTTTTTTCCGTTTTCTTATAAACGCAATAGACCTTTCAGAAAATACTGTCAAAGTTGGCAACTTTCGAACGAAAGAAGAAAATCCAATCAGTAAGGGGAGAAAAATGCCGTGTCACGTGATCAAAATCGCTTATAACTCAATAGGTAATTGATTGATCAAAAAATGGAAAACGCAGTTCAGTTCCAAATCGCTTCCATGGCCAGGTTTTCTAATTTTATATGTTTCCATTAAAAAATGAATTTGTAAATGTGTGATGTGTCAAAACGTTTTGCGCTTGTTGAACATAGCAGTTAAGCGCAAAACGTTTTTACACATTTACAAATTCATTTTTTAACTGAAAGCTATAAAATTGGAAAGCCTGTCCCTGGAAATGATTTGAAATTGAACTGTTTTTTCCATTTTTTGATCAATCCATTACCTATTGAGTTAGAAGCATTTTGGGTCAAGTGACAAACCCGTTTTCTGCCGCTCTTGAGTGCTGCTTTTTCTTCCTTCGCACGGAAATTCGGTTCAAAACGCCTACTTTAACACTCTTTTCTGAAACATCTAGTGTGTTTGCAAAAAAAAAAAAAAAAAAAAAAAAAAATGGAAAAAACAGCTTGATGACCTTTTCTGAACAACAACACCAGCTAGTTTCATGCATTTTCGAACAAAAATAAATTAAAACTTATGTCAGAAATTTAACCTTTTGGATTTGAGAACAGCCGTAAGTTCCTGTTCCTGCAGACGAAATCTGTGGAACTGGTTTCGAAAATGAAAATAACTTGATAAAAAATATCTGCAACCAAAATCGAAAAAGTAAAAAAGGTGCTATGTAGAGATGGACCTCAACTATTCAATGCAAAAAAAGAAAAAAAAAAAAAAAAAAAAAAAAAAATCGAAATGTCTAAATGGAAACAAGATATTAGAATATAACCTCCCCATAAGTTTAGCATTAGCTACATTAGGACGAGGACGTCCTCAAATTCGGAGACTGTAGTGCACTCAGAATTATGAATTTGTTTTTATATTAGATTAGATCTGACATTTTGCCATTCTAAACCTGACCACTCTGAGGCCACGAAGTAATTGAAAAAAGATGCTCCCTGTTTAAATCTTTAATATACATTTTCTTTTCTTTTCTTTTTTTTTTTTTTTTTTTTTTTTTTTCATTTTCAGGATCTTACATTGTCAGAACAACCTTCCGAATTAGGTATTAGAAACCATTCATCCCTAAAAGTTGACTTTACGTTCAAAAAAAGTGTCTTTTCAAGTAGTTATTAAAAGCAATGCAATCGAAACCCACTTTTGTAGCGACTTCCTATCACTTCACCAGGTGAACAAGAAGGTATTGTTGGGGGGGCCGTATCAATAGCATGTCTTTTTTGGAGGGATACCCCCTCGTTATTTTTCTACCACGCCCCCTATGTGACGGTGGTATTGTGCGCGCCCCCCGCTGATAGACTTCCGAGTTCACTTAGGTCCTTGTTGCTCTTTTAGCGGAACAAAATCACAAAATGGCAAAGTGTCAATTCGAGTCGTAGACGGGACTAGCAAAAAAGAAAGGCGCCAAAGTACGGGATCTCAGAAAGCAAAAACATAACGCCATTCAGCGCAAAGAAGAGGTTTAATAAATGGATAATCTTTTGAAGGACTTTTTGTCGTTATTGTAGCCTGTCAAGCAGATTTGGCGATAGAGCGCCTTGAAAATGGTGCTGACACATCCCAGATCACGCGGGAAGATACGATCAGTATGAAGAAAAGATCACAAATTATCGATAGCAGTCAGCTGTAGCAGCTTCAGATGATCAGGTGCAACGTTAGAAAGCTCTAAACAGCTTATTATTTTCTTTCAATATCTTTTATAGTCCAATACTTGCAAAATAAACAATGTTCCCTTTGACAGTGCGATATTATAACCAGATAAATCTCCCACTGGAAGGTAAAAGTGTGTTGCCTCTATTTTCTACCCATAAGGTTCTACTACAAACTGTACCCTACATAAGGATTTCAGAAGAGAATTTTCTTTTTGAAGGGATACATATTTACAGGCCCTGATTGAAAAAAAATTGTGTGTCCAGGACACTGTCCAGTTTTACTTTCCTGTAATTTAATTGGTTTATTTCTCGGGTTGATTTAAAAACTATCGTCATAAAGCACGAAGGAAATTTCAGCTTCACAAGAAAGCTGTTGACTAGCCCTTTCATTTCACTAGTATCTAGAGTTAAACTGAAAATTACAACTTAAACTATGAAAACTGAATAAAGTTGCGGTCTGTGAAACCGTCAACACTAGTTAAGGGTTAATGAAAAATTTTAATATTTAATTAATTTTCTTTGCTAAAACACAAATAAAGCTATATATTCGGCTAACGATAAGACTTGCGAAATAATGTAGCTTTATTTATATTTCAGCAAAGAACCTGCTTTCTGAAAACATATGGAACATCACAATTTTATTTCGTTCAGTAAAAATCTCTATATTATAATTCACATTGTAACGCGTCCGGGGTTGTACCCATCTATCTTACCATTCTCCGATAAGCTGGAGCCACGTTAGGCTTAATTGCAATTTGAAATGTGTAAGAGAAAACTTATCTGCTTAAATACAAATCTTTTGTACCTGAAATCCCTTCTGCTCAATATAATTTTCTTTAAAAGATTCAAAACTGATGACCGTTCAATGATTTGCGCAGTTGAAAAGGAATTTCAGAAACCGAGTTAAAACATACATTATCGTAAAATGTAAACAAGCGATAGCGAGTCATTCCCTTGAATCATTCAATTGAAATATAAACCATGGAGCTATGGCGCAAATCAAGTACGGTGATCATCTTTCGGCCAGGAAGCTTCCCACTTCGGATAAACAGCGCATGTGCTAAGACTGATCTCCAATGGGAGTTCCGTATTATTCCTGTCTGTATACAGATATCGTCACGCGACGCGTATTCATTGATCTGAAGCAATACTGAGATTTTGCTGTCTTCTGTTTACAGTTTTTTTGGATTACATATTATTAGGTATTTTGTTAATTTATTGTTTGTTTTTGAAATCTGATTTGTTGGGATTCCATTTTTAACTTTTCTTTTGATTTACTTAGATTTAATGTGTTCTTTGTATTTTCCGCCTATTCAACCTAACAAGTGGAAACTTTAACCCTATTGTTATGTAGATATTACGAACCGTTCAATTTCTCTTGAAATATCTCTTAATGTTTTAATATCCAGCATCAGTAATTATTTTTATAGTACCTTATGGCTTCATAGATGAAAATTTCTGAATACCTTCTGAAAAGATCAACAGAAATAAATTTTCTGTACTTTTGTTTTGTTTGCATATCGATTACGATAGAAATATTTTAATATCCAATCCAGCAGTAATTATTTTGACAGTGTACCTTATAGCTTCATACATTAAAATTTCTCTTAAAAAATTATATGTTAAATTAAGCATGGAAAACTTAATACTTGAAAAGGCTGAGACAAATATTAATTTTTAAAGCAGATATAATACAAGGAATGTTTAATCACAATGTTTTAACTAAAATAACTTTAAATGTTAACAAATTTAAACAAAAGGAAGTTTTCAATTCATTTTAAGGTGATTGATTTTTCGCAAAAAAGGATAAAAAAAACTTAAAACTATTTAGCTAGAAAAGACTACAGTGCTTCTGTTGACAAATAAATGGATTTTTCAATGCTTACATTAAAGTAAATTTAAAATTCAATGTTAGAGTTACAAATTAATTAAATTGTTTATTGTGGGATCCCCATAACTCAAAAAATATTTGAAAATAAGTTATCACCGTTTTCCCAATGTTTGTTGACAAGCGATTGAGATTTGTGTTAAAAACCACCAAAATAACATTCTCTATGCCCTATCATATGATATATACCAATAGATTTCTAAACAATTTCCACTTGAAAATCTGAAGACCATTAAGATTACTAAATCAAAAGAAAAGTTCATGATTAATTCCCAATAAGCCAGAGTGAATAAATTTCAAAACACATAATATGTGTAATCCTATTTTAAAAAGCTTTTTCCAAAAAGGTAGAAATTCATTTACATAACACTGACAATAAAATTATCAATGTTTCGGTTGGTGGGAAAACATTTAATGTATTTTATCAACACTGTCCAACATGGCATGATTTTTTTTTGAGGGGGGGGGGGGGGTTGAGGAGAGCACAATTTCGTTGAGGGCAAAATTTGCAATTCCATGCAGGATTTCATGGATCTTTCCCCAAATAGGAAAATGCTGCATAATAAAAAATGCTGTGTGTTCCGCCTCATTAAATTTTTCTACAGACATGTGACTCTTACCGATTTTTTTCTCCCCGAGAAAGGGATTTTTATTCTTTTGCGCAATTTTGCGAAATTTTCTGAATTTCTTCGCGTTTTATTCCAACGACTGTTTGAGGAATTTCCGACAGTTTACATATGAACTTCACAATATTTTAAAGCAACCGATTAAAGGATTTTGAGTTTTTTCCGATGATCAACTGGCAATCTTCACGATGTTTTCTGAAGAATGAAGGAAGAATGTTGCAACTTTTTCCCCACAATTGATGAATTTTGCAGTACTTTTCTTTTTACTCTACCGATTGGGTAATTTTTTTTTTTTTTTTATGTGACAAATTTTCTTTTTCCCTCACAACCGATTGTTGATTTTTCTTTTTCCTCTGCGAGTAATTGATGAATTTTGTGATTTTTTAAGCGGTAAATTGACAAATTTTGCGATTTTTTTTTTTTTTTTTTTTTTTTTTTGGCATGACCAACTGAAGAATTCCCTGTAACCGATTGGTGAATTTTTCAATTTTTTTTTCCTTCACAAGAGCGATTTAGAAATTTCTCTACATACATTTATAATCCACAGCGATCATAGACAAAATTCATGCATTTACAAGATTCCTGTTTGCTGAATATTCTGTTCCATTTTTTTTCTTTTTCTTTTTTTTTTTTTTTTCATTCCATTGATGCAGAGCTATATAATACAGAGAACCTGGCTTGAACCTGCAAAATCCATTTTACTGACATGTTACTTTTCCGCGGAATTGCACTTTTTTGGAACTGAATTTTATTATCCCGTGGATCTTGGCAAATATGCATTAAAATTTGTGGACATTTTTATGGGGGGAGTGGGGGGGATAATGGAAGAAATACTAGAAAAACGCGAGTGCCAACTGTGCCAAATTAAGCGAATTTCTTCAAAGGATCGCGGGAAAAACGCAATTTTTTTTAAGGATCGAAAAAAAAAAAAATTCAAAAGGTCGTGGAAAAAACACGATTAACGTTATACTATGTTCACACTACGATACTTAAGATATCTTAGGCCGCCGAACTCTCTTAATTTTGAGGTGGTACCCTCCCGGAATCGGAAACCTGTTCACATGGAAAAACTCACTTAAGATAACTCAGTGAACGTCACTGTGTTCTTTGCGCATGCGCTTAAGATAAAACCGCCCGCAACACCCAATCAGTTAATGCGAAGCTTTACAGCCAGCGAGAGTGAATGGTCGTGACTGTCTCTAGCCCGAAGAAAGTTGAAACTCTCTCAGAGAGTTTGTGGAACTCCCTCAGAGAGTTCGGAGGTTTAAGAGAGTTCCGATAACGCAGTGTGAACAGGGTATTACCACAGACTTCTAATATAAGTAGACTCCCAATCCCATTGTTCTCTTGGGAAGGTTTTGTCTCCAACATGTTTTGCTTTCATCGCCAAAAGGGTGCCGTATTTTGGCGGTAATCCCTTTATTGGCAAAGCAAAAGTGCGGTCAACTCATGACAGACGATGTTTCGGCGGGAATCTGGAGAGAGATTCCGAGAAGAAAAACCGGTTTGGCGCGCTAAATCTGCCTTCCATCACGTGATGGAGGGCAGAGATGTAGGAGACAAGAAAAGGTTGCCGATTGGGAGTCTACTTATATTAGAAGTCTGTGGGTATTACAGGATCGTGAAAAAAAAAGTGTGATTTTCTTTAAAGGCTCACGGGAAAACATTACATTTCCAGATTAAGCTAAATAATGCTAAAAAAAGTGATAAAATATCTTTATTAAAATTGACTATCGTTTCATCGCACAAACAGCGACATTTTGAAAATGTCGCCGTTTGTGCGATGAAACGATCGTCAATCTTAATAAAGATATTTTATCACTTTTTTGTCAAAATTTTGAAAATGTCGCCGTTTGTGCGACGAAACGATCGTCAATCTTAATAAAGATATTTTATCACTTTTTATTCAAAATTTTGAAAATGTTGCCGTTTGTGCGATGAAACGATCGTCAATCTTAGTAAAGATATTTTATCACTTTTTTGTAATTTTACAAAAAAAGTATTGTAAATGCGTAAAAGTGTGTTTATTAGAACATAAAAAACCAAACTTGCTCATCTAAATCACATCATCTTGGTGGGTGTCTTATACATCGCTGTTATAGATGCAATAACATTTTGAAGAAAATTCTATGTTCTTACTGCTGATCCCCAGTTTCTGTGCGTACTTTTAACATTTATATGTTCAGTAAGTTAAACTCAAAAAGTTGTGCACATGCTTATTCAGCCGTTAAAAGTTTTGCTAAATCTTTTTTTTTTTTTTTTTTTTTTTTGCTTTTTGCAAACAGTACAACACACTTACCAAGATTTATACCAAACAAATCATCAAAAAATTTTAATAGTTGCAGCAGAATTTGTTAATTATGGGGTTTTGTTGCACGTTTCTTAAACTTTTGTTTTAAGAATTCTTAATTTTCTTATGTTATATTAGCCAGAAAACCTGGTCTACCCAAAAGTATTGTTAATGCTAATAATGTGTTTATTAGAACATAAATAAGCCGAAATTTGCTCATCTAAGCGCTTCCATATTGACAATTATTTTCCTCTTTTTTTTTTAAATTTTAAATGAAAAACACAATTTTTACACACCGTCCTAGGACGGGCATTTACACTAGTAAATAAATATTCGACAGTTGTAACAGACATACTTCCTTGGGCTCCGATGGACCCAAAAAGTTTGGGAACAACCGATCCATCTTAACAAGTACTCTGTACGTTGTATTCTATTTTATTTTTTATGCAGAGACATGAAATTTTTCATTATACACAGCTTTTGTTTTCAGGGGTTTTACTGTATGCCCCACTTATAGAAAATAAAACAACTTGTTTGACACCTTTTCCCAGAATGCGAGAAAAGTTTTCGCAGGTAGGTATGAATAACCTAGTAATTATCTCAGAAAAATTCACATTATCGATCGAAACGAAGAAAGAGAGAGAGAGAAAAAAAACACCCTTTCATTACTGATATTTTTGAAAAGATATAAAAAAGTCAATTTTTGAAATGCCAGCGTAACAATAAAATAAGTATAAAAAGGAAAATAGATTAAAATGAAAAATGTTTATCTCAAAAATCAAGTGTAATTTCAGACTACAATTCCAGTAGGAAAATAAACTGTTACAGTACTTTGTTAATTTAGAATTAGCCCCGATTGTTGAAAATTCGCCGCTTTTATTTACGCTTGATAGAAATCGCGAACAAGTAAATTTATTTTAGAAATATGTAATGTTTGCCCTCTTTCTTTTTTAAGATTGGCAACATTAAAAAAAAAAAAAAAAAAAAAAAAAGCATTATTAAAATTATCTGTCCAGAATCTCTAACTTGTTTTCTCCATGTATGATCATAATTTAGTTAATATCAAACTATTAAATGATGAAAGAATATTTAAAAATTATTAAACTCTTTAGAAATGTAAAAATAACAACGTTAAAAGCACCAAAAAAGATTAAATTTTAAGCATATAGGTTTCGGTAGCATATAGCTCAGTGCCCTTACATTTCTATTATATTGAACCAAGCTCCATCTTAATAATTATTAAACTCTTTATATATTTTTTAATTTGCATTCTCTACTTTTTAGTGTTAAAAATATTTCGTTGTTGCAGTTCCACAGACAGTAAGCATATTTTGGCGAGAGTGGTTTGCCTATTGTTTTTGTGATTCGCAAACAATTATAACCATAATAATTATTTGTCAATTTATCACCTGCGACTGGCCTTTTTGCCGATCCCACCGAAGCTAGCATAGGGAAGAAAATAGGGGTTTCTGTTTTGGTTCATTTTTGAGTTCATGTTTATTTAATCGCTAGTTTCTGTTTGAAAACCCTTAGGAAGATGGATTTTGATAAATTTTCTTCTGATTTGACATATTTATTAATACATAAAATAAAAAGAAAATAGGAATAAGAAGGAATAAAAGAAAAGGTCATTTCTAACGTCCAAAATTTATTACAGTTTTCTGTGTGCACGTTTAGAGAGGGGAGGGGAGCCTTTTTGATGAAATTGTGGTTTGTTAAAACATTAATAAATTGTGTGTTGCAAATATTCGTGTTATTTGCATTGCAAATAACACGAATATTTCTTATCAAATGCAATTAAAATGTTAAAATTTGAAATTTTGCTTGTATTGTAAATAACATGAATTTTCTTATCAAATGTAATTAAAATTTAAAGAATATAGATTACCATGGTACTACATAATTATAATAATTCTCAAAATTAATTTAAATACAATTTAATTTAAAATAGTAACTTAGTTGTTAATAATTAAAATTTCAATTACGCGATATTTATAAACTCAATTGTTCTGTGTTACTTATAATAATAATAATAAAATTGCCATTTCTTCTTCTTATTATTATTATTTTAACATGATACGCACATATATGCCCCTAATACGTACATCCACATTCAGAACAATTTATTTACAAACAATAATCACATTTCCATTTTACGGCGTCAATTACGCGATATTTACAAATCCAATTGTTCTATATTACTTTACAAAAAATGCCATTTCTTCTTATTATTATTTTAACTCTAGTGTAAATGCCCGTCCAAGGACGGTGGGTAAAAATTGTGTTTTTCACTTAAAATTTGAAAAAACTGATAAAAATAATTGACAATATGGAAGCATTTAGATGAGCAAAGTTCGGCTAGTTTGTGTTCTAATAAACACACTATTAGCATTTACAATACTTCTGGGTAAACCAGGCTTTCCGGCTATTATACCATAACAAAATTAAGATTCCTTAATAAAACAAAAAATTAACAAATATGGAACAAAACTGTGAGTTTTAAAAAAAAAGTCTCCCGTGCTGCAACTATTGAAATAATACTAATAATAATTAATAATTTTTTTAAATAACACTTTGAAACTGTATTTTTATCACCCCCCCCCCCCCCCCCGTCCCTAAAAAAAAATTAAATTTTAAAGAAATAAAAGTCTCTGTGTGTTTTAAATCTGCCAATTCAACTTGTAAGCAAAAGACGAAAGCTATTTTTATTACCCGACTACGGCAAAGCCAAAGGAGGGTTATGATTTTGACAGGCTATGTATGTATGTATGTATGTATGTATGTATGTATGTATGTATGTTCATCTGTTCCCTCGTAACTTCTAAACCACTAATCAGAATTCGACAAATGACATATCATTAGAAGCGTCTTAATTGTCCGCTGGTTATAGGCTATATAGATTTTCACCAAATTCAATGTGGCGCCTTCTAGCGGACAAAATATACAGAGTAAAAAAATAAAGTTAAGCTAGATATGCCGTGTTTGGTATCATTTTAAAGCGCTTCACTTCAAAACCATAGAGGGTTTGTTTATAAGTGCCTTGGATCATAATAAGTTGCTTAAAAATCCACATGACAGTCAATCGTTAGCAGAATTAGATAGATTAAGAAATCTTCCTAGGTCATCTTAATACATGAAACCTTCAATCTACATTACACATTTACACATTACACTAACGACCTCATCCACTAATCGGTCCATTACCCATTTGCTGCCATCGACGGATATGTGCGTCACTACTACCAAATACTGGAAGCGTCATACGTCAAAAAATAAAGTTAAGATAAATATGCCGTGTTTGGTATCATTCAAAAGCGCTTTACTTGTACATTTTGAATATATCTATATATTACTAGCATTTGCTTGTGACTTTACCTGTATTCATGGGGTACTTTTATACTTTTTCAGCGTAGTTTTTTGTCGTAGTTGGGTTTTAGTTTTTTTACTTTATCTTGTTCAAGGATAAGTTTTATAAATGCCTTTTAGTGTTTCGTAACCTTAATTTTTTTTATATATCTATGTAGTTTTTAAATTTTTGTAATACAAAGAAGAATCAAACATGGTTAATGCTTTTTTTTAATAACTGTACAAAATGTTTTTTACTCGAAAAAGATGTTACATTAAAAAATATTCAGACTAAAATTGGCTGCTCCCTTTTCAACTTATTTAAATTAATTTGACTAAATGTCTTTAAATATATACCTTTTCAAACTTTAGTTTTATCACTCATATAAATGTTTCTTTAATGCAATATATAAATAAACGATTTTTTATGCTAAAATAAATATTTAAAATAATATTCATGGTTATTTATTTAAATTTCATGGTTTCACATTAAATTATTTTTAAATACAAGTAAGACATTCTGCTGATATTGTAATCCCCTCCCTCTCCGCCCCTCTCGTTTGTTTTGCTATCAGAAATCGATGAAAAATTTAGAAAGCGAAGTCGATCATCTTATTATTTTTGTTTACACTCTTCTCACTGACTATCAATTATTCTTAAGTATAACACAACTCATTTTTTTTTTTTTTTAGTAAATAAATAAATAACGAACAATTCTCGGAACATTGAGCTAAACTTTAGTCAGACATATATTAAAGTCACTACAATTAAAAATAGGCATTAACAGTTTTTTCTTCTTTGTATTACAACTCTTAAAAACTACTTAAATATCTGAAAAATTAAGATTTTTAGGAAAGAGTGAAAAGCATTCATAAAACTTACCTGTGAATAAAAATAGCAATGGGTATCCTTTTTCATTCCTTTCAAGCTTTTTGCCATTTTCAGTTTGAAAACAACCGCCAAAGAAAGTTTCAGCAGTGAAAGACCGCGACGTTTTGCACCCGTTTTGACCCTTGAGAACGTGTTTGTCTACTGCTTGAGGGAGCGTGGATCAGTTCATCTCCCAGATCGGCAGAACATAGTTAATTTGTTTACAGAAGTTGTTTGCGCCGAGAGAAGCATACCTCCATGGATTAATTTGTGTTCAATGAATCAAGTGAATGACTCGCTACCGTTTGTTGACGTTTTGTGTACCATTTGTTGACGTTTTGCGCTAATGTATGCTTTTAACTCGAGTTCTGAAATTTTTTTGAACTGCGCAAATCATTCAAATTGTGTTAGTTTTGATTAAATTATGTTGAACAGAAAGGATTTCATGTAAAAAGATTTGTATTTAGGCAGGTAAGTTTTCTCTTACACATCTCAAATCGTAATTAAGCCAAACGTGACTCCAGTTTATCGGAGACTGGTAAGATAGATGGGTACGACCCCGGACGCGTTACAATGTGAATTATAATATAGAGATGATATGCACGTATGCACCTAATACGTATATCCACATTCAGAACGATTTATTTACAAACAACAATTGCTCTTTAAATTATTCAACCAATCAGAAGCCCGTATTTTCTTCTCTATGGTGGAATCGACAAAAATACCTGCGGCCGACTAACGGAAAATGCTTTTAAAATGAATTCATTAATTCGCAATTAAGTTCTAAAAATATTAAAATGTTACGTTTGTCATCTGAAACACAAGGGTTCGCATAAGTTTTGTAATTCTAGCCTATCAGGAGGTGAGTGAAAAATCTATTCCAAAATTCCGTCTTTACATACACACTGTAAAAAAAGAAAAACATTTTTACAGTACAAAGTACTGTTCATCTCGCGCACAAACTCGATCACAGTGAATGTGCTGTATCTTTCTTTGGTTTCCTGACTATATTAACACGGAAAATACAGTAGTTGCGTAAAATTAACAGTACAATGTGCTGGCAATTTGGACGCCAGCAGTTTGTGCTGTAAAAAAATGCGTCCAAATTGCCAGCACATTGTGCTGTTAATTTACGCAACTACTGTATTTTCCATGTTAATATAGTCAGGAATCCAAAGAAAGATACAGCACATTCACTGTGATCGAGTTTGTTCTGGTAAATCTACAGTGGTTTTTTTACAGTGCACGAACCAAGTTAGGGCTGTTCTCAAATCCAAAGGACGTATTTTTCAATTCATTTTTGTTCGGAAACGCATGAAATTGGCAGGTGTTATTACAGTAGACTCTCGATTAACCGGGATGGTCGGGAAAATGCCTCGTCCCGGATAAGGGAATTTCCTGAATAAGCGAATTTGTATAAATTTTGATGAAAAATTTTGGAAAAAGCATAGAAAATGTCAAATTATTATACAATAGGACATTAATAATTTAATTAATACAAAAGAAAGACAATGAACATTAATGTTAATGTTATTTCGAAACCGGTTTCGAAAAGGAAAGTGTCATTCTAAAAAATATCTGCAACCAAAATCGAAAAAGTAAAAAAGAAGAGATATAGAGATGGACCTCAGCTATCCAATGCAAAAAAAATAAAAAAAATAAAAATAAATAAATAAATAAATAAAATGTTGAAATGCAGACGAGATATTAGAAAATAACCTCCCCATAGGTTGCTAACTCGCAAGTGTCTTCGCCTGCAGGGACAGGAGCCTTAAGTTGTCACTGTTAGTTGTCTTAAGTTGTCACTGGCCTTCTCACTGTTTCTCCAGGAGCCTGGGACCTATGCCCCACATCCCCGACAATAATAGACTGGAAGCACTAAATTGGAATTCGATCCATGGCAGTAACGGGAATAAAAACTGAAAAAGATGAGGAGGAGGGGGACAAAAAAGAATTTCTTGAGCTCATGTTGCAAAAACTAAAATAAAAATTATTAAAAATAAGATTAATTATATCTTTCTTATAATTTAATTATAAGAATAATTTAGGGTACGAGCCTTAAGTTAAGGCTCCTGTCCCTGCCGGCGAAGACACCCATGAGCTAATGCTAATCCTATGGGGAGGGATTTATTTAATATCCCGTTTGCATTTCGATATTTTTGAAGTGAAAACTTCTTTAGGCGCGTTGAGCTTTTTTTGAGATGGGGAAAAAACCACTGATTTCGAGACACTGTAACGTAACCGACATGCTAGCATTTTGACACATAGACACTAGCGCGCCAAGCGGTGAATGACAGGAACTTTTTCCTCTTCAGCTCAATCCGCAAAAGAAGAAGGAAGCTAAATCTCACTTTTTCTCCCGGCGTATTGCTAAAACAAATTATTATTTTGTTTTTCGCCAGTTAAAATGAATTATACCGTATTCGTGACCTATACCTATTTCATGTAACTAAAAACCGATAACGCTGTATTTTATCGTGTTGATGGTCTGGTCAATGACCAACAGTATTGGCGGAAATTTCGATTACGGAAGATAAAATACGGGTCACAGATGTCAGATACGCACTTGACCTAATAAACAGCAAAATGGCGTTACTTTATTTTACAAGGTAACCCGGCTACCGTTGCTTATTTATTAATAAATTGTTCATTTACTTTTATTTTATTTTTTTAAATTGTACAATTGTTTTGTTCTATTAGTTATTAATGAAATTACCGTTTATTTATTGTTGTTTACTTTTTAAAACAATAGAAAATAATTTAAAAATATATATTGTAACTGGTATTGGAAAACGAGCTTTCGCCAAATTGACGTTAAAAAATCGCGCCAAACCTGGTTCGTATATCACATCTCTGCCAAATTCTCGGTTTTTTGATTTTTCGATTTTTTATCCAAATTTTCCGGATTTTTTAAATTTTCCCGTTCATTGTATCCCAAACACTACCTTCATACCAAATTTCAAGATTCTAGGGATACAGGACGTACCTCTGAGTTTTGATGATCGGTGAATCATAGTGTCGAAAAGGCGAAAGTTTAAGTTGATATATCTTCTGAAATAAAAAAGATAGAAACGTGAAATTTCAGCATTTAGTTGTGCATTTCCACATTATTTTAGATTTACGAAGTTTCAAGTTTCTGGGAATCACCAACACAAAGATATTGGGGGGTCAAAAGTACCCTGAGTTGCTTCCAGAAAAAGATGCTTACGGCTGTGCTTTCAAGACTTGGCAGGGGCACTGCCGTGTCCCCAAATGCTTTCATTAGTGCTGCTACACAATTCAACGCATAAAACATTTCCTGACGATTAAAAAAACACACACGTAATTGTTGAAGCTTTCACTTCTATTGGCACTCCCGGAGTGCCACTGTTTTTTTTTTATTAATTCTGCAATTACTTACTGTTCCCTCTAGGCCATTTTTTTAAAGTTGCAGCACCCTGCTCTTTTTAACATAGGCGAAATACACCCTTAAAAAAAAAAAAATTAGTGAAATTCACCTTTAGTTGCAATAATTCTTATAAAAAACTTCCCCATATCACAGTATTTTTAAACCAAGACCTTGCAAAAATTATAGAACTTTATTTCTTTAGACAATACAAGCTATTGTTAAATCATGTCGTTATTTAATTGTATTTTTCAATTTGTAATTCATAAAATCCTTAAAAACTAGTAAATCTGCAGATCAGGAGCCTCAACGTCAGATCTTAAAGTGATTGCCTTTTAATCTCACATTACATACTATTCAGCATCTTACCATCCGCATTCAACTTGTTTTTTAATAATATAAATATTTAGCAACAAATAAAGTTCCTGGAAGGTTTCGAAAATTAGAAGCATTAAATTTTACACTGTGTGACAATGATGTTCTGAAATTATGATGAATTGCTTATTCTGGTCAAATTAAAAAAATACATTTCTTAGTCTTATTAAATCTTTCTATTGATTGGGCGAATGCTTTTAGTGTATCTTGAATTTCGTTTTACACTTGAATTTTCTTGGGATAAGCAACAGTTTGGACAAGGATTTTATTATTCAAGGATATTTTTATCGTAATATACAATCAGCAATATTTATATTTAATATTTTTATATAATATTTATATAATATTTATACTGAAACTATTGTATTTAATTAAGAGATTATTTTTTTTTTCTCAATTTTTGGTTACAAAAATAGTTTTGATGGTCAGTCTTTAATAGTTAGATGTAATATCTAGTCTAAATGGATGCTATAAAATTCCGCAAGGAAATCCCTGACTGTCATTAAATTAAAGTTATAACATGCTAAAAGAGAAAAAAAAAGTACATTTAAAGGCATATAAATACCCTTTATTAAACTTATTTCAATGTTTTGCATGCCCAATCGGCGAATTTTTAAAGATAAATTTTGAGGAAAAAAACTTTCCGTTGAATATTTAAAAATAAATGCGGTAAAATAAAAATCACGAGATTTCAAGTAAAATGAAAGCATGTGCTCTAATATATGTGAACGTGAATTATTTTATTCTATTGTTTTTAATTTTCCAAAGTATCTCTTCTCATATTCGCAGATTAGTTTATTATTTTTATTTTTGCATTGGGTAGCCGAGGTCCGTCTCTACATCGCACCTTTTTACTTTCTTTTATCTTCAATAGAAGAAAATATTGTAATAGAAATTTTTTTCGACTTCCGGTTTTTGACGGATTTACACGTTTTAGGGGTCAGAGATCCTAAAAAACATGTTTATAGAAAATGTCTGTGTGTCCGTATGTCGCCATTGTACCATCAAAAAGTGTATGAAGTTATGCATAGGATTGAACCAATTTTTTTTTTTAAAGTTTTTGGCTATGGCAAGCAGGTCCTTCATTAATTTGGAAAAAATTCGCCGAAAGGGGGCGCTGTAATAGCGATTTTTGTGGCATTTTGAATATTGTACCAAAGAAGTGTAAGAAGTAAAAGTGTAAGAAGTTATGCATAGAATTGAATAAAATTTCTTGTGTAGGTTTTTGGTCATGGAAAGAAGATCCTTCTTGAATTTGGAAAAGTTCCGCCGGTAGGGGACTCTGTAATAGCGATCGCCAGAAGGGGGCGGTCTGTAATGGCGATTTTTGTGCAATTTTCAATATTGTACCATAGAAAAGGGTTTGAAGTTATGCATAGAATTGAACCAAATTTTTTATGTATGCTTTTGGCCATGGAAAGAAGGTCCTCCCTGAATTTCGAAAATTTCCGTGGTAGAGGGCGCTGTAATAGGATTTTTGTGCATTTTGAATACTGTACCATCGAAAAGTATATGAAGTTATGCATAGAATTGAACCAAATTTTTTGCGTATGTTTTTGCCCATGATAAGAATGTCCTCCCTGAATTTCGAAAAATTCCGCCGGAAGGGGATGTCGTAATACCGATATTGGTATTTGTAACAACGTTTTGAAATATTAAAATACATGAGATAGAAGAAAGTTTTGAGATTGACACATCCAACTATATGGATCTTTTAAATTTTTCAATTCTGGTCGCAGATATTTTTTATAAAGTTACTTTCACTTTCAAAACCGGTTCTGAACATGAAAGTGTCATTCTAAAAAATATCTGCAACCCAAATCGAAAAAGTAAAAAAGATGCGATGCACAGATGGATCTCGGCTATCCAATGCAAAGAAAGAAATAAAAAAATATTTAAAAATGTCGAAATGCAAACGAGATATTAGAAAAATCCCTCCCCATAGGATTAGCATTAGCTCGTGAGTGCCTTTGCCGGCAGCGACAGGAACCTTAAATAAACGTGTATTAATAGTAATACTCTGATTAAACGACAGTCTACTCTAATTAAACGCTGAACACCTGTTTTCTCTAAATACTCCATCTGTTTGTCTTTGACCGATAACATAATTTTTAAATGACCAATTAACACATATGTCTTCCAGCCACTCTTAGTCAAAAAAAAAAAAATAAGATTGTAATTTAGAAACTCTTCCTGAGAGAAAAGGTATTTTAAAAGCTACAATCACAAAAAATAACAGATGTTTTTTTGTGTAAAAAGAAAAAAAAATCGTAAGTAAACTATACTAAAACAGGTCATCCAAACAGTTAATCATTAAATAACAAAGTATCAGTTACTAATATACTTGAAGCACTTACTTCTGAGATAAATTGAGAGCAATTTGTTAAACCACATGTGTATCCGCAAAGTCTGCCATCTGCATTTACTTTTTTGACAGATTAATTGACTTTTAAAATAACTAGTTAGCACATATGTGTACAAGATTACTATTAAGTCAAAAGCAACTCAAACTTGCTGTTTTCTAATGACTTATTCAGGAAATCCATTCTTATCAGTATATACAGATGAGCTTGTTTATATAGTGAGCTGGGATTTACCGAAAATGCCGGGAAAATGAAGAGGATATGATAGGCCTGACTTAAAATATGGTTGTAACGTCAAAAACTTGCATGTAATGTGTAAAAGTTTTTCAGCGTTACATTTTCCTTTAAATCCTCCCTTTTTTCAACAGCATTAGTTCATTGTAATGTATCATTTGTCATTTTGTACACATATGTACAAATACATTTTGTACCTTTTTGCTCAAATTTTGTACATTTTAAAGTAAAATTTCTCTTAAGACTGTTCTCAAATCCAAGGGTCAACTTTCTGACATAAGTTTTAATTCATTTTTGTTCGGAAATGCATGAAACTAGAAGGTGTTGTTATTCAGAAACTATGTCTTCGAGCTGTTTTTTCCGTTTTCTTGTAAACGCAATAGATCTTTCAGAAAATACTGTCAAAGTAGGCATTTTGAACTGAACTTCCGAACGAAAGAAGAAAATCCAGTCAGTAAGGGGAGAAAAATGCCGTGTCACGTGACCAAAATCGCTTATAATTCAATAGGTAATTGATTGATCAAAAAATAGAAAACACAGTTCGATTCCAAATCGCTTCCGCATGGTCAGGCTTTCCAATTTTATATCTTTCCGTTAAAAAATGAATTTGTAAATGTGTCAAAACGTTTTGCGCTTGTTGAGCAGAGCAGTTGAGAACAGCCTTAAGCATTTTGAATAATATAAACAAGTGGGATATCTATTTACCTATATATATGTACTATAAATATAAGGAAAATTTCTCCGGTTTTATCATCAACGTCTGATTTTGATATTTCACTATAAAAAAAGAGCTTTGTTTTTTTAGAAGAGGGAAAGAAAATTTCAAAAAACAAAAGAAAACACAGCCTATATATTCTTAAAAATTTATACGTTATATATATATAATACAGTAGCCTCCCTCTTAACCGATCTAAGCGGGACCGAGGGTTAGCCGGTTAAGCGAAAACCCGGTTAAACCGGAGAAGTAAAAGAAAAAAAGTTAAATAAGTAACTGCATATTTAATTAATTAAATGCGTAGGGTGCATTTAGTTTTTTTAATTTGTGTAGTTTTAAAAATGTACATATTTTCTATATTTTGTGAAACGATTACTAACTGTAATTAACTGAATTAAAATAAAAATTATCACTAATAACAAATAATGAAAAGTTTTTAATACAAATTAAATAGTTGAAAATCTTGTCACATACCTTTATAAGAAGTTGAAATTATTCTACATTACGTAAATTTGTGTTAATTAACGATAAAGAAATGAGAACCGAAATTTTCTTTCTGAATTTTGCCTGATGTTTGGGAAAAAAGTCGCCGGTTAAAGCGGAGTTCCGGTTAAGAGGAAGGCTACTGTATATGCATAAGCGAAGCTCCTTAAGCTTTCACCAAGTGTAGCGTTTGGGTGAAGGGAGGGTGAAGAGAAAAAATCCCTGCCGGCCCGGCCTACAGGCAGAGGTAGATTTCGAAGTCAAATATACTAATTTCACAAACAAAAACTAAATCATGATTATAGATAAATCCACTTTAACAATTTTATCTGGCCGCTCTTGACGAGTTTTTATTTCATTTTCATATAATAGCTGGTTTTATCAGAATCATGTTAGGGCGGTATTCAAAAAAATACTTTTCCATGCTCAACAACTCGAAATTTTCTGGCATAATTCCAGATTCATTTTTAATTTAAAAAAAATATGAAACTTGCTCACGTGATTTTTGAAGAGATTTATAAGCGACCTGTGTTTTTATTTTTTGTTCAATTAATTAAAACTTGATATATAAACAATTATTTTCTCAGAAGGACAATATTTTTCGTTTCTAACACAATCGCTTCGGGAAATTCCGTTCAAAATGCCCACTTTGACATCATTTTTTGAAATATATTCTGCTTCTATCTAAAAATTGATTATTACGGTACATTATATAGTTTCTGAATAAGCGAATCTACCAATTAAATGCGTTTGAGAGCAAAAATGAATTTAAAAACCAGTCAGAAAATAAGTAGTTTGGATTTAAGCGCATCCTTAATACAATGATTTTTTCCAACACAATCCGCTTCGGTAAATTCGGTTCAAAATGCCCTTTTTAACAGCATTTAAAAAAATATATTCTGCCCCTATCAGAAAATCGACCATTACGGTACATTATATAGTTTCTGAGTAAGAAAACGTACAAATTGGAAGCCTCTGAGAGCAAAAATGAATTGTAAAATGAGTAAGAAAATAAGCAGTTTGGATTTGAATACACCCTTACTAAGATCATTTTTTACTTCAACCGGTATGTATTTTTAATTTGTTTTTGCTCTAAGAATTGGTCCTATCCAAAACTTGTCTATATAGATGTTGTAGACAATATTAAGAAGATATATGATAAATTCATGGGGATTTTATATCTTTTGAATTGACGGAGTTATGGATTTTTTTCTTCTTCAAACCCCTTTTTTGTTTTCGTTTTTAATTTTTTTTGCGGTACGAATTGGTCCTATCAAAAACTTGTGAATATAAAAGTTGTAGATAATGTTAAGGAGATTCATGATAAAATTAATTGGATTTGATATCTTGAGAATTGACGAAGTTATGGATTTTTTTCTTCTTCAAACGCCCTTTTTGTTTTCGTTTTTAATTTTTTTTTGCGGTACGAATTGCTCCTATCAAAAACTTGTGAATATAAAAGTTTTAGATAATGTTAAGGAGATGTATAATAAAATTAATTGAATTTGATATCTTAAGAATTGACGAAGTTATGAATTTTTTTCTCCCAAAAACCCTATTTTTTGCGCCCCTTGAGCCCATTTTTAACTTTATCAAAAATCTGTGATACATAAATTTTTGGCCCTATTTTTAGAAGTAATAAAAACTTTAAACTGATTTGATATGTACAAAAATTAAGAAGTTATGGGGGGGTTTTCTGTTTTCACAAAACCCCTCCCTATTCCCCTCCCCTTGGTCCGATTTTGCCCATTAACGAACTTGACCGAGATTTTATGCCCATTGATTTTATGTATAAGTTTGGAAGAGATTGGTGCAGAATTACGAAAGTTATTGTGTCCAGAAGAAAGTGATATATATATATATATATATATATATATATATATATATATATAAAGTTTTTTACTGAGGGTGGTTTTGGGTTCTAGGGGTCATGATCGGTGTAGATCTGCAAAAATTTTCAGAAATTCCAACATAGGAACGATCCCAATAGGTAGTATTTCATACGAAATCTACCTAAAAAAGAAAAACATTAAAACTTTTCGTCTTCTGGTTTTTGACGGATTAACACAGTTTAAGATGTCCGGTTTACGATTTGATTATTTTTGGACTGATTTCTGTTTGTTTGCTACACTAATTTTACGGAAATTATGATCAAGAACTAATGTTTTGCCCTTCGTGCCATTTCATTTTTTTCGTGCACTTTGATGAAAATTCATGTTTATTAAATTTTGGAGTTTACCACCTAAGAGGTGAAGGTGCTAAATCGTGCTTTTCACGATATGCGTGATAGTTATATCGTTGCATCTATCTCATGAAATTGTCTCAAACTTAATATACAGGGTGTCCACTCTCAACGGTGTCCAATGGCTAATTTCATAAACCGTAAGTTATAGATATATAGTTTCAATTACAAAAATGTTTTAAATTAAGTAAAAAATTATTTTAAAAGTCGTTTTGGTCAATAAAAACATTTCTTTAAAAGTACGAAATTGAAATTTTTATAACGTTTCTCGAAGTGATATTTACTAAATCCTATTACACTAACAAGTAAGACAAAAAGGTCACATTCCTTTAACGCTAAAATGTACCGAGTTATGAAACTTTGAATTGCATGATTTATACCAATTTTCTGCATCTGAACACAGATGAATTGGGCCATACTTCGAGGGTTCATACGCAATGTGCTTATAGTATAAGAAGGATTTATTTCACTGGTACATCTCTGCATTGAAGCCCAAAGGAGTCCTTTCGAGCAAGTTTCAAGATAACTTTAATTTTTATTAATTAAGTTTTAGATTAGATAATCTAATAGCCTTTTCAAATATGTATTATTTTGTAAAGAATTGCGACTGTAGCTTTTCATCATTTCATTTAACAAAAATTCGGTTATTTTTTAACTTATAATTTTAGTACAAGTTCTATATATATTTTTAACAAGTCAGATAAGTGCAAGATTTAAAATTCATATTGTAATATTAAATTTACTTTCTATTATTATTATTATTATTATTATCTGATGATTATTTATATTTCTAGTAAATTTGTAAATGACCCCTATTTCAGTAAAAAACGTGCTTCAACTTTAAACAGCTATTACTCGGACAGTTTTAATCGTAGAAGAATGAGACATTTTTTATCTTACTTTTTAATGTAATGGAATATTTTTACTAAATATAACTTATAGGAGCGGGGGACGGTATAAAAATTTTAATTTCTTAATTTTTTAAGAAATGTTTTTATTAAATCGCACTTAAAATACTTCTCTACCTCATTTAAAACATTTTTTTCAATTGGAACCATATATGTCCATGCCTAACGGTTTTGGAATTAGAAATTGGACACCGATGTGATTGGACATCGCGTATAAGATACGTACAGTGAAAAACTGATACAATTTGGATTTTGATTATCAGGACGTTCTATTGACAGGGGTCGCTTTATTTGTTTAATTTTTTTTTTCGATGAACATTTTAAACTGTGTATCATTTCTTTTAGGTGGAAATGCAGTAAATTTTATATTTGAGGTTATTAATATGAATATAATATATGCTGGTCCAGTTATAACTTCCAAAAAGGTATTAAATGGAATTTATGCTTTCTTTATTCTAAAAGTGATCACGTAACTCTCTATGTTATACATTCAATGAAATGTATTATAATATTCATAACTGTGATTCTGTAACAGAGGTATTACTTTCTTCTATCTTTACAAGAAGAAAGTATTGGATTCGTGAAAAAATTCGACTTTCGGTTTCCGATGGATATATACGTTTTAAAAGGTGCTGAACACGATTTGATGGTTTTTTTGACTTTGACTCTGTCTGTATGTGACACAAATTTTGTGGACGCTAATACAGGGAACTTAATAAAACTTTGTATTCAGTTATACCTTGATATAAATAGGTGATGATTCCTTTTAGTGTAAATCGCCCAACAGGTGGCGCTGCTTTGCTGCATTTTTCACAATTTCCGCAATAGCTCTATCTCAAGAACTAATGCACAGTTTTTCCTGAAACTTCAGATTCAGCTTTACCTTGATACAAATATGGTTCTACTTAGGTTTTGGTGTAAATCGCCCAATATGATGTGGCACTGCTATGCTGAGTTTTTCACGATTTCCGCAATAGCTCTATCTCAAGAAGTAATGCATGGATTTTCATCAAACTTCAGATATATTTAGACGTTGACATAAGATGTTGATAAGTTATGGCTGTTTAAGTTTTTATGCAAATCGCGCAACAGCTGGCGCTGCTACGTTGCATTTTTCAGGACTTGCACGATTTTAGCGATAGTCATATTTCAAGAACTTTTCTCCGAAATTTCATCAAATTTCATATTTTGTTAGACCTTGACATAATTTCGTGCTGGTTAGGTTTGCATGTACATCATATAACAGGTGGCGCTGCTATGCTACATTTTTCCCGATTTTCGCGATGTATGTCTCAAAAACTAATGCACGGAATTTAGTCATACTTCATATTCTCTTGTACTTTCACATAAATAGATCCTTATTAGGCTTAGGTGTATACTGTCCAAAGGTGTCGTTTTTACACTGTTTGGGAATTTTGGTTACAGACATCTAAGAAGGTTGGGTGCCAGCCAACATTCAATGATTTGTTTGAAAAATGCGTTTCTTTATCTCCTTTTTAAATGAACACGATTCAACGAACGTATACCTTTAGAATCCTCATGATTGGCATAGATTGTCATTTAATTTGGACACTGTGATAGCAAATTTTGAAGTATTAACATATACGAGATAGAAGAGAGTTTTGGGATTGGCACATCTGACTAGTTTAAATTAATGTATTTAGAATGATGTGGGAAAAGTTTTGTGATTGAAACTTTATCCTAAGCAAATAAAGCGTGTCTGTTATTTCATGTGTTTTCCAATTAGTGCAATAATACGCAAAATGAATTTTTTGCAGTTGTGTCACTTTTCTTGCGAGTGAGCGATTGGTATATTAATGTCAATAAAAAATACAAAGAAAAATAATTTCCTTTTAAAACTTGTATAAACTGGCTGACTATACTACTGACTAAATGATCAGTAGAAATTTGCAGATTCATTTTGCAGAGTAAAGTGGCGCCGATGTGATGTTACGATAATATTGATCATTGAACATACCGCGGTACATCGAAATACCATGACAATGAAACGGGAAAAGGAAAGGCAAGACCACCAACAACTTTAGTTAAAATCTTCAAATATACTGAACCCCACGATGGTTATCCATTAAAGGATAATCCCCAATAACTCAAACATAATGTATATTCAGATATCGTTTAGAGATGGCTGTTCTCTAAACGCTTGATGCAAGTAGAAACAGTCAGTTGATGAAAGCCTAGCATGGGGCTCGAGAAATGAAAAAAGGGTTCAGTGTAAAGTTAGAGTAGAACTTTTGACACGATAGTGATTGAGTCTGTTACAATTGAATGGAGTTAATCCATTTAAATTTTGCTTTCAGGTTGAGGAAAATGCATCATAGGTGGGGATCAGATTTCGATTATGTCATTTCTGTTGGTGGTCACAAACTGGTTCTAAACAGGAGTCACACAGTCAGGGACCGATTTACAAATTTGGGGGGCCCAGGCACAGATGCTTACGGGGGTCCCTTTGGACCAATACTTACAGGGTGCTTGAATAAAAGAAAAAATATTGAAAACGGTATTTAGTAAGATAAGCTCTATTGACTTTAATAATTACTTTAAATATCATTAAAAATGAAATTTGATAATCATTAATTTACTTTTAAATAATTATTTAATAATTGTGAAATTTTAGTGAGCAGACGATTTATAATAAATTGTGTGGTGCTCATTACCTTTTCCTATGGAAGTCCATATATTTAGAATGATAAAGTACGCAACAACTAATAATAAATTTTCCGCAATACCAAGTTACTGTTATTTAAAATATTAGGGGGATCTGCCGCCTACGAGCTACGCTCACCAACCCCCAAATAATATGACGAGAACAGGAACAGGATTAAATAAGAATTAAAAATACAATATATTTTTAAAGCGATAAAGATAAAATATTCACATAATAAAGTAATTAAATATGGATGTTTCAGACAAAATATACGATTTTATAAAAATACAATACGATCATAATATAATACAGAATGAAACGTAAAAACTACATTAGATTTTGAACAATAATTGCGAACTTTCTGCAGCATTTGGGGGACCCGTGCTCCGAATGCCCTGCCGTAAATCAGTCACTGCACACAGTTGCTTTTTTACGTTCAGTGATTAAATGAAAACCTCATATTAAATTTCGTGTGATTCTGTCTTCTTTTTTACATAGCTTTTAGAGAATTTTTTAAATCAAAATGTCTACTTTCTGACTCATTATTTTTTAATCCATTTTTATTCTTAAACGAATGAAATTAGCAGGTGCTTTTATTAAAAAACTATGTAATCGAACTTTTAGTCCCCGATGCTTTAGATGCTATTTCTTTCTCCCCAGCTTATGTTGTGTTGTCTCCAAAAAATAACGTTACGTTGTATAAGCCAGCCGTAAAACAAAGCAGATGTATCATTGTACGATTAAACACTCTATAGCAATTTTTAAAACTTCTAAGCATCGCACGTTTTCAATTTTTATACCGTCGTATTGGGAAAAAAAAGTACTTTTAAATGGAATTTGTTTGAAAACTGTATCTCCATTTATTTTTGAAATATTAATTTTTTTTTTTTTTGTAGTTTTTAGAGCCAATTGTTTAATATTGGCAACGGAAGTACTCCATTTCTGTAAAAAGTGAAGAAAAAATAGTTCTAAAATAGTAATTATGTATCTTTGTTGTCATTTTCTCATAACAACTGAAAGAAAATGTAATTAAAATACGTGCTGTTTTGAAAAAATATAAACGAATGATTTCTGTTAAAACATGGAGCTATTATAACTATATTGAATTTTAAGTATCTAGATTAATGTTACAAACAAATGAAGGCCTGTGAATCATTAGATAGCCTTTTTTTGTCGAGTTTCTTTAATGACGGCATCTTTTTGCTGCATTTGTGTATTATTTTGCGACAGTAGACGTTTAAGAGTGGATCTATAAATATGGAATTCTTAAGCGGGTGCGAATAGTAACGCATTTTACATAAAATAAAAGCCTGTGTTTTAAATCTTAAAATTGAAATATGTTTTGTACTATTTATATATACACACACATATATATGTATTTCATAGGGGGTGACACTAAATCCTGAAAAAAGCGGAATTCCTATTTTCTAGTTTTTCTAATCTTTGGTAAAGGTAGAATATCTTTCAGAAAATGCTGTCAAAATTGGCATTTTGAAACAAACATCACGACATGACAGCGCCGTAGAGGAAAAAAACGCCCGTTATTAAACTAAAATCGTTTATAACACAAGGTGTAATTTATTTACCGAAAAAAAAAAACTGTTTGGTGACAAATCGCTTAAATAATCATTTCTGCAATTATCATGCGTTTATACGTTTAAAAACAAGTCGGAAAATTTCGGTTTTTGAGTGGGGAAAATGTTTTTTTGCAAACAGCTGTAAAACTTTCGACTAACATGTGGAAGTGGTAGCGTGGAACTTCAGTCAAGCGGAGGCCCAAGTAATAATTAAATCAAACAATTTATTTAAATGCATAAGATAAATGAATATTTCTTGATTAAATACTTGTAATTACAACTACATTATATTTTTGGGTACTTTCAGCTGATGACAATGTTCATTAAAGACTTAATGTTCAGTGTATAAGATTAACCTTCAAATTCTATTAGCTTCGTTCTCGATACAAATCCAAAATCTTGTCACGATAGTCTGGTAAGAAACAGCTGCCTCTGTTTTCTGGTGTATATCAGTCCTTGTCAACTACACAATATCTCGCGGTTTACACTGGAGAAATCTTACCCAGCCCGAAACGGCAGGTTCTTCTATCCCTTCGGATCTATCCGAAAACTCAACTCCCAACTCAGAGAGCAGCTCTCTCCTCGGCATTCAAAAACGCATCTCCCTCTTTTTTCTGTTCGTTCAAATTCACCTTTTTTAAAACAAAGGCTATCTATGGCCCAGTCAGAGTCTAGGTTGAATGACATCACTAACAAGCTTCAATCTCATAGGCCAAGAGAGACCCTCGCTGCTAGCGTGAGAAAATTTCGCATCTAGTTTCATTTTTAAATTGTCCTGGGAAAATATCGGCAAACTTGCTACTTAAAAGGGATTCCATAACTCCTCTTTTTTTTATGCCGTTCTACTTTTCCGTCAACCTTTAAGATTGGTTTAGATGGATTGATTCTTTTTATCATTTCCGGCAGAACCTTGAGACTTAGAAATATTTTGAGCTGGTATGCTTATACATTGCTCTTCCTATCTAGAGTTCTATTTGAAAATATATGGGACTTTTTTTGTGAATCCCATTGGATTCTTCACAATACCCCCCGCCTTTAAATGATATTTCGGCTGCAAGACGTAATATCTGCAAAGAAAAGGTTAGCTCATATATTAGAGTGGCCCTCCTTTATATATCTCACTCACCTTTTTCACAAAAAACTTTTCATACAATTTACATTTAACTTACTAATGCTGAGTACCTTTGATTATGAAATTTCACTTTTAAAAGACAAAACACATTTAAAATTTTACACTATGACATTTACACAAAATAAGATAAATTTAATATGTACACCTAGTTAAATCGAATTCGACTCACTTATGTACACTTAGTTAAATCGAATTCGACTCACTTGATCCGGCGCTAAATTTCTAACTGCTAGAGCCTGTCATGTGAAGGCCTATTTCTATATTTAGGATAGTGTCTCGGACGTGAATCTTCGCTTGTCAACCTATTTATTTTCTCCGCGTTTTTTTCTTGTGGTTTTTGTCTATTTACACGATAATTTTGCAACTTTTCGTGTCTACCTGTGGCGCTCGCCACACAATAAGCCGGGGACATTTTAGAGTCGCCCGTCCTCCGACTAATTCGTCTCGTAACACTTTCGCGCTTTTTATTCCCGTCCAAATCCTTTACTAGATTTTCTGACCTGAGATACTTTTTGTTCTCGTTATTTCTAAACCAAAATTCTCTTTTGTTCCTTCTCAGTGTTATTTTCACCGACGTATCCCTTTGATTATCCGATCTATCTATACTTTGACACGCCCTATTTGCTTGTGTTAAATCCTCACACTCATGATGCGATTTTTCTAACCCCTTTTTCAGTTTGACTTCTCGTATGGGGCAACCCATCTCATGATCCCCTTTGACATCTTTCTTTTTCCTTTTATTCGATCCTAAAACCTGATCTTCCTTTTTCGTGGGTGATACAGTATTATCCTTCCTTCCCTCCCAATTCTCATATCTCGTTTTTGACAGGGTACCTCCCATTTCCTTTCTTTCTCCCAAGTTCACGCTCGTCAATTTTGAGTAGTCCTCTCTCATCTTATTCTCTTCCCTTCGGGATGGATTCCCGTTTTCGTGTTTCGCTTTCGTTATGTTATGGATGACCACTGCATCTGAAATCTGCATTTTTTTCCTTTTAATATCATCAATTAATTTTTGAGTTTTGTTACCCAAAATATAGTAAGACAAATTCGTCTTTCTGTCCGTCACGATAGCTTTTGTTTTTAGTCTCCCGAGTCCTTCAATTTTTAAAACAACTTCGGCGGTCGGTAAGCGACAAGTATTGTTCATTAACGGCTGTCTAACTCGAATGGTGCCACCGTCTAATTGATTGGGTTTAATAAATCTCCTCGAAATCACATCATATTGACTTCCACTATCTCTTAAAGTTGTGCATTCCCTTCCGTTGATTAGCGCGCGGCTTAGATAAGGCTTAAAACTTTCTTCAAAATTTGTACTTCCGCTAATATGATGAACGCTGGTAATTTGCTCTCCATTTCTTTTGTTTTCGGGACAATTAACCTTCAAATGGTTTGGGATCGAGCAAATGAAACACTTAATAGCCCTTTTGCGCTCAAAGATTTTTTTCCTTTCTTTCTCTATATTTCGTTCTCTCCAGTTAGTTCTGGTTTCGGAATGCCCCCCTCTCGTTTCGTCTTCATTTTCCATTTTCTCATCCCGCGAATTTTCTTCGAATTTTAGCCTTTTGTTCCACGATTTTTTTGACGCCCCTTTTATAGTTTCGTATTCATCCAGATCCTGAGCTAGTGTTCCTGGATCTTTATATTTGGCCCACGAATCTATAAAGTGCTCCCTTAATTCTGCTGGAGCACGCCTCTTAATCTGTTCGGTGATTAGCAAATCTTTTAACTCTTTAAAATTAGTAACCTCAAGATCATTTAACCACCCTTCTAGAAAGCTATTTAGTTCAAAAATGAGGTCTTTCCACGGGCTATTCTGGTCTCGCAAATGTTTATCTAATTTTTGTCTATAAGCCTCGCCACTCAATCTAAAACGAGCTAACAGGATTGACTTCACATGCTGAAAGTTGTCAACTCGGTCTGTCGGTTCGCGCAAGATCAATTCAGCTATCTGTACGGGCAACAAAGCTAATAAATGCGTGACCAGATCCTCATTTTCTATCCCAGACCTTAATGCCTGTCGTTCAAACAAGTTTAAAAATAGAGTTATGTCCGAACGCTCTGGATTAAAACGATGCATTATAGTTTTTAGCGCTAATTTAGGTCTTTCCGATCCGTTACTGGAAATCGAGTTACGCCTCCCTGTATTTTGCGTTAATTTTAATTGCTCTAATTGAAAATTTCTCTCTTTTTCTTTCTCTTCTTTTTCCTTTTTCTCTCTTTCTAAAAGAAGTAGATCTTCCCTATCTTTCACTATATATCCCACTTGCGTTAATGCAAAGTCGGCCTCATAATCGTCCGCGCCCTCTATCTTTTGGATAATCGTCGCGATTATGTCACTTTCTTCTATCTGAACTCCTAATACCTCTGCTAAATTTTGCAGATCAGCCTTTCGGCAATATTTCAATGCCGTTATTTTCGCCATTATCTATCAATTTTATATTCCTACCGATACTACAAAGATAACCTAACGATTTCCCTCTTCATATATTTATTTATATATATATTTTTTTTTTTCAACTACCTCAGAAGATGTTAATTTGACACTTCACCGAGAATATTCTAACCTTATCTACCGTTATAAAATGTTTTCAAACGTATTCACAATATACATAAATAAATTAGCAATACTATAATAAATTTCAGACATTCTACGTTTTAGTGTTAGTTTCGAAAAAGAAGTATAATTTTCCCACTTTTTACATTCCCTACACACACAAAATATAGAACATAAAAAAAAAATATTTCCAAATGCTATAGGTAAACAATTTTCCCTATTTTACTCAGAATTGAACATTCCTTGCAACCTTTTCATATGCTTTTTCTATTTTGAATACAAGTATATATTTAGGAAAATCAATCATTAAATAATCCAAATTGATTCTAAAATATTTTTCAAACAAACTTTCCTCACAATGGTACTTTTCTTACATGACATCTAATTTCTTTTTTTTTTTTTTTTTCTTTAAGAATCTAGTTTGATTCTAGTTTTCTGTATTCTTAATTTTAAAAAAAAATTTCAAAATTTAAAACCAATGACAAAAGGGTATCAGCTCCCTTGTACTATAATTAATTAATAAGTTAATAATTTTCTTATTTTAACTAACCAATTTTTCAATTTTAAAATTTTCATTTACCTCAAAACAAAAGTTTTCCTTTAAAATATTAATTTCTTATCAACATTTCAATTAATAAATTAAGAGCCACTCAAAATAATGAGCTTACCTTTTGTTTTGCTGGGGCATTTTCTCTCGGGAACTGTACTGCACGGCACTGCACTGCACTGTAGTCTCCTTTCACTGCACACAGTCTTGCATCTGGATGTCGTCTAAAGCACCTTTTTGGGGAACTGTCCGGCACGATACTGGTGTCACTTTTCTCTACGCACAGTCTTGCGTCTGGGGGAACTGTTCTTAGGGAACTGTCCGGTACGATACTGATGTCGCTTTTCTCTACACAGTCTTGCGTCTGGAGCACTTTCTTAGGAGAACTGTCCGCCACTATACTGATGTCGTTTTCCTATGCACACGGTCTTGCATCTGGAGCTCTTTCTTAGAGGAACTGTCCGGCATGATACTGGTGTCGCTTTTTCTACACACGGTCTTGCGTCTGGAACACTTTCTTAGGGGAACTGTCCGGCACTATACTGGTGTCGTTTTCCTATGCACACGGTCTTGCCTCTGGAACTCTTTCTTAGAGGAACTGTCCGGCACGATACTGGTGTCGCTTTTTTTCTACACACGGTCTTGTGTCTGGAGCTCTTTCTCTTAAGCTAGTCTTTTAATGTTTAGAGTCCTTGCTGTGCATACCACCTTCTGCCACCAAGTTGTAAAACCTTCGACTAACATGTGGAAGTGGTAGCGTGGAACTTCAGTCAAGCGGAGGCCCAAGTAATAATTAAATCAAACAATTTATTTAAATGCATAAGATAAATGAATATTTCTTGATTAAATACTTGTAATCACAACTACATTATATTTTTGGGCACTTTCAGCTGATGACAATGTTCATTAAAGACTTAATGTTCAGTGTATAAGATTAACTTTCAAATTCTATTAGCTTCGTTCTCGATACAAATCCAAAATCTTGTCACGATAGTCTGGTAAGAAACAGCTGCCTCTGTTTTCTGGTGTATATCAGTCCTTGTCAACTACACAATATCTCGCGGTCTACACTGGAGAAATCTTACCCAGCCCGAAACGGCAGGTTCTTCTATCCCTTCGGATCTATCCGAAAACTCAACTCCCAACTCAGAGAGCAGCTCTCTCCTCGGCATTCAAAAACGCATCTCCCTCTTTTTTCTGTTCGTTCAAATTCACCTTTTTTAAAACAAAGGCTATCTATGGCCCAGTCAGAGTCTAGGTTGAATGACATCACTAACAAGCTTCAGTCTCATAGGCCAAGAGAGACCCTCGCTGCTAGCGTGAGAAAATTTCGCATCTAGTTTCATTTTTAAATTGTCCTGGGAAAATATCGGCAAACTTGCTACTTAAAAGGGATTCCATAACTCCTCTTTTTTTTATGCCGTTCTACTTTTCCGTCAACCTTTAAGATTGGTTTAGATGGATTGATTCTTTTTATCATTTCCGGCAGAACCTTGAGACTTAGAAATATTTTGAGCTGGTATGCTTATACATTGCTCTTCCTATCTAGAGTTCTATTTGAAAATATATGGGACTTTTTTGTGAATCCCATTGGATTCTTCACACAGCTTTAAGACATTTGATTTTGGTGATGACTGAGTCCTGAAAAAAGCTTTATATTTCTTTTTGGTGTGGGAGAAAATGTACAATCGTGGGAAAAAAAATAAATAAACACCCTGTCAGGTTCTGAGAAACATCTGCTATTAGAACTGAGGTTCTATATTATTTTTGTCTTAATATATTGTATATTGCATGGGCTGTGTACTGGAATTTCAAAATAACAGTCTTTCTTTATCTAAAACTGGATCTAAGCCGGTGAAAATGTATAGATGGTATGAAGGGGGAAAAAGAAAGTTGGAGAGGGGTGTGCCCAACCTTTTGAGATGTCTGTGGAAGATGCGAAGACAAAAGCATTCCACGAACGAAGAAAAGAGCTTGAAATGGGAGCCAGGTAAAAAACTCCGGAGGGGTTACATGGAGAAGGAGCAAGGGGTTGCGGAAAGGCAGTCTCTGCTGCTGAGATGGTCACTTTGAGCGTAGCGCGCAAAGTGGCGGGTGTTCCTTGGATAGCTCTGAGAGAGTGCGTAGGGTTGAGAGAGGCTCGGAGAGGCTTAGAGCCCATGTGTTGGGAGATCGAGATTGATCTTCGGAAAGCCAATTTAATGTGTGTAGAGTGAGAGTGATTTAACGTAGTTTAACAGTACACAGCCAGCATTTACTGTATTCAATTTAATGTTGAACGGGATCATCTATATCCGAGTTTGTAAGTGTAAATAGTCTTTTGTTGTTGTGTAAATAGTGTGTAAATAAACTGTTAATTTAGTTAATTGAAAGCGTTGGTTTTCATTTAAACAATCTTCTCAGTGCGTGACCGATATCATGTAATCATATCGGTGGTGGCAGCATATAAATAATAAGGATTTTCTTCAAAGTTGTGCGGACTAAGAGGAAACTCCGACAAATTGATGGCAGCGACGGGATAGAATCGTCTTGGGCCAGTGACCAACGAGCCGTGTTGCAGTGTGTTAGTGCCGGAGCACCCAGTGGAATTCTTGCGTGGAAATACCGGATCGTCGAACGGAATTTTAGAGAGATAAAAATCAAGCGTCGAGCAGAAATACAGAGCGTGTGTGCCCTATCATCGTTACAGCGAACCGAACTAAAGTGTTTGTGCCCTATCGTCGCTACAGTGCCTCAAGTTATAGTGTATTACAGCCTGAGTGTTGAATAACATCAAAGTGACTTTAAAGGGTGAAATATTGAATTCATCGCGGAACTACGTGTGAGCAGCGGAGAACCCCAGCAGATAAAGTATAAGGTAAGGTGTTTTGATCATTTCTGTCCGCTGACATTCTCGAACCAAATGTAATTGTTGTTGTATAATTAATAGTAATTTAAGATAAATTGTCTAGATAATTTATGTGCAGTCAAATAATTGTGTTCAGATAGGTAGGAGATTTTAAGAGCCATATTTACTGTTGTTTTAAGAAAAGGTCATAATAACTTGTACTAATATTGATTTTCTATTTTTTTTACTAATAATAGTAGTGAACAAAATTAATGCATTGTGTTAATAATAGTTGGAAGGAATAATTGAATTTACTTAAATTTAAATTATTATTAAAGTAATATTTAAATGAAGCAATACTGTTTTAAGGTTGAAGAGTTGATAACAAACGAGTAATGAACATTTGCTTAGAACTTTAATTGGCTAGAAGTAAATTTCGAAAAAAAAAAAAAGGCTCACAGTGAGGAAAAAAAAAAAAAAAAAAAAAAAAAAAAGGCTCACAAGAGGAAAAAAAAAAAAAGGAAGGTTTTGATCTTATTTGTTTTAAGTGTGAAGACCAGTATTGAATTTGGAAATATTTTATTGAGGATAATTGTAGAAATTTATATGTGTATGTTACACAATTTTTCTTTATGTGGATGTTTCTATTGACATCAATACTTTTATTCAATTGCAACGTATCAGTATTATTATGTAAATCGTATGTTATTATCTAATGTATAAATTGGAATCTGTATTCCATAGTAATCAAATCGAAATTATTGTTTTACCTTTAGTTTTATTGGAAGTAAATTGTGTGATATAAATGGTTGAGGAAAATCAGGTTATACAGTGGGTTAAATTAGAAATATAATATATCGATTATTTGAAAGGTATTAATTAGTATAATGGAGGTAACTGTACTAAAGTAGAAATTTAGGAAATATTAATTTGGTAGGTTTAAATATTATTGTAGAGTGGTAATAGTAATCGGTGAAGATATGGTTTTCTTATTGAAACTAAAAAGGGTGGATCTTCAGATGATAGCCGAAGAGTTGGGGGTCGAATTCACGGAAGATGATACCAGATTTCAGCTTAAGAAAAAGATAATGGACAGCGAGGAATATGATGAGGGGGCTATTAAGGAATTATCTAACACTATTGTTGCGGAGCGATTAGAGCGCGAAGAAAAACAGGAAAAATTAGAGCGCGAAAAGTTAGAGCGAGAAAGAGAAGAGAGATCTGAAAAATTGAGGATGGAACATGAATTAGAAATGGAGAGGCTAAGGGTACAAGGTTCGGCAAATAACTCTAATGGGTCTAGGGAATCTAATAATGAAAGTAGCATAGAAAAATTGATCAAAAGTGTTAAAACTCTGTCTATCAAAGTACCAGAAGGGACTGGGGATGGAATTTATTTTTCAACAGTTTAGAAAGGGCATTCAAAACTAAAAATGTACCGGAAAACCAGCAGGCCGAAATTCTACTAAATATGTTAGGAGATAAGGCAGATAATTTATTAATTTATACCACTAGGGAACAAATTGAGAGTTATAAGGAATTAAAGGAGTTAGTTCTAAGGGAACATGAGCCGACACCGAAGGCGTGTTTGGAAAATTTTAAGAAGGCTAGGAGAAACCAGAATGAAACTCATGTATTATTTGTATCGCGTTTAATAGCAACGTGGGAAAATTATTGTAAGAGTTAGGGGTGCGGACTCTTATGAAAAGGTCAATCAGTTAATAATTACGGATAAGTTATTAAACACGTTAGATGAAGAAACAGCATCATATATTGGGTTAACTCAGCAGAGTAAATGGTTAGAAGCTTCTAAAATTGCTAAAGAATGTGACAACTATTTTGACGCTAAACATAAGTCTTATGCCGTTACGTATAAAAGTTTTAAGGGTAAAGATAGGTATGTAAACAGTGAAAAAGTGAAACCGAAGGAGGATAGTAAATTTAGTGGTAATTGGAAGCAAAACGGGGGTAATGAGATTAATCCTTTTTCAGATAAAAAATTGAGTTTATGAGATATAGCCCTAGATGCTTCAAATGTGGTTTAAGAGGTCATTACCAACGTTTTTGTAATAAAGTGGGTAATGAGGGAAATAATAATAGCGAATGTCGAGAACAGAAAGCGGGTGTAAATAAGATCGTCGTGAAAGGAAATAAGGAGTTACCTAAAGGAGCTATTATGGCGAGGATATCGGCAAAGGCCGAACAGAGAACTAATGGTATTGGTGAGAAATTAAATAAACTTGAGAAAATTGAAGTTAGTGTAAATGGGCAAAAAGCAAAAGGATTGGTCGATTCTGGATGTGAAATTAGTGTTATTCATAAAGATTTGGTACCGGAAGAGAAATTAAAAGGAGCGGGTAGTATTTATTTACAAGGATTATTTCGTGAAGCAGTTAAATTACCATTAGCTATTCCGCAATTAGGACAAACTAATATAATTCATCAGGAAGTACTTTGCGCGGTGACCGATAATATTAATGAGCAGGTGATTTTACATCCCGAGGTGATTAATGAGTTGTCAGGGGTCAATCGCGAGGAGCCATTGCTAGAGTCCCAAGAATTAAAAAGTCCAGAAATTAGTATTGATAACTCGAGTGAAAAGAAAGATAGGAGCAGTGACAATTGTAAGGTTTACGCAATAGAAGCGAGATTGGAAAAGTTACAAAGTCAGAATGCAGAAAAGACGGAAGTAGAGGGAAATGGTAATGTTTCGATAAGCAATTCAGATATGTTTAAGAAATCCCAATTGGAATGTAAAGAGTTAAGAGAGAGCTTGGGAATTAGCTAAAATTGATAAAGGGGGTTATTATATTGAAAATGACTTATTGTATCATAAAGATAAATTTGTAGAAGAAGCTATAGCTCAATTAGTAGTGCCTAAAGTCAAAAGAGAAGGAATCTTGAAGTCAGCGCATGTTTCTAATGAGGGAGAACATCATGCGGCAAAGAAAACCTTAGAGAGAATTAGGCAATCTTTTTATTGGGAAGGTTTGGCTAAAGAAACTAAAAAGTTTTGTAAATCGTGTCTAGAATGTCAATTATCTAGAAAAGTGAAAGTGCGTGATAGAGTCTTAGCGGAGATGGCGGATGGTAGCAAAAAGTATGTATATCAAAATAAAGGGGAATTTATTGTCAGGTGTAACATAGACAATATTGTTTTTGAAGGTGATGAGGAATTTGGAGAAGTTGGGGAAATTCCTATTCTAAACCGGGAACAAGAGGTAGAACGGGACATAGAAAGGTTCGAAATAAAAGGGTTATCTAATAGTCAAGTCAAGGATATAAAGTCCATTTTGAGGGAGAATAAAGAGGTATTTATGGGTCCTGTGGGACCAGCGGAAGTAGGGGAGCTCCGTATTGATTTGAAACCGGATGTGGCAAGGAAAAAGCCAAAGTTATATAGTGTACCTGTTGCTTATAAAGAGAAAGTAGATAGACAGATTCAGGAGTTATTAGAGTTAAATCTAATCGAAGTATCAAATGCAGAAATTAGTCATCCAATTGTTTGCGTGGCGAAAAAAGACGCAACTGTTAGGCTTTGCATTGATTATAGAGCTTTAAATCCAGTAACGCAGGTCCCAACATTTCCTATGAAAGATTCGCAGGAAATCATGTATACTGCGGGGGCAGCTAAATATTTATCTTCGATTGATTTATTGAGGAGTTATTGGCAGATTAAAATGGCTGAGGAATGTAAACATTTGACAGCGTTTACAACTCATAATGGGACTTATCAGTGGCGTACTATGCCTTTTGGTTTATCAGGGCGGCTGCTACGTTCCAAAAAGATATGAATAAGGTTCTTCAAGGTCATCGGAGGTATGCACAAGCATATATTGATGATGTCATCATTTTCTCCGATACCTGGGAAGAGCATTGTGAACATGTTAGGGCTGTCATAGATGAACTTAAAAATAGAAACTTTACGATTAGGCTGGATAAATGTAAATTTGGAGAGAAATTGACTAAGTTTTTAGGTCATGTAATTGGGGGTGGAACGCATGCACCTGATGAGGAGAAAATAGGAGCAATAAGGGACCTAAAGAGACCGAAAACTAAAAAGGAAGTTAGATCTGTTTTGGGATTAATGGGATTTTACCGATCTTATATTCCAAATTATGCAGAAATTGCTATCCCTTTAACTGAACTAACTAAAGAGAAGGTTAAAAATAATGTACAATGGGATCAAAGGGCAGAAGAAGCATTTAATACCCTTAAAGATGAGTTATGTAACGTGACGCGTTTGGCTACACCTACCGTAGGCCGGGAATGTCAGCTTCACGCCGATGCTTCAGACCAGGCAATAGTATGTTGTCTTACTCAAAAAGATGAAAAGGGTCAGTTTAAGCCGATAGCTTTTGCCAGTCAGAAATTATCAGGGGCTCAGCGTGCTTGGCCGAGTATAGAGAAAGAGGCTTGGAGTGTTCTCTTCGGGTTGCGGAAGTTTGAAAAATGGACATATGGATCTCAAATTGAGATCATAACGGATCATAATCCATTAAAATTTCTCACTGAAACAACCCCAAGGTCCCCCAAACTCACTAGATGGGTTCTTGCCTTGCAACGCTGGAACCTGAGTATTTCTCATCGTCCAGGAGCTCAACATTTGAATGCTGATGCAATTTCTAGGCTACATAGGAAGAGCTGGGAAGAACAGCCAATTGCTAGCCCATCGGCATCAATGACTAAATAGTGGACAAACCTTAAAGGGGTGTCATCACGTTTTAAATTTTTTTTGTATATGTGTAATTGTGTTTGAATTTTGTGTTATAGTGTTATAGTGTATTAGCATGTGTAGTTTTTCTGTAATAATAATAGTAGTACACGGTTCATTAGAGATGTCAGTAGAGAATGTTCAGACACCTTGATATGTATATGTAATAATAATAATGAAGAAACCTGCAAAGAGACTATTGAACTCTTCTGTGATGTTACTATATGTTTGGGGAAAATTAGCCCCTAAATGGCATATTTTCCGCTAAGGTGCGGGGGGTTTCAGGTTCTGAGAAACATCTGCTATTAGAACTGAGGTTCTATATTATTTTTGTCTTAATGTGTTATATATTGCATGGGCTGTGTACTGGAATTTCAAAATAACAGTGTTTCCTTATCTAAAACTGGATCTAAGCCGGTGAAAATGTATAGATGGTATGAAAGGGGAAAAAGATAGTTGGAGAGGGGTGTGCCCAACCTTTTGAGATGTCTGTGGAAGATGCGAAGACAAAAGCATTCCACGAACGAAGAAAAGAGCTTGAAATGGGAGCCAGGTAAAAAATTCCGGAGGGGTTACATGGAGAAGGAGTAAGGGGTTGCGGGAAGGCAGTCTCTGCTGCTGAGATGGTCAGTTTGAACGTAGCGCGCAAAGTGGACGGGTGTTCCTTGGATAGCTCTGAGAGAGTGCGTAGTGTTGAGATAGGCTCGGTGAGCTTAGGCTTAGAGCCCATGTGTTGGGAGATCGAGATTGATCTCCGGAAAGCTAATTTAACGTGTGTAGAGTGAGAGTGATTTAACGTAGTTTAACAGTACACAGCCAGCATTTACTGTATTCAATTTAATGTTGAACCGGATCATCTATATCCGAGTTTGTAAGTGTAAATAGTCTTTTGTTGATGTGTAAATAGTGTGTAAATAAACTGCTAATTTAGTTAATTGAAAGCGTTGGTTTTCATTTAAACAATCTTCTCAGTGCGTGACTGATATCACGTAATCATATCGGTGGTGGCAGCATATAAATAATAAGGATTTTCTTCAAAGTTGTACGGACTAAGAGGAAACTCCGACACACCCCTTATTAATTCTGCAAAAAATTATCGTAGAAGAAAGTTACTGGTAGCACACGATTGGTAATAAAGTTTACTTTTAAATGATGTATATAAAATTTGCTTAGGGGGCCCATCTACATATTAAAACGAACCGTAACTTTGTTTTTTTTCAATAGCAGTACACAATTCTGACAGCATAAATGAACTTTACACCCTTCAATTAGCCTGAAAACAATTTTATTTGCAATTCGTACAATAAGTTTCCGAGAAATTAATCATTTTAAACGAGCGTATTTTAGGGACTGTATCCAAATTGAAGTTCGGAACCGAGAAGTTGACCGAGAGAGCCGCCTTCTTGACCAAGGCATCTTAAGCGGTCATTGAAGACTTCTAAATTACAGGATAGTAGAAGAAATTTCAAAATATCTAGTCACTTTTATCCTATACATGATCCCTTAACCATCATTTTGCAGTTGGCTTAAAAGCATAATTTGAAAACTATGTACTTGGAAGAAGAATGTGAAATTTTAGATTTCCATGAAGTAGGACTTAATAAATCTAAAGCCATCAAAAAATTGTAGGTTGTAATTCATAATTTTTTCGAACATTAATTTCATAATTCATATCATAAAATTATAAAAATTTCAAATGCGACGCATTTATGTTTGGGTATTTTAGTATTATTGCTACGCAAAAAATTAGCACATTAGGAAAATAATTTCAGGAGATAGTATTAAAAATATGAAAATGTAATTTAACATTAGAAGCACTAAATTTTGAATGTTTATAATTCAAAAACTTACCATTCAAATGACGTGAAATTTGGTGTCCAGGCATAGTTTGAACCGAAGATTTGAAATGTTAAAATCGGGTGTTGCCATTGAAAAAAATAAAGTTTGGGTTCCTTTTAATATGTAGATGGCCCCCTAATTATATATATATATATATATACATCACTTAAAAGTAGACTTTATTTCCAATCTTTCGGTACCAGTAACTTTCTTCTACGATAATTTTTTGAGGAGTTAGTAAGGGGTGTTTACTTTTTTTTTCCACGACTGTATATATGATCGAATGCAATCTCGTATTTTGATTATATTTTTGTTATTGATCACAAACTCAGGGCTCCCAAAAGGTCCGCCTATTTGAATACCCGTATCTTCAAAGAGACATTTTCGTGGTTAGGTTTCTACAACATTTGCAATAGAAATAACCTTCGAACAGGTTTCTACAGAATTTGAAAAAAGGAACTATTTTTTAAGAAAATTCTGGAATTCAAAAGCGGACCATTTGGGTGCCCTGCAGACTGTGTCTAACCAGGGAATCGAATAGTTGTTTTTTCGCGGAAAAATGTTCGCTCATAAAATTGTGTGTTGCCATTGAAAAAAAAAATGAAGTTTGGGTTCCTTTTAATATGTAGATGGCCCCCTAATTTTTTTTATATGTATACATTACTTAAGGGTGTATTCCGATCCAAACTGCTTATTTTCTTATTCCTTTTAAAATTCAGTTTTGCTCTCAAACGCATCAAACTAGAAAATTCTCTTATTTAGAAACTATATTATGTACCGTGCTTCTTAATTTTTTGATAAATGCATAAAATACTGTAAAAAACGCTGTCAAAGTTGACGTTTTGAACCGAATTTTCCGAAGCGGGCGATCTGGGAATGAAAAAAATGGTCATACTGAGAAAATAATTGTTTAAAAATCAAATTCTAATTAATTGAGCTGAAAATGAAATCACACGGCATGTTAAACATGTCTTCAGAAATCACCCCAGCAAGTTTCATGTTTTTACTTTTAAAAATGAGTCCGAAAATGTCTCAGAAAATTTCGAGCTGTTGAGGGTGGAAAAATATTTTTTCGAATACACCCTTAAAAGTAGACTTTATTTCCAATCTTTCGGTGCCAGTAACTTTCTTCTACGATAATTTTTTGAGGAGTTAGTAAGGGGTGTTTACTTTTTTTCCCACGACTGTATATATATGATCGAATGCAATCTTCGTATTTTGATTATAATATTTTCGTTATTGATCACAAACTCAGGGCTCCCAAAAGGTCCGCCTATTTGAATACCCGTATCTTCAAAGGGACATTTTCGTGGTTAGGTTTCTGTAACATTTGCAATAGAAATAACCTTCGAACAGGTTTCTACAGAATTTGAAAAAAGGAACTATTTTTTAAGAAAATTCTGGAATTCAAAAGCGGACCATTTGAGAGCCCTGCAGACTGATTCTAAACAGGGATTCGGGAATCGAATAGTTGTTTTTTCGCGGAAAAATGTTCGCTCACTTGAAAATAACCGCTCGGTAATGTTAAACCTAATATGGGCAGGTTGTTTTCGAATTTCTCGCTTAAATTTGAATACTTTTAAACAATTTTTCTGAGTGGATCTTATTATAGTTCATGTCTATTATGTTGTTTCATTTTACGTGTATTTTATCCAATGCCTCTTGGTTTAAATAGCAGTTAAGGGAGCTTTCAGCAACACAGGTTTTACAGACTTAGAAATCCTATAGTATCCCTTTAAGCCCTGACCCGCACAATTGTGCGGATGATACTAAAGTAAAAGAGAATGACTATTTCCCGTTTTTGTGAGATTTAAAACCAAATCTGCACATTTATATGAGTTAGATGGCTTCAGATGTTTTGATAAGACACAACTAGGGGGTACCAACTAAAATACAGGGTTAGATTTTCTGCTTTTAAAAAGATTATATCATCTGACAGCAATAGACAAAAAGTATGTATACTGTCGTAATTTCTTTTAAATATGATTTTTAATGTTTGCTTAGATTTAATTTTTCTTTTCATATGCTTTATTCATGATTTTAATTGATTTTCTCTTTGATAAATTTAATTAGGCTTTACAAATGTTGAAAAACAAATGACCCGCACAATTGTGCGGGTCCGGGTTTTACCGTTTCCAAAATGGGTACAATTCCTAATGTATAAAATTTTTATTTTTAAGTGATTTTTCTAAAACTTATGTTTTTAGCAATTTATTTTTTATTAATTACATTTTTAAACTGGATTAATTTTTAATTAATAGGTTTGTACTATTCATATGATTTCTATTTAAAATATTAATGATTTCTATTTAAAATTGATACTATTAGATACATAATATAAATATGCACATGTAACGAACTGTATTTTTCTGCTCTGCAGAGCAGTTATAGATGTCATATATGATTTATAAGATTTATATGAGTTATATGCATATCACGGGATAGATTTTTAAGTTTGATAAATTCATTCCATTTTGTCGACACAGCAAGTAAGCCACCAGGAATAAATAAAAAGTTATGGAAATTTCAGCAAATGCTCGACAGATTCCGTAGTGTCTGCTTGAATTTACCAGGAGATCAGGGAAAATTTTCCCATAGACGAGCAGACGATTCCATTTTTTAGGACGTGCTTCAGTAAAGCAGTAAAAAGACAAACCACACACTGTTGTAACAGTATCACCTGGGATAGTTTTAAATTTTGTAGTTTACCAGTGGGAAAGTACAGGCCTAGTCCACAAGGATCTGGGCTTAGGACCCAGGCCCCGATTCTGACTAATCGGGGCCCTGGGCAAAGATAAATTAGGGGGTCCCATTCAATCTTTTACATCTTTTTAAGTTGTACTACACACAACATAATATCAAATAAAATATGTTCTATTTCCCAAGTAGAAAATGTTTTTTCAATAAATCTCAAAAGATGGCAATTTTGGGTTTGTTTTTCATATTTAAGTCAAAGTTAAAAGAAAAAACTTTGAATACGGAAAAAAATTATCTCGTGTCAATTAGAACTGATTATTTTCTACCACTAAAGTTTAGATATGATTTACGTTCATTGCTAATAAAAGCTATTAAAATCGAAATATTCTTTCTTATTTAATAGTGGTTGAGGTTCGCTTTGCGAAAGCATTGAATTCGTAAGCTGTACGTTCAAAATGAAATTTGTTTTTCGGAAAGTTTAGTAGAATCTTTTAAAAATGAAATTTGTATTTTATATTTGAAAATTTTCAGATTTGGAATTGGGGGGGGGGGGGAAGTAAACATTTTATAAATTAATATATGATTTGGAAGCCCCTTGAGGTCTGGGGCCCTTGGGCAAAGTTCCGATTTGCCCATGCGATAATAAGGGCCTGTTAGGAGCTGCTGTAGTCCTTTCTCTGGTTCAGACCTAGTTTTATGTACTTCGGTCGGTATTTATTTCAACAAAATAGAGCTGCTGGAAAAACTAAAAAAAGAAATTTGAAGGATCAGGCACAATTCAAACGGAGTGAAGGACATACCATTAGGAGTGAAGGACACTGCTCTTAAGAGGGGTGTGAGCATTGAGCACATCTCAGAAAATGAAATTGTAGTGGTCTGTCCAAAAGCAAAAATTGTTTCAAACATTATCATTGTGGCTGATGAAAATTATCTCAATAAACAACAACTTTTTTTTGCTTAAACTTTTATTTTTAGATATTTGCACACATAATCCCAAACTACACAATTGTGTAGATTTAGCCCAAAAACGGCTGCATTAAACCCGAACCCGCACAATTGTGCGGGTCCTCCCTTGGCATAACCTGACATGGGGTATTTTTTTTTTTTTTTCAATCAAATGCGGTCCTATCGTTAAGGGGAAACCACCCAATCTTTCAATTTCTAGCAAAAAATCTCCCGGTCTTAAAGGGTTATAATGGGATATCTCTAATCTATGAGGAATTTGAACACAACTTTACTCTTTTCCCAATTACTATTAAAATTTGTTTTTCGGCGTGAGAACTTCGAAATCCGATATGTCTGAGTTAAGTTTTTTTTTTTTTTTTTCCTAGTAAGATTTTTTTTTTTCAAATGTTCTCTTTAAATTTTATGTACATTTTTAAAAGACAATAAATTTTTAAATTTTAACATTTTTATGGGAAAGTATGCTTTGTTGATTTGATTAATTTAATTTTAGATTTAAATGGAGTATTTTTTTCTAAAACGGACGCTCTAACAAAAGAGGTTTATTTATCTCTCTAAAGTAAAAAAAAAAAAAAAAAAAAAAAAAAACGCTGTCACTGCCGCCGTAAAGGATTTTTTTTTTATTTTGTGATCGGAGGTCTTTCTTAGAAATAAACATCGAATAGGACTCTACAGAATGTAAAAGGAAAAACTAAAAGGAACTTTTTTTTTTTTTTTTTTCTTAGAAAATCCTGATATTCAAAAAGCGGAACATTTTGGCGCCTTGCAAACTGATTCTAAACAGGAATCGAATAGTTGCTTTTTCGCAGTCAGGGATTAACTGTGAGTGGATATTATTACAGTTCATGTAATTCTATTATGATATTTCATTTCACATATATTTTAAACAAAGCCTTGGGATTAAATAACAGTTAAGGGAACTTTCAGCAAAACCGATTTTCCACAATTAGAAATCCTATGTTATAATGGGATATCCCAAACACAACTTTACTCTTTTCGTAATACAATTATTAAAATTTGGTTTTCTGTGCGAGAACTTCTAAATCCGATATGTCCTGTACTAAGCTTTATTATTATTATTATCCAAATGTTCTCTTTAAATTTTATGTACATTTTTAAAAGACAATAAATTTTGAAATTTTAACATTTTTATGCAAAAGCATAGCTTTGTTGATTTGACTAATTTGATTTTACCCGGATTTAAATGGCGTATTTTTCTCTAAAGCGGACGCTCTAATAAAAGAGGTTTATTTTTAAACTGAAAAATCTTCAAAACTTGACTTTCCTCGATTATGGAGCATTTATATTTTCAAAAATTATTTCCTTAAGCCTTATAAAGGTACTTTTTCAATTTTTTTCTTAAGTAAAAATTTTGCAACTTTTTGCTTAATTTAAAATATAGCTTGTTTAAGTCATATTTTAAAGGCGTACGATATGCATGAATGTCCATTTTCTGTTGAAGAAATCAAACTTTTGATAATTGTATCAGGTAATATGAATGTCTAACTGTGTTTTCATTTCTCCATAGGTTAACATAGGACAGGGGTATTTTGACAGCGATTGAGTCTGGAAGAAGTGAATAGAGTTTTGTTTTCTGCTCGAAGAAAACCTATAGGTGGGGTCTTTTTATTAAAAGAATGACATTCCTGTGGTAACCACAAACATGTTCTACACAGAAGGCTTAAATGACAGTTTTTACATGGTCAGGGATTAACTGCGGAGACTTTATTAAGCCTCATGTAATCCTGATAAAACGGTTTCATTTTCCATACAAACTAATCGGTCCCTTGGGTTCGATTATATGCTTGTTCAAGAAAATCGGGAAGAAAGTCCTTCCTATGCCCATCATTGTAAAGTCATAGCAAAATATGCGGTAGTATTTCTGCTGTTTATGCTTTAGTTTCGGCTATATTTTCAGGTAACTAGATAATGCAATAATTAAAAAATATATACGGAGTGACTCCGCTCGGCTTTGCAAGCACTGGTGTCCTGAAAATAAAATGATAATAATCATAAAAAGGAATCGATATGATTCAAACGTTGGAACTCCCATTTTGAAACTTAGAGACGTTGCCTCCACACCACTAATACCACACCGCAATATTTGAAGACCTGACAATTTTTTGAGAAAATGTATCATAAGATTTTCCACGAAGCAATATTTGTCACTTATATACTCTGCCACATTTCCTTGGGGATTTTCCCTATACAAAAAGTTGCAAATTGAAAATTGTTTAAGAATGTATTAAGACCGTTTTCAAATTCCCAGCTCAACAAACGCGAAACTTTCTGAAACATTTTCTAATTCATTTTTAAATGTAAAAAGCACAAAAATGACTTGACCGCTGTCGCTTGTGGCTCGGTGGGTGGTTTGTTTTTTGGAGAACTCATTTTGTGGCCTCGTGCGCGAGTTGTGAGCGTTGGGCGCATGCTTTCTTCGCCGAGGACTAGAAGCTTCTTAGCGAATCCCCGCATGCCGGGGAACACACCGGGTGGAGCAAATAGGGTCTGCACTAGATCCCAGATCTTGTGATCCTGCTCCACTTAGGCAATCAGGCCCGACCATTGAAGCTATTTTGAATCGAATTGTGTTTTCCGGTCTTCTGATAAATAAATTACTTATCGACTTATAAGTGATTCTTGTCCCGTGACAACAGGTTTTTCTCGTTTCTCTCGTTTTCATGTCCGGTTATTGGGTTCAAAACAACAAGTTTGGCAGTGTTTTCTGAAAGATCTTTAGCGTTGACAAAAAAATGGAAAACGTCTTTCGATTACATATTTTCTAAATAAAAACACCTTCCAATTCCATGCGTTTCCGAACAAAAATGATTTTTTCTACGTCCATAAATCCCAATAAGTTTGCTATTTCAGGATTCGAGTATATCTATGGGTATGTTTTACACTGTGATGTTATTGACATAAGCATCCCATTGTACGGGAAAATTTATCCCATTCTAATAACAATATTTTCTTAACTACCAGGCCCGCAACATCCACATCTCTTGCAGAAATTTGATAAAATCTCTAGTAGCAAAGATATTTATGTAAATGTAATAAGTAATAAGAAAAAAGGACTAATTTATTGAAAATGAAAAAGCTCTGTTACATTAATATAGCTGTTTATATTCGAATATTATGTTGGAATATCAGTTCAAAAGTGTTATGTGTGATTTCATTTAGTCCATGCTCTTCACAGTAAAAGCTACGTTTTACTTTATAAGTTTTAGTTGTGCTTCTTTTCAAAAGAATATTATATAACACAAATTATTACTTACATTACTGTTATTTGTCGCTTATGAAAAATAATATAATATATTGAAGGAACCACTATCTTAAATATCGAAAATAGATGTTATTAACACAACGATTTCAGTTTTATAAACAAGAAAGGAATCGCATTTTACTAGGAAATAAAAAATATATGGACTTTAATGAAGAATTTCAAAGGTGAATCGTAAAGTTTTATACCTCAGCTTCAAGGTGTTACTTGTTGCAATGGTTCTTATAGTAGCCAAGTTGGCGTATTTTTGAGTTATGACATTTTCTATCAAATTTTCCTTACAACCCTGCCGCTGACACGTCTTGCGCTTTGTGAGACGGTGTGAACATTATCAAAAAGCTTTGCCGTGGATCGCCAATGCCTTGTCAAACCATCCACTAAATCAGAACTATTGAGAGCGGCCTCCATTGACTTTTGAGAGCCTTTTCCGGGCTCGATGGAGCGTGTACTAAATTATGAAGTCGGTTTAAATGAAGGGCTTTTCTTACTATAATTCGCGAAGGGCGATATAAAGTAATAGCTGCTGAACAGATGTTTATGTGTTGTTTGAATGCATGTGCACTTATGGCTTTACTATTGATGTTTGATCCGTTCCCACCATGCTAGCGAAGTCTAAAGATTTTTGGGGGAGGAATAATGCTCAATTGATATACCTTGCGTTAAGTTAGATACATTTTATTTTTTCGAGGTCCTTCCCTAAAAAATAAATAAATAAATAAATAAAAAATAAAAAATAAAAAAATAAATAAAAACAGAAATACGATAAAATGAAGCATTGCAATTTTGTTTTTTTATATAAACAGAATCTTATTGGCAATTATTATTTATTGAAAGTACTTGAAAATGAATGCTGGTTTATCAAATATTAATAGTCAAATTCAGAAAATTATCATTTAAACAAAAGGAAAGAAAGAAAGAAAAGAAAAGAAAATATTTATTCTTAGAGAAATCTCCATTGACTTAAGGTATTTTTTTTAGCTCGATGGATCGTGTAGCGTGTACTAAATTATAAAGTCGGTTGAAATGATGGGCTTTTCTTAGTATAATTTGCGAAGGGCGATATAAAGTAATAGCTGCTGAACAGATGTTTATGTATTGTTTGAATGCATGTAGACTTATAGTTTTATACCATTGATGTTTACACCTTTTTCCTACCATACTAGCGAAGTTTAAAGATTTCTTGGGAAAAATAATGCTCTAATTGATATACCTTACGTTCAGGTAGATGATGTTTCTCCCCTGAGTTCTGCTTTGATAATTGCTGGACAGATAATTACACCTGTTTATTTTTTTATTAAATATATTCAAAATTGTTAATTGGTCCAAATCATCCAAGCAACCTCATAGCAAATTGGTATATAGTTTTATATACCTTAGATAAATTTAAATAATATAAGTGATCGTATTTACCTACATTCTAGTAGAAGAGCAACGCGAAGCATTAATAAAATTAAATTATAATTCGCGTCAAAAAGTAATTATTAAATTTGAATAATTACGAATAAAATTAAGAGTTTGCGTTGTGAATTATTTAGACGAACTCTTCCACTTATGAATTAAACTAAAATTTAAGCTGTAAAAAAAAGAATTGACACACTTTAAATATTATTAATTAAATAATTACAGAAACTTTTAAAAACTTGATTAAATATTTTATTTACATTGAACATATCTATATACAGAAAAACATAATATTAATTCAAAAAATAGAAAGCAACACTTTTGTTTGCTTCTCATTATTTTAAGTATGTTTAATCTTTTTTTAAAAAAAAGACAATATTTTCACGTACTCTAATTATTATAATTGTTTCTTTTTGCTAAAAGAAATACTCTCTTTCATTTTTAAAATTACCTTAATCTTATTTAATTATTGGTTTGGTCGGATCTCAGATAACTCTCTACCATAAAATATCAGAAAAGTATTTTTAAGGTTTTTCATATGATCTTAAGTGGTAAAAGAAAATGTTTAAAATAGTACCTTCTTTTAATATACGGGATGGTGGCCTTTATTCATCAAATTCCGAGTTGATGCGTTGCTTAGGATCATGGCAAAGTGTCATCAGGAACGCATCCTCAATTTGGCTTGATTAGGATCACTCCGATATGTACATCAGGAAGACATCCTCAATTTGGCTTGATTAGGCTCACTCCGATAGGTACCTCAGGAAGACAACCTCAATTAGGCTTGATTAGGCTGGATTAGGCTCGATTAGGCTCGCTCCGAAACGTCCATCTCGCCTGGGCTTTACTAGGGCTTACGGGACTCATTGCACGGGCTTTCAGGAGAGCTCTTGCATCCTCTACATCTTTTTTCAGACTATCCTTTTTCAAAACTTATTCTTCTTGCACACCAGCTCCTGCAGTGGGAGGAACTATTTTTGTCTAGTCCACTGTTATTGGATGTGAGAAGATTTTTTATTATACTTCGATAGGCCTATTAGCTAGCAGTCTGCAAATGGCCCCTAACATATACTTTAATATTATTATCTGCCTTAAAGTTTGGGTGGTCTGAAAAGTCATAAATTTATCCCAACACTTTTATTGAGGCCATAAATTGATTCCAACGTTTTTATGATTTTACGATTTCTAATTATACACCACTTTCCATTGGCTTGTCATAAAACGACACCATGGCGTCTGCGTATTGTTGTCTGAGATCCGAACTCCATTCAACGTTATACATTCATTTTACAATACAACAATTTTTTAAAAATATATATTTAATCTTTAAAATCAACTTAATAATTTTTGTATGAACTTACACTCTTATTTTACTTAAATATATAAACATTATAATTTTACACTCATAATTATATTTTATAAAAAATATTTATACAAACAGAAATAACAAATTACGCAATTTTACTTTGATTTAACCAACATGGTGCGGGAACATATCATAGTTATATGTTGCCCAGCATCTCTCCCGGTATCGGAAGAAAAAAAAATAAAAACTGGTTGCTGGTTTTATTTTTTTTTTGTAAAGCTTGAAGGAATGTACGTGTCCATATGACTGTGTATCTACACAGTTTTTGAGCGAAGACTGTAAAGTTCAATTATGAATGGTTCTGGTATATTTTATAAGAAGTTCTTCTATTGTTTCATAACAGAAAGTTCAACACATGATAGCATAGTTGTCTGTTGACATTCACATTTATAGAAGACCTCTGTACTGACAATCAGACGTCTTTCTCGAAGCCTTTTTTCTTTACCACACACATGTTTACTAATTTTGTAACTTTACAGTTTAAGTGCCCAAAATACATTCAAAGCTATAATTTTGTCTGAAATTAATATGCCGAAATAAACCTCATTATAAGAAAAACAATGGCATACGCATTTGACATATTATTTCATCACATACAACCTTATGACACAGTGTTTTATCTAAAACACATTTTATACTGAATAAAAGTAAATACAATGCTTGTAATATGACATGTTATATTTTCACATAATTAATCTGATGTATTCAAATTATAATCAGAAAAAATATTGTATACAAACTTGTTACATTATTTTATTTATTTGTTACTTCTAACATGTATGATCTGTCAAAATGTACAAGCTAATTCATCTCCTTTAATATATCATTACGCAATGCTTTCCAACTTTACCCGATACGAGAAAGAGAGAAAAAAAAAAAAAAAAGAAGAAGGAGGATTGAATAAAACCAGTTTTGAACGTCCCCGATTCTTTCGAAACGAGGGGTTGGTCAAGCTACTAATCGCTCTCTGTGAGGTGAATTGTGCTGTGACAAAATTTTACGACATCCCAAAGGTATGTATTTAAAACCATTTCATGCTTGTAATTACCGTATTAATTAGTATAATTTCTTGATATACTTTCTTCGTAACTCACTGTGCATGCCTGTATGTAATTTTAAACATAATCTATGCATAAACAGTGTATGTATTTGTATCGTATCTAATGTAAACCTTCTGCTTTTTTTTTTTATTATTTTGCAGGGGGAAAATGGCGATTCTATCATCGGAATTCTCCTGCCTCATACTGGAACTGAAGCGAGGGTGGCTTTTTATTCATTCAGGTTTAAACTAAACCAAATTGCCTTTCAGGATTTAAAAAAAAAAAATGCATATAACTTTCTTTAACTGATTACCTTGTATATTTTTAGACCTTTTTAACAAACACAAATTTTGATTCATGATATTGTTTACTATTAAAATGTAAACAACACGGAAAAATGACTTCTACGGCCTCTCCAAAATGCAAAATATGCATTACGCTGACCTTAAAAATTCACCTTCATTTAATACTATTAAATAGTGTTGTCAGAAAATGCCATTGACGGAGAAGAGAACAATTTTTTTGTCTTAAATTATTATTTATTTAGCCAACAATTCTATCTTAAAAGATTGTTAAATTTTCATATTTATTTATTTTTTTACTGAATGAAATAAAAATTTATTTATTCAAAATTTTATTTATCATTAACATTCCGTATGTGAATTCTACTGTCTAAAATTTAATGATATGTTTAAAAATAAAAGATAATAAATTATTATTATTAATCAAACATTAATAATTATTATTTAATTATAAAAAAAAAAATGTACTTAATACACTTGTATAATTTAAAAAAAAAAAAAAAGTAAATGATAATTACTACGTAACATCGTATGCAGCCATCTATGAGTACCCGGCCGGACCAAAGAACTTCTGCCAGCAGAAAAAATCTTTGTATACTCACAAACAACCACATCCAATTTTTTTTTAGATCAAGTTTTTTAAAATAATTACTGTACGTACTATAAAAAAATTAAGTAAATAAATTTATTAAGCCATACTACCTATTTTAATAAAAATAAGGCCAATATATATAAATATATTTATTTATTTATTTTGTTTTCTTATGTTAAATTGGCCAAATTATATATATAAAAAAAAAATTATGAACTCACACACTCAAATTTATCAATACTATGTATATTTATATGTGTTAAATTTAGAATTGCATTTAATTCTAAGGGAAAGTAAAGAGAAAAAAAAATGCTTAACTTCTAAACTAACACAAATTTATAAAATATTTCATTAAAAAAAAAAAAAAAATCTAATTTCTAGCTGATTTCAGCAAGATGTCATTTAATATTTATATTAAATAATTTTGCTAATACATTTTATTAATTGTTAAATTTGCATATTTTTATATATACAATAAAAATATAATAGTCTTACATAAAATTTTACACTACAACAATGTTATTAATTAATTTAACTTGAATTTAAGCCTACTTTAATTCTAATTGAATACCGTTAATAAAAGTAAATTAGCTTATCAAGTTAAATATAATATAAACTATGTTTGTCTAATGTTAATTTTGCTGAAAATTCCATAAATTTTAACTGTAAATGCTAATTGCTATACCTTTTGTTATTTATTTTGAAAACAACACGAACTTATATTTTTATTTATTATTTTTTTATTAAATCTAGGAACTATACACTGAGCTAGACACTCCATAAATGTGTAAAACCTAAAAATCAAAAATTTTCCTAAAGAAAACTCAAAATGCTGCTTTTTACAATATAATATTACTAATTTTATTGTTTGAGCATAACATCTAGTAATTATACCATACTTAATTTTTTCTTCGATTCCTTTTTCAGCCAAGAATCCTGAAATTTATGCCTAGGTGATGACTATATTGATGTATTTGTGAATAATTTTTCTACAAATATTTTGTTGGTGTTGGTGCATACCCAGCCGTAGGCCAAAATTGTACCCTATACAGAAAGCCTTTGGTGAGAAAATTTTAATTTTACTTCAATTATTTATTTGTGTATTTTTTTTTCTTATTATTTTTGTGTGCAATCATGTTGAAATAACTTGCCTTGTCCATTGTTATACATATATATGTTTTTTTTAAAAACCAATGTGCTACACCAAAATCCTTTTTTTAAATTTTTTTTATAACACTTTTGTTCATAAAACTTATCCCTGCTGTCTAAATTCTAGACTTTAGCATATAAGTTGTAATTGAACTACCGGAGTAAATCTTAGCACTTTTTGTATATTTTATTATGTTTAGGCTTATAGCTGACCGCTATCCTAATATAGAGTGCACTAATAATTTATTCCTTGTCAACCATATATTTATATAAGAAAAAAATATATATATGAGTATGCTATAAAGCTGTTCTAACTACCCTGAACCTATAGCTTACACCTACTCATTTTAAAGAGTAATTCTGAAATTTTGTCATCTAAATTGTAAGGCTATTAGCAAAGGCTACCCTTATAGAAGACAGAAAAAAATCTCTCTTTTTTTTTTTTTTTTTTTTTTTTTTGAAAATTACTCCAAGATTATTTACTATGAAATTAATTAAGTTTTAATGTTATTTGGCTTTGTTAAGAATTTATACTTTCTAATTCATATTTGAAAAGAAAAAAAATATATAACTTTTGCCTGGAGCGAAATATTTCACTGCTCCATTGAAGTTTTGTGAAGCACATTACATAATTTTATAAGTATGTTTTCGGGTGCGCCCTGCACATTTGCTCAATATTGTAACCCTGAGACAAATTGGCGTTCCCATGTTCCTATCCTTTCTTATTATTATTTTGAATTTTAAAAAGGCAAGTTATTAATTTTGTTTCAATTTTTTTTTTTTTTTTTTTTTTTTTTTTTTACCTAAAAGAAAAAAATTTATTTTTAAATTTTGAAAATTTTGAAATTTTGAAATTCGATTAATTATGCATTTTGATTTATTTTTAATACCAATTCATATACCATGGATAATCTTGGGGAGGGGGGAAAGGGTAATGATCTTGTATAACATCCCCGTATAAGTTTGTATATGGTGTATAACCATATAACGACATATTTTGATCATAATGATCTTTGTTTTCTTTATTTATTGCGTTAATTTCCTCAAACTTTGATTCATTATACGCACTTTCCATAAGTTTTGCTAACTCGCATGCCTCCTTGAAGGACCTGGGCGCATTTTTACGCACATCTAGTGCAATATCCTGTCTAATTGAATTTAAAAAATTCGACATTTTTAAGATTTCGATAAAATTCTCTTCCTTATTATTCACATTTTCGCCTGCACTTTCGATATAAGATTTTACACCCTTTTTAAACTCCAAAATGAAATCCTCTATCGTTTGACTTGCGGCCTGTTTTAAATTTAGGAAATTGCTCTGAGCATTAAGGAAGCTTAGTTTTGTACCAAATAACTCCACCAAATTATTTTTAAATAAATTATAATTGGTCTCGTTATATGTTTCAATCTGTTTACTTAAAATATGTTTTGCGTCCCCAGTAATTTTAGCCTTTAAAATTAATAATTTAGTTTCTTCCTGTATATCTGTCGAATTCAAAATATTATCAAATTCCTCTAAGAAAAATATAATGTTTTTGTTCTTTTTATTGTCAAATGGTGACACTAACTTAATACGTGTATCTATATCCAGCGTCTGAGTCATTTTTAACAAATATTAGTAATCAATGTATACTTTTTCAAAATATCAATTCAAAATAGATCCTATACCTCTTAAAAGAATATTTTGCATCTCATACTATTTTCTCTATATTACAACATATGTATGAAAATATTCTAAATTGCATAAATACATAAAAACAACAACATTAAAATTTAAAAAAATTTCTTAGGAGATGAAGTTGTTTTGTAGATTATTCTTTTACACACATAAATACCCCTAAAATATTTATAATACACGTATATATAAAAACAACATAATTTCATTTAACAGAAAAATATCTGTCTTTTTCTACAGAAAAAACAATCTTATTTTTTTTTTTTTTGTAACTATTGTACTACTACTTCGTAGTACGACTCATAAATTTTCTTTTGTATCAAGGTGATACAATTTCAAAAATCATGATCTATTGACATTTCAATCATTTTTATACCAGACATATTATAAAATTTTACTTATTATTCTTATTATTATTATTATTTATACATTATATAAAAAAAAAAATTATTTTTACAAATGTGTCATCTGTGATGTGCATGCCATTATTTCTCAATGGTAACTGAGATCCAACCACAAGAGAAAAGAGAGAAAAAAAAAACAAAATTGTAATTCCTAAATTTACCTATTATAAATCCCAGAATTATTTTTCTCATTTCCTTTTTCTTTTTTTTTTTTTTTTTTTTTTGCTAACATATATTATTCATTTTATTTATATAAAATTATTATATGTGTGTCATTATTGTTACAATAATAAATTTAATTTTAATAAAATTTTAATTAATTAAACTTACATACCTACAATATCTTTAAAATTGTGACATTGAAATAATACTTAAATTTATTTTCCTTTATTATTATTATTATTATTATTATTATTATTTCTAATGACCTCAGATGAACGTTCCTGAGTCATAGCACCATTTACCTATCTAATGACCTCAGATGATCGTTCCTGAGTCAGAGCACCATTTTACTTAATGAATGACCTCAGATGATCGTTCCTGAGTCAGAGCACCATTTTACTTAATGAAGGGGGGATGCTGGACAGATAATTACACCTGTTTATTTTTTTATTAAATATATTCAAAATTGTTAATTGGTCCAAATCATCCAAGCAACCTCATAGCAAATTGGTATATAGTTTTATATACCTTAGATAAATTTAAATAATATAAGTGATCGTATTTACCTACATTCTAGTAGAAGAGCAACGCGAAGCATTAATAAAATTAAATTATAATTCGCGTCAAAAAGTAATTATTAAATTTGAATAATTACGAATAAAATTAAGAGTTTGCGTTGTGAATTATTTAGACGAACTCTTCCACTTATGAATTAAACTAAAATTTAAGCTGTAAAAAAAAGAATTGACACACTTTAAATATTATTAATTAAATAATTACAGAAACTTTTTAAAACTTGATTAAATATTTTATTTACATTGAACATATCTATATACAGAAAAACATAATATTAATTCAAAAAATAGAAAGCAACACTTTTGTTTGCTTCTCATTATTTTAAGTATGTTTAATCTTTTTTTAAAAAAAAGACAATATTTTCACGTACTCTAATTATTATAATTGTTTCTTTTTGCTAAAAGAAATACTCTCTTTCATTTTTAAAATTACCTTAATCTTATTTAATTATTGGTTTGGTCGGATCTCAGATAACTCTCTACCATAAAATATCAGAAAAGTATTTTTAAGGTTTTTCATATGATCTTAAGTGGTAAAAGAAAATGTTTAAAATAGTACCTTCTTTTAATATACGGGATGGTGGCCTTTATTCATCAAATTCCGAGTTGATGCGTTGCTTAGGATCATGGCAAAGTGTCATCAGGAACGCATCCTCAATTTGGCTTGATTAGGATCACTCCGATATGTACATCAGGAAGACATCCTCAATTTGGCTTGATTAGGCTCACTCCGATAGGTACCTCAGGAAGACAACCTCAATTAGGCTTGATTAGGCTGGATTAGGCTCGATTAGGCTCGCTCCGAAACGTCCATCTCGCCTGGGCTTTACTAGGGCTTACGGGACTCATTGCACGGGCTTTCAGGAGAGCTCTTGCATCCTCTACATCTTTTTTCAGACTATCCTTTTTCAAAACTTATTCTTCTTGCACACCAGCTCCTGCAGTGGGAGGAACTATTTTTGTCTAGTCCACTGTTATTGGATGTGAGAAGATTTTTTATTATACTTCGATAGGCCTATTAGCTAGCAGTCTGCAAATGGCCCCTAACATATACTTTAATATTATTATCTGCCTTAAAGTTTGGGTGGTCTGAAAAGTCATAAATTTATCCCAACACTTTTATTGAGGCCATAAATTGATCCCAACGTTTTTATGATTTTACGATTTCTAATTATACACCACTTTCCATTGGCTTGTCATAAAACGACACCATGGCGTCTGCGTATTGTTGTCTGAGATCCGAACTCCATTCAACGTTATACATTCATTTTACAATACAACAATTTTTTAAAAATATATATTTAATCTTTAAAATCAACTTAATAATTTTTGTATGAACTTACACTCTTATTTTACTTAAATATATAAACATTATAATTTTACACTCATAATTATATTTTATAAAAAATATTTATACAAACAGAAATAACAAATTACGCAATTTTACTTTGATTTAACCAACATGGTGCGGGAACATATCATAGTTATATGTTGCCCAGCAATAATTAAAAAAAAAAAGAAAAAAAAAAGGATAGAAATAAGATATAATTAAGCGTTGCTTGCAGTTTTACATGATTATTTACGCGGGATCTTATTATCAAGCTTATTTGTTGGATATAGTTAAAAATGAATTAATAAATATTAATAAACATAATATAGTTTATCGAATCTTAATAGCCAAATTTAGAAAAATATCATTTACACACACACACACGCAAAAAAAAAAAAAAAAAAAAAAAAAAAAAAAGAACAGAAAAGAATTATCGATGGAGCGAGGCCTACTAAATTATAAAGTCAGTTTAAATGAAGGGTCAGTTTAAATGAATTTTTTGAATGATGAAATTGTCCACGTGAAATTGAATTGCGATATTGCGGTGGACTCCTATTCGTGCGGACTTCCAAGAGAAGCTATTTTTCGTCCTCCCTCACTAACCGAAATCAGTATTCAATGATGCAAACATATGAATGGTATAAAAATAATCCCTTGAGCTAAATTAATTACATTTACTTTTTATAAGAAATTAAATAGTTTAGAACTTTATACTAAAAAAGAAATAACGTTCTTTTAATTTAATACAGTCGAACCTCGATTTAACGAATCGTTCGGGACTTGCAACATTGTTCGTTAAATCGAAATTATTCGTTAAATCGGGATAATCAAAAAAAAAATTTTATACAACAGAACAAGTTAAAAAATAGCTATAAATAAAAAGAACATTGCTCACTTACCTTAATAACGATTTTAAACATTTGTTACTTTACGAAAATACATTGTATAAAATTCATTCTTTTTTTAGGCATCGCTATAAATCACAATCATTTTAATTAAGAAAAAAATCTCATTTATTCAAATTTTGTAGATAAATTATAACATATCTTTTATAGATGTTGTTTGCTTTATTCCAACTTTGTATTCGTTTTCGTGGTTTTCTTGGAACCTTGGGAAACCTTGCGTAAATACGGGTTTGGTTCCCTTAGAAAAACTCCCACGGAGGGAAACTCCCCCTAGGGCCTATATCCTTCGAGTAGATAATCGGCCCTCAAAAATCAACCCAACCCAACCCAATTTTGTATTTCTGATTTTTTCCTAAAGCTGCGAAAATAGTATCAATATTATAAGCCATCAAATTCCGTTTCAAAGAATCTAAACTTCTAACTACTTCTTTGAATGTTGAATACTTCATCTCTATTTCATCTTCTTCATCCAATCCATTACAGCATGAATAACCTCCGTATAATGTACATTTTCGCATGTAAATATTTCTGCGTCATATGATACATATTCAGAAAATCGACAATCAGGAACAATGAAAATATTTTGTAAATATTAGAAAAATTCTTCAATTTTTTTTTTTTTTTTTTTTTACATAGAAAGTTATTCGTTAAATCGGAATTATAAATTCGTTAAATCGTAGCATTTTTGCTCCATTTTAGCCGGGACCCTAAAAAAATTCGCTAAATCGAGAAATTCGTTAAATCGCGGTTCGTTGAATCGGGGTTCGACTGTATATTTAGTAAAAAGCGCAAATAAATGACAATATTGTTAATACAAAAGAAGTAATTACTCGGAACAAATAAAAGATACAAATAAATTGCCGGACTTACATAATTTAAATATATTTAAATTATTATGCCACGTTTCTTTGTCATTGTGAAAGAAGTGACCTTTTTACGGCAGTGTTTTATATTTTTCAACACGCTCCAAAATTTCGTCTGTTGCAACAAATTTTGATTCGTAACATTGGCTAAAGGCCGGCAGCATTATTTGAATCTCCCACATTATTCGTTGTGGAATGTTATCTTTCTCTTCATCAGTGTTACTAACAATTTATTGATCTCTCAATAAAAAATGTGGCACCAAAATTGTTAATTGATGAGTAGTACGCATTAAGCGATGTCGTCAGAGTTAATTTCAAATGGAAAATGATGGGAAAACAAATTTTTTCTCATTAACTGGAAACGCATTAACGAGTGACCACGGGAGTTATGCGTTTCTTTACTTTAAAGGAGCACAGGACCTTTGAGTTTGTCGAAACGATAAAAAATATCACCTTTTTCAAAGTACAGTCAAACCTCGTTAACATGAACGTCAAGGGGAATTAAATTTTTGTTCATGTTATCCGTAGGTCATGCTATCAGTAACAATAAAAATACAAGATAAAAAATATTGAGAAAAATACGTATTAGGGAGACTGGCGGCTAATGGGACATAAGAGCTAACGAGACAACAGGGTTTTCTCGTAAAATACAATAGTCAAAATTTATCAGTAAATGTCATTTCTAGTGCTACACAAGAACACATAGCACTTATTTTTATTTTAATAATTAAACTTTTAGTTTTATTTTTTTATCCATTAATAGAAAACTGTTAGAAGTAATTGTGTAAAAAAGAAGAAAAAAACTACACTGTACATGTGGAATGCCCTTATATATTCATACGGGTAAAAGAAGTAAAAAGAAAAAGAATAAAAGGGTGAACGCATGCTACCTTTCATATGAAAGTTGCAATACTAAACTGTAAATTTTCCACATGTGAAGAAAGACAGAAAGCATAAAAATATTCCGTTTAGGTAGTAACTTTTACTAATCCTGGTGGCAGTTGATGACACGTATTGTATTGTCCAAAAGTGGGAACATTCTAATGGCAATAATACTCGTTTTAATCGCACTAAAGAATACTATTTTCACAAAGCTCTTAAGAATAACACGTTGTTTCCTTTAGACAAAAGACTTTTCTAGGCATTTTAGTTCACGTTAAGCGTCAAAATCTCTCATGGGGACATCGAGAATTGTTCATATTAAGCGAAATTTCATGTTAATTGTGTTCATCTTAAAAGGAGAAAAAATACTAGAATCCGTATTCATTTTGACGGGGACAGTGGGAGCTGTTCATGTTAAAAGTAATTCACGTTAAGCGTGTTCACGTTAACGAGGTTCGACTGTAGTACCAAAATACAAATAATATACAATTAAGATCTTTTCCCAGTTTCTGCTTAAAGTATATATTCTCAACTATATTATCCAGAAAAATAAATGTTGTACTATAGAAAATTAATATTTAAATTTTAAAATGCATATCACTAACGCGTGAATTAAAATCATTAAGCGCGCATGATAAAACTCTAAATTATGCATATAGAAAACAACTTTTAAACAGAGTAGAATCATATTATACCTACTTCTGAATTAAATCCAAAATGTACACGAAAGTTTTGTTTAAAATTTAAATTTAGCACAAAAATTTTTTTGAAATTTTGAATTTTTTTTTTCTTTACGTTTTTCAATGAGCAAAAAATTAAATAACCAATATATGTGATTTTTTTTTTTTTTTTTTTTGGGGGGGGGGGGGGTGGTTAGCATGTAGACTATAAAGAAACGTATATTTGGTTATTTTTTAATAATTAAATAGCGTACATAGTTTGGAAGCAACAGTGCGCACAAACTCCAAATTGACTAATCTGAGAAAACGCGTTTTAAAGTTTCAATATCAACGGACTTTCAATTATACTCGCCGTCTATAAATTATTATAACTCAAGAAATAATGTAGTTATTTTATTTATTTATTTATATTTTTTTTATTTTTTTTTTTATTGTTCAGAAATTAAAAAATAACCAGAATGAAACAAAAACCGAACACCGGTTTTCTGAAAGTTTAAAGGTCCTGTGCCTCCTTAAAGGGAAAAGAAGATATGTGCCGTTGTAGTAACTTGGAATAAATGAACAATTGAAATTGAAAAAAAAGGAAAGAAAAGAAAGAAGAAAAGAAGAAAAAGAAAAGAAGAAGAAGAAAAAGAAAAGAAGAAGAAGAAAAAAGAAAGAAAGAAACGAAGTGGAAAACTGAGCGATTCTTCCACATTCTTCTTTTATTGTAAATTCTACAGATTTCAAATAATATCGAATTTTTTTTTCTTATTAGTTTTTAATTTATTGCATTTCATGCTATTTTATGTCAAGAATGAATATGATCCAAAGCTTTTTTTCTTGAACTGAAATTGAACGTGAGAATATACCTCGGGAATGGGGCATCTGCTCATATCATATCCTTTGGATTAGTTGTTAAATGCGAATATTTATTTTGACCATGTCGATATTCTTTTCATAAAAAATAATAATCGCCATCAGCTCCTTCATAACCCTCAAGTGTCAACCATATTCTATAGTTCACAAGCATATTCTCACGCTATATATTTCGACACCCATACCCTAACAGTACAGCTAGGGGTATGTGCAACCCGCCCCAGATAGTTTTACACAGCCACAGTATCATATTTATGCCCCAATAATAACAATATTCCTGCAACAGGAAAATCTCTATAGAACAACTGGTACTCGTTACCAGAAAAAGCCCCCTTTTCGATATAGAAAAAAAAAAAAAAAAAAAAAAAAAAATAGATTTTTCACGGTACTACAAAGTTACAACCGAAAGTAATTGGAAGAGTCTATGATTTCCTATTCATGGAGTCTATTGGTGAGCTCCTGATATTGTGAATCATTGTTGCGGAGTCGAGTTGTTATCAAAAAGGAGCCCGCAAATGTCTCCTGGCACAATAACATCATAGAGCAGCGATCAGTTCCAGAGCTGTTGCCTTTTATTGTGTGAGCCAGGTGATAGAAGTGGTCGGTACGAGTGTCTGTTGCAATTTTTCTTGGGAGATGAAACATTCTTGTATTTGATTAAAAAAAAAAAAAAAAAAAGTTCTGATCACAGGCCATTAAGGATTTATTGATGGTACCCATATGCTTCTTATATTCGTTCAGTGGTAAAAGTGTAACAGGTCTTGCAACACAGTTTTAAACCCCTTTCTTTCTAGATCTTCGCTTTAAAGTTACACACAGTCAGGGCTCGAAATCTACCGGAGCAAACAGGAACGATATTCCGATTCGTGAAATTAGTGTAAACAGCTTTCCGGTTCATGCAGTTATTTTAAAATATTGTTACAGTTCCTGAAAAACATTAATATGTACATTATGGCTCAGGTTCAGGCTCATACGAAAAAAAAAAAAATGTATACAACGTGTGGTAGCGAACTTAACATCACTTTGATAAGCCACCACCCACGGCTTTGAGGTGATTGTGATAATTCTTACACTGTAAAAAAAAAAATTGTAGTTCTACAGATGTAAAGTTATATGCTTACTAAACTTTCATCTGTAACTGTACAAAAAAAGGAAGCTGCAAATCTACAAAACTAGTTTTTGTAAAGCTACAGAAATCTGCAACTTTACAAATGACTCTGCTAAAATTACTGTAATCTTGCTAAAATTTTATCTGTAACCCTGGTTGCAGTTACATGAAAAGTTCTAGGCATCCCAGTTTCCTAAAAAATTCTTAGTAGCCTTAGAGATATTTTGATTTTCGCCCAAAAGTGTGTCTGTTACATGAATTTTTGTTGTTGCCGTTACATAAAAAGTTCTAGGAATCCAAGTTTCCTAGAAAAACTTTAATGACTTTACAGATTTTTTTTTTTTTTTTTTTTTTTTTTTTTAACAGTGTACTCCAAGTGAACGACTCACGAGGCAGATACATATAAAATTTTAGTGACTAAATAAATATGAGCAGACCACACATCGAAGCTTTTTAATTTTAATCTTTTTATGTAAGGAAGATGAAAGCGGGCTGAATTTAGGCCTTACAGGAGGCACTATATAGCTTATTGGGATCTCTGTAACATTTCTTTTAATAGTTAGAGTCTTGAATGCAATTTTTACATTGTTTTTGCAGGGTTAGAAATAAATTTGTCTATACTTAAGAAGAAGAAAAAAAAAGGTCAACAATAATTTTGAAATAGCGTTCCGGTTCGTGGATTTTTCCATTTCCAGTGGGAATTTCTATTTAAAAAATGCAGTGAGTACCCATCCAGTGATGGCGCCACTTCATTTTTGCAATCATATCATTGGTGAAAGCTCGACAAATTGTCCCTTCACAGGAAGCCTTCATCTCTAAACTTTTAGTCATTTCACCACCATATTTTATCCTGAGGACGACTTCAGAAGTAGATCGAAACGTAGATTTTAGATTTTATTTTTAATTGTACAAGTTCATATTAAAGTTCTTGTTTTTTCTGTACCAATGAGCAAGGTTGTGTGTTTTTAACGAATACATTCTTATTTGTTATATTTTATGGTGCTATTGTCCAGTTTGTGTTTATGTTAAACTATTTTAGTACGAGTTACTTCCTGTATAATATGAAGAGCATAGCATTTGCGAGGACACACAAAAGATTTCGGATACTGTACTGTATCCGAAGTAGTGGCTATATTAGCGATGATCCCTGGAAATGCATTTGTAATAATGATCAATGCAAAAACCCTTGACGGGTAAAAGTTTCTGACGCAGCAATTTATCTTATGCTCTAAGAATTTTAAATATGGAACTTAAAAATACTGATATCAAATTTTGAGTGACGTTATGCTATTTCTTAAAAAATATATTTGTATTTATTTCATCATTTTATTTTTGTTTTATTTATAATCGCATGTGCAAAAGTTATGTTCAACATGAAAAGCTGCATAAAATTTTATTCGCTGTTGCTTTATCATTTACATCTCTCATAAATTCAAAATATGAGTTTTAAAAGATATGATATAAAATTTAAGTGACGCCTTGATGTGACTTTAAAAAGTTTGTTTTAAAATTCAGTTTAAATTATTTTTGACTTGCTTAAAATATTTTTTTACATCTATACAATACTTTTAATTTTCCAATTCACTGTTAAATATATCACTTTCATTGAATCTATACTATGCATTGAAATGTATTTATTTCAATAAATTGATTTATCTTTTGTGTCACGCTATTCAAAATTGTGAGTAAGATTTATGTAAATGGTTTATTTGCGTCAAACTATCCTTTTTCATACATTTCATGTAGTTTGGACACAATGACGCAAAGAAACCATTTACATAAATCTTACTCACAATTTTGAATAGCGTGACACAAAAGATAAATCAATTTATTGAAATAAATACATTTCAATGCATAGTATAGATTCAATGAAAGTGATATATTTAACAGTGAATTGGAAAATTAAAAGTATTGTATAGATGTAAAAAAATATTTTAAGAAAGTCAAAAATAATTTAAATTGAATTTTAAAACAAACCTTTTAAAGTCACATCAAGGCGTCACTTAAATTTTATATCATATCTTTTAAAACTCATATTTTGAATTTATGAGAGATGTAAATGATAAAGCAACAGCGAATAAAATTTTATGCAGCTTTTCATGTTGAACATAACTTTTGCACATGCGATTATAAATAAAACAAAAATAAAATGATGAAATAAATACAAATATATTTTTTAAGAAATAGCATAACGTCACTCAAAATTTGATATCAGTATTTTTAAGTTCCATATTTAAAATTCTTACAGCATAAGATAAATTGCTGCGTCAGAAACTTTTAACCCGTCAAGGGTTTTTGCATTGATATCATTACTTTTTTGAGGTTAGTGATAAAATTATTAAAAAAAAGATAATTATGGAATTTAATGCAGATTTAATTTTTACTATTTTATTACAATTTTCCTTATAGCAGTTTGTATATAAAAACAAGTGGGTAAGTATAATCGCAGATCGCACAGAGGGTTTCATTTGATATTCCTTTAAAAACACTTTGTCCTTAAATTAATAAATCCAAAATGTTAATTTATAATTATTAAATCCTTACATAGATGGTGCACCAATAGTTCCAATTTTCATGGGGCAGGGAACGCATTCTTTTAAACAAACCACCTTCCAATTGAAGTCACCAAAAACCAAGTTGAATAAGCCAGACCCCGTTGTGTTGTTTCACAAACAGCAGTCTCATGTCCCCTCCTTCCCCCCTTTTTCAAAATTTTTCAGACCAGTACCTAAGAATGGAACCGAAATAATTTTTTCTCTTCAGAAATTACGATAAAAAAATAGTATGTAGTACTCATAAATTTACTTTAATGCTATATAGGGTGATTATTAAGTTAATTATAACGTTTGGAATCTGTTGCATTGATGTCCGAAAGGTGGTTTCTGAGTTATGGAAGCTGGACCTATAAGGCGCCATAGAGGGGCGAAGCAAACTAGTGTCTATCATAATTATATCTGCCATGTGGACTAATTGCGATATTTAATCAAAATAGTCCCCCCCCCCCTCCTCATCCCCGGAAATATAACAAATACAAAATGTGTCTTTATAAACCTATCGTCAAATAGGTTTTTATTTCTTTTTCCCTAAAAAAAAAAACATGATTTTTATATCTGTAACGTAAATAGCGGACGAAGCCCGTAGTTCCTATCATAATATATATTTTTAATAATTTTATATAGTCTAATAAAAATCAGACTTAAAATAGTCTAGTTCCATGAGTACTTGTAGTGTCAGTTACATGCTACGATTTTTGGATACCAGTATTTTAGAACGGGAAAATGTGACTTATTTTATCGGAGATATCTCATTAATCTAATAAGGTGAAGCAAACTTTTTGAAAAAAAGGTGGCCAACAAGCATGGCAGTTATCAGCTATGTGACTTTGTGCTAAAGTCCATTAATTTGATCTGCTTTAAAAAGATTACGGAAGATTGAATTATAGTAGAACCTGGATTAACCGAGCTTCGATTAATCGAGGTTTCTGTTAACCGAGCGGATAACAAAGTCTGATTTTTTTTCCCTTTTGAATGAGCCTTAAAAATAACCACACCCTTTAGCTCACTTTCCGTGCTATACAGGCCCTTCTGCCCCCAAAAGCACTCAACTCCAAAGAAACACTGGACCCTGAGAAGTCAATAGCGAACAATGCTTTGTTTCCAGTGACTGTGTGAACTTTCGTAAATTTTTCAATTTGCATTTTAAAATTTACTACTGGTAGTTGATTTTCTTTTTAAATTTGTTAAGCTGTGAAACAGAACTTTACATATATTTATTTTTATTATTTAAAAAACGTTCTATATATTTTTTTAAAAGAGATGTTAAATTCGCAAGCACGGCGAGTTTTTACACACAGTTTCTATTAACCGAGATTTCCGATTCCGATTTACTAACAGTCCCAATTAGCTCGGATAATCGAGGCTGCTCTGTATAATTAAAAAATCAATGGCGATCTTACTGTAAACGGGTTTCCCTTTTACTGAGGGATTTCAAGACCGAATCAGCTGATGTTAGTTGCTGTTTCCGTGCTTGATTAAATAAGATTAGTTAAACATTTGAAAATTACCAAATATAAAAGGAACTAAGTCAACAGAGTGTTTGCTTTATGGTATTTTTTAACAACGCTATAAGAAAATGATTTTAAATAAGAGATTTTAAATGTAACGTTTTAAATCTAACATAATTTTCACCAAACTTTCCTTTCTTTTTGTAACATTCAACTGAAAATATTTTTATTATTAGAAAGATAATATTATTATTTGCGCTACCTTAAAATTGGCAACTATAGTTAAAAATATCATCTCGAAATTTGAAATAAATCTCTCATATAAATATATTTTTTAATTTAAACTGTTTTGCAATATTATTATTTGGCCACTTTGGCCAATATGACGTAATTTCCTCCATTTACGACTTTTAACACATATCAATGAATTTATTATTTAAAAATTTTCTTTTTCTTTTAATATTCACGTGTAAATATAATTTTTATGACGTAATTTTCAATGTTTTCCTGCTTTTAATGCGTAATCATTTAATTCTAATTTGAAAATAATTGATTATTTTATAATTTTCTTTCATTTTAAGTAAGCATGTGTAAAAACAATTTTTATGACGTAATGTTTAATATTTTCCTGCTTTTAACACGCTATCATTTAATTCTAATTTAAAAGGATTTTTTTCTGTTTATAATAGTCACGTGTGAATAAATTTTTAATTTAAAGGATATATTATTCTTTGCGCTGTTTTAACAATTGGCAACAATTTAAAATAACCTTTTCTAAAATATGTAAAAAATATCTCTGGAAATTCTGAAAATTTTAATTTAAAATTGAAATAAACCGTCAAAAAATTAGGCAAGTTAAAAATAATAAATGCACTCCGCAAACTTCGAGTTTCTATTGAATGATTAAATTGAATGAAAATGATTAAATTCCCATGTATATTTTTTTTTCCTATGAGACTTTTTTAATGAGACAATTTTATCCAGATTTAACATTAAATATCTCTTAAAATAATTCTTCGATTTAAAAACTGTCTACTTCAACGTTTTTATCAAACATTTCTCTATAATACTACACATTTTAATATTTTTGTATGCAGTAATTTTCTTAATATTTGCGAAATAGACCTCTAGTCACAAGAGATTCTTTCAAAGCGGTGAAAAGCGTTAGTTTTTTCTTTTTTTTTCCGAATAAGAGACAAAATGTAGTACGCAATGGAGAATTTGCACGTTTTCTAACTTTATCACGAAACAATAGTACATGAAAAAATAAGAAGGATACCCTGCATATGTTTTTTATTTTGAGCTTTTATTACTGATTTATGATTGTTTTAATATCGCACTATTTACCGTATCCCGAAAACGCTCCATAATACTAATACATCTGACGTCACAGTTCATGACAACAAACGACTGTTATTCTTTACGTGTGTCGCTTTTCAACTTGTTCATTTTAAATATTGCTGTTTCTAAAATTATTATGACTGAGAGCACAAAGTCATATTATAAATACAGTGAAACCTCTCTGTGCGACCACCTGCATTAAGCGATCACCTCCATTAAGCGACCACCTCCCTGAACGATCAGTTTTTCATTGAACGAAATTTATTCCCGTAGGCTCAATACTAATTTTACTTCCGTTCAGAGACCATCCCAGCTGACCTCTCTCCATGAGCGACCAATTTCTTTGAAGAAAAGGAAACAAATTCCGTTTTTTCCTGTCACTTGAAGAAGGTTTTATTAGAAAAATAATTCCGAGGGGCTTTAAACTTCTAAATAAGTTTAGATTTTTTTTTTTTTTTTTTTTTTTTATTCCGGTAACTTTTAAGTGCTTAAACCCCTTTATGCCTTTTTAGACAATGAAGTTAACTCTGATGACGAATTAAGAATGACGATCAATAAACTCCCCTACCCTATTCAGTTAGGAAACTCTCAAAGAAATAGATAAATTAATGAAAATATCTTTATTTGTTCCCGTCCCAAAAAAAAAAAAAAAAAAAAAAAAAAAAAAAAAAAAAAAAAAAAAAATTGTATTTATTTACTGAATTTTGAAAGGACTTGGAAATAAATGTTATGAAAGATAAAACCGTAAAACCAAAGCAATCGTCAATATATTCATTTTTAAACACTGCAGTAATTAACTTATATAATTAACTTTTATTTTGATACTTAAATTTTTATATTTTTTCCTAATGTGAAAAATAAATTCTAGTAACATTATTTCTACTTTTTTTCAACAATTAAAATCTAGATTTAAACATGACCTCCATTATGAGGCCACCTCTTGAAACGATCAATTTTTATTAGAATGAAACATGGTCGCTTTAAGGAGGTTTTACTGTACTGTATTGTACCACTCTGCACTAATACAACCCGTAACTTCTAGCGAAAAGTTGTTTTTCAGTGTGCCAAAAGACCCTGCCATTAGAAAATCATGGACTAAAGCTATGAAGAGAGATGACAAGAAAAATCCTAATTTATCTAATGCATCATCTCTTTGATCTTGTGAAGATCATTTTTCAGTAACTTTATGTTTGATTTTGTTTAAATATTACTATTTTAGAACATTAATTGATTGGATAAATAGTTACTCAAGAGAAAAAAAAAGGCATTCATATTTATGATGTACTCATTCGTATTTAAAAACAAACAAAACACTCTGTAGTAGATTTCATACGTATATTGTATCTGTAAAGATTAATAAGCAATAACCCTGTTTTATTGATGATTAAATAGGTAAAACGTAGAAACGTCTAAGATATGACACACACAAATATGTTAGTTTTTATTTAGGAAGTAAATAAAAATTTTATTGCGTAAGTGTACATTTTTATTAAGTTAGGGACTAGGTTTAAAAAATAAAGGATTTATTTCGAAACAATATTTTGTCATGTCTTAATAGATATTATAAAACGTAAAAATATTGAAACTACTCAAAAAAATTTTAATATTAAATTTTTACTTTTCAACATAAAAATACTTTAGGTCCCGCTGCCTATGACACCGTGTAGCAGGCGTGCTTCGACAGTACTGCATAATCTTAAAAAAAAAAAAAAAAAAAAAAAAAAAAATCATCTGGAAAAAAAACCGCGAACCACATCCCCGCTGTCTGCGGCATCGTATAGCACCACGTGCTGCGCACGCACTGCAAATTCTTGTAAAAAACCTAAAAATTTACAAAAGTGCCCCCAGGGGACGAAGTGTAGGGGGGGGGGGCACCGGATGTGCATAATATGAATAAGTTTTCATACACCTTTCTAACGATATGTCACATGAGGCGCGTACTCAAAATTTAGAAAATAGCTCCTCCCCGGATGACCCTTCCCTCCCTCTGCATTTCCCACTCTTTCAAATATCTAATGTTAAAAAATAATATTTATTTGAGTGTTAAATGAAAAATCGCATTTAAAACGCAATAAATAGTTGATCTGAAGGAAAAAAGAGAAAACGCCCCCCCCCCCCCCCCCACACACACACACACACACCACCACCACCAAAAATCAACTCATCTTAAATTTATAAAATCTTTATTATGCGTTAAAACAACGTCAAAGTTTAAAAGCGATCAGTTCTTTATTTTTCCTAATTTTAACAATATCCCGTCATTCTCTTGTGAAAAGACTTTTAATGAGTTTTAAAAATCGATTTTTTTCAATAAACTTAGAGTTCATTTTTTTTTCAAATAGACATTTTATAAATCAACGTACAAAATAACATCCAGATGCGAAAGAACCAAGTTTGTAAAATCAGTAGTTTAAAAATTTCGAACCTTTATTTCCAAAGCTTAGTAACTCTTTTCTTTCCGTTCCGCTTGCCTGTCGTGAACTGTGACGTCATAGTAAGTCACGCCCCGATTTGAAGCGACGTGATTTTAGCTTACTTTTAGGACTAATTATTTAATAGTATAGATATTTTTTTCGCGTTTTCGAGAACATTTTTGAAAACTGAGGATGTGGAACTATCAGAAAAATATATAAATGATCAATCCCCCCATGTGTGCAAATTCTCATTGCGTCAAAAGATGGCGGCACCAAATTCTGGTATGCTTATTATGTAAAACTTCATTGTTATTTATAAATAAAACATTTCACTAAATTATTTATTATAAAATAATTATTACATCACAATAGTTTTTATGCAAGGAAAATAATAATTATAATAATAATAATATTATGGATGTCAGTGATTATATATTGATTGACCGTCATAATAATAAAAAATGATATTATAAAAAGAAGCGCTGAAATGAATTAATTTTTTTACGTTTCTGATCGTGTGATTTATATTCAAATAATAATTAATGTATATTTTTTGTAAAGTGATTGAAAATTAAATATATTTATAAAATTTATGGTAATATTTCTATTGTTGAAAAATTGCCAAGAAATAATCATCATCAAAATTGGCGTCAATATAATTGTAATTTTATTTAACTTAATAGCAATTAAAAAATTACAAAGGAACTGAGAATAATGGTCAACTAACAGACTTTAAAAAAAAAAAAAAAAACTTCACACGCACCAAGAGTATCGAACTGCCTATGTTAAGATCAGGTAGACGATGGCCCTTAACCACTCAGCCAGTGGGAAGACAAAATTTTTCTCCCCAAAAGTGGTTAAAAAGAAAGCATGTGTATGAATACAGTGTCATGCATTTTCGGTGAAATTTCCATAGAATGGCGAAGAAAATATAGTCCGATTTTTCATGCGCATTATAAAACGAACAAGAGTCTTGCTGGAAACAAGTAAATTGTTATTTGGTTCATCTGAAACATATTTATTTGATTTTTAAAAAATCGCCCGTGTCATTTTCGAGAGAAAAAAAAATCGAATTATTTAACGAACGAGAGTTTTCCCAGAAAAAAGAAAAGTGTTATTCACCTCGCCTTAATCACATTTATATTATGTATCAATTTAAAAATAATCGTTAGAACGTTTTCGAGATTTTCAAATTAGGAACTTCCTCGATATTATACCAACGTTTTCACTTTAAAAATGACTATTTAGATCTCAAAATATACTGCACGTAGAAATGTAAAAATTTCAGTATACGATTAGACTGCAGATATAAGACTGTTCTAGAAAATTCAGAACAATAAGACGTATATCTGCTGAGTTATTAAAAGGCGGCTTTTCGCATTTTCTTTGATGTCGAGTTAGCTGTATATATGAGTTCCGCCATCTACGAATTCTATGATACGATACGATACGATTTTAACGAATACGATACGATACGATTCTAGGCTTAAGGCTGCGTCACTCGAAATACTACCGTCTTCCATGATATGCGTTTTTTAACTTTAACTAAACTTTTGCATACTATGTGGTGTTTATAAATGCTATATATCACATACATAGAGCTTCACAAAAGAATCCCTAAGGGTTACTGAGTATGAGCGTAAGTTGATTAAAGGTGGATTTGAAATGATTTATGCATTTTTACGCTGAACCACATTTAGTATACTAGATGTTTGAAGAACATTAGATAAAATGATACACAGGGCCACGCAAAGGATTGGATACATGGTCGTCTATGGATGATAATTTCTGGAAGTGTGATTTCAGTAGTTTTAAGCGAATTAAATCTTAGTCCGAAAATTTAAGTCCGAATTAAATTTTTGCTAAATACTGGAATGTATAAAAGTAGTTGGTAAAATACAGGGCTGTATAAAAGTATATCACAATATTAAAATACTACTCGCACTTATTTACATTTGTATAAAAGTATTCAAGTATGTTTCCGTTTATTGGTTAAAAATGAAATGTCAACCTATTACTATGCAGTTTCTTCCTAAACTAAATTTTTCGTATTATAATAGTATATATACCAACCTACAGACCAAATACAGGGGTGTACAAAAGAATTGGAATGCATATTTGTCTATGTGCAGTAATTGTTGAAATCAGTTTTTGAAATGTTTCATGTGTTTTCTAAAATGTTTACTTGGGTATCTTATTTACCTTATATCCCTAAATAACGAAGTTTTGTTAAAGTACATTCTGGAAGTGTTGGAAAGTGTTTCATAATCATATTATATTAAAACGCTAAAGTGATTCTGTAAGATCAGTTCAGTGCAAAATTGATGTATTTGCACATGCGGGAAATTAAATTTTGAACTTCTTCAATTTAGAGGGAAATAGGACGAGATCTGGATAGCGCAGTGGTCGTGGTCGAAAGCATCAGTTTAATGATCTGAATTTTTGGAGAGGAAGCGTTTTCGACTCAAACGCCCGGCAAAATTAATTTTGTAATATTTTTTGCAATAATTCATTTCAATAATGACATATTTTATCAGGAGGAGAAGTTAAATAATTTGTATTGTTAGCCCCCGGTACGGTATGCTATTTCTTTCTCCCAGCTTATTTTGTGTAGTCTCCAAAAAATAACGTTACCTTACAGAAGCCAGCCGTAAAACAAAGCAGTACGATTAAATACTCTTTAGCAATTTTTTAAACTCCTCAGCATCGCACACATTTCCAATTTTTTATACCTTCGTATTCGGAAAAAAAAGTACTTTTTAATGCAATTTGTTTCAAAACTGCATCTCCATTTACTTTTGAGATATTATTATTATTTTTTTGGCAACGGAAGAACTCCATTTCTGTAGAAAGTAAAAGAAAAATAGCAATTATATCTTTTTGTTGCCATTTTCCCATAAAAACTGAAAAACAAATTTAATTAAAATACGTGCTATTTTCAAAAAATATAAATGAAGGATTTCTGATAAAACATGGAGCTATTTAGAAACTAAATTTAATTTTAAATATCTTTATTAATAATAGTACAAACAAATGAAGGCCTGTGAATCTTTAGGTAGCCGATTTTTTTGTTGAGTTTTTTGAATGACAAAATCTCTCTCTTTTTTTTGGGGGGGGGGGGGGGATTTCTGTATTATTCAGAGATAGTGACCTCCTAAGCGTACTTTACTATAGATGTTATTTAACACTTTATCGCAAATGATGAATTCTTAAGCGGATGTGGATGACGTCACTTTATGTAAAATAAAATCGCGTGTTTTAAGTCTTAAAACTGAACTACAGTAGAGTCCCGATTATCGGAATTTCCACTTTCATCGAGTTATTTTCTTCTGATGGACTGATGGCTTTCATTATTATGAAACAGTCATTATAAATGAAGTGTTAGGTGAAGATGGGCAGTCGTAAAAAGTTAGAGCTCTGATTTTCAGGTCAGAATGGGAAAAAATAATAATAATAAAAAAGAAATATGGCCATTTCCCCCCCCCCCCCCATTCTGACCAGAAAATCAGAGTTCTAACTTTTTACGACTGATCTTTCATCTTCACCTAACACTTAATTCATAATGACTGTTTCATAATAATGAAAGCCATCAGTCCATCAGAAGAAAATGATCCATTCCAAAGGTATAAGTTCGATTAACTCTGATAATCGGGACTCAACTGTATCTATATTTGTTATATACATATATTTTTTTGTCATCGGAGGAGACACTAAATTCTGAAAAAGCAGAATTCCTGTTTTCTAGTTTTATTATTTTTCTTAATGCTTTATAATTAAATAAAATTTAACATTCAGCAATTTTTAAAAACAATAATAATTTTGCATTTAAAATATTTAAGCTAAAATATTTTGCATGTAGTTATAAATTAAATGAATTCAGCTGATCTACAATTTGTCATATTTTTTTTTACCGTTATCAAGAATATATATTTGTGTGTGTGAGAAAGAATAGTTTGTCATTCTTTTCCGTAAAAAATGAAAAAGAAAACGGAAAGAAAGAAAAATATTCATACAAAAACTATAAAAGAAATTACCTCGATATCCATGGTTTAATATTTAAAAAAAAATATGTAAAAATGTAAAATTAAAGTAATAAAAATATATATATTATAATTCGTTAGCTGCGTCAAGTTTCAAATTTAGGCTTTTAGAGAATGAGACTGATAAAAATAAAATTCATGACAAGTTTTAATGCACGTGTATAGTTAAAAATAAATAAATAAATAAAATGTAGAAAATACTAAATATTGTTCTTTTTTCAAAAAAAAAAAAAAAAAAAAAAAAAAAAAATGTGACCGTAATAAGTAAAAATAAATGCTCTACCCAATATTTTTAGTTAAACTTTTGATAAAAAGCAAGCATAATTGGTTATAAATTATAAACTTAAAATTCTTTCACTTTATTGAGTAGGTTAGACTGACAGCACCATCGCCTTAAATCAATGGGAATCACTTATACAATATTGCAATTTGACACGATTTCAATACTCAATTAATTTAAAAGCAACTAATTAAAAATTCAAGAATTTTTCTTACAAAACATTCAAGTTATGTACCGTCAAATCTTGCGGAGTGCTATCTAGTCCACGCTTAAAGCATGATTTTTCTTTCTTTTTTTCCCCTATTATTTAGCATTTGAGGAGGGGATCACAAGCTATTTTAGAAACGTATTAATGCTATTTATGTTTTTCCTTCTCCCCCCCTCCCCCCAAGAGATTTTTTTTTTTTTTTTTTTTTTTTTTAAATGGGTTATTGTATGTTTTTAAAATCCCACTTTGACGAGATTTTGTCATATAAAAGCTTTTAGGATCAGTCAAATTTAGCGGCAGAATTCTAGTAGAACGTCTGTAAAAAAATAAAATAATTTCTACTATTTGGCGCGAAAAGACGAAGGTTCCACTTGGTTTGGCGAAGAATACCTTTCCTCACTAAATGCAAGCGATTTTAATGCATTCCAAAATTTCTGGTTAAATGAGTTCTTAAATGCGCACGCGGTGCTTAATGAATTTAAGTTTAAATGATGAGTTTATTGTATAAGCTTATGTATATATATAATTCCTGTGTTGCTGAAGTTAGAGTTAATTTTACACAGTTTCATCGACTGGATATGTTTTAAGTATATTTTAAAAGTAACTGTCCGATTAAGAAAGCTCTCCTTATATATTTCGATATTGAATAAGTCGTTGTTCCCATAACAACATTACTAATCTCTTGTTATCCCCGACACTAACAATATCGAAGTCAAATTGACAGTGCTCAGAATAGGACCTTAATTTTGCGTTTGAACAAATTTTAATCAATATGCACTGGCCTCCAAAAGTTAAGGAACAGGGACTGGATACTTTCGATTGTACACGATTTGTCGAATATCTATACCAAATTTATTGGCGAATTGTTCTTGAACTTCTGGGATGTAAAGGACATGTTTGATTTAATATTTCTTGGTGAAGATTTAGTCAGGAGGGCAATTAGGGGGCTAATAATAAATTTAATAATAAAATAATATTTGCGATCACCTTTGTAACAGAAACTGCTGAAAGTGGTTTGTCATTGTGTTAAATGACTATTTGTGTCCTGTTCAACGTTTGTGTGCATTTGTGTAAGCATAGAACTCATATGGTATGTATGAAGATGTTATTGTGTCTGTCAAAAATTCAAAAGTTTTTTGTTTTCAGCATACAGAGTTTTCAACCAAATTTAACACAACTTTTACAAACCCTGACAAAGAATAGTAGCAACCGCATACTGCAATTAAAACATAAATATATTGAATATTTGATGAGATATGGGCATTTGTATGAAATAATTTTTAATTGCGCATGCGTGGAAGATTCTAAAATTTTTATTTTATAATTTGGTAGTCATATATTTAGGGCAACTTCTATAAAAAGTCCACAGTCAAATATCGCGGAAATCCACAAAGATAGGGGCGATATAGTGAGTTGCTTTCTAAAAATAGCTTTATTATAAGGGATTTTCCACACGTTTTCAATCAGCTCACTATATCTTTCTGAGCTTTCACAATATTTAAGTGAATGAAATAAATGATTAAATAAAATTTCTATGAATGTTCTATGTAATTTTTTTTATGAAATAAAAATTTTGAAATCTTCTACGCATGCGCAGTTAAAAATTATTTCATACAAATGCCCATATTTCATCAAATATTCAATAAATTCATGTTTTAATTGCAGTATACTGTTGCTACTGTTCTTTATCAGGTTTTCGGAAAGTTGTGTTAAATTTGGTTGAAAACTCTGTATGCTATAAACAAAAAATTTTTGATTATAATAACATATTCACGAATATAAGTGCTATGCTTACACAAATGCACACAACCGTTGAACAGGACCCAAATAGTCATTTAACACAGTGACAAATCATTTTCAGCATGTTCTGTTACATATATGATCTCAAATATTATTTTATTATTAAATTTATTATTAGCCCCCCAATTATCCCCCGACTAAATCTTCACCGTGAATTATGAAATCAAACATGTTCTTTACATTCCAGAAGTTCAAGAACAATTCGCCAATAATTTTGGTAGATATTCGACAAATCGTGTACAATCAAAAGCATCCAGTCCCTGTTCCTTAACTTTTGGATGCCAGTGTAAATTTTGTTCTAAACCGTCGTTAAACGATCGTTAGATTTCATTATAGATATAAATGTACATGACAAATCCGTAGTTATAAAAAGTGTATTTATGTAGGTAAAACTTACTCATTTTTTTTTTTTAGTTCCATATTAAGAGCCGACAAAGTTTTTCTTTAAAGAGTAAATTTATCATAAAAGCGTATTCTATTTTTTTATTTCATTGTATCGTCAACTAGCGATAAATGGCCAAGAAAACGAAATTTTCATTACTTTTTGCATGGGCGCTATACCGAGGTTCCACCGGAATTTTTCCTATAACCATATATATCCTCAAAAGAAGAACATTCTGTAATTTTTTTTCAATTTTTTCTGATTATGCACTTATGGAAACTTTCCTTATGTTAGCTAAACTGTACTCGAAATTTAATTATAGGATTTATCAGGACGAGATGAACATACGAGATAAATAGTATACAAAATGATTTTTTTTTTTTTAATGGCCATGCAGCATGGACTACTTCATATGGATTGGATCCGACTGTGGTTGTTCCACGACAACACTGTGAAACGTTACGTGCCTTTTAGTTACCCCCAAAAAACATTTCATGAGGAACTCCGAGATGTTTATATATATTTAACAAAATTAACATTACATCACCTGATTTGTTTAAATAATTTAAAAAAATCTTTCTATTTCTTTAAATGGAAAATCATTTTCTGGTTAATGCTCTTAATAGCCGTTTATTAAAACTTTTCATAAGATCTAGCTCTATCAGACATAGTCAGAATTATAAAACAGACAGAAAACTGACATAAAATTAGGAGAAAGTACCCGGCTGGTTTTGAAATGAAATGTTTGCTTTTTTCCTTTGCTCAAAATTTAACGAAAAATCGCACAAAACTTTCCGGATAACTCAATAATACAAGCGAATCTAAAACATGTTTTACCATCTTTCCACAAAAAAACGTTTAAATATAATTATGAATGGCCGAATTAATACGCTTTCGTCATTTTTTTGTCTACTGTTATAGTGATTTGTTGCCTACAAAGCGTCAGATTATCAGGTATAAATTGTTTCATATGGTAAGAAATAAATAACTTTCAAGCATGTTTGTAAAACTTTGAAGTAAATGCAGATCAAGTTTATGTAAACCACAGTCTGCTTCCGTGCTTGAAAACGTTTTTCGCTTCTTAAAAGAAAAAAAAAAAAAACCTCTGAGTTGTTTCATTTTACGAATAAGTGTGTGATATAATAAAGGTGAGAAAATTCTTCTGCACAATCGAGTGTATATAAACAGAACGACTATGAATGATTATATCTCTTTTATTATGGTTTTGGCTTTATATAAGCGTTTAACGATATAATAGCTTTTTCATGCTTCCCAGAAAATCTGTTGATCATGAATAACTCGTAAAATTCTACCACAGTGGTAAAACATGTGACAACCATTCCAACCAGGATGATTTACAGATGCAGTCAATTAAGCCAGTAAATGCCCTTTTCTCACTTAAAAAATGACTTAACTAGCAGAAAAAAGCCATATTAAATCATAATACACCTGAGGTTTATTAGTTGTCCCAGCTATCCCACATTTTACTGCAGGTTATTCTCATTAAAACCTCATTTCTCCTGTACCTTCTGAAAGATATATGAACCCATTTGTGAAACTTCATGAAGGCAGATGCCTCGAAGGCTGAAAGCTTCCCCTATCTGTCCGTGTGAAGTGATATATGACTTAAACACACCTCATGACGAATCGCTCGCATTAGCTTCGGAAAACGATTAGGTTTGTCGACAAAGAAGAAAACCTGCCTTCCTGAGTGAACCCCAGGGGAGCGTTTTTCGGACATTCGAAACCAGTGGCTAGTCCGGCTTTATTAGCTCTATAATGAAGAGGCTCTTTTTTTATCAGATGAGCTACCGTAGAATTTGGTCAAAACAGAATGCACCAGGATAGATGATACTTCTGGGAGTGTCATTTTAAAGACTTCCTTCCTAAATAACTCGCCACTGGATGATAGGACGTTTTGTACTTTCTCCCTCAGCCATTTTCACCACTCTTTGAATTTAAAAGTTTTTCTTTAGTTCCAGAAGAGTTCTGTATCAAAAGAACTCCTCCTATGCGATATATTTCAGAATCGACTCTTTTGAGAAGTTTTGTTTATTTATTTATTGTGGAATACTTACAATACAGTAATTGAGGCTTTCGAAGCCTCAGTGGGTCATTTCGGTTTGCAGCTGTTTTGAAAAAATATGACATGAAAATTTCCAACTTTTCTCTAGCTCTCTGTATTTTTTCTGTTTGAAAAGAGATGCAATGTCAAAAGTTAACAAATTACATGAAGTCAAATAAAACTAGTATGTTGTGGCCATCACAAAACTTTCTTCTATATAAATCACGTCAATTAAATCATTTAAATAGTAAAAGAAATTACATCAATTTTTTCATATAAAAGTATACCTGAATTTGAAGTTTGCTTAAAATTCGTGTATTAGTTATTGAGATAAAGCTGTAGAGGAAATTCTGAAAAATGCAGCATAGCAGTGCCACCTGTTGAGCGATTTGCACCAAAACACAAACAGCACTAATTCATATTAAGGTATACCGGAATCTGAAGTTTGATGAAAATCCGTGTATTAGTTCTGGAGCTAGAGCTACTGTGGAAATCACAAAAAATGTAGCACAGCAGCGCCACGTGTTGAGCGATTTACACCAAAAGGTACAAAACATCAAATCATGTCAAGGGGGTGACGCTACAGCCAGCCCGCTATAATTACTTTTTTTCCCCAAAGGTCAAGAGTGGGGGAGGTACGGGAAAATACAATTGATGGAGGGTTCGCGTGTTACTTACTACCCTATTTCTTGGCAAAAAGCGGACAATTTTCGCCAAGCGCGAATTAAAACACTTTTTCAAACACTGGTCCGATATAAAAATTTAAACGAAGCTGATAACATATGATTAATTTTCAATGGATACGACTTTACTATAAGAGAAATATAAGACTGTTCTCAAATTCAAAAGGGCACCTAATTTTATGACACGTTTTAATTCATTTTTGTTCGGAAACACATGAAATAAGCAGATGTTATTCAAAAACTATGTAATCGAAAGACTTTTTCCGTTTTTTGGTAAACTTAAAAGATCTTTCAGAAAATACAGTCAAAGTTGACATTTTGAACCAAATTTCTGGACGAAAGACAAAAAAACAACCCAGAGACAGGAGAAAAATCAGTTGTTACATGATCAAAATTGCTTATAATTCGATAATTTGTTTATCAAAAAACGGAAAACTCATAAAATATATTATATGAACCTTAAAAAGTTTACGATTTACATAAAAGGTGACTAAAATAATAAGAGAGATGTTACAAGTTAAAAAGTATACATTTTATTTAAAAATTCTTAGTACTTTTAAGCTTTTTCCAAGCCCTTCATCAGAGAATATTTTAATAATATTAACATTGTTATAAAAGTATTCTCTGTTGAAGAGCTTGGAAAAGCTTGAAAGTATTAAGAAGTTTTAAACAAAATGTATATTTTTAACTTGTAACATCTCTCTTATTATTTTAGTCACCTTTTATTTAAACAGTAAACTTTTTAAGGTTCATATAATATATTGTATGTTTGAATCAAGGTGAAATATTGCGTTTAGTCTTCTGATAATATTTACGGAAAACTCATTTCGATTAGAAATTGTTTCCACAGTCAACCCTGACAATTTTTTTCTTTTACATTTAAAAATGAGTTATTAAATGTGTCAGAAATTTTCGCGCTTATTGAGCAAAGCACTTGAGAACAGATTTGAGTATAAATGTGCCGCAGCTAGATGCTAGTTTGACAACATCAATACAAAAATATAACATGCTCAGCGTAGATATCGGCATCGGACAGTTACATTGTGTTTGAGTTGAGTCCAGGCTTAATTTTTTCATCAGACTCGGACTGGGCCTGGATTAGGCTTACAATGTTTTTTCCTGCATAGTTCAGCCGGGCTGTAACTGGACTTAGTTGTTCCTATGATGGTTCGGGCAGGCAATAGGCTTTGTAAAAATAGTAACAACCATAAAGGAATCATTTTAATTACCTTAAGCTGATTTTCAAATTCCCTGCTCAACAACGGCAAAATTTCTGCCAAATTTTTTGACGCATTTTTAATTATAAAGTCATAAAGTTCACATGTATGTCATTGAAACAATTCGGAAACGAATAGCATTTTCCATTTTTTTAAATAAATAAATTACTTTTTGAGTTATAAGCGATTTTTGTCACTTGACGACAGCTTTTTCTCCTTTCCAATGCTATCGCATCGGAAAATTCGATTCAAAAGCCAATTTTAGTTGTATCTTCTTAAAGATATTTTGCCTTTATCAAAAAATGGAAAACGTTATTCGATTACACAGTTTCTTAATAAGAGTACCTGCCTATTTTACACGTTTCTGAGCAAGAATGAATTAAGAAATTTGTCTGAAAGTAGCTCCTTTGGATTTGAGAAGAGTCTTAATAAATTACAAAGAACTATTTTCAAAAATCAGCTTTTTACTATACAGCTTCAAAAATTGTGATTTTTTTTAATCGCAAAAAATGCAGCATAGCAGCGCCTCCTGTTGAGCGATTTATACCAAAATGTATAAAACGTCAATTGATGTTAAGGACTAATTGAATCTGAAGTTTGATGAAAATCCGTGCATTAGTTCTGGAGATTGAGCTACTGCGGATATCGCAAAAAATACTGCATAGCAGTGCCACCCGTTGAGCGATTTACACCAAAAACTAATCAGCACCAATTTATGTCAAGGACTAACTGAATATAAATTTTTATTAAATTCCGTGCATTAGTTTCTGAGATAGAGCGCCCACAAAATTTGTGTCACATACATACAGACAGAGTCACAGACAGACATTTTGAAAAAACATGTTTTTCGGGTTCTCTGACCCCTAAATCGTGTAAATCCACCGAAAATCGGAATTCGAAAATTTTCCAATATTTTCTTCTTGTAAAGAATTAGAAAGTAAAAATTTAAATGTTGATGAATGTCTTGGTTGCACTACAGTAATAGATGTTACTTTTTAACCTGGTGAAATAAATAAAAATTATGCTCTGTTTTTCTAGAATCTAAAAAGGGTCGTAATAAAATATATTCCTGTACATCTGATAAAAATAATATATTTATATAAACTGATACACTGAACAATCAATAATACGGCACATACAGACATATTAGAGTACAAGTAAAATTTACTGCCGTCTTCCCTCCCCCCTCCACCCTCACACAAATTTTTTTATTAATCAATATTTTTTTCTAATAGCATAAGACATAGGGCCCGACCTATGCAGAGCATGCGGGGCAATATTCCCGGGCCTCCCTTGTTATGGGACCCCCATAACAGTAACCGGGATTTTTATTAAAAGGTGTCAAATGATTAAAATTAGCCAAAAGTGACCAAAATTCATATATTTTCAAACATTTAGAAATGGAGTCCCCCCCCCTCCCATCTCCTCTCTGTTTCCAGTACTCCTTCTACCTATTGAAAAAACCAATTATATCATTAGAAGACTGAAAGCCCTCCTCCTGTATTTCTCCTGGAAGAAAAATGCCTGATTTTAACACTAGAAATATTAAAAAAATATTAAAGCACTTAACTTTTTACTTACTCTCGTACTAAATGTGGAAAATAAGTTGATTTTGTAACATATTATGAAACATTACATGAATAAAGGTAATATTTAAAAACGAAGTTGCTAAAAAGTTATTAAAATTTACAAATTATTTGACATATTCAAATTTTAAGTATAATTTTTTTTTATCAAGTGTGCACAAAAGTCTATATAACTATGTTACAAAAATCAGAAGTTGAAATTTTTTCTCAAAAACAAAACGAATAAAAAGTTATGTTTTTGAAATAATTTATGTATCTTTTCTCTATTATCTTCTCAATAGTAAATACACACACACACATACGCATATTATAAATTTGTGATGTATCAAATTTTCAAAGCAGAAAACTATAATATTCATTTTAATAAAATCATAATCAATATACTTGTATTTTACTTGTTGCATACAATTCTATATCATGTAACCCCAAGTACATGTAAACAATAATATTTTTTAATTGTAGATTATCTTAAAAAAAAATTCTTTGGCACTTGTTCTTGCTCATTATATTAATAAAGATGAAATATTTATTAATAGAGAAAAAATACAATTTTAAAAATAAATATTTATTTTGTATGCGATTTTTTTCTGTTTTTGTGTTCATCCGGAACCAATTCTAAATGGTGTTTTGTTGTTGTTGTTGTTGTTGTTGTTTTGTACAGTAAATAATATTCGTTTAACCAAACGAGTCATAATCTGCTTAATACCCCACTCTTGGGTTGCATTACATAGAGTAAAATTGTCTTTTCATGACACGCATGTCTCAAAAATTAGTTAAAAAAAAAAAAAAAAAAATTGTCAGAATTTTCTGAATATTCCTTGCAACCTTAATTAAATTATCTAGATAAATAATTTTAAAAATTTTAATTACAATATTATATAAACTGATATATTTATATAAACTGAAATATTACACAGTCATTAATATTACGGCACGAACAGACATATAATAGAGTACAAGTAAAATTTACTGCCACCTTTTCCATCCCCCGCACTTTTGTTTATTAATCAATATTTTTGTAATGGCTTAAATTAATCAGGTTAAAAAGAAGCGCAATTGCTTTAAATCCAAATTTTTACTAAATGAACACAATTCCTACTTTTAATTTAATTCTTATTGATATTGTTTAAATGACCATCCTTCCTGCAACCACGGGAGATTTAAAAATCCCTCCTGAAGAAAAATGCTTGATATCAATACTGAAAATATTAAGGATTATTAAAATATCTAAATTATTTAACATACTTACTTTTTACTTATTCTCGTATTAAATGTGGAAAAAAACATAAAAGGATCCATATAATAACTTGTAAAAATACTGAAACGAGTTAAAATGAAATTTTTAAAAGCAAAATTATTAAAAAAATTTATTAAAATTTTTGAATTATTTAACACATTTTCAGTTTTTATGCATCATTCTATTATCAATTATACGTAAAAAGTCTATATAATTATATGTTATAAAATTAGACGTTGACATTTTTTTCTCAAAAACAAAACTAACAAAACATTATTATGTTTTCTAAATTATTTAAGTCTCTTTTTTACTCGCTTATCAATTGCAAATGCAAATAGATATATATATTCTAAACTTGAAGTATATTAAATTATTTAAGTGTCTTTTTTACTCGCTTATCAATGGCAAATGCATATAGATATATATATTCTAAACTTGAAGTGTATTAAATTATTTAAGTCTCTTTTTTACTCGCTTATCAATGGCAAATGCATATAGATATATATATTCTAAACTTGAAGTGTATTAAATTATTTAAGTCTCTTTTTTACTCGCTTATCAATTGCAAATGCATAGATATATATATTCTAAACTTGAAGTGTATTAAATTTAGAAAACAGAAAACTGTAATATTTAGGTTTAATAACATAATAATCAATAAGTATTTTTACTTATTGCATACATTTCTATATCACGCAACTCCATTTCAGATTACCGCATCTAAACAATAATAATTTTTAACTACAGATTACTTTAAATAAAACTTCTTTAACCTGTTCTTGCTGAGTAAATTTCTACGTTATTAAAAATGAAATATTTATTAGGAGAGAGAAAGTACAACTTTAAAAATAAACACTTATTTTCTACTCGACGCTTTTTTCGTGTTCAATTGAAGTACCGTGTAGAAACATGGTGCTTATTTTCTAGGTAAATACTAAATTCCTTTAGCCAAACGAGCGATAAAATTCCTAACACAGTAACTCACAGAGCAGTAACCCCATCGGAGCTCTGAGTTGAGGGGGAAATTACAATGGGGTCCCGTGACCCGTGCTGGGTAAAACTATCCCGTCAAGGGCTAACTGAATCTGAAGTTTGATAAAAATCCGTGCATTAGTTCTGGACATTGAGCTATTGTGGAAATCGAGAAAAATGCTGCATAACAGCGCCACCTGTTGAGCGATTTACAGCAAAACATAAACAGCAGTAATTCATATCCAGGTATACCTGAATCTGAAGTTTGATGAAAACCCAAGCATTAGTTCTTGAGATAGAGCTATTGCGGAAATCACAAAAAATGCAGCAAAGCAGCGCCACCTGTTGAGCGATTTACACCACAAGGTGCAAAACGTCAACTCATGTCAAGCACTAACAGAATCTGAAGTTTGATGAAAATCCGTGCATTATTTCTTGAGATAGAGCTATTACGAAAATCGTGTAAATGCTGCAAAATTCAGCATAGCAGCGCCATCTGTTGGGCGATTTGCACCAAAACGTTACCAGCACCAATTCATATCAAGTATTAACTGAATCTGAAGTTTGATGAAAATCCGTGCATTATTTCTTGAAATAGAGCTAGTGCAGAAATCGCGAAAAATGCAGCATAGCAGCGCCACCTGTTGGGCGATTTACACCAAAACCTAATCAGCACCAATTTACATTAGGGACTACTTGAATATAAATTTTTATTAAATTTCGTGCATTAGCTCTTGAGATAGAGCGCCCACAAAATTTGTGTCACATACACACAGACAGACAGACAGACTCACAGAGTCACAGACAGACATTTTGTAAAAACATGTTTTTTGGAATCTCTGACCTCTAAAACGTGTAAATCCGTCGAAAACTGGAAGTCGAAAATTTTTACGAATCCAATACTTTCTTCTTGTAAAGATAGAAGAAAGTAAAAATGAAATATCTTCATGGGTTTTATTACGTCAGGAACTAGCTAATCTGGATTTATTAGCTTTATAACGAAGAGACATTTTTTTTTTTTATCAGATAATCTAATGGTAAAAACAGAATGCACCAGGATAGATGATGCTTCTGGGAGTATAATTTTAAAAGCTTCCTTCCTTTTTCGTTCCGAAATAACTCGCCAGTGGATGATAGAACGTTTTGTACTTGCCATTTTCATCACTCTTTGAATTAAAAAGTTTTTCTACAGTTCCAGAAGAGTTCTGTGTCAAAGGAACTCCTTCTATACGATATATTTCGGAGTCGACTCTTTTGAAAAGTTTTGTTTATTATTTTCTGTGGAATACTTACAATACAATAATTGAGGCTTCTGAAGACTCAGTGGGTCATTTCGTTTAGCATGATTTTGTTGTTGATCACAAACTCAAGGTTCCCAAATGGTCCGCTTTTTTTAATACCAGAATTTTCAAGGAAGCATTTTCGTGGTTAGATTTCTACAACATTTGCAATAGAAATAGCCTTCGGAACAGGTCTCTACAAAATTTGCAAAGTAAAACTAAAAGTAACTATTAGCCCCCGTTATGCTATTTTTTTAGGCAACAATTACAGTGTCGTCCCTAAAAAAATAACATTACGTTACATAAGCTAGCCGTAAAACGAAGCTGATGTATAATTGTGCTGTTAAATACAGCATATATATATTTAGAATGATAAAGTATATGTTTTTTTAACAACAATAATTACATAGCACATTTTCAATTTTTACACCTTCGTATAGGGGAAAAAAGTACTTTTAATTGCGATTTGCTTGTAAACTGCATCTCCATTTATTTTTGACACATTATTATTATTATTATTATTATTATTTTATAGTTTTAATGTCATTTCTGTAATAGTAGCAACTAAAGTACTCCATTTCTGTAGAAAGTAAAGGGAAAATAGTAGATTACTATACTTTTTTTGCTGTCTTTTTTTTTTTTTTTTTTTTTTTTTTTTTTTTTTTTTAAAGCAGCTGCAAAAAAAAAAAAAAAAAAAAAAAATTATAATTAAAATACGTGCTAATCCAAGAATATAGTCTCCTATAAAAATGTATTATAAAGAATATTTGTGTGACTTATTTTTTCCGCATTTACTTAATTCTTATTAAAAGCTGAAAGGATGTATTTTTATTAATCCGTATATCATAACATTTTCCGAATTTTTAAAAAATATAAATGAATGATTTCTGATAAAACATAGAGCTATTATAAATTATATATTTAATTTTCAGTATCCATATTAGTGTTACAAACAGATGAAGGCATATGAATAATTAAACACACGATTTTGTTTGTCGAGTTTCTTGAATGACGACATGGCTTTTGGCTGTAATTGTGCATTATTCCGCGATACTGACGTCCTATGCATACTTTTCTATGGATGTTGCTTAACACTAGATCATAAATGTGGAATTTTTCAGAGGATGCAAATGACGTCATTTTATATAAAATAAAAGCGTGTATTTTAAGTCTTAAAATTGTACTGTCTACATTTATACATTTTTTTTCCATCGGGGGCGACACTAAATTCTAAAAAAGCAGAGGTCCTGCTTCGTGCTTGTTTTAATTATTATTATTAGGTAATGAATAATCGCGCTTTTAGGATATCCCTTAGGTTAGCATGAGACCCGAGCTAGATATTAACATTCTAGCATTTATAGTAATGAGACTTCATAAATAAAATGTTATTAGAGTATGCACTAAGTTTCTACATGCATAAACATATTTCTAATTAGAATGGATGAAATATCTTCTTCGTATATATATATATATATATATCCTTTTGCTCATTTTACTTGTATATCTATATATACCATGAGACAGCTTCAGGTCTGTTTTATCAATCATTAGCACCTTTGGTGATGATGGCCATTTCTGATGGTGATAATCATCTGAGTAATTGAAGGCGATAATTTATGCCTTCCGGTTTCTGAAGTACATTATTGCTGCATAATACGAAGAACGTCTGAAAGACTGCTGTTGACAGGCTATAACTCCAACGACTAATGTGGCCTGTTAGTTATTTATATCTACCGATATTAATGCCATAAAAATAAAAATGAGTCTTGGAGAGACATAATTAGTGAAGGGGAGGTTTTATTAGGTCAGTTTAGATTATTATAGAAGAGCTGCTATTAGAGAGGAAATTCACAAGGAAATTAGTACGAATTCTAATTTTCTGCATGAGTTTGAAAATTCTTCGCGGATATTTCACGTGTAATCGAGCTTGCGAATTTGTATTATTCCGATTTCGTTGTATTTGTGGCTCGCACGAGGAAGGGTAAAGTGCCCATATTTCGTCCCCCCAGTCACTTTTTTGCCCTAAATGTTGAAATTTTCAGTGCAAACCTACCAAATTTGGATTTTACATAGACCAACTACCCACGCACATAAAAACATAGGCAAATATCGTGCAAAAAAAATTAACAATGCGAAAAATTGTTTTTTCAAAAGTATTTAAAAAATGCAAAAGAAAAAAAATGGTCCCAATTTCGTCCCCCCCCCCTCCAAAAAAAAAAAAAATCCAATACACCGAGGCTCAACTTATTACTAAATCAAAATTTGTTTCTAAATAGTAAGTAATTTCATTTACATTAAAGTAAGGCACAAAGAAATGTACTACCGTATTTTATGGAAGAAACGCCGCGGCGTTTACGAGTTTAAAAGTAAATGTTTTTTCAAGTGCGGCGTTTACGATTTTTTTTAAATACCAACTGAATTTCCTTAATTTAAAAATTCATAAAAATATTTAAAATAGGATTTAAATATTTTAAATAAAACTTCAGACATCTTAAGATATTAAAAACGAGGCATCCTACACTGCTCAGAAAACTTTAAAGTTAGGTCAATGTGACGCTGTCGACAAAAGCAGCGTTTCGATGGATGCGGCGTTTACAACGGGTGCGGCAATTACGATATTTTTATGCTTATTCAAGCCAATTTGAGGAGTGCGGCTTTTACGACGGGTGCGGCGTTTCTTCCATAAAATACGGTAATTATCCGTGGAAGAATAACATAATGAAACATTAGCCATCCAAACATGAGAAAAAAAAGTGGAAAAATTGTCATGAAAAACCATTCCTAATTTCGTCCCTGGAACAAAAGTAAGAACTGCAAGGGGGACGAAATTGGGACTATGTTACTTCCAATATGGCGGAGTTTCAATTCCCCTAAAATGAACTGAGCGTCCTAAAACTCACTGTATGCTACTGTCAGCATCTTACCTACGTAAAACACATGCAATGAATGAGAAATAAATTCTTACAGTACAGTAAATAACGTTCTACAATCGACATAATAAGAACTCAGGTCTTCTAAAAATAGGAAATTCGGCGTCTTTAATTTATGTATACGTCTTGGCGAGCGAAGCTTTCACTACTGACCCCTTTTACCTTCCGTCTCCTGTGCCTTGCGTTATAAGTTGCGCCACTTTCGCAGAAGCGGAGAAGTTAAGTTGGTTGAAATTAGGAAAGGGGACGAAATATGGGCACTTTACCCTATACCCGTATGAGCGTGAGTGTTCGTTTCAAAATTAACCTAAGGGATTTGTTGTAACATGACGTTTAGATACTAAATAACGACTTTTAACGAGATCATTGTTTAATGCAATGTCCAGTAGTAGTATAAAAGTAATAAATATCAAATTGTTAAAAATAAATCAATAATTTAATTAGAATTAATATAGCACGAACGGTTTGTGGCAACAACAACATAAAGACACGGGCGCGGCACTCGTTTGGGTTGCGAAAAAAGGTGCGGAAAAAAATCGCGCCAACGCCTTTTAAAACCTAAATGTCAACTATAAAAGTGGCAGGAATCACATTTAAAAATAAATTACACAAATACATGGGCGGCGTATACCATACACCGGTAGTGAGACCATTTGAGAAACTTTCCGTAATTCTAATTTAATTAAAACTGAATAAAATAAGATTTAAATTGAAATCACCTATTATATGTAGGGGAAAGTAGGGTAATGCAACTCAGCGGATAATACCGCTCACTCAAATATCTGTAAATAGAATAGAATTGAAAACGTGAGATCGGTACTGGCACCTAGCGAACTTCATCGTAAGTTCCCAGGATATGGTAACCGTCGGAAAGAAAGTATTTTAGTGTCCTCACATTATTAGTTTGTAGTTGTTTTATTATAAAATTCTACAACATCTAACTTGAAGGTAAGTGTGCATTCTTATTTTCAAATGTTAATTCACTCATTATGTCTACAAAATACATACATTTAGCTGTACGTTCATGCTTTTATTTATTTTTGTAGTGCGTTGTTACGTCAAATATAATGCATTAAACTCCAACATGGCTATGAAAGGTAATGGCGTTCACGTGGAATTCCAGTTTTTCTAGTACGCTACTTTTTTAAAATGGTAAAATTCCCCTTGTTTTCGCTTTAATTAATATGCCATTAAACAAGGCGAATTTTACGATTTCAAAAAAGTGGTGACAATAAAAAAAACCCGAATTTAAAAAAGTAGCCCACTGGCAACACTGTCCAGAAGTGCTACAGGATGAAAACCACGAACAAATGCTTAGCTATTTAACCCTTTCCGGCATGGTGGGTCGTGGTTTCGCTGCACAATATGCGGAAAGTGCTCGCATAAAATTCTGCTGTGGTGTGAATAGCCCACACAACTACATATTTGACTTTTCTCGTACTTAAATGTTGTATTCAAATTTTGAGCGCCATCACCAGCGCCATGTTGTGCATTACCGCTCAATCAATGGTTAATTAGGGGAAAGTAGGGGAATGGCGCTCACTTAAGGAAAAACATTAATAGCTAGTCAAATTTAGACAAAAAAAAAATCAATATTTTATTAACGAAGTATAACTCCAAAGCATAAGGAACAGTTTGCAATCAACTAATTTGCATAAAAGTTTAAGGAATTTTTTTTATCGTTTTATTTAAATAACCATCGATTGAGCGGTAATGCCCGACATGGTAGGGTAATTGAGCTCAGAGTTTGAATACAACATTTAAGTAAGACAAAAGTCACATATGTAGTTGTGTGGGCTATTCACACCACTGCAAACTTTTTGCGACCACTTTACACATATTGTGCACACATATTGCGCACACATATTGTGTTACACATATAGTGGGTTACTTTTTTTATATTTAGGTTTTTTGATTTTCACCACTTTTTTGAAATCGTAAAATTCGCCTTGTTTAATGACATATTAATTAAGGCGAAAAAGGGGAATTTTACCATTTCAAAAAAGTAGTGTTAATCAATAAATTTGAATTTAAAAAAAGTTGCCCACTGGCAACACTTCTGGAATTCCACGTGAGCGCCATTACCCCTTATCGCCTTGTTGGGCTTTAATGCATTATAATTGGCGTAACAGAGCACTACAAAAATAAATAAAAGCATGAAAGTACAGCTAAATGTATATATTTTGTAGACATAATGAGTAAATTAACATTTTAAAATAAGAGTGTACACTTACCTTCAAGTTAGATGTTGTAGAATTTTATAATAAAACAACTGCAAACTAATAACGTGAGGACACAAAAATACTTTCCTTACAACGGTCACTCTATCCTTACTGGGAACTTACGATGAAGTTCGCTAGGTGCCGGTACCGATCGCACGTTTTCAATTCTATTCTGTTTAGAGATATTGGGTAAGCGGGATAACCCTTCTGAGCGTCATTACCCTACTTTCCCCTAAATAAAACGATTAAAAAAAATTCCTAAAAATGCAAATTAGTTGATCCTTATGCTTTGGACTTACACTGCGTTAATAAAACATTGATTGTTTGTGTAAATTGGACTAGCTATTCACGTTTTCCCTTAAGTGAGCGGCATTGCCCTACTTTCTCCTATATGCCCTATAATTTTTTTCTAAGCAATGCTTTTTTTAAAAAAACAAAAGTAATTGCTACGTGCTGATAGCAAAAAGTATGTATGCGTTTGATATTACACTCTCAGAATAAAATTGAATACCAGAACCATGTTGCATTGTATTACCAAGGAAATAAATTTAATTCTCTGTATATATAATGTTCTAATTTAGTGAAATAAGCAATGTTACACATAATGTGACGCTAAATGTAACATTAATTATTAAAATAAATAGTTTTTTCTTTCTGTTTATTAATATTTTCCATACGAGCGAGAAGTATACATCACGCATCAACTGCTCCAAATCCTTAATAATTACTATCAGTAATTTTAAATTGAAAAGTTTTCCTTATTAAATCAAAGCATTTCTATTATTTAACTAAGCAAAAATTTCATTCTTACTAACTGGTGATACAAGATTAAAATTTGTCTAATCAACGCTCGTCGGGAAAAGGTGATTAGTAGTCAATAAACCATTCTGAAAACATTAGTTAACTCCTTTAACCTTTTCAGGACCGATTATTTTTGAAGAGTGGGGGGGGGGGGAGGGGGACTACTTTTAGGTTTAAAAAATTAAAAGTAACTATCCGAATCACATACGCTAAGGTTTGCCGAAATTTAACGAATATGTCCTTTAATGAAATGTAACAAATATAATTATTTTTGCTTTCTATTACTATCCTCCCCACTTAATCGGGTCACGGATAATCGAATACCCCGCTTATTCAAATAGAATCCTCCGAAACCGAATTTATTCCTATTGGTTCTATGTTATTTCCCCCCGCTTAAACCAAATACCTTTTACGAACGTTCCCGCTTAATGGAATAACAACTCTATATCTATGTTTGAAAATAGGCGTGGAAAGCACGTTTCAACTGGAATTTCTTTCTACTTTTGTCTTTTTCGGTTCCTTTACGCTGAAAATAAATTTTCAGTTCTTCGTGCAATGATTTCGGCCGGCAGGTATATAATGGACAGGTCAAATGATTCCCTCACCTTGATCTCCCCACCATCACTTCTTGCTGTTTACCAGGCAATGCGCCATCAGTTCGAGACTCGAGATGGTAGTTGTGATATTTTGCACTCATTCGAAAAATAACTCGATATTTACTCCTTTAAAATTTCACTTAAACAAACCACGTTGAACGATTTTTTTAAGGCAGTATAAGTAACGTAAATTAGAAGTAGCAAAGTTTTGACCCAATTCAAACGAGCTGCATTAAGTGTGATGTAAACCATATAAATGTATGTACTGACATTAAATTAATACTTATTTACTTTAGCATTTGTATTTATTTTAGTTTATGTTATTCTATTAACGATTTATTACGCTGTTAATTAAATATACCGTAGGTGGTTATTTTGCCTTTTTATTACGCATTAAATATGACAGTTATGATTCTCCGTTTAATTAAATAACCCGCTTAATCGAATATTATTTCTGAAATCGTTAATATTCGTTTAAACTGAGACGTCTGTAATATACAACAATATTAAAATGACTTAACAATTTTCCAGTGCTTTATATTTTTTTATCTTAACTTATTGGTTCGGAGAAGTAGCATCTATTTTAAATTTTAAGATTGAAACATGGGTTTAAAATAAAATAATTACCAATGCTGCAAAAATTTTTAAGCTAACGTTTTATCTTTATTTCATTACTAAAAGTCTAAATGTTAAAACATAAATCAAGTGATAATAAAGTATGTATAGACATATACTATCACAACTACATGTAGATAACAATAAAAATAATTCTTAAGACAAAAAAAAAAAAAAAAAAAAAAAAAAAAAAAAAAAAAAAAAAATCAATTTTAATTGAAGGCAGTACTGAAATCACTCGCACAAAAATGTGAAACTTTCTGACTAATCTTTAAACGTAAAAGCATAAAATTGGCAGGCCTGACCATGGAAGGATCTTGGATTGGAAATGAGTTTTCGATTTTTTTTAAATAAACAAATCACTTATCGAGTTATAACCAATTTTGGTCACTTGAAGACCTTTTTTCTCCTTTCTCGTGGTGTCTCGTACGGAAATTCGGTTCAAAACGCCCACTTTGACAGTATTTTCTGAACGATCTTTTGCGTTTACCAAAAATGGAAAACTTCTTTGAATTGCATATTTTCTGAATAACAACACCTGCCAATATCATGCGTTTCCGAACAAAACAACAAAACTGAATTAAAACAGGCGTCAGAAAGCAGCTCATATCGATTTGAGAACTGATTTAAAGGGCTACTTCAGTCACGCGAAAAGACCTGCTCGCTAATGTTAATGCTTCGGAAGAAATTTTTAAAGATATCTCGTTTGTATTTTAATATTTTTGAATACAGTAAACTCTGTCTAAGGCGGAATCGATTGGGACCAAGAAAATTTTCCCCAGTAGACAATATTCCACCTCAGACAAATTTTACTCTATGTATATATGGATCGCAGGGACTTGAAAAATTTTCCGAGTTAGGCAGATTTCCGTCTTACAGAGAGTTTACTGTATATATATAAACTCTCTGTAAGACGGAAATCTGCCTAACTCGGAAAATTTTTGCGAAAAAAATTAGTATATATATATATATATATACTTTTTTTTTTTTTTTTTTGCATCAGATAGCTGAGGGTCGATCTCTACAAAGGCCGGTTTTTTAACTTTTCGATTTTGTTTGAAGATTTTTTTTAAGAGGATGCTTTCACTTTCGAAACCGGCTCCGAAAGTGAAAGTGTCCTAATTAAAAATATACCTGTAAACAAAATCGAAAAAGTCAAAAGTGGCCTTTGTAGAGACTGATCTCAGCTATCCGATGCAAAAAATAAATAAATAAATGAATAATAAAAATAAAATTTAAAATATTGAAATGCAAACGATATATCTTTAAAAACTCTTCCATTAGATTAACATTAGCGAGCGGGTGTTTTCGCGTAACTGAAGTAGCCTCCTTCCTTAGTGAGAAAGGGTTAAGATGGAATTAACTTTATGAAAGATGTATCCACTAGTGGATACGATAATAGGATGGGGGTGGAGGACGAAGGTGTTAATACTTTACCGTATTAACCGGCGTTAGACGGCGGACTTTAGGAATTCCTCCATTGGAATTTATAGCAAACTGTAAATTTTTCTGACTTTCCTCGCTCAAAATGAAAAGAGAAAACGAGGTGCTGCGTTCCTCGATAAAGAGAGTGGTATACATTTTCAAGTAAGATGGCCGATGCAGACCATTTAGAAACTGTCCGATAGCCATCACCTTCATCAGAGACCGGAAAGGAATCGGAGAAGATGCTGTTTGAGATTCGGGGAGCTTTTTAACCTTTCTCGGTTAGAGTAATCAGTTACCTCCTGCTGATAATTCATAATGAAGGTTCAGCTTTATCACTGTGAGAAAACAAGTTTTCACAAGGGATTGAAACAAATACACTTAGGGGCGGTTAATTAGTTCTTGTTAACTGATCTTCAAAGCGAATAACCTTATCACTGACTTTGCTCTAGTAACCGTGTGTCGGATGTCATGTCATTCATTACTTAGGTGAAGTGTGGTTAATAAAGCCTGAAGTGAGTTATTCCAATCACGATATTTTAAATATTTATTAAGCAAATAATAAAAAAAAAACAATGCTTGAAATTTTACAGAAAATGTTTTGTAATGAAAATAATAAAAAAGCATTCATATGGCGAAATCAAGGAATTTTAATCCTTTATGTACGGGATTAAGAATTCATGAAAATTTTATATTCTAAAGCATTTATCATGAATTGTTTAAACTACATAGGATTTACATAATAATTTAATAAATTTTAGACTGATTTTAGAAGGATTTAGAAGGATTAATTAAATTTGAATTTATAGGTATTTTGTGCAATATTTATAACACCACTTAAATCCTTGATTTTAAATATTTTTCTTAGTATTTTGTAGAATTAGGAAATGTACAAATATAAAGCTCTTACAATAGAAATATAGAAATATTTCCGAATTGAAAATCCCCCCCCCCCCCCCACGTCAAGAAAGCTGAAAAGATGCAAAGGCAAAAGAAATCACCCTTTTGAAAATACTTTTGTTTTGCGTAACCAATAATACTTTTGCAACAAGATAAAGAAATATATCTATAACTCATTCTAAACTGTATTACAACTAATCGATGTATTAAATTAATTTTATAACAAGTTATTTTAATGGTACTTATAAGTACCGCCAGTAGATAAAGGGTTAATCTAGAACTGAGATCGAGCTACTACAGTTTATCTCATCTCATCAAATGATGTATTTGTGTAATTGATCAAATATTAACACAATCAACCCAATTTGACCAAACGTGTATTATTTGCGTATGCTTCAGCTAAGCAAATACGTCTTCTGTCTCTTGTTTTCAAAATCGAGCTTCCAAAAGTAATTTTATTAATTGTCGTATGAGGCATTGTTGTGAACTTCACTATTGTTGAAACCTCTCATAGAATGCTTTGAAATAACGGATACTTCGCTTTAGCAAGCCATTTACTGTTATATTAAATGCCATGAGCAAAATTATGTCAAAAATTAAAAAAAAAAAAAAAAAATTATAGACATGGGGACGGGGGCAATTAAATTCCTTTATTATTACTATTACTGCTGGCAACTGTACTTGAAGGTATTCTGCATGCAGCATAACATTTTAAATATTTGTTTGTCTTACGGAGAAAAAAAAATTCTTTTTTTCCCCCTCCATATAATGAAAAAGATAAAAAAGCTTTTACTTCCCTATATTTTACATTTCCAGTGATTACTTCATTAGGTACACACTTTTACAAACATCTTCTACATAAATGAATGTAATGCTTATGATTAAATTATTTATACAATACTAAATATCTCAAGGATTAAAATAGATATAACAAAATATTGACCACTTATAAAAGTAATCTCATAGTCCTGATCAATAAAACATTCAATTTTCTCACAGCTTCCAACTCGTCTCCTTTTTTCATTTTTATTTGTATGTTAGAGTTCAGGTGGGCTGATAAAAGTTATCTCTCTATATAATAAAATTTGGACAAAACCATCCGAGAAATATATCCTTTCAAACAACAAAATAACCAAGATCGGTATACAATACGCCAAAAGTTGTGCGTGAAAAAAAAAAAAAAAAAAAAAAAAAAAAAAACTAGGCGATTGAAATGGAAACCTTTTTCTTTTTTGAAAGTTGGCTAAAGGTGGTAATCAAAACAAGCTGACACTTTTACCATGTTTATATATCTTTAACTTCTGCCAGATTTGCCAATTTTTATGTCAAGAACTAATCCCCTCTGAAGAGTGCACGCCTTTACCGCAATCATGAAAAGAACTAGACAAGCGGGCTTATTCTGTTAGTAAAAGTGAAAGACGCGCCACGAGCTTACTGACTTGCAAACAAGTATCTGTGACAGGAAAGGTATTAAACATCCTATTATTTCTGTATGAATACGGAAGATTTGATGAAGCGAAAAAATTCAATTTGTATAAATGAAAGAAGCCACGAGCTTACTGACTTTTCGGTTGTTCCAGATGATAGTGGAAGTACTACCTGACACGCCTTTATTTGGAATCTAAAACTGTATATACTAGAGTCTAGATTATCCGAGTTAAAATGGGCCAAGCTCAACTCGGATAAGCAAAAAACACTGATAAACCGGATTTACACAAGGCGTCATTAACTAAGGAGATGAAATGTAAATTTCCACGTAATTCATTAATTTTTATGATAGTATTGGCAACATTTCTTTGATGCACATTTCCGTTACTTTTAAGAAAAAAGGGGAATGAAATTGTTTATTTGAAAAAGCCCTTGATAGTTTTTTGCCTGTTAAATGTCAATTTTGCTGCAGTTCTTTTTTTTTTTTTTTTTTTTTTTTTTTTTTTTTTGCTGCAGTATTATGCTACTGCATAGCTGCCAATTTCTAAGATATTTTCTTACCACTAAAACTTACCAGTTAATTTTGCCTAATTCAACCGCTGAAATCTAACAATTGTCAACGATTAAATATAGCAAAAATTGTATTGAATTTTAGAGGTAATAAAACCGTACAAATTGGCGGCTATGGTGATTCTATTAGTGTCATGAAAATTGCAGGTTTAGCCACTTCTTTCTGCTCAATGTATTAAATAGTTTTTTCAATCGAACTTATACCATTGGAATGGACCATTTTCTTCCAATGGACTGGTAAATTCCATTACAGTCCTCCCCGTTTAAACGAAAAATAATATCCGATTAAGCGGGGTATTTACTTAAACGGGGAGTGATAACTGTAATATTTAATGCGTAATAAAAAAGCAAAATAACTATCGACGGTATATTTAATTAACAGCATGATAAATCGTTAATAGAATAACATAAACTAGAGTAAATACAAATGCTAATATAAAATAAATACGTATTAATATAATGTCAGTACATTACATTTATATGGTTTACATCACACTTAATGCAGCTCGTTTGAATTGGGGCAAAACTTTGCTACTTCTAATTTACGCTACTTATACTGCCTTAAAAAAATCCTTCAAAGTGGTTTGTTTAAGCGGATTTTTAAAGGAGTTAATATCGAGTTTTTTTCGAATGAGTGCAAAATATCACAACTACCATCTCGAATCTCCAAATGACGGCGCATTGCCATTAAAGATTGATTAACGGCAAGAAATGATGGTGAGGAAATCATTTGACCTGTTCATTATACACCTGCCGGCCGAAATTATTGCAGGAAGAACTGAAAATTTGTTTTCAGCGTAAAGGAACCGAGAATGACAAAAGGTGGAAGGAAATTCCAGCTGAAAACTGCTTTCCCCACCCATTTTCAAACATCGGTCACACAATTGTTATTCGATTAAGCGGGGCGTTCGTAAAAGGTATTTGGTTAAAGCGGGGGGGGGGATAACATAGAATCATTAGGAATAAATTCGGTTCCGGAGGATTCTATTCGAATAAGCGGGATATTCGATTATCCGTGAGCCGATTAAGTGGGGAAGACTGTATTATGAAACAGCCAGGTGGGCCAAAAAACGCCACAATTTAAAAATCTAAAAGAAAAAAAACAGCCATTTTTTCCCTCATTCTGACCAGAAAATCAGAGTTCGAACTTTTTACGACTGCTCTTTCATTTTCACCTGCTGCTTCATAATACAGTCGAACCTCGTTATACCGACACTCTAATGACGAGAAAAAAGTGTCGTCATAAGCGGAGTGTCGCGGTAACCGGAGTTGGAGAAAAATATGTTTATAAAAAGCTGTATTTTTAATTAATTTAAAGACAATTTTAAGTTCATAACTGTTCTTCCAGTTTTAAGCAATAAAACATTATTATTAAACAAAATAAATGCAAAAACAAAATTGAAAAGAATAAAAATCAGATTTACGATGAGGATGACTTGTTTTTTTATTGTTACATGAAATATTGAGGAATTAAGGTTTGCTTATCCCTAGATGTACTTTCTACAATTCTTTTTCAATATTATACAACGAATTGTAATCAATATTCGTTGTTTCAGAAATGGATGTTAGGTAATTTCTGATCGTTTCAGTGTAATGCAGTGATTCGGTTTTATTCGGAGGAAAAAAAAGCCGTGTAACCTTAAGAATGCGACGCCTGACCGAAACAAAAAGACCTCGAGTAGACTGACACGTCAATCTGGAGCCATTCATAGTGTGTTTGTTTATTTATTGAGATACAGAATTGAAGTAAAATTTCTCATTTATCACAATGGGTATGTTAGACTCTTTTGTGAAAAGTTTGGCTAAGACGTTTCTTGCCGCTTAATTTCCGTGTTTGTAAGATTGATTATGAAAAGTGGACAATTTTCCTAAACTGTCGGGATATCAGGAGTTGAAAATTATTCAACGACGTAAAATCCAGAGTTTATTTACATTAAAATCATATACAGAAAATCGGGACTTTAAAAAACTGACGTGATAAGCGGAGTGACTTGAAAACCAGGTGTCGTGATAACGAGGTCCGACAGTAATAGAATCCATCAATGCTTCAGAAGCAGATAACTCGGTTAAGGGGTCTCAGGATTCTTAAACTTGGGAAAAAAAGACCATTTTCAGCATTTAATATTTTAAAATGTATTTGATTTTGAGACACAATTTTAATTGGAATAAAATATATATGTTCTTTCATTTCATGTATTTAAAATATCATAAGATGCAGAATTAGCATTTACAGGGGGCTCCAAACTGTTAGACATTTGACGAGCAAAAAATCGGCATAACAGCTTACGCGCACGATTACAAAATAAGAATTGAATGAAAATTTTGGTGCCTACTTATACTTCAGATTGTAATAATTACCCTGAACCTAAATAAATTTGTATTTAAAGCTTTTTTATATTTTTAATACAAAGTTGTATTTAGCTAATGCAAAATTACGAAAATTTCAAAGGTATAATCAGCTAAAAAAATATTGTTTTGAACAATAAAAAGGAAATTTTAGGTTCAGTTTATACAGACTAACATGAAACATATGTTTTGAAAATTTCATGAAAAAATATTCATAAGTTTTTGAGATATCGTGCGCGTTATGCCCAAAAACGTCATTTGGAGAAAAATGGCTTCAAAGTTTCCGAAACGACGCTTCAGCTATTGAACGTGTATAAATGTAAAAGCCATAACTTCAGTTCTAATACTAATTTCAAGGAAACAATTATATCAAAATGTTCAGAAAAGACAGGAGTTTAACATCTAAAAAAATTTAAATTTCGAAAATTTTAAAGCTTTAAGAGTCTTGAGACCCCTTAAGTGGGATTCGGGTAATCGGGACTCTACTGTACATAAAACTTTCTGTGTATGAAGTCCGTCGTTCTCTGCAGACCTGCAGGAAAAAAAAAAAAAAAAAAAAAAAAAAAACAACAACAACAACAACAACAACAACAACAACAACAACAACAACAACAACAACAACAACAACAACAACAACAACAACAACAAAAAATACATGCGATTTAAGGTGGTTCTTATCTCAAGTCCACTGCTCAACAATCCCGAAACTTTCTGACACATCATTTACTAACTCATTTTTAGAAGTAAATGTAAAAAAATGGCAGAACTGACTATGGAAGAGATTTTGAATCGAAAGACATTTTCCATTTTTTGATAAATAAATTATTTATCGAGTTAAAAGCGATTTTGGGTCCGGTTTTTCTCCGTTCGGTTCAAAACGTCAACTTTGACAGTATTTTCTAAAAGATCTTTTGCGTTTACCAAAAAAAAAGGAAAATGTCTTTCGATGACCTATATAGTTTCTGAATAACAACACCTGCCGATTTCATGCGTTTCCGAGCAAAAGTGAATTAAAACTTGTGTCATAAAGTTGATTTGAGAACAGCCTTAAACCTACCGATATTGACCGATATTTTGATTGTATTTCATTGCATTGAAAAGCACTGTCTGATATTGATTTCCCCCCCTTAAGACTTCTTAACTGCTCTGCTCAACAAGCGCAAAACGTTTTGACACATTTACAAATTCATTTTTTAACGGAAAGGTATAAAATTGGAAAGCCTGACCATGGAGGCAATTTGGAATTGAACTGTTTTTCCATTTTTTTTTATCAATCAATTACCTATTGAGTTATAAGCGATTTCGATCACGTGAGATTGCAATTTTCTCCCGTTACTGACTGGATTTTCTTCTTTGGTTCGGAAGTTCAGTTCAAAATGCCAACTTTGACAATATTTTCTGAAAGATCTATTGCGTTTACAAGAAAAGGGAAAAAAACAGCTCGATGACATAGTTTCTGAATAACAACACATTCTAGTTTCCGAACAAAAATGAATTAAAACTTTATGTCAGAAAGTTGACCCTTTGGATTTGAGAACAGCCTTAATAGATCAAGGCAATTTGAGTTTAATTTATTTTATGGTACGATTTTTAGCTATTTTGTATTATCAGAGGTAAAAAAATAAAATCAAATGGGATTAAATGATTGGTAACTGTTTTACGTAAGTTTTCTTCTAAATTAATTTTATAAGTTCAACTCCGTCAATTCACAAGATATAAAATCCCCATGAATTTATCATATATCTTCTGAATATTGTCTAAAACATTTATATAGACAAGTTTTTGATGGGACCAATTCTTACAGCAAAAAGAAATTAAAAATACATAGCCGTTGAAGAAAAAAATCATCTTATTAAGGGTGTATTCAAATCCAAACTTCTTATTTTCTTACTTATTGTTAAATTCATTTTTGCTCTCAAACGCATCCAAATTGCAGATTCTGTTATTCAGAAACTAGATAATGTACCGTAATGATCGATTTTTTGATAGAGGCAGAATATATTACTATATGTCAAAGTGGGCATTTTGAACAGAATTTCCCGAAGCGATTGTGTTAGAAACGAAAAATATTGTCCTACTGAGAAAATAATTGTTTATTTATCAAGTTTTAATTGAACGAAAAATAAAAACACAGGTCGCTTATAAATCTCTTCAAAAATCACGTCAGCAAGTTTCATATTTTTTTCTTTTAAAAATGAATCTGAAAATGTGCCAAAAAATTTCGAGTTGTTGAGCATGGAAAGTATTTCTTTTAATACCGCCTTAACATGATTCTGATAATACCAACTATTATATAAAAATGAAATAAAAATTCGTCAAAAACGGCCAGATAAAATTGTTAAAGTGGGTTTATCTCTAATCATGATTTAGTTTTTGTTGGTGAAATTAGTATTACTTAACTTCGAAATCTACCTCCGCCTGTAGACCGCGCCGGCATGTATTTTTTAAATGGTCTCGATTCTCATTTTAATGGAAATCTTTGGTAATTTTAATTATTTGTTGTTTTTCTTTAGATTTAGAAATATAAATAAGATATTTCCCAGTCTTTTTTTGTCTTATTTTAAATTTTCTTGATTATTAATGTCTAAAATTTTATTGGTTGTTTTCGCATTGTTTTATTCCGAAAGTTTACACTTTCCTAATAAAGTATGCTAAAAGCTAAAACACTTTAAAGACAAAACTTAAATTTTAGAGAAAAACAATAAATATACAAAGGATGAGAAAAATCGTTTCGTGCAATTTTTCACTTTTCTTCTCCGATAATAGATATTGAATTATTTCAAATTTCAAAAGCATATATAATCACTATAATATTTTTAAAAAGCTAAAAATCTTTAAGGCTATTCTCAAATGCTTTGCTCAACAAGGGCAAAACATTTTGACAAATTTATAAATTCATTTTTTTTAACGAAAAGATATAAAATTGGAAGGCCTGACTATGGAAGCGATTCCGAATCTGTGTTTTCCATTTTTTGATAAATAAATTACCTATTGAGTTATAAGCGATTTTGATCAGGTGACAAAGACGTTTTTCACCCTTCCTTGAGTGGTTATTCTTCTTTCGCGCGGAAGTACGGCTCAAAACGCCCACTTTGATACTATTTTCTGAAAGATCTGTTGCGTTTGCAAAAGAAAAAAAAAGAGGGGGAACAGTTCCGTTACATAGTTCCTGAACAACAACACCTGCTAATTTCATGCATTTCCGAACAAAAATGAATTAAAACTTATGTCATAAAGTTGACCTTTTGGATTTGAGAACAGCCTTAATAGATTTTTAATATTATTTACCGTATTTTATGGAAGAAATGCCGCGGCGTTTACGAGTTTAAAAGTTAATTTTTTCCAAGTGCGGCGTTTACGATTTTTTTAAAATACCAACTGACTTTCCTTAATTTAAAAATTTATAAAAATATTTAAAATCGGATTTAAATATTTTAAATAAAACTTCGGACATCTTAAGATATTAAAAATGAGGCATCCTACACTACTCAGAAAACTTTGATTAAAGTTAGGTTAATGTGACGCTGTCGACAAAAGTAGCGTTCCGATGGATGCGGCGTTTACAACGGGTGCGGCGATTACGATATTTTTAAGCTTATTCGGGCCAATTTGAGGAGTGCGGCGTTTACGACGGGTGCGGCGTTTCTTCCACAAATTACGGTAATTTATGAAACAAACCTACATTTTAACGAACTGTTATGAACTTTATTAGATAAAAAATACCGGTTCTGCGCCAGCATGACCTCTGCACGAGGTTTAAGGCCATGTGGTGGAGGTCAGGGGGGTCAAGGTTATGCGGCGTCGTCTTATAAGACGAGGGTTTAGATAAGAATTTTTTTCGATTTTAAGCGGATATTTTAGGAGATTGAATTTTTAGGGAACATTAATTTTTTCAGTGTACTACAATTCGAGGGGTTATTTTTTACTTGTAAATTTTCGATTTTAAATGGGAATTTTAGGAGATTGAATTTAGAGGTGATATAGATTTTTTTTAGCATGTGTTTCGAGCTGTTATTTTTACTTGTGAAATATAAATTAAGGAGAAAAAATAATTAAGAAATTTTAATTGGGGGACTTTATTTTTTTATAATCTAATAAGTGATAAGATTAGCTGATAAGGAAGCAGAATCATTCATTCCTCAGCTAATTTTTTCACGAGACGGTTGAGTTTTCAACTACTTGCCGTATTACATAAGTATAATTTTGTGTGCTTATATTGTAAAATGAATTTGAAATTATAATGTAAGAGTACTAATAGTTTTTCAAATTTTAATAAATTTTAAAAACAATAATTTGTAATAGTAAGAAAACCGAAAAGTATAATTTTAAGTTTTCCAGATATATTTCATGACATTACGTTTAACTGAAAGTAGTAAAAGTCTTGCCAGACAAATTGATTTTCATAGTTAATCTATAAAAGAAATTTTTGAGCGTAACTGATTAATAACCCTAGTTAGCATAAAATATTACAAATTACATATTGCAAACTTGTGAAAAATAGTGATAATTTAATTAAAGGTTTTTTTTTTTTTAGTTATATGTTATGATATGAATGTTTTCAAATAATAAGAGTGAAAATAATTACTTGTAAAAGACTAACTGAATTTTAAGCATGTTTTTAAACAGTAGCAAACTTTTTTTGGATTTATAACTCTTAATAATTTACCAAATAGTGAACTTAAACACTTAATATTTAATAGTAATGCATTAACAGGAATCAATTTTTAATATGACAGCAGAAAAATAGGTTTTGAATGTCGGAGACTGAAAATATTTTGAAATTACACATTATTGTTCAAAATATAAAATTTTCGTCATAATAATTAAATAAAGGCTAATATTTTTATATATTTCGGTACGATATGAATTAGAAAAAAAAATATATTAAGCAGTAAAACTAACAAAACATTTAATAGTAAATATTGCAGCATGTTCTAAATATCTGCATTTTTTATGCTTTTTTATGCATTTTTGACAATGGTGATTCACTTTCGTGTTCAGAATTTATATATTCATCATCTGAAATACATTCAACATCGCTTATGTCACTTACTACTTCATCAAACAATCTCAAAGCAGTTTCTTCAGTCTTTTTTATCACTGTAGCGTACCCGCTTTGACGGCTCCTCCATATCAATACCCCAGAGCAAAAAATTACATAAACAGAAACATACCGTCTCACAGACTGCGTTGAAAATAAAATAATTTTTCTTTCAATAACTAAAAATGCGCAGGTGTTGCAAATGGTTGGGGGAGGCAGAGGACCAGTAGCCTAAGGATTAGATTGTGTGATAAGATAGGGACGAGTTCATTTTTGTGTAAAGGGTAGATATGTAGACGCAACCATCTCACAGACGGCACGTTTCCGGTTAAGGGTTAATACTAAATTCGAAGTACAGTCGAACCTCGTTAACATGAACCTCAAGGGGAAACAATATTTTGTTCATGTTAACAGCAATTCATGTTATCAGTATGAAATCTTTGTATTCGTTTTTGTAGGCGATTGTGAAAACAATTCATGTTAAAAGTAATTAACGTTAAGCGTGTTCATCTTAACGAGGTTTGACTGTATATATCCTTTTCTTTGAAAAGAATATTTTAAACGGTTTTCATATTACTACAAATAAATTAAAAACTTATTATATGATCTAATTAACGATCTTCGTATTAACACGCTTTAGAAAGTAATGTGATGTAGTGGGCCAGAGCTTTTAGATTTTCTAAGCTCGAGTAAGTTTACCGTTCAAAAATTACACATTTTTCTCTCCAAAGTTCTTTATTAGAACAACTAAAATTAAGGTGAAAAATGCAACACTAAATATACAATCAATAGAGAGACACTCTCACTTTCTATAAACATATCTGTACTTCGAACACCCAACAAGAGTGACGATTCGTACTCAACATCTCTCACGTTGATAAATCACGACCTCTCTTTATCGATGTCTCGAGTCCACTGTCTAGAACTGCTCATGAGCACATGCTTGAACTTTTTTCTTTCCCTTTGGAGACGAGCGAACGTTGCCACACCTTGTTCATTCAACCCCTATGCCTTGGAATGTGGAAATCTTCTGCTGAGCAGATCCCAAGGCCAGAGAAATGCATACTATCTCTCCCCTGCATACCTTTGCCCAAAAGACTATTGTCCTCCCTGGAAATGCCTGTTGCTTTCCCCACAGTCAAAAATTTGTTGAGAAGGTACTATGTCACAACACCTCACCCCAAAAGAGATTTCCACAAGAAATATTTGGCATGAATTTAAATAATAAGCCCTTTTAATATATTTCCCGAGAGGTCAAACACATCATTACACCAGCATTAAAATACCATTTAGACTTTTGACCCAATTACGAAAATTCTACTTAAATTCAAGAATACCCACTTTCAGTTTCACAGGACATACTAAGAATATGAAAATTTCATAATTTTCCTTAATCATAGTTAATTAAAAGAATAAAAAGAATTTACATTTTTGATGCTAGATCAATCAATTTAAATTTAAAATATTTGAATATAATACAAATTCAACAAAATTTTTTTTACAATAACACAGTCTTGCTAACAAAATCTTTACATACAGCACAATATCTTAATAAAACGTCCTAATTACAATTATTAAAATTTTGAACACTGAATTCCAAACAGGAAATCCAACTAGGATTCTATATCTTCCTACTTAGACCATCTGCATTACCATGTAATTTTCCTGGCTTATGTGTAATTTCAAAATTTAATGGCTGCAAAAATAGAGCCCAACGTGTCAAACAAGAGTTTATACCTACCATTTTCTTTAAGTACACTAATGGATTATGATCCGTTTGTATTTAAAATTTTTGCCCATCCAAATATTAATTTAACTTTTTAAATCCATATACTATAGCCGCTAATTCTCTTTCTATCGTGCTATAATTTTGCTCCGCACGAGAAAATTTTTTGCTAAGAATCAAAATTGGATGCTCTTCACCTGCAATAATTTGAGATAAAACAAATCCTGCCCCATACAAACTCGCATCTGTTTGCACAATGAATTTCTGCTTAAAATCAGGCGCATATAACACAGGACTTTTCATTAATTTTAATTTTAATTCTTCAAATGCATTATTACACTTCTCGTCCCATATGTTTTTTTCTTTTTTCCTTTTCCGTTTTAAAGCATCTGTTAACGGTACTGCTATGGTAGCATAATTCTTCATGTACCTCGCGTAATATCCTACCATTCCCAGATATGCTCTTAGCTGTGTTTTCGTCGTCGGAATTGGAAAATCTTTAATAGCCTACAATTTAGCTTCACTAAGAGACCTTTTTCCTGATACCACTTCGTGTCCCAGAAATTTTACGTTATCTTGCGCAAATTTGCATTTGGAGGGTTTCACAGTGAGATTTGCTTCTTTTAACCGCTTAAGAACCGCCTCCACATCTTTTAAATGCTGCTCCTAGGTCAAAGAAAATATAGCTATATCATCGATATATGGAACCACAAATGACTCTAACCCACATAAAACTAGTCCAAACATCATGACTTTAGGTAAAAAAGTCCCAAATGATGTTACAAAAGCCGCATATCTCTGAGCTTCTTCCGTTAGAAGAATCTGAAAATAACCTTTCGTCAGATCCATAACAATAATAAAAGTCGCCGCACTCACTTTCTCAACGACCTCTTCAACGTTTGGCAAAGGGAAAAATTCAGTTCTGGTTTTTGCATTTAATTTCCTATAATCCACACAAGAGCGAGCGTCTTTACCCGCACCCTCAACCAAAATCATAGGCGAAGCGTAATATGACTGCCCGACTTCAACCACACCCAAATCTAAAAGCCTCCGAATCTCTTCACGCATAATCTCTAATTGCCTCGGCGACATACGATATGGTTTTGACCTACCGGCACATCATCCGTTAAAACAATGTCCATTTTAACTAACGGGGTACTCCCAGCGTCCGTAGAAAAACTTTCATATGTAACGCTCAATCATTGTCCTGAAATCTCCTATTTGCTCTGTAGAAACGCATTTTTCGAAATTACTTTCTTTTACTAATTCCCAAAAATCTAATTGAGTAGGATCCGCAATAGGATAAAGAATTTCCGTTTGATCCTCAATTTCCTCACACTCCTCATCAATCATCAAATTTACAAATTCAGGTCTACTATAATATGGTTTAATTAAATTAACATGATAAATAGTGGACTTATTTCTCTTTTCCGGAATATCGATTGCATAATTAGTTTGAGATATTACACTAGCAATAGTTCCCGATCCTATCCAATTAACCGCCATTTTATTTGGTTTCGAGGTAGCCAGAACTAACACTTTATCTCCTACATTAAATTTTCTATACACCGCATTCTTATCATACCATTGTTTTCGTTTCTCCTGACACTCTTTCATTTTTTCACACGCTAATTCTTGACAATGTTTTAATCTATTACTTAAGTTCAAAATATAGTCCACTACATTCTGATTTACCGTTTCTTTTTCCATTCAATTTTCATATACAGGAGTATATGGCATTCGTAAATTCTTACCATGCACAAGCTCAGCAGGGCTAAATCCCGTGCTTTCATAACTTACAGCCCTCAAAGCAAATAAAGCCATTGGTAAGACTGCTTCCCAATCTTTTCCTGCCTCCAAACATAACGTCTTTATAACCTTTTTTAAACTACCATGCATCCGTTCAACGCTATTCGATTCTGGGTGGCAAACTGAACTATGTACAACTTTAATACCGAACCTATCAAAAAATTCCGATGACAGCTCACTTGTAAATGTGTACCCAAATCAGATTGTACCTCTGTTGGATAACCAGTCCTAGAAAATATTTGTATTAACCCCTCAATCTCTGACGGAGAAGTTAAATCTTCGCTTTTTGTTAGGTTTAAAAAAAAATAATAAAAAAGATAAATTAATGCTTACCTATTCTATTAATAATAATAAGCGCTTTTTTAATTGTTTAATCTGTTGAAAATGAATTTCTTCTTATAAAAAACTAATGTTTAAAATTTTTATTAAAAATGTTAACCTAATTGTTAGAAATTAATTTTTATTTTTGTACTTTAATTTCTAGTTAATTGTGCGTCTATAATTATTAACTTAAAAATATTAAACGAAAGGTTCACCACAATTGTTTTCATTTAAAAGTGATAAATATTTATTTGCAAATAAAGTAGATCTTGGGAGACACAGTTTTAATAATATTAATTTTATCAATATTTTTATTCATTTATTTTAGAAAATTAACCAATCACATGTTATATTAAATATATAATTATATAATTACATAATTATATTAAAAATCATATTAAAAGCTGCTGTTTGAATTAGTATACATTTAAAAGAATAAAAAATCCTAAATCAAAAAATATATTTTACTTAAATTGTTTAAAAAAAAATACTTGTTTTACTAAATAATGGAAAGGTAATATTAATCACAAATTTTTAAAATATTAATTTCATTGCATATTATTTAATTTCCAAAACGTATTAACTTAACAAAAAATTGCACTAGATCTATATTTCAAAATGCATGTATCAAAGTTCACTGCGCAGAATGATTATTTCAAATAGGAAAAATATATATACATATATATTTCATAAACCTCGAAAAAAAATATATATTTATTAAAATCCTTCCGCTTGACTCCCTATAAAAGGTTAATTAGTTTATTCATACGAGTGTAAATGATACTAAGTTATTCGTTATGACTCCTTCATGACTTGTCTAAAGTTGCCTGAAGTATTCCCACTCATATGTGTTTATGAATAATTTTGAAAAGCCCTGTAGGGACTTAGATATCACTGGACAAGAGTCTATGGTAGCGTAAGTTATCAAAATCTAAGTCCTTTATTTAGTCTCGATTATATTATTAATATTTACAAGTTAAACAATATTGGTTTGGGTTCTCGTCAATTTTACAGGATAAAAAGTTCCATCAACGGGCTGCTTCCACATATATAGTGTTTCAATGGGAGAAAAGACTGGTCGGATGACCATCTATCTCATCTTTTCGCTTCGCTCATTCACCACTCGGTCCAGCAAGACCTCCTCGCCAGCGTCCTCCCTCTCTCACTTCTTAACTGCTTCTCCCTTCCTCCCACGTTGCCACCTCCCTTCTCTCCAAGGCTGAAACTCCCGGTCCTAGGGAAAACTAGCTTTTTCCCTCTTAGCCGATGCCACCGCCTATTTCTCGAAGGCTGAAGCTCGCCGCCCTAGGAGAAATCGTCTTTTCTCCCCCTCAGCCGTTGCCACCGCTCACTTACTGGACGGCTGAAACATCTGCTCTCTGTGCAATTCAATGGAATGTTAAGTTAGCGCCGGAACGAAAATGTACTGCCAGTTCCATTCATATTTGCAGACTCGACGGCACCATACCTTTGTTCAGAGATGAACTATGAGTTTATGAGATTCCTCTTAGCGTGGGAAAGTCCGGAAGACCCTAGGGGGATCTTCTCCCGAATTAATAGTTCGTGAATAAATAGTCTTTAGGGGTAATTAGTAAAGTTCTTACAGCAATCCCCCCTCCAAGAGAGATTTTTCACGTAGCTGGAAAATCTATAGTGAAGTCAGTGTTACACTCAAAATTCGTTCACCACAGAGGTTAACCATTCATTTTTTTGTACTAATCACACATAAATTTACACACTTTTCCAGGAACATTATTATGAGTATTACAACAATATATACAAAATGAAAATTATTTATACCTTATGATGCAAGCAATTTTTTTGAGAATTATATGCAATTTTCCTAAATTTATTCAGCCCTACTTAAGCACTAGTGCACTCTTTCTTTTCCCGGGCGGTGCCTGATTGTATAATGATAAGGTTGCCGCATCAATGACCAGTGGATCAATCTTGGACTATTCACGGCGTTGTTCCGGATCAACCTTATCCAATATTTATTGGTACTCTGCGCTGATTTTCTCTTATATAGTTTCACTTTCATTTTTACTCCTCTGATGCGGTTCAATACAATTCCTCTCTGTCCCATATGATTACTCCAATAATCGGAAACCCTTTTCACGTTGTTTAAATACAACAAACCAAATATCTTAGGAGAATCATAATTCGAATTGTATTGCCTTCTAGCGCCTAAATCTAAGTCGTGCGTACTCGAATAGTTTTCTCCCGGATCAATCTGGAAGACTCTCCCCTTCTTCTTAACCTCACGAGTTTTAGTCCCCATTTCTACTAATAATTCCCGAAATTGCCTGATGCGTCTAATTAAATCCAATTTAGGTATGAATTTTAACCCTTTCGAACGTTCATCTCTTTTCCACCTCTCGTATAACTTTTTAATTTCGTTTACGGTTTTTGGCCAACAATAACGATTCAAGAATTTATAACCTGACTTCTTCTTCGTACTTAGAAGTCTGCCTGCACTCTCCTTACATAAGGATAACATATCTCCTTTGACTTTCAACGGGATTACCATTTGTTCTTGGTCAGATTCCCTGGGATCTTTTATTTTCCTAATCCCCAACCCCTCGTTCATTTCAAAATGTGATTTCACCTCGTCCGCTCTCTGCTTAACACAATCGAATTTGATATTCTCTTGAGCGTCACTCACATTTTCTTTGTTTCCTAGGGTCAAGTTTTCATCCAGCGGTACGGTCTCGCTTAAGCGTAGGAAAGTCTCTTGCTTTTTCTCCGTTACTAAACTGGCTCCTATTTCTCCGACTGCGTCCGGGGGGTTGAATTTTAAAGTCTCGACTCTCCCCACCCTTCCAGCCAAATCGCCTCTCTCAGTCAAGTTCAAAACCTGTTCATTAACGGGATTCAAATTCGGTACGGACTGTGCGCTCTCAACTACAGGTAGAAAAATTCCCCTTTTCTCTTCGACAAAGATTCCCTCTTCTGGGTTACTCCCTGACCTCGGGGGGTCGCACTTAAAAATTCCTCTTTCTACCTCGGCGCGGAGAATTGGCTGGTCCATCGGCTTAGGTGAACCGGCTGGTTTTTCCTTTTCGCTCTCCGTTACGGTAGGGGGAATGGACGAGCTCTGCGATTTAGTTTCGCTTTTCGTATCCGCGTTTCCGGGGTGCGCTCGTGGCCCAGTGCGAACTGCGATGATTGAACGTGGGTATCGTCTCCGCCTGTCAATTAATTGCTGCGTTTTGTTCCCTAACAAATAATGAACCATGTCCGTTTCTTTATCTACTGCGGCCGCCTTTGTCCTTATAGTATCCCCGGTACCCAGATTAATTTCTATTTCTACAATAGGTAAACACCGAAGTTTATTATCTAATGCTTGTTTAACATATACACTTTCACCCGTAAATCGGTCCTCATTTACATCGTGAGCTGATATTAAGTCCAAATTACTTCCGCTATCGCGTAGAATAGTCATTTCTTTCCCATTAATTAACCCGCGACTGACGTAGGGTTCAAAGGCACTTTCTAAGTCTTGTAGGCCCGCGATATGGTAAACTGCTTCGGTCTTTTCAGCCTTTTTTAGCTCCGGGCAAGAATACTTGTAATGGCCGGTTTTCCTACACAAAAAACATGTAATCTCTTTCTTTTTATCGAATATTTCATTTCTGTTTTTCGAGTTGTCTTTATCCCTCCAGTTTGTTCTACTCTCTTCCGATCTACTTTCCGTTTTTGATTGCCCCGCGAATTTATTTCGCTCTAGAGGTTGGGAAATGTTTTGAAGTTTCGAGGGCCCTAGCCGTTTCATAGTTTTCCTAGCCGAATCATACGCATCTAATTTCTTCGCCAAATCAAATGGAGTGATTATCGTACTCCAAACATCAATGAAATGATGCTTCGTTTCCGGATTAACCTTTCTTTTTAACTGATCTGTGATTATTAGCTCTCTCAGTTGGTCGAAATTTCCCACTTCTAAACCACTTAACCATTGATCAAAGTAATTGGAAGCCTCATATACGTAATCTTTCCACGTTTTGTTTTCGGGCTTTTGTGTCGTAACAAATTTTAGTCGAAAGTCTTCTGCCGAAAGCTGGAACCTTTCTAGTAACATCTTTTTTACATGATCAAAATCGTCGGAACACGCGGGTGGCTCTCTCAAGATAAGCTCCCCCAATTCCGTCGGTAACAATCCTAGTAAATGCGTAACCCATTGACTTTTCTCGATTTGGGCTTTCTGCGCTTGTCTTTCGAATAAACTGAGATAGATTGATATTTCGGACTTATCGGAGTCGAATTTGGGCAGGACTGATTTTAAAGATATTTTCGGCTCTCTCTCATTTTGGCTAGAAGCTAAACTAAACTCATCTGGTTCCCGTTCTAACCTAATTTTCGCCAATTCATGCTCCCGCTCCAAAGCCTTATCCTTTTCTTCCCTCTCAAAGGCCTTATTCCGCTCTCGTTCTAACCTTTCTTCATTTTCTCTCTCAACCCTATCTTTCTCTAAGATTTTTAGTTGGGCTAGTGCTAAAGTTTCGTCATAGTCCTCTGCTTCTTCTAGTTTTTTAATAATTTTGGCTATATTATCCGACTCTTCTATGCTCGCGCCGAATTCAATAGCTAACTCTTTTAGATCGCACTTTTTCTTACCCGCAAACACTGACATGTTTCCTACTAATTAGCAGTTATAAAAAATGCTATGCCAATCATGCAATTATCAACTTCGAAGCCTCTAGATATTTCCCTTGTTGTGAATAATCACAAACTCTCGCGACATAAAAATATCACAACAATTTCAATAATATTAATATGATAGACAGCCTTATCATTAACCAACCAAGTTTTCATATATAACTTTATATATTCTTTGGTATCATTTCTTTTAAGTCAATTGCTCAAAAAGTCTCTTAAATTTTGAAAACATACATTCTGAATAAAATTCACATACAAAAGAGAATTTAAATTATTTGCATTCAGTGCACCCAACGATGCGCCACCTCTCATAAGCAATTTAAATTGTCCTCACTGAATTATTAACCTTTAGTACAAGTAATACTTATTTAAAACAGAACAGTTTTAAGGAACTTTAGAAAATTAATATTTACTTAAATTTCTTAGAATCCATTTGGAAAAATTTCACAAAATGTTATTATCAAATTCCTTACTTCCTAAACTCTATTAAATATACAATGATTAAAAAAACATGTTTGTTATTAACTATACTATTTCGATTAAACCTCTGTAATGAATCAAATAAAGAGTGCTAACCTGAGATATTGCTGACTGCTCTTCTGACTTCCGTCTTATACTGGTACAGCTCCGGTCATCTGTAGGCTACACCATCCGGCGGGCTCGACTTCCCTGCATTCGGGTGTCTCTCGTCTCTTGCACGGCGTCGGATTGCCTTGGGTCTGGAATCCTTGCTGGATTCGCCGAAGACTCTGCTCTGGGGATCAAGGTCTTCTTTCTACCCTCCGTCTGTCGATCTCGGATCTCCGGAACGTCTTACGTCTCTTGCACGGCGTCGGAATGCTTTGGCTCTGGAATCCCTGCTGGATTTGCCGAAGACTCTGGTCTGAGGATCAAGGTCTCCTTTCTAATCTTAATCTCCGTCTGTCGATTTCAGCTCTCCGGAACCTCTTGCACGACGTCGGATTGCCTTGGCTCTGGAATTCCTGCTGGATTTGCCGAAGACTCTGGTCTGGTGATCACGAGTCCTTCTATCTTGCGGCCTGGTTGCGGCCCTTCCTGTTTTTTTCCGAACTGTGATAATTTATTTTCACCAGTTCTTAATCCTCTTTAGCTGCCACCACTGTAGGGACTTAGATATCACTGGACAAGAGTCTATGGTAGCGTAAGTTATCAAAATCTAAGTCCTTTATTTAGTCTCGATTATATTATTAATATTTACAAGTTAAACAATATTGGTTTGGGTTCTCGTCAATTTTACAGGATAAAAAGTTCCATCAACGGGCTGCTTCCACAGATATAGTGTTTCAATCGGAGAAAAGACTGGTCGGATGACCATCTATCTCATCTTTTCGCTTCGCTCATTCACCACTCGGTCCAGCAAGACCTCCTCGCCAGCGTCCTCCCTCTCTCACTTCCTAACTGCTTCTCCCTTCCTCCCACGTTGCCACCTCCCTTCTCTCCAAGGCTGAAACTCCCGGTCCTAGGGAAAACTAGCTTTTTCCCTCTTAGCCGATGCCACCGCCTATTTCTCGAAGGCTGAAGCTCGCCGCCCTAGGAGAAATCGTCTTTTCTCCCCCTCAGCCGTTGCCACCGCTCACTTACTGGACAGCTGAAACATCTGCTCTCTGTGCAATTCAATGGAATGTTAAGTTAGCGCCGGAACGAAAATGTACTGCCAGTTCCATTCATATTTGCAGACTCGACGGCACCATACCTTTGTTCAGAGATGAACTATGAGTTTATGAGATTCCTCTTAGCGTGGGAAAGTCCGGAAGACCCTAGGGGGATCTTCTCCCGAATTAATAGTTCGTGAATAAATAGTCTTTAGGGGTAATTAGTAAAGTTCTTACAGCCCCTATTTAAAAAGACCGTAATAGTTTTAATTAAATCCTAAATTAATGACGCATTCTATTCATTATATTAACAAAGGATATTGCTAAAAATGTATTTCTAAATGAATATTCCAATTCTATTTTAAAAGAATTTGAAATAAATCTATGAGAAAAAAAGCCGCAATTTTAATTGCATTTAATTTTGAAAAATCATTCAAGAATTGTTAATTACACATTAATTAGTTGAAAAATCATTCTAAAATCTTAGTTGCACATTAAAATCTTCTTTAAAAGTGTTTATGAAAAAATATCATCAAATTTGAAAAGTGGTCCTCTTCTATTAAATAAGACCTACTTATATTGAGATTTTAATTAAATCCTAAATTAAAGACACATCATATTAATGAAATCCCTTATTAATTACGCATTATATTAATTATATCCTACGTTAAGACTATCAAATTCATTAACACTGTTCTTATATTTCAATATGACATTCTGCTTAGCACGTGAGTCACGGTTTATGGGATACACCTAGATAAGATATTTGGGGTTCATAATTCATTCAGCATATTGTCGCTGACTTAACTGTATGCAAAAATTTGCTCCGGTTTTTAAAATATTTAGATTTAGGTGTAATTATTAATTAAAGTAAATCAATTTACTATTTCTAAATGTTTTGATTTTATTTTTTAAATTATTATTAATAAAAAAATATATCTAAATATTTCAAATTTATTTTGATAAAATATACTTCTAAATGTGTAATATATCTTAAATTTTTAAAAATTGTTAAATTCAAATAAAATTGTCAAAAAAGTAAATCTCTATTTTTCACAGTTGAGAATATTTTTTAAAAGTCAAGTTTTAAAAATAATGGTAAATTTAACCAGAAAATATTTTCTAAAAGAAGGGTTATTTCGCTAGTCTGAAAGTAAAACTACTGGTAGGTTTAAAATTAACCTAAAGTATTTTGTTTTCCATTTGAAATCAATAATGTTAATATAATCAATAACCAATTAGTTACAATAAAATATTAAATATTTTTTTAATAATCTAAACATTTAATGTTTACAAAAATAAAGTGAACGGCGGATTAACGTTTTAGCCAAAATTATGAAAAGATTTGATTAAAGAAAATATGTTTTTATATAGTGTGTCAAGCTAAAAATTCTTCAAATATTTGTTTCATTTGAAAACTCCTAAGGATGTGTTTTTCAGCTGATTTAAATTTTATCCTAGCAAAAAATTAAGCAAAAATCATATTGAAATATCTTTCATTAAGTATAAATTTATAATGAAATGTTTAGATTAAGTATATATTTAGATTATTACATAGCTGCCGTCTTGACAAAATAGAAACGTGTATAGAGTAAAATGAAAACATTTAATAACCAAACCGTATTATTCATTAAAGTGCTTATATTAAGAAAAATTTTGAAGTTTGTGTGCCTTCACATATTTCCTAGATTTAATGTTTAATGGAAATCACACAATTTTTTTTCTTCGGATAGACAGATATTCCTAGTTACTCATATATATTTTTTAAATCTTGTTCTATGCAATGTAAAATTATCTAAAGTGCAAAACATATTTGCTCTAATCATACCTTTCCAGAATGTAGCAAGGAAAAAAACATTTTTTAAAGAGCACATTTTTTTTTTTTTTTTTTTTTTTTTTTTTTTTTTTAATAAGCTTTTCTTGTTCTTTTAGGAAAAGGGAGCTGCAAGGGGCATATAAGTGATTTTTCACTAATATCATTTAAAAATTTTATAGGGAACCTCGTATTTTTTCATGTATATTTTTTGTTTTTAGGAAAACTTTCCTCATTCCTTTGGGGAAATAAGGGCGTGGAGGTGTGTTGACATTCCTAGACCCTTAATGAAGGGCACTCTGTATTTTTTCCAAATACTTGTTGATTTTTAAGCTGATTTACTCAATTAATTTAATAACAAACCCTAAAAGTATTAAAAAATTTAACCGATACATGTCTTAAAATTGCTTATATCGAGTATCAATAACCCAGAAATTATTAATCGTTAAATATCTAAACATGTCTTTATATTTGTGCCTATAACCGAGAATAATTTAAAAATTCCCAAAAAGTAAAAAAAAAAAAAAAAAAAAAAAAAAAAAAAAAATTAAGCTTCCTATGTGAATTATACAAAATCACTAGTACTAAATGCTATTTTAAAATTTGCAGAAATAGATTTAAACGCTATACGACAAAACGTAAAATTCAAGTCTTTATTTCCTCATTAATATTTTTAATTAAAATTCTTAATTAATTACTATTTTTCACCTAAAATTCGAGCACATACATCACTAAATCAAATTTAATCACGAAAAGTCTTCTCATAAAATTTTTAATTAATGTTAAAAGTTACATTACAGTGTAAAAATTCGCGTAAAAGAAAAAAAATATTTTAAAGTCTCCCAAATAAAATTTATCACCAAAACATTTTTCACCTATAACACACACAAAATTTACAATCTTCCAAAATTGCTCCCTAAAAAATTAAAGTCCTCTCATTAAAAAATTTAATTAACGATGAAAATTCCATCGCCAAATAAAAATCCTGTTAAAGAAGAAAGGTGAAAAATATTTTATAGTTCCCCCAATTAAAAATTAGCGCCAGAAAAATTTTGCCTCTAACACTCAAATTTTCAAAACTTGCCCCTAAAAAATTATAGTCCCCCAATTAAAATTTCTTAATAATTTTTTCTCATAAATTTATTTTTCACAAGTGAAAATAACGCATCTAACTGTAGTACGCTGAAAAAAAAAAAATCAATTGTCCTCTAAATAATTCAACCTCAAAAATTACCCTTCAAAAAAATAAAGTCCCCTCATTAAAATTTTTTAATTATTTTTTTCATTAATTTAGTTTCACAATTAAAAATAACACCTCAACATGTAGTACGCTTAAAAAAAAAAAAAAAAAAATCGATGTCTCGTAAAAAATTCAACCTCAAAAAATTACCCCCCCCCAAAAAAATAATAATAATAATAATAATAATAATGTCCCTCAATTGAAATTTCTTAATTATTATTAATTTATTTTTCCCAAGTAAAAATAACACCTCGAAACATACGCTGAAAAAAATCAATGTCCCCTAAAAAATCAATGTCCTAAAATTTCCGCTTAAAAACGAAAATTTACTAGTAAAAAATAACCCCTCGAACTGTAGTACGCTTAAAAAAAATTCAATCTCCTAAAATTTCCGCTTTAAAAAAATTCTTATCTAAACCCTCGTCTTATAAGACACCGCCGCGTAACCTTGACCCCCATGACCTCCCCCACATGACCTTCACCCTCGTGCAGAGGTCATGCTGGAGCAGAACCGGGTTTTTTTATTTACTAAAGTTCATAACAGTTTCTTTAAAATGTTTTAATTTCACTAATTCACTAATTGGAATCTGTTCTCGTTTAATTGGATGTTTATGCTATAGGATGTTTATGTATCTGGAGTGGTTAGATTTCAAGGGACTCTCTGTAATTTCACCGGATTTTTTTTTAACAGTGTAGTTTTAATGAATAATAGGTTTCAACTATAAATTATTAACATATCTGTTCCACAAATTAAACGATATTAAAATTTTTTTAAGGCTGTTCTTAAATCCAAAAGGTAAACTTTATGATATAAGTTTTAATTCATTTTTGTTTGGAAATACATGAAATTACCAGGTGTTGTTCAGAAAATATGTAACAGAACAGTTTTTTCCTTTTTTTTTTTTTTTTTTGGAAACACAATAAATATTTCAGAAAATATTATCAAAGTGGGCGTTTTGAACCATACTTCCTCACGAAAGAAAAATAATCACTCAAGGAAGGGTGAAAAACGTCTTTGTCACCTGATCAAAACCGTTTATAACTCAATAGGTAATTTATATGCCCTGAAAAAATTTCAATCTAAAGTTTTCGCTTAAAGGAGTATTCCAATCCAAACTGCTTATTTTCTGATTAATTTTTAAATTCGTTTTTGCTCTCAAACGCATCAAACTGGGAAATTCTCTTATTTAGAAACTACATAATGTGCCGTGCTTCTCGATTTGTTTTATAAATGCAGAAAATATTTTTAAAAATGCTGTCAAAGTTGACGTTTTGAACCGAATTTTCCGAAACGGGAGATCTGGAAATGAAAAAAAAATGGTCATACTGAGAAAAAAAAAGTTTAAATATGAAATTCTAATTAACGGAGCGAAAAAAGAAATCACATGGCCTCTTAAACATCTCTTAAAAAATCACCTCATCAGGTTTCATGTTTTTATTTTTAAAAATGAGTCTGAAAATGTCTCATAAAATTTTGAGCTGTTGAGAGTGGAAAAATATTTTTTCGAATACACCCTTAAAATCGAAAATAATTCTTATCTAAATCCTCGTCTTATAAGACGCCGCCGCATAACCTTCGCCCCAATGAACTCCACCGCCGTGCTGCATGACCTTGACCCCCATGACCTCCACCGCATGAACTTCACCCTCGTGCAGAGGTCCTGCTGGCGCAGAACCGGTATTTGTTATCTACTAACTTTATCTTTCTTCCGCGTTTTAATAACGGACTATTGCGCCACAAAGAAGCAAGATTCGAAGCAGATGCATGTTAATGAACTTTAGCAGACTATTTCATATTTTATATTTTTTATTCCGTGGCATATGTTTTTCACCCGCTTCTGTATTCTTTACTCTTCAATAGGTAATTGCCCAACATAGAAGGAGCTTTTAAGCGCTCCAAAATAATTGTTCTAATGCAAGTAATTGAAACCGAAATGGTATTTTTCTTACAAAAAACATACACCAAATTAATGATAAATTATCTTCCAGAAGAACGTGATCAATTAGCACATTCAATGCAGAGTCGTCCCAAACAAATAAATGAAACCATTGGATACCACGAATAAATAGTTTCCAGATGCAGCAGGGTTAAGGGGGCTGGTCACTCAGCTTCGGAATTATCCTCCGTAATGTTAAAGCCTATGGACTTTTGATGCATTCGTACATTTAAAATATCTTCTTGGGAAATTCATATTTTTAACAACTTTTTTCTGTGTACTCTTCTTAAAAAATGTCTCTTTTTTTCTTAGCTTGCAAAATATTTCTAAAATCTATGCTGAATTTAGTATTTTATGTGTTAAAAGCGGGCAAACGGTGAATGAAATTTTATCACTTCATATAAAATTAAGTCTACACTTTAGAAATATTTTGAGAACTGAGATAAAAAAGAGACATCTTTTAGGAAGCGTACACAAAAAATAGAAGTTAAACATATTAATTTCCCTGGGAGATATTTTAAATATACGAATGCATCAAATGCCTATAGACTTTACATTAGTGAGGGGAAATCCAAAGCTGAGTGACCAGCACCCTTAACTCTAAACCATCTCTGGCCAGCGCTGACTAACGAGCCATTATATAACAGGTAAGCGTCTTTTACTTACATTTATTGTGCACGAGCAGCATCAGGCCATTCTGCTAGATATTTTCATTTTTGCTTTTATTTATGAGAGAGCGCGATTTTTGTTATCGAGTGGTTTTTGGCGCAACACGCCATAAATTATTCCTACAGAGTCTATCGGTAATCTATTATCTTAAAACTTATATGTAAAATTACAGAGATTAGAAAAACAGAGATTCTGTTAAATAATAGAGAAATTATTAGGTAAATTTACATTAGTCTATGTAAATTTACATCGATAAAAAATACACAAGACTCGGCAAATTTATTTAGTTTAAATGACAACAATTTAATTTATTTTTAAAAATTAGGGAATTTTTGAACTTCGAAAGAATTAGAATTTTTCGAGTGAATTCGAATTGCTGTACTATTTAATTTTTACATTTATTTCCAGCCGGCCCGGTATTTAAGTAAAGACATGTAAATCCTTACAGAGAATTTGATATAAGAAAAGGGAAATGTCTGTAAAATGTTGACCGATAAACTCAATCGAATTCATTTAACCGAGAACTGATGTAAATTTAATAGATTCTCTTTTTTTTCTGTGTTTTTACAGAAAATTTTAACAATGCGTAAGATTTTTGTTAAAAGTCTTTTCATTTTATATATGTCGTTTTTTTATGATCACATCAACAACAACATATAAATAATAATGTTTCAGTGCATCATCGTTCATTTCTCTCTCTCTCTCTCTCTCTCTTTTTTTTTTTTTTTTTTTTTTTTTTTTTTTTTAATCCTCTATAAATAGAATTGTAAACATAAAATACTTAAGGCAAAGTTTTAATGTCTCTTTCTTTTTCCAAAAATTAAAATCTTTAGCAACAGAAAAGCTTTGTAAGGCCTTTCTATTATCTCTGACTGGCCAAAGAGTAAAAGAAAATCAGAAACAATTCATATGCATATCATATTACGACATAATGCGGCAATTCATAGCTTAGGAGTTTTCAGGGGTGCAAAAAGATGTCACTTCCGGGTTTTTTTTTTGTTTGTTTTTTACTTCTTTTATGTAAGAAATGTTGTGAAACTGAACTTGAATTGTAAAAACTAACTTTGTGCTAATTTTATTTTAATCTCATATGTAATATTCAACAACGGTAATCTAAAGTATAACGAATTCAAAAATGCGTCAAAAAGTGATAAAAAAGTGTCGAAACCTTTGGATTTGAAAACAGCCTTTAATTAATTGACTTAATGATAGAATGAATATCATATTACGATTAAATTTGATAACTAAAATACCCGCATACGCAATTATAGATAATAAAAATAACTCTTGATACAAAATTCACTCAAATTGAGTTATAAATCTATTAATCCCCCTTTTTTTTTTCAATTTGTGTCTAATTTTTTACAGTATTTCATCAAGAATATTGTATTGTAGTCTCATTCTCATTAAATGTCTTAAATATTGAGATTTTGTTTTGTGAAAGCAATTTACCTGATTAAATTTATAGTAATATATCGTCATTATCAGGGACCGATTTACAAATTTAGGGGCTCTGTGCAACTAATGCTTACAAGGGGATTGAATTAAAAAATAATAATATTATTGAAAACGGTACTTACTAAGGATAACCATTATTGACTTTAATAATTACTTTAAACTATTCATTAAAAATTTAAAATTGATAATCATTATTTTACATTTAAATAATTATTTCATAATTATAAAATTTAAATGAATATATGTCTTATAATAAATTGAGTGGAATATCTGGAATGATAAAATATGCGACATCTAATAATAAATTTTCTGCAATACCAAGCTATAATTATTTAAAGTACTATGGGACTCTGCCGCCTGCGATAAACGTTCCACAACTCCCGAGCAATTTGATGAGAACAGGAACAGGGTTGAATAATAATAATAATAATAATATATATATATATATTAATAATGACAATGATAAAAGAAAATACTTCGCTATTAAAAATGCATGTTTCAGATAAAATACACGATTTTATAAAAATTCAATACGAATGCAATAGAATGTAGAATGAAATTCAAAATTCTATTTGATGTCAAAACTAATATCAGATTTTAGACAATAATTGAAAAACATTCAGCAGCATTTGGGGCCCCTGAAAATCAGGGTCCTTGGGCCTGTGCTTCGAATGCCCTGCCCTAAATCAGGCACTGATCATTATCACATCAGTCACTTTCACATTTCTGTTTTATCCCGAAATTTCATACGCTCCTGAAATTATTTTAAAACTACCATTTAAAAGACAAAATAGAAATTTTAGAAGAAATCGATAAAAATAATGGATTAGTAAAATTGTCTGCTATAAATTGTAAATTTTTAGTATATTGATATTGTAACATTTTAAATTTCAAAAAAGTGTAATAACTTTAATATTTTTTAAATATTAAAAAATATGTTAACATAACTTGATTTCTAAATCAGTAGCCCTGGGCCTGTGTTCCGAATGCCCTGCCGTAAATCAGGCACTGGTCATTATCACATTGGTTGCTTTCACATTCCTGTTTTATTCTGAAATTCCATACGCCCCTGAAATTATTTAAAAACTAACATTTAAAAGACAACATAGAAATTTTAGACAAAATCAATAAAAATAATGGATTAGTAAAATTGTCTGCTATAATTTGTAATTTTACGGTATTTTATGGAAGAAACGCCGCGGCTTTTACGAGTTTAAAAGTTAATTTTTTTCCAAGTGCGGCGTTTACGATTTTTTCTAAATACCAACTGAGTTTCCTTAATTTAAAAATTCATAAAAAATATTTAAAATCGGATTTAAATATTTTAAATAAAGCTTCAGACATCTTAAGAGGGCTGGTCACTCAGATTCGGAATTCTCCTCCGTAATGTTAAGTCTTTCGGCATTTGATGCATTCGTATATTTAAAATATCTCCTATGGAATTATATAGTTCTTTTAACTTCTATTTTTTGTGTACACTTCCTAAAAGATGTCTCTTTTTTTCTTAGTTCTCAAAATATTTCTAAAGTATAAACATAATTTTATAGGAAGTGTTAAAATCTTACTCACAGTTCGCCCGCTTCTAACACACAAAATATTAAATTCAGCTTAGATTTTAGAAATATTTTGAAAACTAAGGAAAAAAGAGACATCCTTCAAGAAGAGTACACAGAAAAAAGATGTAAAAAATATGAATTTCCCGAGAAGATATTTTAAATATAGGAATGCATCAAAAGTCCATAGACATAACATTACGGAGGAGAATTCCGAAGCTGAGTGATCAGCCCCCTTAAGATACTGCTCAGAAAACTTTGATTAAAGTTAGGTCAATGTGACGCTGTCGACAAAAGTAGCGTTCCGACGGATGCGACTTTTACAACGGGTACGCTACAACGGGGTACGATATTTTTAAGCTTATTCAGGCCAATTTGAGGAGTGCGGCGTTTCTTCCATAAAATACGATACATTGATATTGTAACATTTTAAATTTCAAAGACGTATAACTTTTAATATTTTTAAAACATTAAAAAATATTAAAATATACATAAAGCACAAATAATTGTACAAAAATTACTTTTAGGTGCATGAATTTATATAAATCTGATATGAATTTATATAATGTATATGAGCATGAATTTATATAAAGATATTTAAAATACAAATTTAAAATATCTCAAAATACATCAGAAAAACCTAGAACGTTTTCAACCATTCGAGAATTGAATCAATCAATTCTCGAATAAGCGCAAAGAAAATAATAACAACATTTAAATCCTACTGAAGACGGCCTTGTAATGGCTGAAAACGTTCTAGGTTTTTCTGATGTATTTTGAGATAGTTTAAATATCTTTATATTATATTTATGCACATAAAAGTAATATTTGTACAATTATTTGTGCTTTATGTATATTTTAATTATTTAACTCTAGATGAATATAGCACAAGAATTTTAATTTTCATTTATTAAAAAATATGTTGACATAATTTAATTTTTGGAACAGACATGTTTCATTTTATAGCTGAAAATACAATACGCATTAAAACTAAGACTTCGCTTAGAAATATTTTTATTTATAAGTATTTTTTTAATGGTTTCTTCAGAGACGTATAAACGCGCGGTGCTTCAATTTATTGTGAGCAAATTAAGAAGTAAAAAGACAACAGAAACCTAATGAAATAAAAGTTATGGATCAGTGTCAATATAAAACGTTTATGGCATTTTTTTTTTTAATTTTCTTTCTCTTCCGAGATTCAACATGCATTTCAACCAGAAAAGCTTTGTTGGCCTTTCTATTATCTTTGTCGAAGAGTAAAAGAAAACCATGAACAATTTTTATGCATATCGTATTATGACATAATGCGTCCATACTTTAGATTTCTGCTCTCCTAACATTTAAAGAGATTGAAAGAGAATAACTGAATGGACTAAATGATGCAATAAATATAATATTAAGATTAAATTTGATAACTAAAATATATCTTTATAGTGCGTATTTATAGATAATTAAAAAAAGATATTTTTTTTGCCAATTCTTTACGAGCAGCTGAATGCAGCTAAGTGAAGCTTAATACACAATTCGCTAAAATCGAATTACAAATCCATTAATCTTTTTTTTATTTGCGTCTAATTTTGCTCAGTAATGCATCAAGAATAGTGTATTTGGAGTCTCGTTGAATGGTTAATTCTATCGGGAAACATTTTTTTGCGAAAGCTAATCTGCGTGATTAAATTTGTCGTGAGACATCGGCATTATTGCGTGCAGCTCAGCTAGGCTGGCAATCATCGAGCTGAAATCACTCAAGCGCGTGTTATTCCATTCATAGCTATTCATACTCCGCATTTGCGAAGGACGCAAAATGGTCCATCCTCCTCTCATAAAAGGGCGAAAAGCCAGAAAAGAGAGAGGGGGAACAAGAGAGCAAAGAGAGCGATGGAGAGAAAATTCTAGCGCCCGCGCCATTAAACGATGCCGGGAGGCCCAGAAGTGATTACGATTATCCTGCAGTCAAGCTGACAAATCGCCATCGATAAAGGAGATGCAGACAGCTGTTGGATGCTACGGAAAAGACACTCCACTCTTTATTCTCTTCTTCTCTATCCGATTTTGGTCGCCATGGTGATAGAGGAGGGGCCAGATGATCTTCTGCTCCGTGATTGGCTGAGTCAGCAGAACGTCCAACCTCCACCCGAACGTGTTTCATGGATCTCAGTTTCATTTAGTCAAAAGAATAAACCAGAGTTGGCTGTTTAAGAAGCTGATAACGTGCTATTCGTCTGTCACTTGTGAACTTGACTTCTGGTTTTGTTTCCATAGCAGTATTGACCGCTGTATTCTTCCACTTCTCTCCGAATTCCACTCTGTCATTAACTGACCGATAATTAACGGAATTTGCCAGAGATTGCTCATTTCCTGATGTGTTTGGACTCCTCATTAACAGTGTTTTGCCTGTCAGCTGTTGCTAAATTAGTTCCTGGAATTTTGAATGAGTTAATGTATTATTCCTGAAAGACAGTGAATTAATTTAATTTCGACATCAATTGTTCGCTACTTTGTTCATGTTTCAGCTATTTCTGATCCGTACATAACTACTTCCTATATTTGAACATCATTACCATTCATCACCAAACTGTCAATTTCAAGAATGCAGTTAAGTTCCCCAAACGGAACAGATGCTAATCAAGATACTATAGCTAACTCCGATTACCAAAGAATGTCACCGATTATATTAACTAGCAGAATGGGACTACCTCACAGACATACAAATGATTCAAGATCCCCTTCAAAAAGCCCTGATGTGGTTTCAACTAAAGTTCTTCCCCCAAAGTCGTCCAAAACTTTTTCGTTTTCTGTGGACTCATTACTATCGAACAATGACAGTGACAGAAAATCCTCATCTAGTCCTATTACCGAATCCAAATCTATAAATGGTTCCTCTACTCGTCAAATCGTGGGTGATCTTCTGAACAGACGTTTCAGCGTTGACAGAATCTTAGAACATGGACTGAAAAACTCCCCGTTGACACCCGGTTATGCTCCGCCAACATCCTCCGCGAAATCCGGTGCCGGACTGGGACATTCTCCAGAAACGAACTTAAATTCTCCATCAAATTCTCCATGGAATCATCCCCTTAGTGTAGCATTACCCTGGTTCCAAGTAGCAAGGTCCTTATCACCTGTTCACAGTACGTATACTTATGCTTTTACAAATATTTTTCTTAAAAGGAAAATAAAATCTGATTCGGAATCAAAATTCCATTTAATTCCTGATCAGATAAGTTTCCAACTATTGAATGTTGAAATTGTAATTCCTTTCTGATCAAATATTTATCAAATATTGAAATCCTAATTAATTTATTTTTAAATGTTTAAGAAATGTTAAAATACTAATTCAATTCTGATCAAATAGCGAATGTTATAATTCTAATTCATTTCTAATGAAATATATATCGAATTTTAAAATTTTATTTCTGATAACGATTAACCAAATGTTAAAATTATAATTCTTTCTGATAAAATATTATCAAAAGTTAAAATTCTAATTCATTTCTGATGAAATACTTGCCAAATGTTAAAATACAAATTCATTTTTGGTTAAATATTTATCAAATGTTAAAATTCTATTTCATTTCCGGTTAAATATGTTGGAGTTTAAGTGGCCTATCAAGCCAAAAGCACTCCATTCTCGATAGCAGGAATTCGCTGTCTCATATTTAAACAATTAGAAAAAATCTCTTGTGGCTATGCTGCTTTTGAAATGGAAATAGGTAAAATGCTCTTACCTGGGATTCATCAATATCGCGATGACGTATAACTTCATCGGTGTGGCGTGGCCAGGGATTTATCCAAAAGCTTCTTGAAGAAATTATTTTATTTTATTTTGTGAAGCATTATTTATCCTTTGAAGTATCCTTTGAGAGCTTAATATGAATCGCTAAATCCATGGGAAGATATAATGTAATATGAATTAGTATTGTGTGTTTTTACGATAAAGAAAGATTCAACTTTTAGCTTTAAATACTTATAATTAAACATATTACTGGAGTATAAGAAACTCCGTCTTAACAGAGAGGCTACATGATTAAGAGTGATAATACATAAAGCTGCTAAAAACACATATTCGCAGCGTAGAAAAAATATATAATAATTAAAGGTGTCTGGCAAAAGTCAAAATGTTCAGATGTTCCTTTTTGGTTACATATGAGTGGTGAAATCTTAGTTATTAGCACATATGCTTTAGAGAGTTACTCAAGTGGTCTGTAATAGCACTCATTATCAAATGCGGAAGTAAATAAACAGTTCGTAAATTGGCTTGTTAAAATGATCTGTGTATGGTAACAAGTTCTTTCTTTTCTTTTTTTTTTTTTAAATCACTTTTAGCAGTTGCCGAAGAACATCTGGGGAATTAAATTTAACAAAATATTCATAAAGTATTAAAACTCTAATACATTTCTGATGAAATACTTATCGATTTTTAAGTTTTTAATTCATTTCTGACGAAATATTTATAGACTGTTTAAATTCTAAATTATTTCTGATCTGATACTAATCAACGTTAAAGTTCTAATTCATTTTTGACTAAATCTAATATATAAAAGTGAAAATCTGTCTGTCTGTAATTCTATGCATATCCACAGTTTGTAAGCCAGAATTGTGAAATGTTACGTACATGTGTATTAAAACACGGCCAAGGCAACTAAAGTAATCCGGAATCGGAATAACTTAAAGTTAATTTTTAAATTAATAAAAAACCACAAATTTAACAGCAATTTCCAATCAAATTGAGACATTTTTCGTTATAGCTGTTGCCAACAATTAAAATGCACAATAAAATTCTTACCACAACAATTACATTTCTATTGCAAGATTTCCACGTGAAAAAATGAAATAAATGGTTTGACGAATTAAAAAAAAAAAAAAAGAATATTACATCATAACTTTTCTGCTGCAAAATTTCCGCGTGAAAAGTGAAAATAAAATAAAAAGTTTGACGAATTAAACACAAAAGTGAATGTTAAGTCATAATTTTTCTGTTTTATGATTTCCATGTGAAAAATTATTATTATATAATTAATTTGACGAATTCAAAAAATGGAATATTACGTCATATTGGAAATATAAAGGACGTGATGAATATATAACGTCATATAAGTGTGCAAAAATGTATTGAAGCATGATAAAAACTCGATATGAAAATATTGGCGTATTTTAACATTATTGCTTCAATGATGAATGTAAATAAGCTCATTTATAGCTGTATTTTGCATCTGTTATATAAATTTATACATTTTTATATTGGGTTTTCATTTGATTCATGTGTACAACACTTCGACTGTTTTATTTATTTTTTTTTATGTTGTATATTAAATTTTGAAATTGGTTTTTCAAAACAAACATTCTTAAAATTTCGGGCAACACCGGATACTTTAACTAGTACTTTAATAATCGCAGGTTAATTTTCTATTTCAATTTTTATCAGATAATTAACTTTTCTTAAAAATACCTGGATGCAATCCAAAAGATTATGCTTCGATATTAAGAATTGCTCGTCTTTATTCCTTTTTTAATTCCTAGTCTTAATTATTTATAAGAAATGATATTTTGTTGAATCTAAATACTTTCACAAATTATAACAACAACAACAACAACAACAAAAAATGTTGTAAGAGTATTTCATCTTAAATAGATCAAATTTTAACATCGTGTATCAAATGTTAACAATTAGTTCTCATCTGATTAGTTTCGTTAAAAAAAAAAAAAAAAAGTAATCACAAATGTTAAGACAGCATTGCAATACACGTCTTAAAGTTACTGTGCAAGACAGCTTTTTTTAACATTGTTATTTCATAATTATTATCGATATAAGTTTCTTGGAGCAAAAATATAAGCTAATTTTTTTTTTATATTAGCAATTTATTTTCCGTTTAAAAAATAAAATAAAAATAAAATAAATTCTTCTGCGACATATAACTTATTTTCGGAAAATTAGTAATCTATTGCATTCTGTGTCTAGAATATATCGATATTGTTTTTAAAATAATATTATGCATTAAAAAAAAATTAATAAATAAAAACTGAATGTTAGTAACATAATTTACCAGGAAGTTATAGAAAGTTATTAAAGTTTTATTCATTTAAGTTTTAAAAAATATATCTCTAGTCATCACAAGTTAAATAGATTGAGCGATTCTGCTTAATTAGTAAAAGATATTTGTCATCTAAGTAATATTTATAATTTTATATAACAGTATTTCTTAACAGCAAATTTAATAATTTCTTTTAACTTACTTTAAATTAATTTATATTACAAATGTAACTACTGAAAATTAATTACATTGAATTAATTAATATTTAAAACTTTAATTAAAAGCTTTTTGTTAAAGTAAATTAATTAAAGCTTTCAGTTATTTTTTTTTCTGAGCTAAGTTAACTTATTTCTTTTACTTTTATTGTAAAATATGTGATTTTAGATATAAATTATATTGAATTTTAGGTCTGATTTATATGGATGGTTATAGAATCTATTATAAATGTTATATAAATAGAGATGGTCAAAATTTTTATAACTGGATATAGTGTTTTTAATTTTAAATAAAATGGAGCAGATATTCTACAATTCATTTTATGATTTTGATAATTATATTCAGTGTCTTGCGTTATAAAAAGTTGCCTCAGATAGAAAATTTTTTCTACAACAAATATATGAATTAATGCATGCGATCGATAGAGGGGGATACTAATATTTAAAGAAGTTTTTTTTTTTTTTTCGGAAAAAAAAAAAGAAACCACAAGACCTTTCTATAAAGAATGATCCTATAAGAGTTCTAAGTACTATCCAAAGAATTCTTTTAAATTTATCTGCTAAATTAAAATTCTATAGTCGATGCATAAATGGGCTACTTTCTGACATATTTTTTAATTCATTGTTGTATCGAACAGGTTTTTTTGTTTCGATTTCTGATATATGCGGAAGATTTTTTCAGAAAATGCTTTGAAAGTTGATTTTGAAACGAATTTCCGCAGGCTACAGCGCAGTAAAGAAAAAAAAAACTGCCAGTCTTAGACATTAATTATTTGTAACTCAAGGAGTAATTCATTTATTGGAAAATGAAAAAACCTGTTCGATTTCAAATCCCTTTAATAAGCCTGTGGAAGTACAAGAATGTTTTGCGTTGCCGAAGGGGGGGGGGGGGGGGGGTTGAGAATCACTTTAAACATATTTTAATTTCTTAATTCTACCACATTTTATTTTAATAAATTATTTAAGCGAATTTTTTATTTTGTTAATTTAAAATTATCCTTTCTTATATTTTCCAATGAACTTTCATTTTTTTATTTTCCTAGAAATGTAATTTTAATCATTCCATTCCCATAATATTCTTTCTTTATTTGTATATCCGCAAATCAATGCATAAAATTGTATGGTATACTTTATAAAAGATTATTTGTTTTATTTTATTTTTTTAATAAAAAATAAAAAGTTTCCCCTCGATTTTTCGGACACTGGTGTTCCTGTCGATAAAGTATATATACCGTATTTTATGGAACGTACGCACCCATTGTAAACGCCGCACTCTTCAAATTGACTTGAATAAGCTTAAAAATATCGTAATCGCCGCACCCGTTGTAAACGCCGCATCCGTCGGAACGCTACTTTTGTCGACAGCGTCACATTAACCTAACTTTAATCAAAGTTTTCTGAGCAGTGTAGGATACCTCGTTTTTAATATCTTAAGATATCTGAAGTTTTATTTAAAATAGTTAAATCCGATTTTAAATATTTTTATGAATTTTTAAATTAAGGAAACTCAGCTGGTATTTAAAAAAATCGTAAACGCCGCACATGGCATAAACGCCGCACTTGGAAAAAAATTAACTTTTAAACTCGTAAACGTCGCGGCGTTTCTTCCATAAAATATGGTATATATTTGGCAGAATTATTCGACTTGATTCGAACACTGGACTTCCAGTTTTAAAACGGAAGACATTAGTACCTCTGCGATATCATGTTTGATTGCATAATCGAAATATTTATCACTTATACTTTGTCGCAATTCCTTGGTTATGCTTTGCCCTATAAAATAGATTGCGCCGTTTTCTAGGAGAAGCTACTGTTCTTTTGACAATTGTCTATATGGTCCAAATGGTCTATTCGCCAAATAACAGCGCAATCGAAAATGCCACTTGGGAGTTTACCGTGTGCACACAAAGACAAACATGCACACACACACCAAAAAGAGAAAGATGAAAAACATCAATACAATACTTTACACTATGTGATCGGAAAATAAAAATCTATTTGATTCAAAAACTCCTAAACAGGTAGTGTTTGAAAATTTTACGCAAGTAGTGATTTCTTGATTATTTTGCAAGCTTAAACTTTAAAGTATAGTGAGTTTTAGATTTGAGAATGATTTTAGCCACTTGAAGTGGTAAGAACTGTTTAAAGTTGTTGAATTCAACAACTTTCTGAACACTTTTACACAAAAATTAAATTGCAAAAAATTATTTGAACTAATAGAAAAAAAATGTGTTTTTATATATATGTCGAAAAGGCTAAAATCCTCCATTTAAAGGAAACTTTTATTTTTTTTAAAATCTGAATATATGATGATCAGTATTAGACTATTCTCAAATCATGATGCAAGATAAAATTATGTTGTTCTACAACTTTTAAAGATCAGACAATATTACTAATTATTATCCGATATTAATTTAATGAAAAATCCTCACCATTTTTGTCTAGAAACATAATGATTTTTAATTTTTTTTTTCATTGTTAATTATTTCTAACCACAATTAATGCTTTAAATTATTCTATAATTCTTTCAATTTATACTTTTGTATATCAATATTTTTACACGTGAAAGTAATCTATATGAGTGTGTTATCAACTTACACCTGTTACAATATCTTTTATAAAACTGTTTGAAAATTTAACTTTTAAATCGAGTTTTTCGGATATCGAACCATAAAAGTGTAACGAACTAATAGCAAAATGTAATGATTGTAATTGGTATATAAAAAAAGTTAGAAGAATATTCGAAATTGAAATTAAGTGTATATCCCCGAAAGCATTTCTTTGTGATCATTCTTAAATTTCGAAATGTAAAATTTCCAAGGAAAGAAATTTGGATTTCTGTTATAGTGTTTGCTTAAGTTCAAATTCATTTTTATTTTCCTTTTCCAATATTTATATAATTCGTTTTACATTAAATATAATCTAGTTAAATAAGGTATCTCTTAAAGTATTAATTTCCTTTTGCATTGTTTAATCTTGATTTTCTCATCTTCTAAGCATTATTAATTTTTATTTATTCCCTGGGATGTACGTTTATTAGTACATACCCCAATTTTTTCGAAACTTTCTGAAGGTACGTAACTGAAGCTTCTAGCATAAAGATTAATAAAATTTACTCTAACAAATTATATTCATTTAATATCAATGAAGCTCTGAATTGTAAGAACTTATTCTTTATTCACTTGCTAATAGGAATCGCTTTTGCTGTAAAATGTATTTAATTTTATTGTTAGTTAGAGTAATCTCATCATATACCACATTTTGTGATTTAGAAGTCACCGAATATCACTTAGATGCATTTCATTAACAGTTTTTTTTTTTTTTTTTTTTTTAACTAAAATTTGTCGAAAATTTTCAAGCCTTTTTTAACAAGAAAAAATATTTACTGAATGAATAACGTCCAATTTACAGCAGAACGTCTTTTTACTTTTTTTAGCTATACGATATTTTTTTGTCTTGTGGCTATGTGTACTTGTCAGGAGGCGCTGGGTTCGAAGGCCAGTTCTGGGTTGGATGTTTGTAGTGGGTCGAATACTACTTTAACCACTTCACCGGCTGCCCCGAGATAACTCGGGGGTAAAAGCACTGTTTCCCCATACCCTTCGCCGGTGAAGTGGAAAAAGGTTCTGAACTGTTTAAGGGGGCGCTTCACTCACTTGAAATCACTGGCTCCGTAACGTTAAACCTATGAGCAGGTTGTTTTCGAATTTTTCGTTTAAATTTGAATATTTTTAAACGATTTTTTTTGCATAGGATAGATGAGGTAGATCTTTAATATGGCTATTTTTTTTTTTTTTTCAATTTAACTTGCAGATTTTTTTAATTAAGGTTACTTTCACTTTCAGAACCGGTTACGAAACTAAAAGTACCCTTATTAAAAAACCCTTCGACCGAAATCGAAAAAGTAAAAAATAATATTAAAGATCGACCTCGTTTATCCTATGCAAAAAATAAAAAAAAAAAATAAATAAATAAATAAAAAATAAATAAATAATAATAATAAAAAAATAAGCGTTTAAAAATATTCAAATTCAATCTGCCCGTAGGTTTAGCATTATGGAGTGGGTGTTTTCAAGTTAGTGAAGAGTCCCAATGTAAAAAGTCAGTTACCCAGACTATAGTGTTTAATTGAGAATTAATAGCAACCTAAAAACCGAGAAAACTGATTAATACACTATAAAAAATACCCGGAAACATTTCCGAAAATCAGTATCAACAAAATAAAATTAGTCTTTAAAAAGTTGAGATCGATCGAAAATTCGGTTTCATTTTCGCTTTCTGCCCAAAATCTGAGTCGCCGAAAATTCATTTTCGGCGAAATTAAATTTACATAATTAATTAATAATTATGTATATTTAAAAAACGCGTATAATTAATTAATAATTATGTATATTTAATAAACAAGTATAATTAATTACTTTAAAAAATTTGGGACATTTTCGTTTTCGACCGAAAACACGAAGACTACCGAAATTCGGTTTCGGTTTCAGCGTTAAAAACCTGTTTTGGTCGATCCTTATTAAAAATGCTACCTATCGCGAGAATATATTGGTTTCTGAGGTTTCTAAAAATAAAGAACGCTTTTTGCAATCTTGGGTAACTCGAAAGAGGTTGTTGTTTCTGTTTCTCATCGTGGTTATGTTACATTTTCACAGATTTAGAAATATTTGTACTTTTTACAGCGTTGGGAGACGTATAAAACATATTTTTCTATATTTTTAATTGGGGATATTAAAGCTTCAGCATAAACATTAGTGCTTCTAATAAATCACAAACATGCTGCCCTCGCTAATTATAAAGCTAAAATTATGAGCGGAAGTTTCGCAAATTACACTACAAAATATTCCTAATAACATAACCTAAAATTCCCCGGCAGCCCGCCTTAAATATTCTGGAGACGGACTTAGATATACACAACGAATCAATGAATAGTCTAAGAATGAACAGCTACCGGCATTGCCCTTATTAAGTGGCATGGTCACTATAAAAATGCGTATAATGTCCAAAATGATCTGAACATGAGTCACGGGCTGCAAATGCAATTTGTCACGAAAATAGGAAACAGCAGGCGTGAGACCACCGATCACGCGCCTGGGCGACAAGGAGACCCTAATCGACTTGATTAGGCGCAAACACGCGAGAACACTGCGAATTTGATGTCTCTATTAAAACCTGCAATAACGCATTGTTCAGCAGCATAATGGAAAGAAGTTTTAACATCTTTTATAAAAATAAAGTCTGTGTAAAATAGGATCATGGAACACTATTTTTTAACAGTGGGGATAGTCAATTTTTAAAGGTTTGTTTTGTAAATAATAATAGTAATAATAATAGTAATAGTAGAGATAATAATAATAATAATAATAATATTAACAGAAAGTAAGAAAAGTTTCTCAATAATAATAATAATAAAATCCCCTCTCGCCCATGTGAATTTTTCTGACAGATTCACTGAGAACGTCTAAAAGCATATGTGCACGCATGATTATTGAAGTGATTTGAAATCGAATAGCGTTTAATTTTTTCGTTAAATGTATTACATTTGGATTTATAATCAATTGCAACCAATAAAGATATTTCTTGAATTGAAAATAGGTTTAATATATCAGGTGTCTCAAAATATGGTCTATTTATGCGACTGTTGCGTTCGCAATATTCGCCTCAAAATGCCAACTTTGAAGACATTTTTTGAAAGATTCTTTGCATTTATGTAAAAATGGAAGAACGCTATTCAATTTCTTAGTTTCTGATTGCAAACAATTTAATAATCTGACTGTCAATAATTTTATAATTGTCTGTCAATTTCGTGCATCTTAGAATAAATATGACTTCGTGAAAGTGTCAGAAGCTATATACTTAGTTTGGATTTCAGAACATCATTGAGAAGACATTAAATAATGGATAAAAGAAAAAAAATAATAAGCACTAACTAAAAACATTTCGAATTTTAATAATGATGTAAAATACAGTTCTGTTTCCAAGTTGATTAACAGTATTACTTTCAATTTTAAAACTAGTCTGAAAGTTTTCATTTTATTTTATTTAAAAATGTACCCCTAAAATTTTCGAACCGGAATTGCAAGGTACTTGTAGGTATAATTTTTTCAGATATTCTGTATTAAGGTATTCTTAATCAAGATTTAGATTTTTTATTTTTTTTTTATAATCCATTATACATTTATTTAGATAACCTAATAATGTAAAAGGATTATAGATATTGGGTTGGTTGGTTGTGTTTATGACGGCCAATTATCAACACGAGGGATATATATAGATATTGGGTATTATATATACGTATCTTGGTATATATTTAATTATTTTACAAAAAATGATTTCTGGCAATTAAATATAAAACGATTAATCGTCGATTAATTTCCGTAACTTCACATACCTAACACCACGTTTCTTCTTTTCTTTTCTTTTTTTGTTCTGAATTATTTTTTCAGTGTGTTAATGGGCGCCAAAATAAGAACAGCGCTATAATATTTTTTTTACTACTGCCAAGTAATGAAGTCTCTTTAAACACTCTAAATTACAGACAAACACGTGAATGTCAATTTGTGTTTACCAGAACACATCCCTGTTAATTAGTAAGAATAAAAGTAAAAAAAAGATTTTTTTTTTTTTTAATACCCTCTTTTATAAGCAATCAATGTTTATCTTGAACATCTAGGCATTCATAAGCGAAATTCATGATTTTCCCGAAACATCTGTTATTCATTAATTTGGCGTGGGCACCGAAACCGATTACGGAATATAAAGGAAAAAAAAAAGAAAATTTAAACTACCTATTCGGTATTTATAAATTGTTTTCTTAATGTATAATCATAATTTAATTAAGATTAAGTTGTTAATTGCTAAAAAGTATGTTCTTTTTATTAATTAGGCTATTTATTTTTCATTTTTATTTAATTTCCTACTGCTTAGTGTTTCAAATATTGGATTGTTTCAGCAGTTTTGCAGCCAGTTTGCCCTTTTTTGTGTGTCTGGTGGGGAGAGGGGGACTAGCGTGGTTTGGCGCATTATTAAATCTATTGTTGTTGTGACTGGTATACAATTTTAACCATAAAATCTATTTGGCGATGTATCACCAGTGGCGGGCTAATGAAAAAATACCTCAAAATTAATAATTTATAATTACGTTCTAAAAATATTAAAATGTTGTATTTTGACATCGAAAACACATACTTGTATATAATTTTAGGTAGCTTTCTTTACAAAAAAGCTACCTATTGCAGCCGTTCGGAGGAAAGCGATTTCAAAAAATTTTGATATATTTTCATCGATCATGACCCCCAGACCCCGAAACCACCCTCCGTTCAAAATTGATATATATATATATATATATATATATATATATATCTGACCTATGTCACACTGTAACTCCCGTAATTATGAACCGATTTCGATGTAATTCGGTGTGTACATAGTACATACCAATGTCTCGACCGAGTTCGTTGGCCAGCTTCATCCGCCGTTTTGTTTCAAAATGGCGGCCATTTAAAATTTTAAAAAAAATGTAAAACTTGAAATGTGGTACCAAAAAATTAAAAATGGAAAAATATTTTTTTCTTATGTATTTGACCTTTATACAAAGATTCCGGAGCAGTTCTTGTTTCGTCTATATCTTAAAAAATGGCTGAGTTATAGCATTTTGAATTTCTAGCGTGGCTGACATTTTGAAACGACCTGAATTTTGTCACGCGATAAAAGGCGTATATATGAACAGATTTGGATGTAATTCGGTGTGTACATAGTACATACCAATCTCTCGACCGAGTTCGTTGGCCAGCTCCATCCGCCATTTTATTTCAAAATGGCGGCCATTTAAATTTTTTTTAAAAATGTAAAAATTGAAATGTGGTACCAAAAAATTGAAAATGGAAAAATATTTTTTTCTTATGTATTTGACCTTTATACAAAGATTTCGGAGCAGTTTTTGTTTCGTCTATATCTTAAAAAATGGCTGAGTTATAGCATTTTGAATTTCTAGCGTGGCTGACATTTTGAAACGTCCTGAATTTTGTCACGCGATAAAAGGCGTATTTATGAACCGATTTGGATGTAATTCGGTGTGTACATAGTACATACCAATCTCTCGACCGAGTTCGTTGGCCAGCTTCATCCGCCATTTTGTTTCAAAATGGCGGCCATTTAAATGTTTTTTAAAAATGTAAAAATTGAAATGTGGTACCAAAAAATTGAAAATGGAAAAATATTTTTTTCTTATGTATTTGACCTTTATACAAAGATTTCGGAGCAGTTTTTCTTTCGTCTATATCTTAAAAAATGGCTGAGTTATAGCATTTTGAATTTCTAGCGTGGCTGACATTTTGAAACGTCCTGATTTTTCTCACGTAATAACAGGCGTGTTTATGAACCGTCTTGGATGTACCTTGGTGTGTACATAGTACATACAAATATCTCGACCGAGTTCGTTGGCCAGCTTCATCCGCCATCTTGTTTCAAAATGGCGGCCATTTAAAAAAATAAAAAAATAAAAAAATTTAAATGAGATACCAAAAAATTGGAAAATGAAAAAGATTTTTTTTGTATGTGTTTGACCTTAATACAAAGATTCCGGAACAGTTTTTCTTTCGTCTATATCTAAAAAAAAATGGCTGAGTAATAGCATTTTGAATTTCTCTTGTGGCTGACATTTTAAAACTACCTGATTTTTGTCACGCGATAACAGGCGTATTTATGAACCTATTTGGATGTAACTTGGTCTGTACATAGTACATACCAATGTCTCGACCGAGTTCGTTGGCCAGCTTCATTCGCCATCTTGTTTCAAAAGGGTTGCCATTTAAAAAAATTAAATTTAAAATTCAAAATGAGGTATTAAAAAATTGGAAAATGAAAAAAATTTTTTTTATGTGTTTCGTCTTGATACAAAGATTCCGGAGCAGTTTTTGTTTCTGAAAATTTGTTCTTTTGTTGATATCTTAACAAATGGTTGATTTATAGCTCTTTGAATTTCTAGCATGGCTAACATTTTGAAACGATCTTGTATTTGTCACGCGATAACACGCGTATTCGCCTATTTCGATGTAAGAAGGCATGTGGATAGTATACATCAACACCTCGACCAAGTTCGCTGGCCAGATTCATCAGCCATCTTGTTTCAAAATGGCGGCCATTAAATTAAAAAAAATATATATATTTAAAGTGAGGTGCAAAAAAATTAGAAATTGAAAAAGGTTTCTTTCTTAAGTATTTGATCTTGATATAAGGATTCAGGAGCATTTTTTGTTTGTCTTTACCTTAAAAAATGGCTCAGATATAGCAGTTTCAATTTTTATTGTGGGTGGCATTTTGAAAAATCTGATTTTTTGCATGCGACAGCACTCCTATATATTAACCGATTCCGATGTGAGTGAGCATGTGCACAGCAATTACTAAGGTCTCGACCAAGTTCACTGCTTAGCCTCATCCACCATGTTGTCTTAAAATGACAGGCACTTTAAGAAATTGCCGAATTTGGCAGCCAAATATAAGTTACTTTAAAGAAAAGCAGCTTGGATAAAGCTGACTAATTTCGCGAAATTCTCATTCATTATATTGATAAAAATTAGTATTGAATCTCCTATATTCGGTTTCCACTAAATTGAGCTTCGTGTGTTTGCATGATATAAGTTGGCTTTTTTAAAATAAGAATTATGAAAGCTACCTCTTCCTCCCGGCACTGGCCGGAAGGACTTTTTATAATTCTAGCTCATCAGGAAGTGTGTGAAAATCGATTACAAATATGCGTTTTTACATACAAAAATCAAGTTGAGCGAAATAAAAGCGAGTAAAATAAGGTGCCAGTTTACTCAATAATATAATTATCTGCTGTGATGCATTTTGATACGCTATTTTGAAGGGTTTTTTCTTGTGTGCATTAAATACTTAGTCTTTTTTGAAAGGAGACTTTACAAATTAACTTTTGGATATAGCTATTTCAGTCCTACCACCCTAAATTAATTGTATAATTCCTTTTGTCTTTTCTTTTAGTGGTATAGCGTTTTAAACACAATATTTAAGATGCTTAGTTATAAAAAATAGAGTTTTAGAATGTCATAAAATTTTTCATTTTGAAATGCTTACACGTATTTAACTTAATAATTTTATTTCATAGTTATTAAAAAAACCGGTGAAAATTATGGCATAATTTCCAAAGACAATTAAGAAATAATATCCATGGCAACTATTTAACTTAACTAACACAGACACAACAAATTTTTAATAATGAACTCTTTAAGGTTAATTATATTACTTTAACAGCGAGTAAAATATTTTTCAAATTATTAACAGTAAGAAAATTGACTCAAAAATCATATTTATAAAATGTAATTAACTCCAGTTTCATATAATCCAGCACATTTTTATGCAATTAATTGCTTTTTTTCTAAGACTTCATTATGAACTAAGAAAAACAACAAGTGCCGTTTTCCGAGAATTTAATAATGGGAATTTCCCGACCGAAGCATTATTCTAATTCTCCATCATTAGAAACAGTTAAATGGGCAGTTATTTTAATAACCGAATCATAAATCTTATTTAAGATTGATTTCTTTTTGGAATGGCGTGGAGTTTATTAGAGTTTGTTCATTTCTCGGGAAGTTTAATTATTAAAGTGCAATTATTATTATTATTATTTTTTAATTTCAGGAAATTCATTTTTGCATGTTATTTATATAGTTTAAGTATAGATTTTGTTGTGTAATTACTTGCCTTATATAATTTGAAAACAATTTAAAACTTGTAATTTTGATGCTTTTCATACTAAAACGATGTCACGGATAGTTTAAATTGCTCACAATTTACTATGAATCTCGAATAAACACATGCGCAACATAATAAGATTTTTAAATGAAAGCTGAAAGTGAAAAATAGAATAGTGATTATTTCAAATATTTGTTAAGCTTCTAAACTATATATAAAGAGAAAATTAATATAAAAGAGTGCATAATAAATGTATAATTTTACAGAAAATATAACAAAAAAAAATGCTGCTTTTTAGCTGCGATGATATATGAAATACATTCAGTCGTCTTATGTCGATAATATTAAAGTTAGGTTCAAACGCTCTTGATTGTAAATTCCGAATTTGGTTCAGAAAGTTCAAGAAAGTTATTAAATATGTTATAGGAATCGATGAAGGATAAATTGTCATTTCGAAAAATAAAAGGCAAGTATGGAAGCTTGGAAAACAATTGATACTCAGAAATAAATATATTTATTCAAGCATAAAAATGTTTTTTATGAGAGAAGAGAAAATAAATCTTTATTACAATAAAAAAAAAAACATTTTATTAATTTTATCATTTTTTAATAATCAATTTATCAAATATTGAAAGAAAATGCTACTATAAATCGCACAAAAAAAAAAAAAAAAAAAAAAAAAAAAAAAAAAAAAAAAAAAAAGTTTATAGAATGGAAAAGGACCAGGTACTAGTTATACTAAAAAATGCACCTTTTTTAATAGAAAAGGGCATTATTGCCGGGCAAAATATATTATTGCCCGTAGTTATGATTTAAAAAAAGAATGGGGGAATATGTAACTTTTAGGTACGATGAATAAAGTAACATTAATTTTAAATGATTTTATGAATTAAAAATGAAAAATATACATTTAAATTACATCTTGATTGAATAATTTCATGTGCTTTTCCCATAGTAATGAGATAGTTCGATAGTTTTTGCATATTCTCTGACACTCGATATAGAAATACTATGGTATAGAGAAATTTTTTATTAGAAATCTTTAGGTATGAAACTAGTGTTTTGCATGAGCAGGGCGCTGCATCCTCGATAAATGGCCTAGAGGGAACTCTAATAAATAAATAACGAAATAAATAAAGGAGAAATAGTACTGCGCGTAAAATGCGATTTCCAGTTCATGACATTACAATACCTTCTATATTTAACGGATTTCTTTAATAATGCAATCACCGCAAACTTACTTTAAAATTGCTTTGAATGAGGTGTACATGAATACCACACAAAATTCATTTGAAAAATAACTGCTATGGGCGATAATGCGTTTACTTCAATATTCACTCAGTCCATAATTAAATAGATTAGATGCTTATTATTCTTATAAAATCATTTCACACCTTTGATATTTGTTTTATTCTTAACTGTTATATTTCATTATCGGATATTTTAATTATGATAAATTTTCGGCTATAAACATCGAATACATCTGTAATTCATTAACAGAAGATATTAACTTCAGGTTGGTTGTGTTTATGACGGCCAATTATCAGCACGAGGGATATAGGCCCTAAGGTGGGGGGGGGGGTGCCCCCGTGGGGGTCTTTCTAAGGGAACCTAACACGTATTTACCCTTGGAAAACCAAGGTTCCAAGAAAACCACGAAAACTCCAAACGATTGATATTCTTTTCAAAATGTAAAAATTAATATTATTGAGAATATTTTAAAGCAAGTGTCTCAATTAGTCTATTTTTTGGTTACCACTGTTCTGCAAATCTTTTCCTTATTTAACAGAATTCTGGCGATTAAATAAGGCGTAGGTTACTTTTCTGAACTGGTGGTAGCCAAAATATTGACTGGTTTCCTGTTTCAGAGTAAAAAAAAAATTACACTTTTTCACTCATGATATCAAAAGTCTTTGTATCACACTGTAGAAAAGCCAGATATCGAAACAGTATGGCAGCTTTTTTCTTCCATTGTTCACTGCAATAAAAAGGCAAAGAGCACCTTAGGTTACAACACTTAAAATATCACACTGGCTTCTGTAACTGGATCGCACTTTTGTTTGGTTCTCCACACGATAGACCACCACTTGTCTACCCCACCTTTTTAAATGACTTGACAAAACTATATAGTCCAGGAATTTCCACGAAAATTGGAAGGGACCATTTAAGAAATCCGTCAACAGCTGCAGAAGTTGACAAATTGGCTGTAAAGCAGGACAATGATTTTCTACATAGTCTATCTATCCACCCATGCGTATAAACTGTGAGTCAATAGTCAATGCTTCAGGACAATGACTGTTTTCTTGGCTGCTTTGTTTGGTTATCTCTGAATCCCTGCTGTGGTTATTGCTTCTGGAACGTGGCTTGCAGAAAATCGCAGAAAAGTGATATTTTTAGTTGTTCGCCCTAAAGCATCTTCTCCGAAAGCTAAATAGAAGTTTGATTTTAGCATGATACTTTGCAGCTTTTATGGCGATACAGTGTGATAAAGATTTGTCATGATTTATTATCTGTCCAGCAAAATCAAAACAGGTATTGGAAACCATTCTGAAGCACATATCTAAAATAGTTTTATTTATACACAAGTTAAGGGGGCACAGGACCTTCGAGTTTGTCGAAACGATAAAAAATATAATCATAATACACCTACTTCTAAATTAAAACCAAAATATACACTGAAAGTTTTGTTCAAAATTTAATTTTAGCAAAAAAAAAAAAAAAAAAAAAAAAAAAAAAATTGAAGTGGGGGAAAAAAAAGGTGAATTTTTTTAGTTTATCATAAAGACTATAAAAAGATGCATATTTGATTAATTTTTTAAAGCTTTAGCTTATATAGTTTGAAAGAAACAGTGCGCACAAACTCCAGATTTACTAATCTGAGAAAAAGCGTTTTAACGTTTCAATATCTACAGACTTTCAATTGTATGTAACCGTATTCAACGTTACCGTTTTCACCGTATGTAAATGATTATGACTCTAGAAACAATGAAGATTTTTGAATGGGATTTTTTGCATATTGTTGAGAAATTTCAAAAGATTCAGAATAAAACAACAACCCGAAACTGAATTTTTGAAAATTTAAAGGTCCTGTGCCCCCTTAATGTTTCAAATAATCATTTTAAGTTAGTCTATCCATCCTAGGACAATGGCTGTATTCTTGTTTGCTTTATTTAGTTACTCTGATTCCCTGCTGTGGTTATTGCTTCTGGGGTGCTTGGTGAAAATAGCAGAAAAATGATACATACCGTATTTTATGGAAGAAACGCCGCATCCGTCGTAAACGCCGCACTCCTCAAATTGGCCCGAATAAGCTTAAAAATATCGTAATCGCCGCACCCGTTGTAAACGCCCCATCCATCGGAACGCTACTTTTGTCGACAGCGTCACATTAACCTAACTTTAATCAAAGTTTTCTGTAGTGTAGGATGCCTCATTTTTAATATCTTAAGATGTCTGAAGTTTTATTTAAAATATTTAAATCCGATTTTAAATGTATTTATGAATTTTTAAATTAAGGAAACTCAGTTGGTATTTAAGAAAAATCGTAAACGCCGCACTTGGAAAAAAAATAACTTTTAAACTCGCAAACGCCGCGGCGTTTCTTCCATAAAATACGGTATTTTATTTTATTTTATTTATTTATTTATTTATTTGTTGTTGTTGTTCGCTCTGAAGGATTTTCTTCAAAAGATAAAAAGTTTGATCTGAAAGTAAGTTTGATTTTAACTTGATAATTTAACCCTTACCGGCCACGGAGTAATTCTGCTCATAAACTGGTGAAATAATGGACTGACACCGCAATTTATAAACGAATTTATTAGAAAATACGAACTTGCTTATTTTCATTTACATAATAATAGGAAAATTTTAGTTAAATATTCTTGGTGCCGTTTGTCAGTTTTGGAAGTAAAATTAGGTGTCCTTTTTTAAGGACACCGCGCCGGAAAGGGTTAAAGATAATGTAGTTTTTATGGCGATGCAACATGATAAGGCTTGATTATTATCAGCCTAGCCAAATCAAACCATATATTTGAGACCGATCTGTGGCACATAACTGAAGTAGTTTTATTTATATAGGTTCAAGTTAAGATTTTTTTATTTTATCTTTTCAAAGTAGAAGATTTGTTCTTTTTCTTTGTCCATGAAATAATTATTTTATGATTGCTATTATTATTTTATTGGCGTCTTATTATAGATTTGCTGCCTGTAAAACATGAAACTGTCAACAGAAAATAAAATCTGATGATTTATTTCGAATCTAAGTTAAATAAAATATTGAAATTTTTCATGGATCAGGTGGTTGGATAATGGATATTTTATGATTGAGAATTACAGAAATGTACTTTTGAATTCAGATTATATCTAAGTGAGAATTTTAAAATTCCAAATGAGCAATTGATTTGCATGAAATAGCAATTACTGTGATAAATTTTATATGTATCAGTGAGTAACTTATAATAAATTTGTTAAATAATGGAAAATGCCTGGTGTCAACATATTTGGATCTAAAAGACTTAAATTTAAAATTTACGTGCAATGACTGTGTTTGATTCAATACTTCAAAGTAAATAAATGAATTTTCCGTTTTAAGACATTTTTGAGGTATACAATACTTTTCACTTAAAGAAGACAATAACCAAGATATTTAGCTTTCTAAAAGATATTATTGTTGATTTTGAAACAATATTTAAAGCGGTTTTCAAAATAATATTTTTCCCCGCTCAATGCAAAATTTTCTAACATACGGTTGTCTCCGTTCAAACGAATATTGACGTTTTCAGAAATAATATTCATTAAGCGGGGTACTTGATTAAACGGGGAACTATATAACTGTATGCGGAATTATTTAAAAAAAAAAAAAATGAAAACGTGATACTTACAGGAATGAATATCGAAATGATTTGTAATCAGAGTTTTTTACATTTTTCGAAAAAGGAAGTATATACATATTGAGTTATAAAAGATTGTTTCCTCATAATCGCATTTTCCCCCCTGCGCTTCTGCGTTACGAAATTGAGTTCAAAACGCCAACTTTGACATCATTTTCTCAAAGGTCCTCTGCCTTTATTGAAAAACGGTCAATAAAAATTCAGAATGCATAATTTCTGAATCAGATCAACTGTCAATTTCATGCTTTTGCAAGCAAAAAAGAATTCAAATTTGTACGAAAGCAGCCAATTTGGATTTGAGATTAGTTTTATTATTGTCTAAAGAGCTAAAATCTGTTTAAAAAATTTAAGTTGATTCTACGATCAATTTTGCAGACTTGGACAGAATTTTGAAGAGACAATTTCTATTAAATATAGAGACATTAAGTCTTTTCTCACATCCAAACTACTTTTTTTCAAATTCCCGAAGTATTTTTTATTCTGAAACACCAGAAATTTGCAAATATTCATATTTATATATATACCAAGAAAGTTAATATAGTTTTTATTTGTTTTTAATAGTAACAGATATTTCAAAAAATAATGTCAAATTTGGTGCTTTAAACCAATATTCAAGACATTAACACCAAAGGAAACAACCGATTATAATTTGAGATACAATACATTTAAATAAGAAACACATTGATTTCAAATAATTTCAATAGTCATGGCTGTAAATTTTATGCCGTTACATATAAAAATTATTCTATCAACCAACCCTACATTTGTAGGCATGAAAGAGTTCTTCCTAAAGGAGGAATTCTACTTTTTTAAAAGCAATTTTGGACATTCTTTGGATTGATGAAAAAATGCAAAGAAAATATTGGAAGCATATATGGAGAGGGGGGGTGGGGTCACTTAACTTCGTCAGATATTTATGGTTTTACATCTTTAGCAAACTGTTTTCAAATTCCTATTTTGATTAAAAAAATCTCTAAAATTGTTAGTTGAAATTTGTTTTTAATAAATTTTAAGTTATTAAAAGAAAATAATCATACATACAGTAATATTTCATTTTATTGTATAAAAAATAGTTAAAATATGTCTAAATTGTATGACTTTGATATCATTGTTTAGATGCAAAAACATTTCCACCTTTTTCTCGATTTCCCACTTTCTTGCCTGATCTGAGAGTTTCGCATTGTGACATTGTGAGCAAAAATCGTTTGGGGGGAACAGCATAAAAAGTTTCCCAATCAAATAAATTATCCCTAAGACACCTGAATCCAAAACTCAGCAAGTTATTTAAACATTCCTTATTAAGATCCCTTTTGGTCATAAGGAGTGTCCCTACCGTTTCAGTTTCCTTTCTTGTCAAATGGAGCTCTTCATTATTGTAGGGTCATCAGTTATCGGATGACTCCCGGGAATTGGGGAGGAGAAAACGTTTTGCTCCAGCGGGGTGGCATAGTACTCCCGTAAACGCAGAAATTCCTGAAATTCAGGGCGAGGGTGTTGAAAACGACAAAAGGGTCTATTGTTGAAAATTGCAGCTTTACTAAATTAGTGAAGAGACTCGAGCTTAAATGGTCATTTCCGGGCAGTACTTGTTTGGGACGATTCGGAAATCGTTATTGTGATGAAGAAAATTTTATTGCAGGGATGCAATGGCAACGATAAACAATGCGGAAAATCATGGTAATATTGTGCATTTTTGAAGTGCCATATATTATTTAAATATATAGTAATTTCGTCTCAATAAATTAATTAGGTTTGTGCTCCCGTAGTCGCCATTTTGTGATATGAACTAAGTGTTAATCAAATCAGCAATCATATATCAGACTCTTTATAGAATATAGTAAATTCTGTCTAAGGCGTAATCGAGAAAATTTTCCGTTGTAGAAAATATTCCGCCTTAGACAAATTTTACTCTATGTCTGTGGATTCGCATGGACTTGAAAATCTTTCCGAGATAGACAGATTTCCGTCTTACACAGAGTCCGCCTTACAGAGAGTTTACTGTAGTTTATAAATGCACGAATGTGATACATGCAATAAAACGGCAAATTTCAATAGAATACAGAAACAAAAATTATTCCATTTTTATTGATTTTATTCAGAAAGTAGCTGATGCTGTTAAGCATTAATTCGTAATTTCACTACCTTTAAATATAGAGCTATTTTATACGTTAATATTATTGTGATATACATAAAAATAGCTCGATCAATTCATCGAAAAATAGGCATATGCATTACATTATTTTTTTGTTGTTGTTGTTTGTTTAATCCTGACTGTGCAGTCTCTAGCGCGAAAGAAAATGGCTCTACCATTGCCCTCGATAGCAATAAGTTACGCTAACATCTTCATTATTTTAAGATTAGGAATCACAGTTATTAAATAAAGAGGTTAGCTACTCATAATAAATTTCATTTAGCAATATTTAGAAGTTTTTTCTCCTTAAAAGTTTAATATTGAATAGTCCATAAAGTATTTAGAAGTAATTATTCGTATTGAAAAGTGAAAGGGAAAAAGAATACCCTTATGGGAAAGGAGACCAAAGAAGAAAATAAGGGGAAAAGAAAATTAAAGGAAAGAAAAGGGACAAACGCTTATGCATAACGTTTTTTTTTTTTTTTTCAGGAAACAGAAATAGTTAACCTGTCACTTTTCCAACACATGCTTGTTACACTATCCCTTACATATGAAAAGGGAAGCAATTACCCCTCAAAAAGGTCGACTGTTACTCAAACACTAATTAGGCAATAAAAAGTAATGAATACATTACTATTTGTTTGTTTTAGATACCACAGTGTACATAGACCGCGTAAGATAACTAACTAAGGCTATGAAAATGTCCCATTTGTCAACTTTCAGTTGGCCACGAGTTTCGGTTCCACAAATGTCCGCCCCACCCCCACCCCTCATCTTCAAACATAGAAAAACTACGAAGATAAAGGGGGTTTTCCGATGACCTTTCAGGTTACAAGTCAATTTGAAAGAGTAAATAGTACAAAAGGGTGGAAAATATATGACTCGACTTTTTAGCCAGTTTTATCTTAATTGGGAGCTGATGCTCAAGATAAATGGTTTGCTGGTACCAAGCTTTCCCCCTGGTTATTTATTTTTTCTTTTCAAACAAAATAGCTTATTGAAGAGAAATTTTTCTTTCTCCAAAAAGTTGCTCTTAAAAAGAACTAGAGTAAAATACAGTTTATACATTACTCCTTTACACAATTTTCACATTTATAATTGGTGTTATATAATTATTATCGTGACATCGACTCATCCTTTTTCATTTTAATAACTTTTTTTCTATGACCCAAAATTTCTTTTATACGTCATTTTTGATTAAGAGTTATGTATGAAAACTTGATTTTTAGCGAATATTTTTCATTTAAATATTATTTGAAGAATTTTCGGCAACAATTTAGTTATTGAATACGAAGATCAGTCAAAACTTTGAATAAAAGATTATGGATTAACTCTAAAATTTCAGCTTTCTTTTTTCATTTATATATTGAAGCCCTTTCTATGTGGAACATTCTCATAAGTTGGATAATTTTTCTGGAAACGGTATGTATCCACAAGATTAACAAAAGTCCAGCCTGCATAAGCCGGACACTTAAAAACTGTCGCAAGTTAAACACTTTATTTAAAAGGAAAATTTGACAGTTTTTACACACTCTTCAAAAAATTTTGAAATTTATTCCTTCGGAAAATAACTATAAATGTCTTATCTAAAAGCAATGCTTCTAGTATCAATAAATTTACCTGTTTTATTATTATTATTATTATTATTATTAATAGAAAGACTTATAGCCCAACATTCTGATGTTTAAATATCTTATCCTAGTAATAGCAGATGTTTATAGCAGATGTTTTATCAGATATTTTCGCATTAGAAACTTGACAAATTACAAGCTAAGAAAAACAAACACAAATTGCAATTTGAAATTACCAAATATTTCACGATTCAATAGTTGTATTTACTTGATATGCTCATCAGGGATTCGCCTTTTGTGCTTCATCTTATTTATCGAATATAATAACAAATAAATAAATATGCAGAACTTAATGTTGTGATCAACGAACTCTTCTTCTTACTACCTCTGCATTAATTTAAAATAAATACTTGCGATATTAAAATTGTAAAGTTTTAATTTAAAATAAGTGCTCATGGTCAACGTATTTATTCATTAGTTCTCTCCGTGACTTTTAAAGTATACCATTTATTTTATCGATTCCTTTAAAAATATATCAGGCGTTTCACTTTATACATGATGAAACAAAATATTTTTTATTCATATATCACATATTTTTTATTGCATATATCTGCTTTTGTGATTAAAATTTCATATGCTAAGCAGGATTTGCATGTTATGCCCTATCTTGTACCAAAAAAGTGTGAAGAAATAAGACCAAGTGACGCGTGTCCCCCCCCCCCCCCCCTTTCCCAGAGTGACTGAAGTTTTTTGTGCTTAAATCCCGAGCTTTGCTATCTCTCGTTTTTCTGTACTTAGCTCCCCATAAAAAAATAAGGCATAATTTAATGTTGTGATCAACGAACTCTTCTTCTTACGACACCTCCATTAATTTAAAATAATTTCTTGTGATATTAAAATTGTAAGCTTTTAATTAAAAAAAAAAAAAAGCTTAAGGTCAAAATATTTATTGATTAGTTCTCCCTGTGACTTTTAAGGTATACCATTTCTTTTTATCAATTTAAAAAGAAATAATAATATTTTTTATTCATATATCACATATTTTTTATTGTATACATCTGCTTTTGTGATTAAAATTTCATATGCTAAGCAGGGATCTGAATGTTATACTCTATCTTGTACCAAAAAAGTTTGAGGAAATAAGACAAGTGACGCGTGTTTTTCGCTCTTTTTTTTTTTTTTCTCTTTCCCAGAATGACTGAAGCTTTTTGTGCATATGTTAAGAAAGGAAGTCCAGAGCTTTGCTGCCATCTCTCGTTTTTCTGTACTTGGCTCCCCACAAAGAATTTAAGGAATAATTTATTGATGCATCAACGACTTAACACTCTCTTGAAATGATTGGGAATCTTCGTTTCATTTGCATATCTTTTCATGAATTTACTGCGATTAAAAACCTTTCAATGGTCTCAAAAAATGCCATTCCTCTTTCCTAAATACATATATGTATAAAAACCAGAAAGGCAGAAAGTTTTTTTGTATGCTAATCGAGAAGCTTATCGTGGACAAGTTTTTTTTTTTTTTTTTTTTTTTTTTTTTTTTTTTTTTTTTTTTTCGTTACTGAGATGAAAGTGAAATGTTTTGTAAGCTTCCTTAAAAAAAAATCTACTGTATGTGTTATTATTCGAGAGAAAAAATAAAATCTTGTAAATTTTTCTTTTGATATTCCCTCTCCAAATGATAAAAAGAATATTTGGTTGGTATTTGTTTTTATGGAGATTAATTTTTGTGATTGAAACTAATTTATTTTATCTTTTTTAAGCTTTTAAAGCATATTATTTAAAAGCCTTAGCAATAAAAAATAAATTTGTTTTCAGATTAAATTTTACACATCTTTTTCTGATTGAAGCTAGTTATCCCTTTTTAAGCTTTGAAAAACTATAGCCTTTGAATTTGAAGTTTAACAATACATTTTTTTTTTCGATTTAATTCCACACATTAAACCGTCTTTTGCATATCGTTTGTTACTCTATTTCATCATTTATTTATTTATTTATTCTAAATTTCGTTAAATTCAAATGCTTTTTTATCTTTCTTTAATTTTCTTGGTTGTATGCATGTTACTGTTTAAAATAGAAATAAATAAATAAAAAAAGTAAAAATAAATCCCCACCCCCGATAAAAAAAAAACCTTTTCTAAATAAATTAGTAAATATCTATTTTAGATAGAATATTTTTTTTAAAATGAAATCACTTCTTTATCGTCTTTAGAGTTAACTTTAATGTTTGCATTATGATAAAAAAAATATTTTAATTTTCAATTTTTTTTAAAGTCTCCCCTCCCCTCTCTCCGTGTTATGGAACTTTTTTTTAATTACATTTTATTTATTTTTTATCCTTCTATTAATTTACAAAAAGCGACTTCATTTTATTTTATTTTAAAAAAGAGATTTTAATTTTCAATTGTTTGTTAAAAGTCTCCCCTCCCCTTCTTTCCGTCTTTTGGAACTTTTTTTTTTATTACATTTTATTTATTTTTTATCCTCCTAATAATTTACAAAAAGCGACTTTATTTTATTTAATTTAAAACAAGATATTTTAATTATAAATTGCTTGCTAAAGGACCCTCCCCTTCATCTTTCGGCACTTTTTCTGATTACATTTATTTTTTTTTAATACTCCTATTAATTTTCAAAAAACAATTTTATTTTATTTTATTTTTCACTTACAAGGAAGGTCTCCTTACAGGGCATACTCAGAATATGTTGAAAAAATGCTAGTGAAACTACTCATGTATGTAATGAGGGATCAGTCAAATTTAACGGCGGAATTTCAGTAGAAAGTGTGTAAAAAAATAAAATACTTTCGAATATTTGGCGCGAAAATACGAAAGTGACACGCAATTTGGCGAGCAGGATTTTTCCTCGCCAAAAGCAAACGATTTTAATGCATCTGAAAATTGTTTATTAATTGTTTTTAGAATGCACGGTTTTTAATGAATTTAAATTTAATGAAAGAGGTTATTATATATTATTTATATTACATATATATGTTGCTTGTTGCTGTAGTTATTTAATTTTATCACTGTAAAAATATTTTCTATGTTTTGCAAGTTGCAAATATCTATTTTAAGTTATAGTCAGCTGACATTTGATTGCCATAATACCTTTCCATATAGAAGACGAAGTCGTTTCCATAGCAACAAAATCAAATTGACAGTATTCTATCTGTCTTATTTTTGAGCTTGAAATAATTTAAATCAATTTAAATTTTTTTATAAATCGTAAAATATGATATTTAAATTTTATTATAAATGCATATAAATATATATGACAAACTATAATTAAAACAAGCTAAAAATGACAAAACTATAGCTAAAACAAATTAAAAATGACAAAACTAAAGTTATTTAAATTAAACTTATATAAAGAAATTCAACATAAAAAGTTTTTTCCTACATAAAAGCGTATTTTTTTTTTCATCGCCAACCGGTGATAAATCGCCAAATAAACGAAAATTTCGTTATTTTTTTACGAACGCTGTATCGGGGTTCCGCCAAATTTTTTTTAATAAACATATATATCCATATGAGAAAAACATTTTGTAATTTTTTCAGATTTTTCTGAGTATGCCCGTATGGAGACCTTCCTTGTTAGTAGTCTTATCTTCTTATAAGAGAAAATTTCCAAAGTGCTCAGAATTCATTTATGGGCTTTGTTTTAGATACGGGAAATGTTTGCATGTCAAAGATGTTTCTTGTCTAGGTTAACAATAGAAAAAATCAACAAAATTTCAGCAATGAAACATTGAAAATTCCACAAGAGCGTTATTTATACATCACAAAACTCTTTCGCGGCAGTCAGAAGTTATTTCCTTGTTCTTTTTTCGGTTCATTAGCAATATAATGTTATTTTACTTTCATTTCATTATATGCTTTCAAAATAAAATTTAAAAGGGGAAAGAAATGTCTTGTTTAACCCTTTATGTACTGAATTATGAATTCATGAACATTTTATCTTCTAAAGCATTTTTTGAGAATTTTCGAAACTACATTAGAAGATTTAGATAATCATTTAATAAATTTTAGAAGGATTGATTAAATTTCAATTTATAGGGATTTTGTGCAATATTTATAACCCCACTCAAATCTGCTATTTTAAATATTTTTCTCAGTATTTTGTAGAATTAGGAAATGTACAAATATAATGTTCTTACAATAGAAATATATCCGAATTGAAAAATCACCGCCCACCCCCCTCTAACGCCAAGAAAGCTGAAAAGATGCAAAGGCAAAAGGAATCATCCTTTTAAAAATATTTTTGTTTTGTGTAACCAATAATGCTTTTGGAACAAAATAAAGCTGTCTGGCTCAGACAAGAAAAACCCTGAGTAGATTTCCTGCTTTCGGAGATTCCAAGACTTGTAGGGAAGGAACTTCGTCCATGGGAAGAGAAGGATAGAAAAGGTTACGGTAATTTTCGGAATGACCGATTGAAGGAGAGAAAAGAAAATGCTGAACTTCCCTAAAATAAAGTCGACTGACCAGTTACCCTGGTAACAGGGCCGAGTCAAAACCAGTTCCAGGGTTTTTCTTGTCTGAGCCAGACAGTATATAACTCATTCTAACCTGTATTACTACTAATCGATATATTAAACGAATTTTATAACAAGTTATTTTAATGGTACTTTAAAGTACCGTCAGTAGATAAAGGGTTAAGCTTATCATAAATCCATCTATGAAACCTTGTAAAATACAAAATTGTACCATATTTTTCATATTCGACAATCAGATAATATGTTCCTATGGAGACTCGGTTGTTGTTGTTTTTTATGACGGCCAGTTATCTACACTTGGGATATGGGCCCGAAGGGGGGGAGGTGCCCTCCGTGGGGGTCTTTCTAAGGGAACCTAACCCGTATTTACGCAAGGAAATCCAAGGCTCGAAGAAAACCAGGGAAAACTCCGAACGATTAGGCCGACGTGCGCGATTGGGATTTTTTTTTTTTTTTTTTAAATTAAAGAATTTTAAAGTTTGCTGTTTTTTTTATACATTTCTGTGTTTAAAGCACTAAAACTTCTACAATTTTTTGTCAAATCACTCAATTATTTTTTTGTATGTTCAGTATAGTGTACTTAATAAAATTATGGATCGACTTTACAATTAATGAATTAGTTTATGAGAAAAATTGTAATGAAATATAAAAACATAAGTAAAAACTCAGCAAAAAGCGTTATTTTTATTTATTTTTTTTTTTTGTCTTTTCTTTATATTGTAAAATCCATCCTGACTTTTATTATGTATATTATGGATACAAAAATAATGGAGTCATTTGACAAATATTTGTAAAAGTTTTATTGTTTTAAACACAGTAATATATCAAAAACCAGTAAAATTTAAAATTCTTTAATTAAAAAAAAAAAAATCTCAATTTTTACCCACAAAATGATTTTTTTTCCTGGTCAAAATAAGTTTTTCTATGTAATACCTATAACAATATGTGTATATAATAAGAAAATGTACACCAGTAAAAAAAATTCTCCAACTTTTTTCAAAGGGTGCCGAGTCTTCTTAATCTTTTCTCACTTGTTACTCAATAGAATATTATTTTACTTACTACATTATTTATTTACTTTCAACATTAAAAGAGGAGTTAAGTTTCTCCTCGGTCTTTCATGTTCTTTCTTCTAGAGTACTGATATTTTTTATTTATTTATTTATTTTTGTCACTACATAAGTTCAATTTATTCTTTTCAGAGCCCGGCGAGTTGCCGAAGTTGCCTGTGAAATGCACACTGCGGAAGCATAAGAGCAATCGCAAGCCGAGGACACCATTTACCACCCAACAGCTTTTAGCTCTGGAGCGGAAGTTCCGGTCTAAGCAGTATCTCTCAATTGCGGAAAGGGCCGAATTCTCCTCTTCTCTAAATCTAACTGAAACGCAGGTCAAAATATGGTTCCAAAACAGGAGAGCCAAGGAAAAGAGGCTGAAAGAAGCAGAAATAGAGAAGATTAGAATGGCCACACGACCTATCCTCCCGTCTTTCGGATTCGGAGCTCCAGCTTTCCTAGCAGGATACCCACCCCCTGCCCATATCGGAACAAACGGAATTCCAGTTTCAAGACCGTTTTTAGGTCCCGTGATGCCACCTTACCCATTTTATACGTCTTCGCCTTCTGGCAATGTATCCTCTCCCATAGCGACAGCTTGTACACAATGATATCCTGCCACGGACGCTTGATATAAATAGGAGTAACTGTTAATAGCCTTAAAAGAAGAATTCGGGAATCACGTGCTGCTGGGTATTATATGATATCAGAACTATTGTATATTTATTTTGGGGTTGAGAAATCATGTAAATAGTCAATCTAGTAGTATACACTGGAAAATATGTTGCTGGTCAATGAATAGGTTTTGTGTTGTTAGCGAACAAACGTCTCTCAATATTTTGTAATTTATAAAACATAAAAAAAAAAAGAGAGATTGCAAAATGCCACCATTTGAATGAATTACGTTTTCACATAAAGTCGATAGATAATATAATCTCTCTCAAATTGATATTTCACATACAATTAATCTGGAAGTGACCAATTTCAATAAGCAGTCACATTTATATTGCAAATTTGTTTTGTTCTCAAAGTGTTTACTGTTAAAAGCGATTGGCACTATTAATTTGGGGTGTTGTAAATTGATGGTAATTCTATATCTTGCTTAATACACCAATAAAATAATGTAAATTAACCAAAGGAAATATCTCAACAGTTAAATTTGTAAATGTCCTGCTGGTTAGAGACATTAGTAATAAGATACTATGTGTTTTATACTTCTTTTGTAAACTTATCTTTTAGGTCTAATTTGCATTAAAATTTCAAATTCATACACATAATTGAATATGTGATAATTACCAAACAAATATGCAACAATAAATATTTTATAATAGTAAAGCTTAAAGCTCTTTTTATTTATTATTCCTGCTAAGGGAGATTTGAAAAGAAAAGAAAATGAGAAAATTCATAAGTTCATAAATTCATTATTCATAAATTCATAAAAGAATGAACAATTTAAAAGAATTACATATTTAAAAAAAATATTTTTTTCTTAAAGCTACAATTTTTGCACAAATTTTAAGAACCAAAATACCTTTTAAATAATAAACGATCAGTTGAAATTTAAAATTAGCTTACATTCAAGTAATTCTTATATTACAAGAATTTTTCTAAAAAAAAAGTGTTACTGTATTTAATTTTAAAATTTAAACTCGTACTGCATGGCATTAAAGCATTAAAAAACAGCCTGCATTTTAATTACGTTAATTATTTGACTGTAATGAAGTATGTATTTGTAATGACTTCTCTAATTGATATCTCACTTTTATGCTATTTATGTTTGCTAATAATTTTCACACTTATGTCATTTAGAAATGAAGCATTTTATCTTCGATTTCCCTATAATTTTCGAACAATTAATCTATCCAACCTTATCTGTAGCTCTGTTTGAAAGTTTTATTTGGTACGCACGTTTTCACAGACGATTTAATAGATCATGCTTTGAACACTTCAGTCGCTCATTAGCTGTTTTCTAAAATAGCTTATTGGAAGGATCTAATTAAAAAGTCGATACTACTGTTACCAATAAAGCTTGTTAACAGCTATACAAAACTAGAGCTTTTGAAGTGATCAATCAAATAGCAGGACGAGCAATCAATTTTGTTTAGACGTGCGATAATCATTAGGCTAATAAAATTGAAATTCATTATCTGGTCTCGGTGAAGGATGTTCATATATTTTCCATTTTTAAAAATATTCTAGTTTTAAAACGAAACATTTCATTGTTTTAATGTGGAAGGAAAATTCTGTTTGAATGTTTTTTTATTTGTTTTCTTCCATATTTGAGTAAGAAAATTTATGGTGCCTACTCATATGAATCTAATATTAAGAATAGTAGCTGTGACTTTTCTGAATGACAACCTTTTTAACCATATCAAAATCACTTTGTTAAATATTTCCACATAATCACAATCAGATTTTTTTTTTAAATTCTAAACGGCTTATATTTAAGGATGTTTAATAATGTTTATAAACGTTATATAAATTTTGTAAGCAAATGTATAATTTATATGCATTTTATAGGCAAATATAAAACATTCCTCTTAGACGTCTTTAATATGTGATCGATAAAAAATATTGATTGTGTTTCTGAGTAATGTGTTTTGATTTCAGAATAACTTTAAAAAATTGAACAGAAGTTTTTCATTGGGACAATCTGCAATTCTAGAGAATAACTGTGATGTACTTTTCACGCCCTATAGGTCCGCATATGTGGACCACAGCTCTTCCCCCTTTTTATTAAGGATATTGGGAACAAAATTTCAATTTTGATCTCAGAATGATATGCTTCGATGTCTAATCCGAAATAATGCTATAGCATTATTTCGGATTAAGCATAGATCACGGTTCACTTTAGCATAGATCACGGTTCTTGCTTTGAAGTCAAATTGGAGAAGAAATAATTCAGTAATAATTAACAATTTTGGATTAATACTCATTAGCAAAGAGGTTATGAAACACGTTTAAGTTCTTAATTGATCTATTAAACATTAATTATGAGATACTTTACGCATAATAATATTTATCTGTCTAACTATAATATGTGAAGATTTATATGTATCTTACATAATTGCTCATATAGTGCAAAAAAATAGGTCTTCGTTTTGTATAGACCAACTTCATTCACATAGACAATAACAAAAATGTTAATTAATATAAATGTTATACATACTAATGTAATTTGTACTACAATTCATAGCAATTAAAAATATATCTTTCGTTTGATTTCAGATAAATCATGTGGGAGTTAAAATAAAATTTATTTTAAAAACCAATGTCAAGGAAAAGTATAAATATTGTTGAAAGCAAGCCTGTGTATATTATTTTACAACTAAGAAATTGCATAATGTGTTCATATTTATATTCATTTTGTAATATATTTTACACTGTAAAGAACCCATTTTAAATTATTATTGTATATATTATGTAAATAAGTCTCATTCCAAAAGCTTTATGCACTGTTTTACTTATTTAGCTGTAAAGCATATAAAGTGCCAAAAATTTGAATTTACTTTTTGAGATTTTGCATTTACTGAAGCAAAACACATTTTCCTTTACAACAATATTTTTTTTTACATATCAACTTTATGAATTTTATTCATAAAATAAAAATCAATTATTTTCGTTTTTAAGTATTTAAGGGGACGATTTTTTCTTAATTGCATTGTAAATACTATTCAGGTGCACGCTATAAGAATTATGGCACATATTTATCACACAATAAATTTAAAAAAAAAATGGGGTGTGGGGTGGTGCAAAAAATAAGGAAATTTTCTGAATATTTCAGCATTGTGAAGAACTTTCCAAAATGGACCATGCACATTCCATTTCAAATAAAATCTCCAACATTTTTTATGCGAGTGTGGTTTATATATACAAGTAAAACTGTGCATAGTTTTTTTTTTTAATTAAATATATAGAAAAGTTAAAGATAGTTAAATGCAGAAATATGATGCAGAAATGCTGAAAATTTCATAAAATTTAGAAAATACTTTTTTTTTTCTTTTATATTCAAATATTTAAAATTCGATGCGCAGTTTTATTTGTATATATAAACCAATCTGGCATAAAAAGTATGGAGATTTTAATTAATATAATTAATAAAACGTATTTTCATTATTAGAGCTTAAAGTTTGATAATATGTGTCTTTAAAGTCTACTGTACTCGAAATTCACAATTTCATTTATACATTACAACTATTATGATAAATCTAGTCTGATAATTTTCTTGTTTTTTTTTTTTTTCCCTGTTATATGGGGAAAATAGATCTTGTATATTACTCTTTCAAAGGGATTTTAATTGTACAGTTTTATTTTAAACTGTACATATATGTTTTTTAAATATTAAAATATATGTCATTTTTTAATCTCATAAAAATGGCAAAACTTTTGCATATAATACCCAGCAGAAATATGATATTAAGCGCATGGAAATAACTGGTAAAAATTCAAGAATTGCATAATTTACTCCAGTTTTAAAGTAATTTTTAATAAATTAGTCCGTAATCATACAGTAAGATTTCATGTATTGTGAAATGACTTTAAATCTTAGATATTTTAATATTTTACATATTTTCATGCTAATTTCATTTAAAAATTTCGCAGATTTAAAATCAACTGAAAGTATAAGTTAATCATTTACACGATAAAAGAAATTTAAATATTAAAATAATTATTGTGATAATAATAAAATAATACATAATTAAAATAATAATAAAATTTTAAAATATTTTTTGCATGTTCAAGTTTTTATTGTAGGTTACAAAGAATTTTTGATTGTATATTAAGGCAGGGGTATCAAACTGTGGCCTGCCCGATACCACTAATTTTTAGGTGCCTTCGTAATTATATAAATACGTAGCACCTATACTCGTCGTCTGGTTCGTTCTTCTGTCTGTCCGCCTATAAAACTGCAAAAGCTTCCCAACCGAACGGTTTGAAATTTAATATATAAAATCGTTGCAGAATTTTGTCGAGTCATTGCAAATTTTATGAAAATCGAATCAAAACTTAAAAAAGGTATTTATAAAAGTTTTCTTCATTCTGTTAAATCCTATCATACACATCTAATTCAATGATATCCCATGATAGGTAACTATTGTAAGGATGCCATAGGGATTACGTCCTATTTAAGATGGAGTTTCACTATTCCCGTATTACTGAATTTAATATATGTGGGAGATTCTCAAAAGGTGGGATCATTAAACGTTAACTATATGTAATTTTTAAAATTTTCAAATTTAAGGCCAATTTCTTTTAATAGTGTAGTATTTTGTCTATAAATATAATATATAAATATTTTTAATAGTATGTCTATAAATATAATATATAAATATTTTTAATAGTATGTCTACAAAATTATACACAAACATTAAAAGACAGCAACTATTCTGGAAAATTAATGATTAAAGCATTTAATTAGCAGTTGTGTACATTACAAATTTTGGACATTTTTTTCGCACGTAAGTTACAGATTTTGGACGTTGCTCTTAGTATTTAAAAAATTCTTAAGACTAAGAATGTAGTAAATGTGTCTGTATATATATATATATATATATATATATATATGCATAATTAACTTTTTGTTATCCAGTAATAATAATAATAAAATCAAATACTTTGTTACGTACGTTACTTTCGGACATAACAAAATACAGAAAAATTCTTTATAGAAAAGTCCTTCTATCTTCAAAAAAGCAATAAATCAGCCTGCCATCTCTTAACGAAATTATCAAAAAATCATCCGTTTCCTTTATGCATTCGTTATTTACCACTAGAACCACCTGGAAAAAAGTTAAAACTCTTTTTCTTGGTGGTACATTGGAGCAGTTCACGTTATGAATGTCCGAAATTGTCCTCTTTAGCATAAAATAATAAAATTTTAAGATATTTATATAAAGCTTTTACAATAAATTATGTCATTTTCTGTCTCTGAATAGAATTAAAAACTCAGTGTTAAAAAAAAATAATAATAATAAAATAAAAAATAAAGTCAATGATAATTAAAGTTATGTTTGAAAGGCTTAAAGTTATGACTTGTGTCCAGTGCCCACCTTTTGAGAATCGCTCACGTATAATCGTAATTAATTTTGTATTCATGCATTTTTGCATAAGAATGCAGCAGATATTGCACCAAGATCTGAATATTTATAAAACATAGTTATAGTACGAACGCATCTCATTTGCCACATTTGACGTACAATTTCTGACTTGTTTAAAGAATTACTCGACTTCTTGAACAGCAGAGATTCGATGATTAGATAAAGTAATTATTACTATAAAAGTTCAGTTGTATCCGGCGGGCTACAGTATGACACTCCATTATTATAGGGAAAAATAATTTTCTTGCCAAACCTCTTTTCCTTTTCTTTTTAAACAATTTTCTTGCATTGTAATTCTTGAATTTTTACCTAAGATTATGAGAAAAATGTTGTATTAAACTATTGTGAAAGAAAAATGTTTCACTAGTTCCTTTCATATGTGAACTCGCATGTAACTAAACCAAGAGTAGAAAAATTAATAACTCAGTTAATGGTCACGTTGCTTACGTGGGATTACACCCTGTATATTTATAAATATACCACTGCTACCAAAGAAATAACAAATCTATGTAACTTTTCCTTTATTTTAATTTCTGTAAAACACAACTGTAAAGGTATTTTTTTACACGTTTTTATTAATTATCTTAAACTTTCATTTTAGAGAATATATGTTTAGAAAATTTTTAAAGCGTATCTGTACAGGATATAATGATTTCAGGAATGTACATTATCTCTCAAAAGTATACCTTATCTTGTAATAAACATATGTATATAAACCTGTACAGAAATTATTGTTTTGGTGCCGTCAACGATTATGTTATACTGTTTGTTTTTATGTTTATTTGTTATAAACATTCATGGAAAAAATACTATGTAAATAAAAATGTTTCTATGAAATGAAAATTTTCATGTTTTTTATTGAATATTTTAATACACCTAGAACTCAACTATTTCAGAAAGAATTTGATTGACATCATCTTCAGATTTCTGCTATAGAAGTATTAAAACTTAATTACAATAAACAAGAAAAGCAATTTCTTCAGACTAAGTCTGTAGATAAAAATAGAAAATAAAGCCTTTGTGCAACAATATTAAAAAGCAGAAAAAACAACGTTTAAAAATGCGCAAATAATACATGAAAAACAGCAAACAGCTGTTTCGAATTTACTAGCGAGATTCTTCTCCAGTGCAAGATAGGGAAAAAGGAACAGCGTGCTAGAAAAAGCAAGGCTGAGCAAGTGCTCAGCTGTTCCTTTTTCCTATCTGCACTGAAGAAGAATCTCGCTAGTAGATTCGAAATAGCTGTTTGCTGCTTTTCATGTATTATTTGTGCATTTTTAAACGTTGTTTTTTCTGCTTTTTAATAAGTCTGTAGAGTTGAATGATTTCTTTCATTGAAATGAACATTTCAAAAATGCTTCTGTAAAATGAAAAAATAAAAAAATAAAATAAATAAATAAAAAATTAATAGTTTGCACACTAGAACTCAACTATCCAGTAAGAAGTATTAACAGAAAGTATTTTATTTACACCAACTTCAGATCTCAGCTACAGAAGTATTAAAATTTAAGAATAATACAAAAGAAAAACTAGTTCTTTAGATTCAGTCTGAAGAGTTGGTTGATTCCTTTTTTTTTTTTTTTTTAATGAACAGTTGAAAAATATTTCTGTGAAATAAAAATTTTAAAGGGTTTTATTATTATTATTATTATTCAATGGTTTGCACACAATTCAGCTGTTTCACTAATTACGAGACAGAATCTTCAAATCTCGGCTGTAGACGTATTAAAACCTAATTACAATTTAAAAGGAAAACAAGGTCTTCACATTCAGTAGGAAGAATTGGTTGATTTCTTGCTTTGCCCCTCGCTCTATTAGGTAGATTTCGTAAGAAATACTACCTATTGCAGTCGTTACCATGGTGCGACTTTTGAAAAATTCCTTCATAACTTTTCATTATAGGACCCCAGGAACCCAAAACCACCCCCAGCTAAAAAGTTTATATATATATATATATATATATATATATATATGTATGTATGTATGTACTAAATTTTGTCCGCACGACAAAAGTCGCAATTATGCACGGATTGTCCTCAAACTCGCCAACAACTTTGATATGGCTAATATCTCGGCGGGGATTGAAAATGGGCGAAATCGGCCCAAGAGGGTGGAAATGGGGGGGGGGGGGGTTCAAATTTTTGAATACTGTCTTAACATGAATCTGATAAAACTAGCTCTTACACAACAATGGCAGAAAAAAAAAGTAAAAGTTTTTCGTTATAGCAGTTGCCAACAATTAAAAAAAAAACAAAAACAATAAAATTCACACCACAACAATTACTTTTCTTTTGCAAAATTTTCACGTGTAAAATTAAATAGTTTAACAAATTGAAAACAAATTGAATATTACGTCATTTCTAGAGCAAGATTTCAGCATGAAAACTCAAAATAAAATAAATAGTTTGACGAATTATAAAAATATGTATATTGCATCATATTAGAAATATAATGGACCTCAGCAGGTAAATATGTAACGCCATGTAAGTTTGAAGAAAGGTATTAAAACATGATATAAACCCGACTATGGAAATATTAACACATTTTAACACTTCAAGGTTCTCTGAATTTTTTGTAGCCATTTTTTAAACCTATTCCATATACATGTGTGTGTGTATTCGTGTATATTATAATTTTCACAAAAAGTTTAGCTCCCTACAGCTCACTCTTTGTGAAGAAACTGGGTTTTATCTCTAATCTTGATTTAAGTTTTGTTGGAGAATTTAGTACTTAACATCGAAATCTACCTCCGCCTGTAGGCCCCAGCCGGCAGGGATTTTTTTTTTTAAGGCATACACATCAGATTTATACAAAATTAAACAAATTGGTACTACCGTATTTTATGGAAGAAACGCCGCGACGTTTACGAGTTTAAAAGTTAATTTTTTTCCAAGTGCGGCGTTTACGATTTTTTTTAAATAGCAAACGAGTTTCCTTAATTTAAAAATTCATTAAAATATTTAAAATCGGATTTGAATATTTTAAATAAAACTTCAGACATCTTAAGATATTAAAAATGAGGCATCCTAACACTGCTCAGAAAACTTTGATTAAAGTTATGTCAATGTGACGCTGTCGACAAAAGTAGCGTTTCAATGGATGGAGCATACGATATTTTTAAGCTTATTCGGGCCAATTTGAGGAGTGCGGCGTTTCTTCCATAAAATACGGTACTCTTTCTAAATTAACTTTTTTTGGCGAGAAAGGTAATTTGTAAAGAAATTTTAAATTAAGCTTAAGGCTGTTCTCAACTGCTCTGCTCAACAAGCACAAAACGTTTTGACACATTTACAAAATCATTTTTTAATGAAAAAAATATAAAATTGGAAAGCCTGACCATGGAAGCGACTTAGAATCGAACTGTTTTTTCCATTTTTTGATCAATAAATTACCTATTGAGGTATAAGCAATTTTGATCACGAGAAAGGGCATTTTTCTCCCCTTACTGACTGGATTTTCTTCTTTCGTTCGGAAGTTTGGTTCAAATTGCCAACTTTGACAGTATTTTCTGAAAGATCTGTTGCGTTTACAAGAAAACGGAAAAAACTGTTCGATGACATAGTTTCTGAATAATAACACCTTCTAGTTTCATGCTTTTCCGAACAAAAATGAATTAAAACTTATGTCAGAAAGTTGACCCTTTGGATTTGAGAACAGCTTTAAGACAATGTTATGCAAAATTTTGGTCTAAAAATACTACATTGCTATTATTTCTTATTTGAATTTCTAATTCAAATATAACTGAATGTCTATAAGTTACACTTCATTTTGCGATAACGACGAAAATACTATCAGACTTCTTTCTTAAAATGAATTTAATAATATATTATCACGAAGTGTCATACAGATTCGATAATTAAAAATATGATTTTAGAAAGCCTTTTTTTTTTTTTTTTTTTTTTTTTTTTTTTTTTATAAGAAGCTTTTTATAAAGTTTTTTAATCAAATTGAAACGGGCTATTTTCTGACACATTTTTTAATTCATTTCCCTTCGCAAATGCATCGAGTAAGTGCTCTTTTTAAGAAGCTATGTAATCGGACTGTTTTTTTCCCCTGATTTTCGGTAAAGGCATAAGAAATTTCAAAAATACTCTCAAATTTAGCTTTTTGAACCGAACTTCCAGATGGGAAAGGAAAAACACTGCCGTCCTGAGACAATAATAACTCAAGATGTAATTCATTTATCAGAGGATGAATTAAAAACTTCAATTATAAATCACTTCAATAATCATGTCAGCATGTATCAGACTTTTATGCTTAAGGCTTACACTGTTAAAAATATTTTTGTAAAACAACAGAAACTTTCTGGCAGCAAAAAGTTGCCAGAAACTATTTGTTTTCAGAAAATATCTGTTAACGAAAGAATGCGTTATCAGACGACAGAAATACGTAGCCATACAGGCACTTCGTGTTGACAATCGACGCCTTTCCCAACAGTCAAAATCTGTAGGTCGATTCCTGTTGGAGAGGGGGGGGGGGAGGTTCTATTTAACAGAAGAATCACATATTATAGGTTAGGTACACGGGAAATTTCTATTTACCGATCGATTTGTTTATATTATTAATAATAAATATTTATAGGAATTTCTCCTCCAAACTTTTATAAAATTAATTTAAATAGCTTAATCGCAATAAAATATTTAAACAGTTGAATTTATATAGATTTGTAAATTAAGTATATTAAAGACTGGAATAAGTGAAAGAAGGTATCTTAAACTCCCCCCCCCCCCCCCCCAGAATAATAAAAAAATATATATACGATATAAGGTAACTCCCCACTCCCCCATAAAAATATTTATTAATAAAATAAATATATGTATTGAATGTGATTTGTAATTAAAAGAACTTTAATATTTATTCATGCAATATTTTTGAAAATTGATTAGGTTAAATTAGTGACTTTGGTTAATTATGTAAATAATATCCTGCCAATTTTTATAATTTTTTCGAATAGAAAGCTTTGTATATATAAATGTGTAAAAGTTGACAGCTATGAGCAAAGATGAGAAATGAAAAAGAAGAGCCACTAAAATCTATATAAACATCACCATAAAAAAAAAAAGTATTTCATTCCAGCTAAAGTGATAAAATGAGTTTTCATCCTTCTTAACAATTTACAATGTTTTTCCGTATAAAGTAAATGATCATCAACTAAATAAGAAAAAATATTACAATATAATTTAAATTAAAATGTTAAACAAAATTAAACTTGCTGATTCTATAAAATGAATGGTTAAAGCTTAAATAGGAATTATTTTCAAAATAATTCACACAGTTGTAGCTCAAAATTTATTTCATTAAATAGAGTGAATAAAATTTACAAATTGTAACTTAACCACGACAAGTAACTCGAAGATTGTACTAAAAAAAAAAAAAAAAAAAAAAAAAAAAGCATTTCTTTAGAATCAACATATGGAACGATTAAACAAAATATCAACCACTCCATTTTAAACAACATAGTAAATAGTAGGAAATGTGATAAATTTAAACAATAAAAATATATGAACAGCGTCAGATCTAATAAATATTATTCTGGTTAATGTTAAACGAAAATATCAGTTATCTATAACTATAATAATTAATGCAGCTACTCCGTGTTTATTATTAAAACTATCACTCCAAAACTAATCACGTATGTTAATTGATGACAAAATAAATTTAAAATCTCAATCAAAATTTCTGGAACTAATACATATGCAGTAAAATTAAACTCTTAGTCATAAAAAAGTTAAATATAATAAGTAATCATTCTACAGCTAAGTAAAAATTCAAGATTTGTAAACTAATCATAAACTTAAGATTATTTATTTAACTTAAAATAAACAACCGATCAAAAAATAATCTCCAGCTATTAACAGAATTAGATCAACTAAGTTACTAATGTGCATAAATAAATGAAGTATAAAATAATACTAATAATTTAAGTAAATCATACATTATGAAATAATAATAATAATAATAAATAGTATTGCTTAATTAAGATTTTTAGCAAATAGGAAGTATTTTTCATACATATTGTTACGTTTCGGAAAAACATTGCTACATATTTAAAAGAAGGATGAAAACATACCTTTTGCTATGTTTGTTTTCTAGTATTCCAACTGTAAATCCTAATCATTGAAGAAAGCGGTTCGGTTCTGATGTCAAAGGTGTGTGTCGCGGATTCGAATTGTGAAAATGATTCTTAATTTTCTGTTAAAATTTCTTTATGTATTATTCTTTTTCAATTAGATGAACTGCTTTATTAAACGAACTGCCATTTTCAACAGTACACAGACAAGACACTCAAATATTTCAAGTTAGAAGATACGTCTTAGCGTGGGGTGGGATAACCAATGCTTATTGGTCATTCTAAATGACCTTCTAGACGTCATAGGGGATGACCTCCCGTTTTTCTGTTATCCAACATATTATCCTGTCGCAGTGGAAACTGATGGCAAAGAAAACAGAATTTTTTGTTGTTTAACATGAAAATAAGCGATATGAGGATGGAATGACATAAGAAGACTGTTAACGTAATTTTTACTGTCGGAATTCGAAGATTTTTTTCTGTTGTTTTAAGATTTTTTTTTTACAGTGTAGTGAGAAAGTTTAGCGTTGTTGAATGGGGGTAAAAATGTTTTTGAGCAGCGCCTTAAATGATTTTTAAGGCAATGCTCTTTTTTTTTTTTTTTTTTTTTTTTTTTCAGTTTCTGTTTTTAAATTTATCAGCATATTTTAAGTGCCAAATTTGAACAAATATTTTTCAGTTTACTCGCTACATTTTCTAGGCGATTCTTGAGTCTAGATTTAATAAAACTAAACATCGAATTTTCAATAATATTCGTACTTTCCTAAAAAAATATATATATATATATTAAGTAAATAATTATTTTTATTGTACTTTTTATATTTGTGACATTTTATTTATTTTTGTAACCTAACTATTTGGAAACCTGATCCTTACATTTACAGAGCAAGCCCACTTGTTGATAAAAGTATGCAACGAAACATATTTTAAAACTGTGGCTTTAAAATTTTCTGAAATTTTTTTAAAATAAAATTTTCGAATTTTGCTACCAAATTTGTATTTTTTCTTGGTGGCATTTTCCATCATAAAATTCATCAAAATTCTGCGGTAGCACCTTTCCATGTTTATTTGTTGCTAAAATTATTACGATTTGTAAGATTCTTAATTTTTTTTTTATTATTATTATTGTGAGCAAGGTTTTAACGTTGTCAAAAAAAAAAAAAAAAAAGAAAAATAGCCTGATATATATTTTGCAAGTTCTTTCTCAACTGCTCTGCTCAACAATCGAGAAGCATTTTGACAGTTACAAATTTATTTTCTAACGGGCAGATATAAAATTGGAAAGCCTGACCTTGGAAGCGATTTGGAATCAAAGTGTGTTTTTCATTTCTTGATCAATAAATTACCTATTGAGTTACAAGCGATTTTGATCACGTGACAAACACGTTTTTCGTCCTTTCTTGAGTGCTTTTCTCCTTTCGCGCGGAAATTCGGTTCAAAACGCCCACTTTGACACTATTTTCCGAAAGATCTATTGCGTTTACAAAAAAAGGAACAAAAAACTCGATTACATAGTTTCTGGTCAACACCTGTTAATTTCATGCATTTCCGAACAAAAATAAATTAAAACTTATGTTAGAAAGTTGCCCTTTTGGATTTGAGAACAGCCTTAAATGAAATTCTTGAAGAATTCAGTTAGATTTATTTCGAAATTATCACAATCGTTTAAAAATTTTGGCTAACTTAGCTGTTTCAACTTATGTTCCCGTTAAAACATATTTAACAATAAAACATTTGAAACATTCGTGCAAAACTCCTTAAAACTATGCATCTGTGGAGCAGCATCAATACAAGTAATGTAAATTTATTTTCAATGGAGGGTTTAAATATTAAATTTGCTTTTGTAATAGCTACATTATCGAATTATTTTTCACAATAAAACTTAATAGGTCTTTTAACTTCATTCGTCTCTATTAAAAAGTCTCTTAAATAAGGAAATAAAAATTAAATTTTGACCCAATATCCCTCCCCCCCCCCCAAATATGTTTCTAGCTACGGCCTTGGTTTCAATAACTGTTAAAAAAAAAAAAAAAAAAAAAAAAAAAAAAAAAAAAAAAAACTAGGCGAGTGGGGAAGGGGAAAGTTAAAATTTTTAACACAGGCTTTATTTTTTTTTCTACAGTTTTTATCTTCTGAAATATGGGAAGATAAAGTTGCAAAGTGATTGAATATCGTGTTTGTTAGAGCCTTCATTTTTTAATTAATTTTTGTCCGCAAACGCATGAAATTAGCTGATGGACAGATGCGCTTATTCAGAAAGTTTGTAATAAAATTGTTTTTTCTTTCTTGCTGAAGGCAGACGATTTTTTTAAAAATGCTGTCAAAGTTGGCGTTTTGAACGAATTTCTGTAAGCGACAGAGCAGGAAAGAGGAAAACACTTCCGTCCTGAGACAATAATTGCTTATAACTCAACATGTAATTTACTTAGGAAAAGAAGATTAAAAAAAAAAAAAAGTTTGATTCCAAATAATTTCATTAATCATGCCTACAAGTATCCTGCTTTTATGTTTAAAAGTGACTCAGAAAATCAAAATCTGTCAGAAAGTTCCTCACTGCTGAGCAGAAAAAAATCGTGTCCAGCAGAGTTCCTTTGAAAGCTGCTGTCGCCATCTGTCAACGAACATTCTAAATTTCAATCTTCTTTTCTGTATTTGTCTTTCGACTATTCTTATTTTGTAAATGCAGATACGTGCACGTTCTTGAATTTTTAATCTAAATTAAATTTTCTTTATTTTTTATTGTTTGAATAAAAAAAAAAAAAGAAATATAAAAAAAAGAAAGAAAATATTATTTTTTCCTAGTGATAGAAAACGTAAACATTACATAAAAAGTAAAAAGCATGATTGAAAAATAAAGTTTTTTTAATCTTTATTATAACAAAGCTTCCAATTACCACAAACATTTTATCCCTCTAAATCTCCCCTGTCCCCTCCAATATTTTATCTGGTAATTGTAGTAAAAAGATTTTAAAGAATCATATTTTATTTATTTATTTATATGATATAGATATATTATGATGCATGCCTATAGCTAAAGTACCTAAGCTTGGAAAATTGATATCACACCATTTTTTAGCTACAACTTTCTTTTTTTAAAGCTTGGTCTTTTTTTTTAAGTTACTTTTTGAAAAAGTTTTTTTTTTTTTTTTTTTTTTAATTATAGATTTAACATATAGAAACCATTCAGTCGTTATCATATACGAAAAGAAGTAATTTATCGTGTAACCATTAGCATTAGCAATTTTTAAAATATGTACATAAATATGGAAAGTTCATCCGTTTTGTTTCGCAGCAGTTTACATCATTTAGCAACAAATATCCTTTTCGAATTGTGTGAGGATTTTTAAAAAGCGCCAATGTCCCCTATAATGGTAATAATAATAATAAAAAAAAAAAAACTGTGTCTTATGGTGCGAAATCAAGCACATAGTCGTCTTAAATGATTCAGAATAAGTCTACTATATGTAAAATGCAAATACAGTCGAGCCCCGATTCAACGAATCACGATTTAACGAATTTCTCGATTTAGCGAAATTTTTTATGGTCCCTGCGAAAATGGAACAAAAATACTTCGAGTTAACGAATTTATAATCTCGATTTAACGAATAACTTTCTATGAAAAAAAACAGTAAAAAAAATGAAGAAATTTTCTAATATTTATAAAATATTTTCAGTGTTCCTGATTGTCGATTTTCTGAATACGTATTGAAACAGAAATATCTACGTGCAAAAATGTACATTAGAGCGAGATTATTAATAGCACTAGTAGCGGATCGGATGAAGAAGATGAAATAGAGATGAAGCATTCAACATTCAAAGAAGCAGTTAGCAGTTTAGATTCTTTGGAACGGAATTTGATGGCTTATAATGTTGATAATACTATTTTCACAGCTTCAAGAAAAAATCGATAAATAAGTTTGGAATACAAAATTGAAATAAAGCAAACAAACATCTATAAAAAATATCTTATAATTTATCTACAAAATTTAAATAAATGAGACTTTTTTTAATTAAAATGATTGTGATTTATAGCGGTGCGTAAAAAAAAGAATGAATTTTTTATACAATGTATTTTCGTAAAGCAACAAATGTTTAAAATCGTTATTAAGGTAAGTAAGCAATATTCTTTTCATTTACAACCATTTTTTAACTTCCGCTGTTGTATAAAAAAAATTCTTTGATTATCCCGATTTAACGAACAAAATTGCTAGTCCCGAGCGATTCGTTAAATCGAGGTTCGACTGTATATGCATTTTAACTCGTTTTTCCTTTTGTTATCGTATCATGTGATTTCATTTTAATTATAGTTCGAATCCAAAAGAATAAAAATAGAAAATTTTTGTTTTAAAGTTTCTTCGAATAATAACACTCATTTGTTTGCTCCGTGATTAAGGGGACTCAAGACTCTTAAAGTTGAAAAAAAAAAAAAAAAGACCATTTTTAACATTTAATATCTTAAAATGCATGTGATTTTAAAAGAGAATTTTTATTGGGATAAAAGATATAAGTATGTTCTTTCATTTCATGTGTATAAAAAAAATTGCAAGAACTGTCAGACATTAATCAAGCAGAAAATTAGTATAACGGCTTACGCGCAGGATTACAAAAGAAATTTTGCAACTAGAATGAAATTTTTTGGGCCTAATTATATTTCAGATTATAATAAGTAACCTGAACCTAAATAAATTTTTGTGTTTAAAGTATTTTTATATTTATTACAAAGTTGCATTTAGCTAATACAAAATTCTGAAAATTTCAACGTTATAATCACCTACAAAAATATATTTTTTAACAATAAAAAGAAAATTTTAGGTTCAGTTTATACAGACTAACATGAAACATATGTTTGGAAAATTTCACGAAAAAATATTCAGAGGTTTTTGAAAAATCCTGCGCGTTATGCCTAAAAACGTCATTTGGAGAAAAATGACTTCAAAGTTTCGGAAACGCCGCTTGAGCTATTGAGCGGGTATAATTTTAAAAGCCATAACTTCTGATATAATGGGAATTTCAAGGAAACAATTATTTAAAAATATTCAGGAAAGATAGGAGTTTAACATCTAAAAAAATTAAAATTTCGAAAATTTTGAAGCTTTAAGAGTTTTGAGACCCATTAAATTGATCATACATTATTTTCAAAAATTTTAATATCGTAATTGAAAGCATAAAATAACTAATAAATCACCCACCTACATATGAAGCTGATTTTATCAGAGTTTTGCGTGTGACAGTGTACTTATCATTTAGACATTAAGGCTTTACCTGATACCGAAATTAGTGTGCCAGAACAACTAAATGAGCACTCAAGCTATTTGAGTTTAGATAAATTAAGTAAAGTAATTGGGGGATGTGCTGAGTTGTTTGTTACATAATTCAATGAATGGAATAAATGAGTCGTCACGGTTATGGTTTGTTTGCTACAACAAAAATAATCGAAATTTCCATAATGAGTAGACATCTCCACAGTGACCAAAATATGAAATCATGTTAGAATGAGCATTTAAATAATAAACTTTCTCTATCAATGTTTAATGCGCAGTTTTGTTTTTTAAATAAAATAATTTTGCTTCTGTATTCGTAAATTTAGCTATTATTTCTTTTTCGTACTAAATTTAAGTAAGGGTGCATTCGAAAAAATATTTTTCCACCCTCAACAGCTCGAAATTTTCTGATACATTTTCAGACTCATTTTTAAAAGTAAAAACATGAAACTTGCTGGGGTGATTTCTGAAGACATGTTTAACATGCCGTGTGATTTCATTTTCAGCTCAATTAATTAGAATTTGATTTTTAAACAATTATTTTCTCAGTATGACCATTTTTTTCATTCCCAGATCGCCCGCTTCGGAAAATTCGGTTCAAAACTCCAACTTTGACAGCGTTTTTTACAGTATTTTCTGCATTTATAAAAAAATTAAGAAGCACGGCACATTATATAGTTTCTAAATAAGAGAATTTCCCAGTTTGATGCGTTTGAGAGCAAAAATGAATTTTAAAATGAATCAGAAAATAAGCAGTTTGGATCGGAATACACCCGTAAAAGATAATTTTTGACGTTTTGAATATTATTTGAAAAAAATTTCTTTCATTATCATTAATAGATGGCAATATGTATCCGCATGTTTTTGCGTAACCTTGTATACGAGGGTTACTCTGAAATTATTGAGATACGCGCAGACGAGAATTTACAAAATAAAAATAACGGTTTAATTTTAAAATACAAAGTATTTTAACACAGCAGACGATTTTTTACCGACTTACTTCAACTTGTTTAGCGTAGAATAAATTTTAAACAGAAGAGAAAATGGAGTTGACGTGAGAACATTTTCGCGCTATGATTTTCTACGATTTTAAAGCAGGATTAAATCAAGAAGAATGCATTCGACGGTTGAAATTAGCATTTGGTGATGAATGTCCAGCTCGTGCTACTCTATTCACATGGTTTAAAGAATTTAGCAGAGGTCGCAATTTTCTTCAGGATGAGAACACACAGGAAGGCCGCCGTCGGCAGTAATCCCGGATAATGTGTCTGCCATACGAAAAATGTTAATGGATGATAATCGCTGTACCTATCAAATGATACAGAAGGAACTTAACATTGGATCCGCAGCCATACACAAAATTATTCATCAAGAATTGCATATGAAAAAAGTAGTTTGCTGTTGGGTTCCCCATAATCTAACTGAGCACCAAAAAGAGGAGCGTGTCAGAATCAGTAAAGAAACTCTTAAATTGCTAAATGATGGTGGCCACCGCATCATTTCTAAAATTGTAACGGGTGATGAAACGTACATACCGTTTTTTGACGTTCCAACACGTCAAAAAAGCAAAGTATGGGTCTTTGAAGATGATCCCTCGCCGACAATGGTGAAAAGACAACGCGCATTGAAAAAAGTGATGTATGCCGTTTTCTTCAGAAGTACGGGATTGGTCAAAGCCATCAAGTTGGAAGGGCAGAAGACAGTAACAGCAAACTTGTATACCACTAAAGGTCTTCCAGAAATTCTACAAGAAGTGAATGTTAGGGGACTAATGCTTCACCATGACAATGCATCTTAACATACAGCCGGATTAACATTTGAGTTTCTTAAACAAAAACGAATAAAAGTGATAGAGCATCGGCGTATTCACCTGATCTAGCTATGTGTGACTTTTGGTTATTCTTTAATCTAAAAAAGAACTTACGTGGACGTCGTTTTCATTCAGAAGAAGAGATTGATGCGGCTATAAATGCATTTTTTCATCTATTCCAAGAAATGAATGGCTTGAGGCATTTAATCTGTGGAAAATTCGTCTACAAAAGTGCATTGAAGCTGTAGGAGACTACTTTGAACACACCTAAAATTTTGTAAGTATAACTTTAAAAACCTAGTTGTATCTCAAAAATTTCAGAGTGACCCTCGTATCATTACATTCTTCTATCTTTACAAGAATAAGTATTGGATTCGTGCAAAATTTCGACTTCCAGTTTTCGATGGATTTATATGTTTTAGAAGGTCCGAACACGATTTGACTATTTATCGAAAATGTCTGTCTGTCTATGACAAAAATTTTGAGGGCGCTCTATTTCAAGAACTAATAAACAAAATTTAATAAAATTCTAGATCCAGTTAGACCCTGATATAAATTGGTACTGCTTAGTTTTTGATGTAAATCGTCCAACAGGTGATGCTGCTAATGCTGCATTTTCTCCGAATTTTCATAATAGCTCTATCTCAAGAAACATAATACACGGATTTTCATCAAAATTTAGATACATTTAGTGTGAAGATTCGGTTATATGTTTTCAGTTAGAGAATATACATTGTTGCAGATTAAGTTTTGGTGTCAATCGCACAACAGGGGGCGCTGATATGCTGCATTTTTCAGGGTTCGTATTTGCGCGATTAAAGTTATCCTCCTGGGACTTGACATCCATTAAAATGGATGTTTTTATAAGGTATTTTATTTTGCCCAGGTCCCAGGAGGTTATATCTAAAGAACACACTATATCACCAAATTTCATTTTCTGGTAGATATTGACATACGTTAGTGCTGATTAGGTTTTCCTGTAAATCATAACAGGTGACGCTGCTACGCTGCAATTTTCACGATTTTTGCAATAGTTGTATTTATATTATTCATAAATATCGAAACAATAGGCTATCTCCTTAAATATTGACCCTAGGCACATACTTCCAATTGCAAAGTTTCATAAAAAAATGTGGAAAATTTGATGAGATAAATTGCAACTCCATGGGGGGTCTATTTGAGAAAATACAAAAATTAAATTTTTATATGGCCCCGTAGAGTAAAATTTCCAATTAGGAATTTTTTTCCTTATCCATTCCTGAATTAAATACAAAAAAAATTCATCTCGATATCTCCAAAATTCGTGGAGATATTGAAAACCAAAATTCGTGACTTACACCATTCACCCATGCCTCTGAGCGACGAGTTATTGACTTATTTTGAATGCAAGATAGGGATCATCCACAAATTGTACGTTATTAAACGTCGATTTAAGACAGCGCTTCTCCTTTGGACATAAAATTCGCTGCGTACAGATTTTACTTTAAACTTGCTTTCAAAATATGCTGGAGGTCTGCATTAGAGATCTGAACGAGTCGAAATATCCAGGCCTGTGCTCGGCCAACCCATAGAAAAAAAGTTCGGCCCGGCCTGGAAAAAAGTTAAAATCTCAGCCATGAACTTGGACCGGCCTGACTAAATGTCTGCAAAAGATAGTTTTTTACGTCGATATGGTTAATAATTGTTTCGCATGAGGAGTTCCAACCAAAAGTACCTACAGCTTTTATTTTTCATGTTTATAATGTTCATTTCTAAAGAAGCGCCATAGGCTGTGATATTTACTTTTTTTTTAATGAATCTCTATTTGCATGTAAATGTTTCACTTATCATTAATATCGTTAATCCATATATTCCACGTATTGGAAACTTTGAAAAACGCTATACAGTGAAATCTTCTAAGACGGAGTCACATAGGAAAGAAAAAAAAACGCGTTAAAGATAAGTTCTCTTCTTTGCAGGTGTAAATGTAGTCTATTCCTTTTTCAGGTATTATTATATTCATTTTGTATGGATCAACACATTTATTCGTTTCAGACAGGATTCCCTCATAGGCAGATTTTTCTTCGCTGGTTTTACTGTATTTTATTATTATTATTATTATTATTATTTTTTTTTTTTGCCTAGAAATCTACTATCCTTTACAAAAAAAAAAAAAAAAAAAAAAAAAATGAATTTTTAAGTTTAATTGTAAAATAATGGCATTATAAAAATATATGCATTTTTTGTAAAAAGTTTTAGGCTGAGCCAAATTTTACGGATTTTTGTACGGATCGGGTCAGTCAGAGGCAATAATTTCAATATGGGTTGGTTCGAGAAGGAATCCAGTCCCAGTTCGCTATGGAAAAGATACCTTGGGACCGCCCCGGCCGAGCCTTCAGGAAAAAGTAAGCTCCGGGAAGGGATCGGTCCTAGAATACAGACTTTTTTCATTAACAACCTCGCTGGGACGATTTAAAATCTGAAGTCGTGGGGGTAAAATTATGAAAATACTCTTAATTGGCATATTGGAAAAAGCTTTGCTTTAAATCAACTGACGGACATTTAAATAGTACAGAAAGAGGGTAGAAAGGGCAAAAGTTAAACTGAATCAGAAGTTTAAGCTACAGGAAGGAGTTACTCTACTCATCTGCAATTTTTTAAAAGGCATTTAAACATTTTTTTTTTTTTTTTTTTTTTTTAAGGAGACAATCTTTGTTTTAAAATTTAAAGGCGTTTTTCTGCACGGTGGGTTTATTTTTCACTATTTCTCGTTTTTAAATTGTTATAAGTCAAGAATTGTTAAAGAAAAAAGGTGCAAACTTGGAACATGTCTTTTTTGATTAGTTTAAATTAATTTTGTTTCGGCAAATTAAAAAATATATATATTTATTTTTGAAAATATGATTTTTTTAAAAATAAGTTGCGTCATTTTTTTCATTTATATTTTAATATTTTTAAAATTAATATTTAAATAAATCCTGAAACAATATAAAAATTATATTTCCTCTTTTAGAGGTCTGCATGGGCCCGGGCTTGGCCCGAGGCCCATACTGATTTAATTAATTTAATTGATTGGTAGATTTAACTGATTTTTTCACGGGCCGGGCCGATGCTGTTTTCGCTGATTTTGGTATCGGCCGGGCGGTGAACTGTGATCAAATAAAATGGCCGTGCTGGGCTCGGGCCGAACTTTTAATTTTTACACCGGGCCGTGCCAAGATAGTTTTTGTTCGGGCCGGACCTGTAAATTCCGGCCCATGCTGACCTCCACTCTTTAATTAAATGAAAAAAAAATGAAATTCGACAAATAATGTTTCGCGTTATAACGATTTTAAATAACCCCACTTAAAAAAAATAATAATCATTTTAATTTTTTTTTTAAAACTTTATGAGAAATTTCAGGATGGGACTTAGTTTGCAAATTATATGGTTAACCATCACAAAAGAGAAAAAGAAAATCAAAATTCTAACTCAATAAATATATTTTTTGCAAGTTTCCTGGAACTCCCGAAAGGGCAACTTCCTGACATAAGTTTTAATTTATTTTTGTTCGAAAATTCATGAAACTAGCTGGTGTTGTTGTTCAGAAACAATGTCATCGAGCTGTTTTTTCCATTTTTTTGCAAACGCAATAGATCTTTCAGAAAATAGTGTCAAAGTGGATGTTTTGAACCGAATTTCCGCGCGAAAGTAGAAAAATCACTCAAGAGCGGGCGAAAAACGGGTTTGGCACGTGGGTCGAAATCGCTTATAACTCAATGGGTAATTGATCGGTCAAAAAATGGGAAAAACAGTTCAATTGCAAATCGCTTACATGGCCAGACTTTCCAATTTTATATCTTTCCGTTAAAAAATGAATTTGTAAATGTGTCAGAACGTTTTGCGCTTGTTGAGCAGAGCAGTTAAAAACAGCCTTAAAGTAACATTGTTTCTTGGATTACACGCACTTCAATTTGTGTCTAATCCCTTAAAACCTGACGAATTATTTAAACGGGCATAACTCTGTGAGTTTTATAGATATGAAGAAGGAATTTTTTGTGTTTAATTCAGGACCGGATAAGGAGAAAGTTCCTAATTGGAAATTTTACTTACGGGTGCCGTATAAAAATTTAATTTTTGTATTTTCTCAAATAAACCCCCCATGGAATTGCAACTTATCTCATAAAATTTTACACCTTTTATTATGAAACTTTGCAATTGGAAGTATGTGCCTACGGGCAATATTTAAGGAGATAGCCTATTGTTTCGATATTTATGAATCACCCTGTATGTATATATATATAATCACGTAATTTAATCAAATTTTATATAATGTGATACTTTCGCACGTATAAATAGCTGGCCCTGTTAGGATTTAGAGATGTCTTGAGATATAACCTGTTGGCAGTATATTGGCATACTGCCCAACAGGTGTCGCTTTTATGGTCTCTGGGTTAGAGATCCTACATTAGAGATGTAGAATCTCTACTCTAATGTAGGATCTCTACTCTGGGTTGGGAACTTTGGTTGCAGACATCATCTAATAAGATGAGTGCCGAAATTCAATAATTTGTTTGAGAATTGCGATGCTTATATTTACTTTTAACCCTCACCTCCTTTATTGATACATCCGACTAGTTTATAATATTCACACCACTTTACATGTAAACTTTAGTTCCATTAAAAAATGAGTAAGATTTTTGAAAACGTATTTTCAGAAATCCCATTCATATAGAAAAAGTAATTGTAAATGTAAGAATCCTTTTTTAAGATAAGGACAAGAGGAAAGAAAAAAAAAAAAATAAAAATAAAAATAAACATTATTTGAACTATCTTTCCACGTTTTCCAAATTGATTTCTCAACGTATAACTCCAAATTAATTAATATTAAATTATTAATTGATAGAAATATTTTCTATTCCTTCTATCTTTACAAGAAGAAAGTATTGTATTCGTGAAAAAAATTGACTTCCGATTTCCGGTGATCATACGTTTTACAAGGTCCTGAACACGATTTGACTGTTTTTAGAAAATGTTTGTCTGGCTTAATTTGACACACGTTTTGTGGGCGCTCTATCTAAAGAACTAATGCACGGAATTAAAAAAAAAAGTTTAGTCCCTAATATTTAAAAATTAGTCCCTAATAAATTGGTGCTGATTACTTTTTGGTGTAAATCGCCCAACAGGCGGCGCTACAATGCTGTCCGGTGAACTGTGTGTGTTTATCGAACTAGTAAATTAACACGAGATGTAAATAAAATTATATATTGAAAAAACATATACTTGACATCTTCCTGAATGCACAGAAATGCGTTTTGTTAAGTTTAACAAGAGCCAGGCTTTGTGGATGCCCGGTTGCGTAGATTAAAATGTCACAGCTAAAGTGAGTTGCTGCGTGCGCTTTGATTGAAAATTCAGCTCCATCTCCTCCTTCCAATGTAATTGCACTGGAAAGCAGTCAGAAACAGGAAGTGTCCTTGATATTAATAAACAAATTTATTTCAATAAGAAAATGAAACATAATGTCTTAAGCATGTCTTTAAACATGAGATATGGCTTTCCTAAATAACAGCAATTATTTAGAAGAAATGTATATTTGACACAAATAGTTCATAGCAATAAATAACTCTAAAGTGATTTAGGTTGAAGTGATTATTCAGTAAATGGTTTCTCACTAGATTACAATGATTGGTGATCGCAATCATGAGCTGTCCAGACTAGTAATGTTTATCTAAACATAACTCGTTGAAATTATGCCATTTGATGATGAGTTATTCACTTAAATGTTTGTTACAGAAACATACTCCCCCCCCCCCCCTATCAGGGCCTTAGTCCTGATATTGAAGGAGTAATGCGATTTTGTGCACTAAACGTTTGAAAAAGGAAGACCCGCGTTGCACAGCCACCACTCGTATAATTCCATCACTGCCTGGGTGGACCTCTGTAATACGGCCCAACGGCCAAGTTCCAGGCTGTTGATTCGCGTCCATCACTAACACTACCTGACCCACCTGGATGTTAGGCATGGCAATCTTCCACTTAGATCTTGGTTGCAGCGAGGCCAGGTATTCTCTGCTCCAACGTCTTGCAAACGCAAATCTCATGTTTTGGATCAGCTCCCATCGATTCCTTAGATTGCTTAAAGTGGTTGCTGACTCCTCGGGTATTGAATGCAAGACATCCCCTGTAAGAAAATGTGAGGGAGTGAGGACATTTATTGAATCAGCATCATTATCGTTTAAATGTATAGAGGCCGCGAATTGAGCAACGCTTCAATTTGGGCGAGTAACGTAGCGAGCTCTCCAAAAGTGAGCAATGCCTCTCCTATTACTCGCTTAAGGGTGCTGATCACTTACAATCCCGTTTTTCGTTCTCCATGTAAACCTATGGGAATATTTTTTCTCACTTTTCTAAGGATATCTCATGAAAAAATTAAGATTTTTGAATTTTGTTTTCTGTATGCAATTCTCAAAACTTGCCACTATTCATCCTAGTTTTCATTTTATATTAAAAATAATTTTAAATATTTGATTTTACGTGAAATACTCGGAGCATGACCAAAAATTTTCTAGCTCTCATTAAACTGTAAATTCTGGCAGTTCTATTAGGTCGTTTGGAAATTTAAAAAAACACGAAAAAATGTACAGTTTCTAATTTATCCATTGATATAAAGATATTTCATTTCAATTAATTAGGGAGGGAGCTATAATTAAAACAAAATGCATATATGTATCTTCTGATCAGTCCATTTCATTCCCCCACGGTACAATCCATCACTCCATAAGGAGGGACACCCCGCCGCGTTTGCTCGGACTCCGGGGTAATAAAAGTTGGGTCGGGGAAATAGTTAAAGGGGGTAGAAACAGGTAAGAGATATGGAAGTTTTCAAAGTCAATTTAGCAGGCCTTGATTACCGAACAGGCACGTTTAGCTTCTGCTTCCCTCAGAAAATTTTGAAGGGACTCGAAATTGAGAAAACAGAATTCGAAACTGAGAAAACAGGCGGCCCCAAATGTTATATTAAATTAATTCTATTCAAAAATTGTATATATATATATGTGTGTGTGTGTTTGTAATGCGCGCGTGTGTGTATTTATAAGTGTTTCATGAAAATATCTTTCATAACACATTAATTTTTCATATACATAATACACCAGTAGTTTAAACCACATGATCACAATTCTTCAGTTTGTCCATTATTTTAGATGTATGTTTATTTTACACATTGAATTTGAACAATATTGAACTTGATTTGTATGCACAACATAAAATATTAGTAACTTAAACTACTGCTAAAATTGAAAGAAATATTTCAAAATATTGATATTTTATATTGAGCATACATGATGAATTTAACATTTTTATGTCAATACTATGCAAAATTATTTTTCCACATTTTTCTTGATTGCGTCCAATTTTCCTGTTCATTGTATATATAAGAGAATATAAAAAGTTGTTTTATTAGCTATATGTGTTTAATTTTAATTTAAACCTTTTATAGCTATATGTGCACTCAAATAAGCCACTCTTTGGTGTAATATTTATAGCATTGGTGAGTTACAATTTAGAAAACCCTTCTGGTATAACCCTTCTAGGGGGCACCGAAATGAAGCTGTACTTCCCATAGCTTCAGAGGTCGGGCCCTGCTTGGAAGTGCATTTAATTTTCAGGAATCGTAATTTTATAACCAAAATTTCTTTCCATGCTTTTAAACTGAATATTTTAAATCTTTATGTAGTTCATTTCAATAATTTTTCAATAAGTTTTATTATAGTTTTTCATAATTGTTCACGTTTTAAGTTCTTATATTCAATTTTAGATTATTTATATTAGCTATGTAGCTAAGTTATAACGGAAAAATACATCAAATTGCATTTAACAATAAAAAAAAAAATCTTAATTCTCATTACTCTTATTTTTAGAGTAATAATTTTAATTTAAACTGCTTATGTTTTTTCTTTTTTTTCTTTCTTTTTTATTTTCTTTTTTTTTCACAAAATATTTTTTAAAAAGGTGAATTAAAGTTTTTCACCTATGTCAAAGTATTAATTTAGAATTAGTATTCGTTTCTTTAAATATAAATCAAGGAGTTTCAAGAATCAAAACAAAATACCTCAAGAATCAAAAGCCTTTTTTTAGTCCTTTCGAGACGGCATCCCTTGCACAAATTTTATTTGGATGGCACCGCTTTTTTTAAAATAGTTCCCTTTACTTGTAAAATACCAAACAATACTGTAATTAAAAAGGACAAAAAAAATAATTTATTAATGAAAAAAACAGATTCCACATGAACTGAACCTTTTGATGATGCATATATGCATCACCCGTCCCGAAAGGGTTAGTATAGGGTAGCAATTTCTTAAATACAGTATTTGCGCATTCAATTCAAATGGCGAGGAGTTCCGGCATGTAGCAGTAGATTTTTAGAAGACTGTTTACAATTCGTTATTTCAAAATAATATAGTATTTCAAACTCAGTGTGCAGGAAGAAAAGGAAAGGAGGGGTGTGGGGTAAACATTTTGGAAGGGGTAGGGATATAGTGGGAGAGTAGAAAAATAAATAAATAAATAAATAAAAATGAGGAGTGACGAGTTTTAAGAGTGATTTTGCCTGAATTAAATTTCAGCTTTATATATTACGCGCATAAAAATATATATGTAATATACAGGGCTGTACAAAAGAATTCAAGTACGTTTCTGGCTATTGGTAGTGAATTTTTAACTGTGTTATGCGTTTTCTTATTATACTAAATTTTAGCAGACTGTGTAGAATATGTAACAGATATATGGGTCATATACAGGGCTGCAGAGACGAATTAAAGTACCTTTCTGACTGTGGACGGTAATTACAGATATCCGATTTTCAAATGCGCTATTTCTAAAATGTTTTCTTGGTTATCATCTTATTTACGTTATTAAACGGCGAAGTCTTGATAAAGCATTTTGGAAGTGTTGGAAAGTGTTTTATAATCTATGCTTGGTGCATGATTTTTCTTTCCTATTATTTATTTATTATTTTTTCTTTTAGTACTAAAATTATACTCTGATATTTATTTTTTAATTGAATATACATATATAAAGTGTGTGCGATTTACAGAAATAAATTTTGATTAATTATTATGTATTCGCTGACCTGCCAGTTGTTGCCTTGGACCATGATAATTATTTCAAACATGCCAAAATCAGTGTTGAAGGATTTTATATTTTAAAACGAAAATCTTTACAAACGACCATCATGATGGAGGACCCAGTGCCTTCGGCTGCGTACACGGGAGGTGCTATGCAGCTCGTCGATAGTGAACACACTGTATATGCTGCGTCAGGCTATCACACTCAACTTTTTTCTTTTTTGTTTCCTTTTTGAGCATTTTAAAATTTTATGAAAGATGCAATATGTACGACTAAGTTATCTACTTATGTAAATAAGAAAAAAATTTAATTTTTATGTATAATCAAAATGTATATGATATATGTCGATTTTGTAAATGAATTTAGTGTTCAAAGCATACACTGCAAATAAAGGCGTCTTAAATTAAGATACATATGTGACTGAAAAAGAATTTCAGACACTTAAGTGTCTGAATCTGAAAATTCAGTCACAATAGATGTCTTAATTTAAAACACCTAAGTGTCTTACTATGATCATAGTGTACACGAACTGATAAAAGTGTCTAAAAAATCTGCAAGTGTCTAATTTTAAGACACTTTGTAACTCCGCTCCGCATTCACCAGGGGGCACTCTCAGTTGCGCATGCGTCTTCCTTTCGAACTCGATGTTCGTTTGTAATTCAAACTGAATGCTTGTTTTTATGTACGCGTACATTTTAACTAATAATTTATTTTGACTTGATTGTTTTTTGCGGAATGTGAAGTTCGGGATTTAATTTCTATCGACATAGTGGTACTCCGTATTAATATTTATCTATAAAACTAATACAGTGTTCTTCATCTCGTCAAATTTGTAAAGAGAACTGTTGTCTGGCGGGCTATGTTTTCAGGATGGAAATTTTCCATCCTTTTAACAGAGCTAGCCGGATGTGCAAGGGGATTTTATTTTTTAAATATCCAAGTCTGCCTAATTAACGGATACTAACGTAGCCACCAATCCGGACGTCCTCTGGGCGAATGTGCTTTTGGAATAATCAGACCTTTTCCTAGGTAAGTGGGGTCTTAACTACGTATTTAAAACTCTCTGTGATTGTTTTCTCTTTAAATGAAGACCTCACACGAGTCTATAGCTTTATTAGTTCCTGAGTTATGCCAAAATATGTTCAAAGCATTTTGCCTATGGTATTTCCATGTTAAAATTTTATTTTGCTAATATTTAAATTTCTACTCTTCAAATCATCTGCAATCATATTTCTGTATTATTTTCTATCCAATGTTATCTTTAAAATAAATTTTGGTGTCTCTGCATGGTGTATATTAGCGGTTACTGAATTTATTAATTTTACACCTTCCTAAGCCTTTTCTTATGTAGCCATTACTTTAAAAATCGCAGTGACATCGCCTGTTGATTGGCTCATACTTCTTAATTACCATCAAGACTACCTTAATAGTATTTTTTGGTGTAATTATTACTCTGAAGTACCCTTTTTAATTATTTATTTACGTATACAATATTTTTATAAGCATTTAATGCGGCAGCATTTGTAATGTTTACATCGATTTTTACATTTCTGATAGATTTATTATGTGTTATGCACTGGAATTCAAAAGCATTTATAGTAAACATTCCTGTTAATAGCTGCTTTTATTTATTATTTATGCTTTTCTTGTCTAATGAAGTTTTCTTCTGCCTCATAGTGTGTACATCATAAATTTTAAAAAAGAATATAGTTCGAACATCCTTCCATTCATTGATTCCCCCATATTTTTAATACAGCGAATTACTTGTGTTCATTTATTTATTTTAAAATGTTTTGACTGATAAAACTCATTAAATCCGGTCATTCTAATTAAAAGATTTCCCTTTGCTATAATTTTAGTGTTTCCGAGTATTTTAGAAATATCCCATTTGCCATACTGAAAATAGTCAACATATAATCTTTTTATGATTCAAAAGTCAAAACCACAGCTTCAATTCAGCGGAAATTGACGTCACTAATGTAGACGTTGAATCAGAAAAAAATTTGTTGATTTCAACAAAGATTTAGAAAAAGGATCTCGCGTTATCTGTAGTCACTTTGTTAAATTTTAATGATTATTTTTAGATTCTTAAATTAATGTAATCATGTACCGTTAACGTAATTGTAAGAATGCGGTAAAAATATACAGATATATTTCATTTGAAATAATTATATAATATTGATTTTTTGATTACTTTTAGTTAAAAAGTAATTTGAAATTAAAAATGAATGCAAAGTAAAGAGGTAGATTTTTATAAAATATTTATTTGCATATAGCTAGATTTTGCACTTAAAACTGACACGTACATTTATCGAATCATAATACAGGGTTGGACTTTTTCCAGAAGGAGGGCCTGATTAAAGCATGGGCAGACCCTCCCCCCCCCCCTACGATTTTACGTGCTCCAAATTCGATATGGATTTTTTTTTTTAAAGCTTATATTTTAAATGTGTTTCAACATTCTATTGATTATAATCAGCATTTTGAACTTTAAAAGTAGAATTAGATTAAAAACTAAATAAAAAAATAAATACAGTAAAAACTCTCAATCGCGGCCACCTCGCGAATTGAACGCGTTTTGGAACGATGAATTTGCCTGCTATTCGATTGTGTTCGCTTTTATGAGGTAAAAAAAATGTCTTTATCTTGAAAAAGGTCAGTGTTCGCTGAAGAAAATTGTCCTATGAAAGTTTTGTTGTAAAATCTCCATAACGGACACTCCTACATAGAGGACACAACTATTTAAGAAGCACATTTTTTATTAACAACATGCACATATTTTATATTTTTTACCTCAGAAAAACAGACACTTCCGAATGGCGAACAAATTCCACGGTTCTAAGGTGCCTACTATTGAGAGGTTTTACTGTATTGTGACAAATATTTTAATTTTTAATCTTATTCTACTCTGTAAATTCAAAATATTGATTATAATCAGTACAAAGTCGAAAAAGATTTCAATTATCAGCTTTATGAAAATTGCATACCATATTTTGGAGCCCCTAAAATTAGGCTGTGTGTGTGGGGGGGGGGGGGAGAGTAGGGCAGAATAATGGCCATATACTTTTCTAGGATCAACGTGGTCAAACATGGCTACGTGTAATGCTTTAAAAAAATGGCTGCGATTCAGACGTTTGAAGTGTCTAAAATTCAGACGCAAAAAGTGTCTGAAAAAATTCAGACATTTTAAAATGTCTGAAAATTGAACACTCCGTTTCAGACACTTAAGTGTCTGAATTTAAGACATTTCGATTTAGAGTGTACATTTTTCATCTGTTATGCTCCATATATTTCCTTTTATATTTTGTTTGTTTTATTTTCTATCTGAAATTTTGCTGTTATATAATCGAGAATTAAAAAAATACGTAAATATCTTAGGGGCTGTACATATATAACGATATCACTTTAGAAGGAGGGGGACTCTGGCATTTGATATCGTCCCAGTGGCAGAAAGTTTTGTAGCTGTCTGCGACAAGCTTTTAAAATTTCATAATCTGTCTGCAAATTTTGCTTGTCATTTTAATGAATAAATAATAAATTAAACTAGGAATTTTTTATCATTCTTTTTAAAACATGGTGAGCATGATGCATTCTCATTAATTATGCTTATAACTTTTCATCATCTAACTTCTTGTAGAATTTCTAAAGAGTGGAGGATAAGCAGAACCACACATAGGCAATAACGATGCTTTTAAAAACCTTTGGAAGCTTCAGAGGCCTCAAGCGCAAAAAGCACTGAGTTTTTTCTAAAACCCTTGAATGAAAAAAAAAAAAAATTCCAATCCTTTGACAAAACTTGTGTTTTTTTCGCGCACTTTTGATGAAATTCGCGTTTTTCCCCCGACCCTTTGACGAATTTTCCGTTTTTTCCGCGATCCCTTAACAAAATTCGCATTTTTTTCTGCTGTCTTTTGAGGAAATTATTATTATTATTATTATTATTATTATTTTTTGTAATTTTTTGGTGATATTCACATTTTTTTCACGGCTTTATGATGAATTTCTCTTTTTTGCCGCAATTTTTGGACGAAATTTGTTTTTTTCCATAATTCCTTGACAAAATTCGAATTTTTCTATTCTGCGCCCTTTTGAGGAAATTATTATTATTATTATTATTATTATTATTTTTTTTTTTTTTTTTGTAATTCTTCGGTGAAATTCACGTTTTTTCCATGGCTTTTTGACAAATTTCGCGTTTTTCCCGATATTTTTGGACGAAATTTGAGGGGATTTTTTGCGATCTTTTGACAATATTCGCGTTTTTTCCATAATCCTATGACGAAATTCGCGTTTGTTCCGCGATTCTTTGACGAAATTCGTACTTTCCGTGATCTTTTGATGAAAGTTGCGTTTTTTCATGATCCTCTGACGTAATTCGCATTTTCCGCGATCTTTTGATGGAATTTGCATTGTGTCCGTGATCCTTTAACGAAATTTGCGTTTTGTTCGCAATCCTTTGACAAAATTCGCGTTTGTTTCACGATCCCTTGACGAAATGTGCGTTTATTTCACGATTATTTGACGAAATTTGCGTTTGTTTCACTATCTTTTACCGAAATTCGCGATTTTTACGCGATCTTTTACAGAAATTTGCGCTTTTTAGGCGATTTTTTTTTGCTGAAATTCACTTTTTATGCGATCTTTTGCCAAAATTCACGCCATTAACACGATCTTTTGCCAAAATTTGCGCTTTTTGCGCTATCTTTTGCCGAAATTCACGCTTTTTACACGATTTTTTGCCAAAATTCATTCTTTTTACGCGATCTTTTGGGGAAATTTACGCTTTTTATACGATCGTTTGACGAAATTCGCACTTTCTACGCGATCTTTTGGCGAAATTCGCGCTTTTTACGCGATCTAACGCCAAAATTCACGATTTTTGCGCGATCTTTTGCCAAAATTCAAAATTTTTATGCGATATTTTGCCAAAATTGACGTTTCATTCGCGGGAAAAAATTGTCCAAAAATTGCGGACACTTTTTTAAATTGATTTCATTAATGCACACAATAATTGTCCGCAAAAGATTATTTTTGTCCGCGACTATGTCGCCGTGTCGCGTTGTTACTGCCGCTGGAGATATCGTAAGGTACCTGTAGGAGGTGTTGTCTTTTGATAATCTTTATCATTTTTTTTATCCAAGTTTTTTTTTTTTTTTGCATCAAAATAGTCTTTTAACTTTTTGCTTAGTCCGCTATCTATCTTTATGAAAGTACAAAGTTGTTACTAAAACAAATTAAATAATTATAAAATAATTTTATTCTAAAATATGGAATATACCAACGTTTGGCATTCCTACTCTTCTGCCATATGAGCATATAATGCGTTGTTAGAGTAACCAGGTTCGAAATTATACTTGTTTTTTTACTCGTAAAAAAATGGGGAAGAATACTGGCCAGTTGTTTTGTTGATAAGAACTTACTTCTGCTTACTCTTTTTCCATACAGGGAGCAAGTGCAGGAAAATGTATTATGTAATAAAAAGCTATTATTAAACACTTTTATGTAATATTTCCTTAAAATGTTTTTTGGTATAAAGCTATTTCATGTTTAATAGTACTTTATTGACTTTTTTTCATTAAAATCAGAAAAATATGTGAATAATAAATGTATAATATCGCTGCAAACGTATGAAAAGAAAAAGGAAGAAAAAATTGTAAAAAATATAAAGAATTCTTAGACATTGATAACGATTGGGGGGAGGGGGGGCTCGAGGAATGATAACGTATGATATTGTAAAGGGGGCAAGAGGTCCACAATTCCCCTAAATTTGATAACGTTATATATGTACAGCCCTTTACAAACAAATTCTTTGTTGTAAAATTTGTTTATGAATTTGTGAAGTATTTTGAATAATACTTTTGCAGCTTTTATGTGGTAATATTACTATAAATTATTTAGTTTAAACTAAACTCGTAATATCTAATTATTATAATATAGTATTATAATATATAGTACATTATTCCTGGTATTTTAATTGTTTGAAGAGCATTATATATAGATAGATATATGCTGAATTTAATATTTAATTTGTAATATACATAATCTAGGATTTATTTGTACATAATACTGCATTTTTCAGTGATATTTATTATTATTATTTTTAAATCAAGATTTTGTTTTTCTTTCATGTTTTACAGAAAAAATTTCAATGATCAAAAATTGTATGGTAATGAAAAGTGAGCTTTACTTTATTAGAAAGTAGGTATAAATAAACATTATGCAATCATTCAATGTATCCAAGTATATTTCAATTATGATATTCTTGACAAATTTTATTCCAAAGCATAGTTTTAACAATAAATGAAATTCTAAAAAAATAGAGAATGAATAAATAAAAAAAGATAAATAAATGGATTCCGTTATGTATTGTTGTACACCATTACAAATAAATCAGTTTTGCTTTTCATGCAATCTTTCGGAAAAAATTTCTGCGAGAAAATTATAAAAATGTTTGTTATGTGTAAATAAGGCCATGAAATTCTGAGATGATACCTTTTTTTTTTTAATCACCCATGTATTTTTCCTGAAATTTTGTAATTTGCGCAAAATTTTTGCAGTTATATATTATGCAGCATGTACATTGATCTATATTGAATATTGTATCTTTAAATTGAATAGATGACAATGCCAGAATGAACTGAAAATTAATTATATGTATTGAGCTTAGCAATTTTGGATATTTGTTAATAGTGTAAATTTTATTGAAAGATCATCAAAATTAAAAAAAGAAAAGAAAAGAATTTGATAAAATATGTGAAAGATATCTATGAATCTTCCTAATGGATGAGAAAACTCTACTATGGTATATCTTGAGTAATTAATGCTTTTTAAATAACTTTTAATCCTAAGTTTTAATCTACATAAAAAATGTGCTTTATTTACACTGGCCTCCAAAAGTTAAGGTACAGGGACTGGATGCTTTCGATTGCACACGTTTTGTCGAATATCTACAAAAAATATTGGCGAATTGTTCTTGAACTTCTGGGATGAAAAGAACATGTTTGATTTTATATTTATCGGTGAAGATTTAGTCGGGGGGTACAATTAGGGGGCTAATAATAAATTTAATAATAAAATAATATTTGCGATCACCTATGTAACAAGAAAGGCTGGAAATGGTTTGTCACTGTGGTAAATGGCTAATTGGGTCCTGTTCAATGTTTGTATGCATTTGTGTAAGCATAACACTCATATTCGTGAAGATGTTAACGTTTTTGTGAAAAATTCAAAGGGTTTTTGTTTATAGCATACAGAGTTTTCAACCAAATTTAACGCAACTTTCCAAAAACCTGACAAAGAGTAGTAGAAACATTATACTGCAATTAAAACATGAATATATTGAATATTTGATGAGATATGGGCATTTTTACGAGATAATTTTTAACTGCGCATGCGCGGAAGATTTCAAAATTTTTATTTCATAATTTGGTAGTAAGCTATTTAAGTCAACTTATATAAAAAGTCCAGTCAAATATCGCGAAAATTCACAAAGATAGGGTCGATATAGTGAGTTGCTTCCTAGAAATAGCTTTATTATAAGGGATTTTCCACAACTTTTCAATCAGCTCGCTATATCATTCTAAGTTTTCACAGTATTTGATTGAACTTTTTTTTGAAGTTGCCCCAAAATACTGACTACCAAATTATGAAATAAAAATTTTGAAATCTTCCGCGCATGCGCAGTTAAAAATTATCTCATAAAAATGCACATCTCATATCAAATATTCAATATATTCATGTTTTAATTGCAGTATAATGTTTCTAATACTCTTTGTCAGGTTTTTGGAAAGTGGTGTTAAATTTAGTTGAAAACTCTGAATGCTATAAACAAAAACCTTTTGAATTTTTCACAAAAACGTTAACATCTTCACGAATATGAGTGCTATGCTTACACAAATGCATACAAACGTTGAACAGGACCCAAATAGTCATTTACCACAGTGACAAACCATTTCGAATCTTTCCTGTTACATAGGGGATCGTAAATATTATTTTATTATTAAATTTATTATTAGCCCTCTAATTGTACCCCCGACTAAATATTCACCGGAAAATATAAAATCAAACATGTTCTTTTCATCCCAGAAGTTCAAGAACAATTCGCCAATAATTTTTGTAGATATTCGACAAAACGTGTGCAACCGAAAGCAGCCAGTCCCTGTACCTTAACTTTTGGAGGCCAGTGTAAATGATCTGTAAGAAAAAAGACAGATCGGGTAATATTTACATTCGGATGTAACTATGTCAATGCAGAATTAATAAAGAAATTATAGTTTTTTGTTCTATAACAAAAATTTTTATATTCTTAAGGAAAGGTGTAATAATAAGCTTCGGGGAAAAACATAAAATAATAATAATAATAATAATTTTTTGACAAGCATTCTGCATCTTTTTAATCTGAATTTACAATCACATAATTTAAAAAATGAATATTATTTGAAAATTTAAATATGCAGCACAAACCTATTGTTATTTTTATTTCCCTTTCAGTTAATATTGTTATGAATATTTTTGGTGGGAGCAAGGTTGAGGGGGAGGGCAGGGGTGTACTTAACATGCGAAATACTAATATTCATTTGATAATACTTTCCCCCTCATTTGTATACATGTATTAATAATACTTTGATATTTTGTCTTTGTGAATCATATATATATCGCATGTATTGCTGCATGTATGTTGTATCTAGTATATTTAATATTATATCATTTGATTGAATAGAGAAATAACTGAAGAATTACTTTATTCATCCATTTCAAAGTTCTTGCCTCTAAAATGTACAGTCGGAAAAAAAAGAAAAAAAAAAAAAAAAAGAGGGAGAGAATGAGTGAGTGAGATAAACACCTTATACATTTTAATCATCAAATTGTCCCTGAAATAAAGAAAAATAGCCATTATCTGGAAATTATATCTTAAAGATAAGTTTTGGTGTCGTCTTAGTAGTGAAATTGGACTAAACTCTGAAATTTTCAATTCGAACACATAATTTTGTCAACATATTTTTTTTTTTTTTCGGTAATATTTACATTAGAAATCAAAAGAGAAGTAATTCAGCAAAGTAGTTTTGGAGTTAGACAGGTTTCAAGTTTGGAATTCCTCATGTTAAATCAATCTGTAACGGTTGCAAACCAGATTGAAAGTGGTCAGTTTTTTAAACATAACTCAAAACTACTTCGAGGAACTGTAATTTTGGTTTCCTATATCTAAAACTTTTAAAATTCGATTTTTTACCTGCATTGTCATCAATTTCTTTACAATGAAGATATGGTTAGTAGTTATTACAATATATTTATAAAAAAAAAAAAAAATTAAAAAAAAAATGGCCATTTTTTCCCCCATTCTGACCAGAAAATCAGAGTTCTAACTTTTTACGGCTGCTCTTTCATCTTCACCTAACACTTCATTTATAATGGCTGTTTCATAATAATGGAAGCTATCAGTCCATCAGAAGGAAATAACTCGGCTAAAGCGCAAATTCGGTTAGCAGGACTCGGATAATCGGAACTTTACTGTACTTGCAAAAAAAAAAAAAAAAAAAAAAAAATTAGTCGACAATAATTTTGAAAATAGTGTTTCGGTTCGTATATTTTTCCATTTCCAGCCCTGATAAAAAGGCATATTTCGAATAAAATTAGCAATAAATGAGTGCCTTACACTACAACAATTTCTCCTCTCTAATTCTTATCATTATTATCAAAATATCTAAGCTAAAAAAAATACTTTTGATTGTTAAACACAACATAATGAATAAGTTTTGATTTGAGCACAGGATTTAAGGTTGAAAGTATTCTTTACAATACAGCTAACTGCTATTGATGAGTACAAATATGAAATTAAAACAGGTAAAATAAATATATTTTGATGGGATGTTCCAATGTGCGACATATTCCCCTGTCATTAAAAATATTTTACAGGATTATATTTTTTTACAGTGAACTATGAAAATACCCAATTTTTGGGTATTTACCCAAGGCTCGGATAAATACCCAGGTGCATACTCCAGGTAATACCTGCGTATTTACCTATCCCATATCACTGTGTGTAACTAATAGAATAAAATCGCCACTCTCTGTCCATATTTTCTTTACATAATGACCTATAATAATATTTTTATCTATAAACAGTCTTTTATTTAAATACATATTGTAGTAATTAATTATAATAGATTGTGTTTTGACTTTTCAGTAGTAAATTAATGTTGCTTTACATAAACAAAAGAAGAAATTCAGAAACTTTGAATATTACGTAATTAAATTTGCAAAACGAGTCATAAACAATATGTTTATTATTTAATTGTTTAAAATTTACAATGGTTAAATTTGAAGGCAAAGATGATAATATAATAAACACGATATAAATAAGTAAAGGTGAAACATGTAAATCATTTTAGCCAGAAAAACTATACTGAATCACTTTTTATTGTCATATTTCATTTTCATGAAACATTTGCTAAAATTTATGCATTTATAAAAGTCGTAATTATTCTACTTTAACTTACATGAAACAGCGACGGTTGCGTCGCTGTAATAATAATAATAATAATAATAATAATAAGAGTAAAATTGTTCAAAGTGATCTCGACTATTTTAAAAACTGCCAAAGCATCTCTCTATTCTAAAAAAAAGTAACTACCGCTGTCACCGCCGCCGCCGCCGGTTTTGAATTTTTTGTGACCGGAGGTCTTTCTTCGTTAATATTGAGAAAAATAATGCATACAAAAATATGAAAATCAGTGGTTTTATACAGAAATGTTTGATAAACACGCTGATGCAGACAGTTTTCAAGTCGAAGAATTATTTTAAGAGATATTTAATGCTAAAGTTGGACAAAATCGTCCCACTAAAAAAGTTTTATAGCAGCAAAAACTATACATCGCAGTGTAATCATTTTTAGATCATTTTATGCGTTAGAATTTGCCGGAGTGCAGATTGCATTAATTTTTTTATTTTGACTCATTTTTTCAGGTTTTATTTCTATTTTAAATTCAAATTTTCAGCATTTCTAGAAATATTTTTTACAGATTTCAGAAAATTGTACTAATTTAAACTGTTGCCAACTGTATAAAAAGCGCAAGCAATAATGTTTGCTTCAAATTAAAAATTTATTTACACGTGACTATTATAAACAGGAAAAAACTTTCAAATTAGAATTAAATAATTATGTATAAAAAGCAGGAAATTATTAAAAATTACGTCATAAAAAGTATACACGTGAATTTTAAGAGAAAGGATATTGTAAAATAATAAATTCATTAACATGCGTTAGGAGTCTTAGGAGAAATTACGTCATATTTACATCACATTATAGTTATTACAAAAAATGAACACAAAATAATATTGCAAAAAAGTTTAAATTTAGAAATTGCGCTAGACATTTATTTAATATTTTGAGAGGATATTTTCATCTATTTTTGTTAGGAAAGCGCAAATAATATTTCATTGCTAACAAAAGTACTTTCACGCGATTATTTAAAAGAGAAAGAATAGCTTGGTAAAAATTACGTCAGATTAAAAACGATTAATTTAAAAGGTCTCATTTAAAAGAACTTTCTTTTCGCTTTGTTAAAAAATACCAGGAGACAAAGACTCTGATTACTTAATTTCTTTTATATTAGCTTATTTTGAAATGTTGTTACACGTATCTACGTCATCAAGTTATTTTTATTTCGACGTTTTATTTGTATTTTTATTAATGTTGTACGAATTTATTTGTTCTTTCGTTATTTAAAATAAAAATTATGTCAATTTGTATAATTTGGCGAGTGATTTGGCGATTTATATAATTTGGCGAAATTGGTCGACGGGATAATCAAGTAGTACCGCAGCGGATTTGGCGTTAAAATTCCCCAATCAAAGAGAAATGAATAGAAATTCGTTTATTGGGAGATCGCCACTGTTTTTTAAATTATAATTCAATCTTTCGAAATCTTTTTAAAGCCGATCAAATTAGCGTGCATTTAGAGCCTGCGGTATCTGGACGGGGGGTTGGCGAGCGTAGCTCGTAGGGGGCCGAGCCCCCTAGTTCTGTAAATTGAAGTAATGTGCCCCTTCTATCTAACGAAAATGACTGCTAGAATATGGGCTGCTAGAAAAGTCCCTACCCCCACTGGGTCATAAATTTTTGTCAACAGACAGCTGATAAGATGTTGGACAGTTGGACTTCACGGCAATTAAGGATAAATGCTTCTTGACAGCTTGTAAGGGGGGTAGGAACAAACTACTCTCTCAGCCGAACGTGATATTTTCTGCAAGTGACCAACAGCCTTAAGGTGATGCTTCGTTGATTTTATGGCAGCCTCCCTAATCCCGCCAAAATGAGCGGAAGAAGGAGGGATGAAATGCCATTCCAGAGAGCTCTCTGTTAGATAATGTGACATTATTTCATCTTCCGCAAATGAACGCCACAGTTCATATATTTTGTCCAGCTTTCTGGACGCACCGACAAAATTGGTGCCATTGTCGCTATAAAGATGTCGTGGGCCGCCTCGCCTTGCACTAAAACGTCGAAGGGCGGCTATAAATGCCTCAGCTGTCATATCAGTCACAGCTTCAATATGCAGGGCCTGATTACTGCACAGGCCTACTAGGCCGTGGCCTTGGGCCCACTAGCGATGGGGGCCCCAAATTAAATAAAATTATTTAGAAAAATAATTCTTAAAATTGAAGTTTTCCGCAATTATTTTCTCAAAAACCAAAAAATATTTTGGCTAACTTTTCAACTGTATAATATCTAATGATCCCTTCCGCTATGATCCCGAAGAAAAAAAATCTAGCAACTATTTTGGTGCGAGAGGCACTGAAAAGGTAGTGGGCCTTGGGCCCCATACAACTTTAATCGGGCGCTGTCAATATTCACAGTTTTGTAGCCAAACAAATAAACAAAGCTATATAGCCCTTAGTTGTTTTTGCACCCCGACCCTTACTAAATTTAATAGATATAGGGCCTGCGTAATCAACACCGCTGGAGAAAAATGGACGTTCCAAGGTTACTCGATGCTTTGGTAAATTCCCCATTAGTTGAGGGATTGTAATGGACCTTTTATATCTGTAGTATTTTAAACATCTATTGATGCATTTCTTAATGACTTTTTTTCCACCAACTATCCAATAGGATTGTCTGATGATGTGGGATAACAGTGAAGGCCCAGCATGCAAATGGGCAATGTGTTGTTGCTGTATTAATAACTCAGCCATTTTATGCTGTGAGGGCAAGATTAAAGGATGTTTGTGATTAAATGATAATTGCGAATTTTGTAAGCGTCCCCCCCCCACCCGTAACAGATCCCTATCGTCAATAAATGGGTGGAGGAATTGTAACGCACTTTTCTTTGGAAAAGCTTTCTGTTCTTGGATACATTTAAATTCTTCCTGAAAGTAAGAATTCTGAATCCAACGAACAATATTTTCTTCGGCAGCTCTTGTTTCTTTGTAAGTAAGATGTGGTGAAGAAATTTCTGTTTTGTTAGACTTCTTGCATTTTTTGAAAAATCTTTGGCAGTATGCCAAAATGCGAATAATTTTTGCAAGCGAAGAGTGCTTTTGAAACAAATTATCCAATAGGTCATTTGATGTGCGGGTGTGAAAGGAAAAAAATTGGATCAGACCTTTGTTCGGCTTTGATTTGATCATCAAATTCCTCAGCATTTGAGTCGTCTTTTGGCCAAATGGATGGGTTCAAAACCAGCCAACTAGGCCCCTTCCACCACAAATTGCAACCTGGAAGACAATTTGGATCAATACCACGTGAAGCGATGTCTGCGGGGTTCTCTTTGGATGGGACATGTCTCCAGTGCTTTGTAGGTAGAATTTCGGTAATTTGAGATGTTCTATTCGCTACAAAAGTCTTCCTACGCGGATGTGCAGATAGCCAAGAAAGGACTACCTTTGAGTCCGTCCATTCGAAAATATCGAACTTGTAACTCTTTAATGTTTCCATGACGGAACGTAACAGCTTAGATAGTAGGTGCGCACCGCAAAGTTCTAATTTTGGCACCGAAATCTGTTTGATTGGAGCAACTTTGGTTTTAGAAACTAAGAGAAAAGAGTTTATTTTCCCGTTATAAGCTTGTCGGCAATAAATTGCGGCAGCATATGCCAATGTTGAGGCATCAGAAAATCCGTGTAATTCAAATGGGTTACCGGATGAAAGCGTGACACATCTAGGAACAGACAATTGATTTAGCCCGTTAAAGGAAATTTGAAATTGTAGCAATTCGTCTGCAAGATGTTGTGGTATAATAGAGTCCCAGTCCACTTTTGTAAGCCAAAGTTTATGATAAAATACCTTTAAAGTTACAGTACAGGGCGAAATTAGACCTAGTGTGTCGAAAATTCGCGCAGACTCAGCTAAAATAAGTCTCTTTGTAAGAGGTGGAGTGAGTGTTAGTGCAGTTATGAAAATAAAACTATCTGATGTAGAGTTCCAGCTTAAGCCTAGAACTTTGGAGCTTCCGTTGTCGCTAGGAATTATTTCAAAATTTGATTCTGTGCTAGAAGAATCTATAAATTCATTAAGAAATTCCTGTGAATTTGAATTCCACTTCCTTAAGTGGAAACCATGCGCGTCTAAACAATCTGTAATTTCTTTGCAAGTCTATATTGCTTCCCTAACAGTATTCCTACCGGATAATAAGTCATCCATGTACATATCTTCTTCTAACATGCTCGAAATGCAAGCATTTTTTGTGTAATCATGAGCGATTTGTTTTATACATCTAGTTGCCAGAAAAGATGCTAAACCATATGTGACAGTTTTTAATTTGTAATTTTTTATTTCCTCATTTGGATTAGACCTCCAAATTATTTGCTGATACATTTGATCTTCTTCGGCAACCAAAATCTGGCGGTACATTTTTTCTATGTCCGCAGAAAAGACTATTTTCGAAAATCGAAAATTAAGTAAAATTTCAAAAATGTCCCGTTGTAACTTAGGGCCTACACCCAAAATGGAATTCAAGGAAACACCACTTGAAGTTTCGCATGAAGCGTCAAAAACTACTCTTAATTTAGTAGTGATACTAGAAGATTTAATAACTGCATGATAAGGAAGAAAATAGTGTTCATTTTCATAATTATTAATGTCATTTTATGCAGCTAATTCCATGTGATCTAATTCTTCCTATTCGTACATAAACTCTTTGTACTGATTTTCAAATTCTGAGTTTTCTCTAAATTTTCTTTCCATGGCAAGCAAGCGAGAAATTGCGCCAGGTTTCGAATTACCTAATTCTGATTTACATTGAATAAAAGGTAACTTAAACACAAAATGACCCTCGGAATTAATTGAATAATTTTCCTGAAAATATGATTCAACAAACTGCTCTTCAGGTGACAAAATTTGAGTATTCTTATTAAATACTTCTTCTACTTCCCAAAAACGCTTTAACTTTTTATCAATATTAATTTCATAAATATGTAAATTATGTATCAAATTTGGAGATGTACTAGAATGTGGCATTTTCCCTGATACGGGAAAGCCAAAAATTGAATTTTGAGCAATTAAATTGTTCTGCGTATCTATTACTTGACCAGGAAGCAAAATAGAAAAAAAAATCAGATCCTAAAATAATGTCTATTTTACTTGGTGTCTCGAAATGTGGGTGCGCTAAGTTTATATTCTTTAAATGCGAAAAATGCTTCTCATGTATTTTTTCCGCAGGTAATGGAGCAGTTAAATCATCTAAAGTAAATGCCTTCACAGACAACTTGGTGTCAGCATTATAAATTGATGTAAGATCAGATATTGCGTAACCCTAGTTACTGCGATCTTTGAATTAGGCAGACCTTTTACGGGAAACCTAGCATTTTTCCTTTTAATTCCTAGCATTTTCATGCAGGATTCAGAAACAAATGTAGACTCTGATCCACTATCACACATGATTCTTAAAGTGTGCTTTTGACCCATGCAATCATTAATATATACACTAGCAGTGGGCAAAAGTGCGAAAGATGTTTGAACTGCATTTATGGAAGGAGAAATTTCCTTTTTATTCTCATCGGGAATGAAACCCGCCTCTGAATCAGGTTTGTTTTTGTGGCTCTGTTTTTCATTTGAACGAGAAGTTGATATCGCATAATTCCCTTAGTAACCCTCTTAAATGCTGAAACTTCTGTATATTATTTATGCTGTCATTATTATGAACTAATGATAAATATAAATCTTTAAATGACAACCAGTTTTTAAAATCACCATTAAATTGTTCTATGTTTAGCCTAGGTAATTTAAAATTGTTAGAAATAGTAGAACTAACAACTGGAATCTGCTCATTTATCAATTGAGATTGTGCATGCACATTTATGGTAACTTTTTCAAGTTCCGTTTGCAGTTTGGCTTTAGTTTCATAATAATTTTTCTCAAATTTGTGGTGATCTTTTAAATGCTATTGCCCAACGGGCGATAAATTCGCCAGTCTGTTAGTGGTATGACAACCCCTCCAATGTGGCAACCCTCCAGTGTACAGGTGGATTAGAAATAAGTTTGTTGTCCCAATGTGCAGATTGAAAAAAGGAGTAGTGAAATGTTTTGGTGAAAGAAGTAAAACTTGTTATTTTAATTTAAGATACGAGTCAGATAATAAATTTATTGAAATACTGAGCAATCACCTCAATGGTGACCCGGACGTGATTGCTCAGTATTTCAATAAATTTTCATGAATCTGCAGATGCACAGAAAAACGATCCTGAAATTCAAAAACTTTCTGAAAATAATATATCGTCTCTTAAATTTGAACTAACACCTTGTCAAACGTCTGACTGTAAGTTGCTATGTGACATCTCAACTGGAACTCCTCGTCCAATTGTTCCTAACTCCTATCGAAAGCTTATTTTTGATCATCTTCACAAACTTTCCCATCCTGGTATAGCAGCTCCTACTAAGCTCATATGCGCCAGATATGTATGGCCAGACATGAAGCGTCAAATTAAAACGTGGGTTCGATGTTGTGAACCATGCCAGCGCTCTAAAATACAGAGGCACACTAAGGCACCCTTGAGTACATTTGCTCTTCTGGATGCACGCTTCGATCATATACATATAGATCTCGTAGGCGCTTTAGCTCCATCTGATGGCTATACTCATCTTTTAACGATAATTGATTGTTTTTCTAGATGGCCAGAGGCCATTCCTATCAAAGATACGCTAGCAACGACTGTATGCAGTGCAATATTCAATACATGGATCTCCCGCTTTGGTTGTCCTTCAGTCATCACATCAGACCAAGGTCCCCAAATGCGATCGGCTATATATGCCGAATTTACTCGCATGTTAGGCACGAATAAAATACGCACAACGGTATACCATCCAATTTCCAATGGAATTATCGAACGTTTTCATAGGCATCTTAAATCATCTCTGAAAGCTCACGAGAATAATAGATGGTCCGAGATACTTCCTGTAGTTCTCCTAGGTATCAGAACAGCCGTTAAAGAAGACTTGCATGCTTCTTGTGCTGAACTAGTGTATGGCACAACTTTACGGCTTCCTAGTGACATGCTATCTACGTCAGTTATCCCACCTTGTACTGATGATTTCATTACAAATCTTCGCAACAATATGCGACTTTTAAATCCAGTAGCAACATCTGCTCATTGCAATGACAAGTATTATATTAACCCATCTTTACAAACTTGCTCGCACATCTTTTGACGAGTTGACAGAGTGCAGCCGCCATTATCTCAGCCCTACACTGGTCCATATCCTGTTATTTCTCGCAATAATAAAAATATGACCATAATGATTAAGGAAAAAAATTGCGAGTATCAATCGACCGTGTTAAGCCTGCTTATCTGTTATCAGAATCATATCATAAAATTCCTGACTCTGTTCAACCTCCAATTTCTACTAAAAAAGATGACAGCAATTCACCTAACTATGTCACGCGTAGTGGTCGTCATGTACATTTTCCCAAAAGACTTGTAACTGTTATTTAATTTTGTTTATATAATTGTATTTCTATATTACTGTATTTGTGTATATATATTTCTTTTTTTTTCTCTGCATGTTACTAATGTTACTGTCGTTCACCTTGTTCACTGGGGCATACTCTGTGGTGATCTTTTAAATGCTGTCGCCCAACGGGCGATAAACGCGCCAGTCTGTTAGTGGTATGGCAACCCCTCCAATGTGCAAACCCTCCAGTGTACAGGTGGATTAGAAATAAGTTTGTTGTTCGAATGTGCAGATTGAAAAAAGGAGTAGTGAAATGTTTTGGTGAAAGAAATAAAGCTTGTTATTTTAATTTAAGATATGAGTCAGATAATAAATTTATTGAAATACTGAGTAATCACCTCAAATTCATCTATTTCAGATGCTTCAGCTGGTAATTGAGCATCATATTTGTCAAAGTCTGAGTAAACTGTCTCTAATTTTTCTAATTTATTGTATAAATCATTCTTTTGAAACGTTTGCTCAGAGTTAATAAAGTTGTTTATTCTTGTTAGAGCAGATTTAGCTCTGCCACGTAAATTTATGGCTGATTTTTCCAATTCTTCAGCAGCTTTTTTTGCGGCTTCTAAGTCGGTACTCATTATTCAAATAATGAGGTGAATAGCTTAAAAAACAAAAGCAAAACCTATAATAATAATAAGATAAAATGTACTTATCTGTAATAAATGTGATGCGAGGTGCTCCGTCGGCTGTTGTAATCCTACATAAGAATGGTGAAAACTTTATTAAAACTGCGGTAAGATGAGGTGATGTATAGCTCTCCGTATCAAAAATGCATTCCTAGGATGAGGGTACACTTGCAATGATGAGTAATAATCCAAACTTGAAAAGATATCCAAGATAACGCCGCGTGCCTCAATGTCCGGTGAACTGTGTGTGTTTATCGAACTAGTAAATTAACACGAGATGTAAATAAAATTATATATTGAAAAAACATATATTGACATCTTCCTGCATGCACAGAAATGCGTTTTGTTAAGTTTAACATGAGCCAGGCTTTGTGCATGCCCGGTTGCGTAGATAAAAATGTCACAGCTAAAGTGAGTTGCTGCGTGCGCTTTGGTTGAAAATTCAGCTCCATCTCCTCCTTCCAATGTAGTTGCACTGAGAAGCAGTCAGAAACAGGAAGTGTCCTTGAAAGTGTGCTTGATATTAATAAACAAAGTTATTTCAATAAGAAAATGAAAGATAATGTCTTAAGTAAATATTTAAACATGAGATATGACTTTCCTAAATAACAGCAATTATTTAGAAGAAATGTATATTTGACACAAACAGTTCTTAGCGATAAATAACCCTAAAGTGATTTAAGTTGAAGTGATTATTCAGTCTCACTAGATTACAATGATTGATGATCGCAGTCATGAGCTGTCCAGACTAATAATGTTTATCTAAACATAGCTCGTTGAAATTATGCCATTTGATGATGAGTTATTCACTTAAATGTTTGTTACAGAAACAAATGCTGCATTTTTCAGGATTTCTGCAATAGCTATATCTCAAGAAGTAATGCACATATTTTCATCAAAGTTCAGTCTCAGTTATATCTTAATATAAACTGGAGCTGAATAGTTTTTGCTGTAAATCGCCCAATAGGGGGCGCAGCTATGTAGAATTTTTTACGATTTCTTCAATAGTTCTATCTCAAAAACTAATGCACGGATTTTCATCAAACTTCAGATTCAGTTAGACGTTGATATAAGTTGTTGCTGATTAGGTTTTGGTGTAAATAACAAAACAGGTGGCGCTACTATACTGCATTGTTAAGAATTTACACGATTTTAGCGATAGTCATATCTCAGGAACTAATGCAGGGAATCTTTAGAATCCTTGTGATAGGCATAAATTGTCAATTAATTTTGGCATTGTGATAGTGAATTTTGAAGTACTAACATGGATGGGATAGAAGAAACTTTGGGATTGGCAATCACATCCGGCTAGTTTTTAGAAATAGTATGCTATTAACCATTTGGAAAAATGGTTATTGTCCTTGGCCAGGGTTGGAAATCAAAAACATATCTGAAGCGTTTTATTAGTTGAATCCCGCATTTTATTCGTTTTCTGATTGGTCTATACAGTAATCTGTAATTTTCCTTTACTTTCAACAGAGATGGATACTTCTGTTACCACTATGACAAAAAAGTAATAAAATCTACAAAAAAAAATTAATAACTCAGAAACAAATTGAGATACAGCTTTCAAACAAATTGCAATTAAAAATGCATTTTTTTTCTTTATACGACGATATAAAAAGTAATATTGTCGGATATTTAGAAGTTTAAAAATGAAATTTCATTTAAAATTGGTCCAGGAATATTAATGTTTAATCCATGGCGTACGCAATGTACCAGCTCCGTAGAAGTTCAAAAATTTACAGTACCAAAAATTGTAAAACTGAAATTTCTTTTAAAATTTGTTCATGTGGGTCCAGGAATGTTAATGTTTAATCCATGGCGTACGTAATGTATGATCAACTCCGTGCGATTTTTTATGTCTTAAATTATGTCTTTGAAAAAATCATTTTCCAAATGGTCGTTGTAATTTGTTAAATTGCTTTTTTTTATCTCCTTTTTAGTGTTGAAAATTTTTCATTGTTGCAGGGATAATACAATAGAACCTTTTTTATCCGAAACTCTTTTAACCGAAACCATCGGTAAACCGAAATCTATTTTTAAAAATTTATTCATTTTATTAGCCCCGGAATGCTATTTCTTTCTCCCAGCTTATTTTCTCTCCAATAAATAACGTTACCTTGTGTACGCTAGCCGTAAAACAAAAGCCGATGTTTCATTGTGCGATTAAATACTCTACAGCATTTTTTAAAACTTCTAAGCATCGCACATTTCCAATGTTTATACCGTCGTATTGGGAGAAAAAGGTACTTTTTAATGCAATTTGTTTGAAAACTGCATCTCTATTTGTTTTTGAAATATTAATTTTTTTGTAGTTTTTAGCGACATTTGTTTCATTTTGGCAACTCAAGTTCTCCATTTCTGTAGAAAGTAAAGAAAAAGTTGTTGAAAAATAGCAATTATATCTTTTTGTTGCCATTTTCTCATAAAAATTGAAAAAAAAAAATTAAAATACGTGCTATTTTGAGAAAAATATAAATGAATGATTCATGATAAAACATGGAACTATTATAAACTATATTTAATTTTAAGAATCTATATTAATTCAAATGACGTCATTTTACATAAAATAAAAGCGTGTGCTTTAAGTCTTAAAATTGAAATATGTTTTGCAGTAGAGTCCGGATTATCCGAGTCCCGCTTAATCGAGTTATTTTCTTCTGGTGGACTGGCGGCTTCTATTATTATGAAACAGCCATTATAAATGAAGCGTTAGGTGAAGATGGAAGAGCAGCCGTAAAAAGTTAGAACTCTGATTTTCTGGTCAGAATGGAAAAAAAATGGCCATAATTAAAAAAAAAAAAAATTATGGCCATTTTTTTTCTTCCATTGCAGGCAGCATTGCTGCCTCCAATGGTGGTATTTAACTGATATACCTGGTGTAACATTACACAGCTGTTGTGTAAGGTTACGCCAGAATATTGTGAAACATTTCACAAATTTCTGTGTAAGGTTACACCTCAATTGCCTGCAAGCTTTCACAGTAATTGTGTGTAAGGTTACACATCAGTAGGAGTAAGGTTTCACCTAACTATCCTGGAAGGTTACCCATTATTAGGTGTAAGTTTTCACCACATTTGTCTGTAATCTTACACGGTAATTGTGTGTAAGGTTACACATCAGTAGGAGTAAGCTTTGATGCAATGGCTAAATTGTTCCTGCACCTATTAATAATCATCTGGTATTGAAGTATTTACGTAAAATAACTATTTTTACAAAATAGTAACAGCTTTTAAATGAAAAAAAAAACAAAAAAAAAAAACATATATTACTAAAAATTAGTATATATTAACGAAGAAGCCTTTAAAAGCACACTTTTGTTGTGTCTTACCACAACAAAAATCAATCCCACAATTCAAATTAAGAAAACAAAATTGTAAGAAAGAGTAATGTTGTGATAAAAGACAACACAAAAATAATAATTAAATTTTATTTACTACTTTATTTACTGACATGACACTTATTTCTTAACGTTCTAAACCATCACTTAAAACCATTAACTTATACCCTTAAAACATACAATCCCTTATATAACACTTATTCCATTAACATTAATCCCAATAAAATCATAATTACTACCCCTTTAAATCATCTTAATTTAAAACTTCCCTTATTAATTAAATAAAACAGTTAAATTTAATAATTAACAAAAATTAATGTTGGATGGCGTTGTGAACATCCAACTCTAAAATTGAGAAACCCGCAATAACTAGATCCTAGTCTAGAGATCACTATTAATTAATTACATTTAAATTTAATCTTCCCGAGCCATGCACTTCGCATAACTCCTTAAAAATAATTAAAATTTAATCCCAAGTCATGTACTACACATGACATCTTCAAAAGACAAATCTCTCTTCAATTTATTCCAAGAACTCAGCAGAAACAATTAAATTCAAGAAAAACAAAGAAAATTAAAACTTAATTATCTAAACACCTTACAAAATTTAACAACAACAAATCATCCAAAATCACATTACTAAAAACTAACTTCTAGACAAACTTAACTAACTTCAAGAATAAAATTATTTCTGCCAAATTAATCCTGAAAAGACCCCACCTTAATGTGAGTAAAATCTCTTACATTACCTGAAAAATAGTGCTTACAAATTAAGGATGTACACTGCAGTAATTACAAGCAAAATTAGGGATGACAAAATTTAAGTTTAATTCATCTATTATTCTTTACAAAAATGAGTTCAATTACCAACAAACAATACTTCATAATGAAGCTTTCCAGATTCAGTACTTGTTTAATACAATTTCTTTCTTACTCATAACATTCAATTAATAAAAAATATTCGTTCTTCCTTTACTAATAATTATTGTCACTTAAAAATCTGTATCATTTTACAATATTATTATAATTACTAAGACTAACATCCCTAAAAATAATTTTCTGTATGAGGAGCTACTGGCAGTAATAATAAAAAAAAAATGTGGAAGGCTTACATTCCACTAACTAATTGGCCAAATAAAATAAAATAAAACTCGCGTAAAATAAAACATGCAATATAGGTTAGCAGAACAAATAGAAAGAAAGAAAACTTAGCCGGGGCCCCACGACATCTTCTACAATCTCAAGGCAGCTTCCACTTCAAGAACCTACTCAGATCGCTGTTGCCTCTCCAACTGTCGAAAAAAATTCCTGCTTCCCGCCAACACCTTTTACTCCGTTTTTGCCACATATGCGCACAGGGTAAATAGTGCAATGAAAATAACACTTGAACTGTAAAATTATTTAATTAACTTAATTACTTGCATCAAAATGCGAGAAACCAGCTACAAAAGCTTTGAGAATTCTTCACAAAAATGCTTGATTAGGAAGATTTATTGTTATTAAATTTAAACTTGAAGCATATCCCTGCGCGCCATTTGATCACGTGACGACGCTCGTTCCTTCCTCTGACGTCACCTCAGGCGGGAAACTTCATAGCTGACTTTACAATGGCTTGGAAGCGAAAAAGTCACGTGATCCAGATAGACGGTTGAACGCGCACGCGCGCAATCCGACTGTAGTTGCTAGTATCTCGCTATGCTGTTGTGTGCTATAGCCGGCTGTCTCTGTTTATACATGTGAGTGTAGATGTGATAAAATTTTGAAAATTTTTATTTTAAATGCTATTGAGACGTGCTCTTAAACCGCTGATCACGGATTACATCGTGTACGGTGAAACTTTTAGCGCAGTAATTGACTATTTTACTGCCAAAAAGAGCTCATCAGTTTAGGCCTAACTGTTGTTGCATTATCCGAGGAAGTAATGTGAGTTCATATATAATTATATTTCTCTTTTTATTTTATATGTATGTTTAAAATGTGTTTTTATAAGCACTTATAATTGAAGTGTGATGTATATATATTTTTCATTAATACAGTACTGTGGTATCTAGAAATAGGTGCTCAAAAAAAAGTTTAGTATTGTTCTCAGTGTATAATCAGTAAGTGTAACCCTTCTTTATGTATTATGGAGAATAGTACTCATTTTCTAAGATATAATAACAGTGAATCAAGGATAAATATCTTCTCCCCCCCCCCCCACCTCTTTAAAAATTTAAGTACTCTTTTTCAAGTATCTCATTTTTTGAAAATACTCTCTCTTTCCAGCTGTAGGTTACGAAGTGGTCTTTCTGTGAGAGTAGCTCTCAATTTTTATATAAACAAAAGTATTTATTTTTAAACAGCAAAATTATTCAGTTTAATGTATGTACATTTGTTTTAAACAATGAAAATGATAATACTCGGTACTGGTTATTTAATTGTAGTACACATTTGATTAACTTCATTTTAATTTAGCAATTATAGATTGCTCTGATTAATTTTATAATTTCTTGTATAAACACTTTCAGATACTGGTATAAATGAAAATATTTATTGAAAAACAGAACATTTTAATATTGTTATTATCCAAAAATGTACAATTAAAATAACTTTCCAAATCCCAAATGAATTTCAAATATTAACTTGTATAAAACAATGCAATTATTGAAGATGTCATCTTTCTGCGGTCAAGGGACTTAGTCAAGAAGGATCATTTTGAATTTTTATGACAGCTGGGGGCACTTGCGAGGCAGGATTTTTATTAAATTTTCTGTCTGTGAGTGCAACTTGCTAGTCAGTTTATACTGGATGTTCCCACAAGAATATATTTCGAACTTGTTGTCAAAGTCTTACTTGTTTACCACACTACGCTGGCTGATGATCTGGTTTCAATTACAGTTTGTTAATATTATGTTCATTTGGGGTTTGAAAGTTACTTTACCTGTGCACTTTTGGATAACAGTTCTATTAAAAAGTTCTTTATTTTTATTTAGTGTATTATTACAAATGCAATAAGAATTCTAAAATTTGTAGCAACTAAATTAAAATGAAGTGATTCATATGAGTTAAATATTTTCAATGTTTAATAAAGAAACAAAGCACATGTTGTGAATACCATAAGAAAGTTTTTTTTTTTTTTAAATCTTTTCTAACTATTGCTAAATAGCAAATTTTATGTATGAAGTTAGTCTCTCTACATTAAAAGTTTTATTGATTCCCCCCCCCTTTTTTTAATCCTCATTCATGTTTTATTATAGTAAGTGAAAACATCAATTTTAGTATTGTTGCTGTTTTTAACCCCTTGAAGGGCGGTAAAGCAGTGAAGGCATCAACCCAATGAAAATTTCACTTTTATGAAGTATGCGAAAATATACTTGTTTACAAATAAATTTTCTTGTGAATACTGGTGTCATTCAACTATTTCAACATTTTATGAATACAAATACCTTGCCCCTGAAAGGGTTAAGTTATGTATTTTTATTATTAGGTATCCTACTTTTTTAAATCTAGGTATGCTTTAGAAAAAGAATTGCTTCTTTGGCAAGTTTTACTCAATAACACAATATCTAGATTGAATTATTTTAAATATTTTCCACTTTAACAATACCGGTTAATAATTAAATACTTCAATATTTATTGATAATACAATTCTAATCCATTTTTTTTTATGTGCATATAACAATATATTGAAATATGTTCAATATTTTTCCATATGATATTTCATGTTTGTTATTTTTAATTGGAAGATGATTTATTGAATTTTATAAATATTTTTAAAATCAAAGTAAACGTATAAAGAATGGAAAATTCATTTAAATATTGACAAAGTTTTAATTTTTTACTTCTAAATATATACTTAAAAAGATATTAGCTTAAAGACCAACTTTCAGTTAATATTTTCATGTAAAATAAATTAATTTTTTCCTATAAACTGTTTCAATTCATAGGTTAATAGCTCCCAGTTTAGCACATATTTAGTTTATTTTTACAATCATTATCGAGTCCACGTTTTATTAACCCTCTTCTTCAAACAACTATAGCTAAAAATAGTCTGAATTCTTTTGAATAATTTTAAATAAAAAAAAAATGCCTTGTTTGTTTTTATCTGCTAATTTTCATGTTAAAAAATATTTAAGTAATTCTTTATTGCTTTTCATGTTTTGAAATGAAATGTATTTTCATAATGAATTACTTTTCATAACCTAATTGATAGTTACAAGTTGTTTATATATTTATAAGAAAAAAATATATTTATGGATTTTCATTGAATTTTGACTGCAAGAAAATATTCTTATTTTTATTTTTCTTCCTTGCCACCGCCCCCCTCCCTTCATTTCCCAAGTTTGTAGGGACAAGAGTGGATGCTGCAAATGAGACGAAATGTCCAATCCTATCTAAGGCTGTTTAAACATTTTTTTAATATTATTATCATATAAAATTGAAATTAAGAGGATTTTAAATAATCATTTAAATAATTCAGATCATTTAAATGTTTTATGAATACTCAAAATTTGCTATTGTTCAAATATTCAAAACATATTGTAATTTCAAAATGTATAAGGTGTATTACTATTTTCTGAAAGATATATTTCAAAATGATATTTGTTATACATGTCATAGGCTGATTGAGAAATTCGACTTTTGCAAAGAGCCTAGTTTGTTTGCGAAGAAACAGGCTAATTGTGAATGGGAAATCATACTTGATTACACTGGTTGGCAACAAAATCCTCTCTGTAAAAATAATAGTTGATTCTTACTAGATTTCACTCTGGTAAATAAAAATATAGTAACGAAACTACTGTATCACAAACCATTTTTTTGGTAGGAGAGTTTGCTTTTAAAATTAAGGTATTTTATATCTTGCTAAAATGTAAGTGGAAATTTTAAACCTTAAAATGTAGATAATAATATGTAAATTACCTGTAAATAAATGTATAAATATGATTACCCAAGTTACAGCGGCATAAGGGATGAAAATATATTAGTGGATAGCAAATAGTAAATTCAGACACAAAAGGAGGGGGGGGGGGACATAAAAAGAAAAATACACTATACAAATATCAACAAATTAAATTTCCATGATATATTTTTTCAATTTCATATCTAAGACAGTGAAAACACTTCTTCCATGATTTCAATGATATCTGCTTCATAATAAATATGTATAGAAAAACTATATTTCAAGTTGAACGGCAGATTCACCTTAATAAAATAAATGAGAAACATGAATATCAAATTCACAATATATATTTTTACTTAATAGGTGCTAAAATACAAATGTTAAAAAAATTCTAAAAACAATCAAGATGTTAAAACATTGGAGTCATGACTCCAATGTTCCTCATTTATCTTCTTCATGTTAGAAGAAACTGCAATTCTATGTTAGGTAAATAGTCTAAATATTTATTTTGTTAAAAATACTCCAAATATTGATCATATTATTGAATCAATACCTCTGTCAATAAACATATGGGAACTATAATTTGCAGGTCTAAGCAACAAAACATAAAACAAACTTTTGAATTCTTTAGGAGAAGTAACTCTCCACTGAAAAATCTATTTGATTTAATACAATTGATTTAAATAAAACAACCCTGGATAGACATTTTAGCTTTTGTGCAACCAAGTTCTGAAAAGTTTTTTTTTTCCCCTTTGTGGCTGATTTGTGATGAGATGTATTTTGAAATACCAGATTCCTTAGAGGAGAACTCCCCCCCCCCCCCCCAAATGGAACCTTTGGGGGGAAAAAAGTAAATTACCTCTCCCTAAATTAAAAAAAATAATAATAAACTTTTTTTTTCCTCTCTGGGGATTTAAAAAGAAAAATTAAAACTTATTATTTCTGAGTGATTTAAAATTATTAAACACTAACAGAAAATATAATTAAGAAGTTTTCGTCGAAAAGGAATGGCTGCCCCCCCCCCCTCCCCGCCGGAAGTTACTTTAATTATGTTTATGAAAGTATTTATATTGTAATAAATATCGCATCCGGCGCCGAGCTAATTTTCAACGCAAGCAATGCTTCGACCATCGACTTCTTCGTCTATCTGGGTCACGTGACCTTCTAGTTTCGATTTCGCTTCCGGGCCATAGTAACGTCGGCTATGGGGAAACTTATCCAACGCTGCATCATTTATGGTGTTGCAGTTACAGTTAGAAAATGAAAGAATATGAAAATTAAGATTGATAGAACAGAAAAATAAGGTAAAATAAACCATTAATTTGAATTATCTTTAAACTCAAAAATATTAAAATAAATACCAGTAGCTCAAAAATTAAAAAAAAACCTCGTTTCCAGTAGCTCCATGGTTGATGTTCTAAACAGATTCCAAAATATTGAAAAATTACTAATATTGCAAAATACACATATTTGATGGTTGATAAACAATCTAATTAGTTGGAAATACACACTTTAGAGATTAAACACTGATGTGGAGAAGTTGCGCATTCTTCAACTCATCAATTGCCAATCAATAACATATGGCTTCCACCAACCAATCTGTCTTCACAGCCAAACAAACATACCAAAATATTTAATTTAAAATGAGCTTTGTGGACAGTGTGAATTCATCCCAATAGTTTCATAAAATTCTGTGCCAATACTTTAGCAATAAAACATTATAACACTTAATTATTTACTTTTAACTGACTTTAATTTACCCAAAACAAAGATCGTTACTTTGTAAACAAACCGACCGCGAGTGACAAAAGTTAAGTAAAAATATCGTTGAAATAAGTTAAAATATAGCAATTAAAATTCATAAATGATTAATATGATAATTTTATAAGCTACGACATAACACTTTTTATTTATTTTGCTTCAATAAATATATATATATTTTCAAATTTAACCTTACACGATAATTATGTGTAAGGTAGGGGTAAGATTTCCTGGAATGTTACACATTATTAGATGTACGTTTTCAACATCCATTTTTCATGTCAACACTGCCTAAAAACTGTGTTAAATTTACAATTTTGCAATGTTTCTTTCTATAACTTTTCTTAGTAAAAAAAACACTAAATTGTTATATCAAAATTTGAAATATATATATATTTATTGAAGCAAAATAAATAAAACGTGTGCTTTTAAAGGCTTGTTTATCTTGTTGCTATATACTAATTTTTAGTAAAATGTGTTCTTTTTTTTTTCTTTTTTCTTTTTTCTTTTTTTTTTTTTTTTTTTTTTTTGCTTTTAAAAACTGTTACTATTTTGTAAAAAAAAAAAAAAAAGGTAAATAATATTTTAATACCAGATGATCATTAATAGGTGCAGGAAAAATCTAGCAATCATAATCAGAAATATGTACTAAAGTACACTTATAAACATCAGGAATTAAAATCTTCCACAGACCCTTTCTATATATATTTACGGATTTCCCAAAGAGTTTTTTTGTGTTTCTGAATAAGTTTTTTTAATATAGTTTTTGCATCAATTTGGTGAAGAATAAAATAGGACAGAATTTCGCAAAAATTACATCTCCAACCCTCCACTTCGCCTCCTTCTTTTTCTTTTTCTTTCTTTCTTTCTTTTTTTTTTCTTTTTTTTTTCTTTTTTTTTTTTTTTTATCTTGAGTGCTTTGGTGTTTCTGAATCATTATCAAAAGTGGATGGATGCCACTCATTGTACAAAATATAAACTCACAAAGTACAATACGATAAGAAAACATATTATTAATTATTTAAAGTATTATATATATTCATTTTAATTAAAAGTATTACGTGTTTCCTTTTTTATACTTATTTTGTTATGTTTACAAAAAGGTAAAATTTTAAAAGCTTAAAAACTTATATTGCTACCTCAATTAATAAAAAATAATAATTTAAAAAGCTTACTTAGTTATCAATATTAATAAGTATAAAATCTTAAATATTAATGCACTATTAATTAAAATAAATACTGTATCTTTTCTTTATTCAAAAATAAAAATATGCTATATTTTTTACAGAATATTCGACACCAATATATAATTCCCATGCGTATTATATATATATATTATTTCTTACTTTACATTTTCTGTGTAAATATGAATTTCATAAAAGTTTATTTAATTTGCCATACTAAAACAAAATGTATTCTTAAAAGATTTTTAAAATAAGTTTCATTTAACTTGTAATAAAATGTTGTAATAAAAAGGAATAACTAAAACACTCGACTATACAATATTAACAAAAAATAATAAACAAAACAGTTTCACTTAATTACTATTACTAATATTAAAAAAAAAAAAAATCTACAACATATACTATTACAAAGTATAATTCGCATAAATAATTTTCTTATACCTTACATATTCTTTGTAAACATGGATTTTATAAAGGGTTATTTTCTATTACTGTACTACATTACTATACTGAAATAAAATGTGTTTTCATAAGAGAGAGAGAAAAAAAAAAAAAACATGCTTTAAATGCTACTTTATTTAAACCGTAATGAAATAAAGCGATTAAAATGAAAAACTGAATATATAACACTTTTAATAATAAGAAATAATAATTAAAATAGTTACACCTAGTTATTAAAATATTTATAAATTAAATAATAATAATATTTTTTTTTTGTTGTTGTTATTCAAATGAAAATATACTCTATTTTCCACAGAATAATCTACAACAATAAATATAATTCACACAAATAGTTATATATGCATTATTTTTCAGGCTTTACATATTCTGTGTAAATATGAATTTTATATATATAAAAAAATTATATACTATGCTAAAACAAAACGTTTTTCATATCTAATTTTTAAAGAAATAATGCGATAAAAACTAATGAGTGTAATACATTGAAAAATAAATTAACTATATGTTTTCCTACCTTATTGTACTCTGAGAGTTTATTAATGATATCCATTTTTGGAAATGGTCTTTGTTTTGTCAAATGTAAACAATACGACTTGTGTTTCCCTCCATTCTTGTAATTAGAATGACATCCATATATCACACAAGACGGCGGCGAGTGTGTACTTTTGATAATTTTTTTAATAAGAAAAATAACATTAAAATCTCAACAAACACGTGTTATTCTTGCTTCGACATGTGGGTGAATTGCAGATCACAGAGTGCAAGGTTTGCAAAGGAGAAAGAAAAAGAAATCCCCGTCAATGGATCTCACGTGACCTATGCGACTAAGTTGAAACCAGTTTTCAGCCCGGAGATGTCGAGGTTTATGTCTCAGATGGGAGGTTTCACAATCTTTGTGAAAGAAAACTCCAATAATGTGAGTTTTTAAAATATCAGACCGGCTTCCTCCAGAATTTGTGTAACGTTACACATATAATCTAGAGTAAACTGACACAATTGTTTTACAGTGTTCAAAGCAAAGGCAATAGAAACTGCGAGAAACAAAACCTTTTTTCAAACCCTTCTGATAGGTATACTTAATTTCAAAATTAAAATTCCGATAATTTATTCTCGTTTCTATTTTTCTATTGCTTTACTTTTATTAAGCATTTGTTAGCATAATAAGAAATATTTTATATATTTCTCCTTAATCTTAAAATTGAAGCATTTTCGATTATTCGAAAATTTCGATTTTCCGAAAGATGGTAGGTCCCAATTACTTTGGATAATCGAGGTTCTACTGTATTTGGAAATTTATTACCTGCGGCGGATTAACAGAAAAATGCTTTTAAATTAATGTATTAATTTATAATTAAATTCTAAAAATTTTAAAATGTTGTATTGTTATCGGAAACACACCTTTGAAACGCAATTTTTATAATTTTGGCCTATAAGAAAGTGTGTTAAAAATGCTTACAAAATTCTATCTTTACATACAAAAACCAGGTTGAGTTAAACAAAAGAGTCTAAAAAAAAGAGTGAATTGTATTTGTCTGATAAAATCATATAGAAATTTAAGTATTAAATATTGGATGGTAATAAAGGTTAAATAGTTTATCAAAATATTGCAATTGAAACTTTATCAAAATAAATAAAATTGTTAAAAATAGTATATGTTTATTGGTCAAATAAGGTAAATTATATTGAATTTTTACTTGTGCTTAAATAAATACCCACTCGCACTTCCCCTAACATAATTTCATTTGTGCATGATATCTAAGATACATTTAATTAATAATAATTAATAAATTGTGAATGAAAAATATTAGCTATGACGTGTGTACGAGTATTTCAAAGACATTTTTCACTTTCATTTTATATCTAAAATGTCACGTAAGTGGGAAAGACAGTCTAAATTTGCATTACAATTTAAAACTGCAGTAAATGAAGTGATTAGCAACGCTGAGATATAATAGCCATATTATAAGATCATATATTACAAATATAATTTCATATACGTTTATTATTATAAATTTTAATTAGGTAATATTGAATACAGGGAGGAAGATATTTGTGTCCCATGCATCCCTATTAGTGTCCCATTCATCCCTGCTATAGGGATGATTGGGACATAGAGGAACTTTTTTTTTTAATTTTTATAATTTTTTACTGTATAATAATAATCTAGACTAAATATTGCGCACATATGTAGTCAAACACTTAATGTATGAAATGCGATACATAATATTGATAATAACTTAATTAATAATAATAATAATAAAAGTATTGAAAATAAATATTTTTGTGAAAATGTCCCATTCATCCCCCATCTCCCCTACTTTGCAGGTTTCGACTTTGAAAAAACCTTTTTGGGTTTTTAGTCGCATTCCCTTGGCAACATACGTATTGCATGCTCATTTAGAGAAGTTTATTTGGTAGAACAAATACGTGAAGGAAATCATTTTAATATAATTATGACTGAAGTGTATTGCAGTTGTTATTATTAATGTTCAAGTTACAAAACAGTAAAAATTACCAATCAAATTCGGTAAAGTTTCTCCAGTTAAATTCCACGAAGTGAAACAACAAATTCCCATTAGCGTGGCTATGTAAATCAAGTTTCAATATTTACTTTATTTGCACCGTTGCTGGAACGAAAATCCATTAAATTTGCGTCATAATTTTGAAAAATATTTCAGTTTTCTTATTTAATAAAAGTACAATTTTCCTTTTGAATATGGAGTCATTTTGACAAATGAAATATTTCACTTTTGTAAATTAGAATCTAAGTTCTTACTTTCTTATATATACAGGGTGTCTCCTCTCAAAGGTGTCCAATAGTTAATTTCTAAACCGCTAGTCATAGACATATAGTTCCAATTACAAAAATGTTTTAAATGAAGTAAAAAATTATTTTAAAAGTCGTTTTAATCAATAAAAACATTTCTTAAAAAGTTATGAAATTTGAATTTTTATATGCTCTCGGATCCTATAAGTGATATCTAGCAAAAATTTTCTATTACATTAACAACAAAACAAAACAAAACAAAACAAAACAAAAAAAAAAAAAAAAAAAAAAAGAGGGGGGGAGGGTCCATTTATCTAACACTAAAACTGACCGACTTATGACACTTTGAATTGCATATGACTTGTACCAACTTTCTGCACCTTAACGCAGATGAGTTGGGTATGCTTCAAGGAATCGTACACAAAATGCTTAAAGTATTAAAAGGATTTACTTAGCGTGTACATTTCTTCATTGTAGCCGATGGAATCATGTCGAACAAGTTTTAAGTAAATTTAATTTTTATTAATTAAGCTTTAGATTAGATAATCGAATAACATTTTAAAAAATGGACCCTTTTGTAAAGAGCTGCGACTGTTGCTTTTCATCATTTCATTTAACAAAAATTCTATTATTTTCTTAACTTATATTTTTAGTACAAGTTGTATATTTTTCTTTAATGAGTCAGAATTAAAATAGATGTCAAATTTATATTGTAGTGTTAATTTTGTTCTCAACTTTTATGTATATATATCTGACGAATATTTATATTTCTAGTAAATTTGTGAATGAACCCTATCTCGTACCAAAAAAAAAAAAAAAAAAGCTTCAACTTTAAACAGGTATTATTCGGCCAGTTTTAGTCGTAAAAGAATGGGACTCTTTACGTCTTACTTCTTCGTGTAATAGGATATTTTTACTAAATATAACTTGGACCGCATAAAAATTAAATTTTTAAACTTCGTAATTTTTTAAGAAATGCTTTTATTGATCCATCCAAACCATCGCTTTTAAAATACTTCTTTACCACATTTAAAACATTTTTGTAACTGGAACTGTATGTCTCTGCCTAACGGTTTAGGAATTAACCACCGGACACCGCTAAACATGCATACAAGATGTATACAAGAAAGCTCTGGATTCGTGAAAATTTTAGGCCTCCGTTTTTTTTTTTATTTAGTTCTAAGTTTTGGGCTCTTTTGAATTGTAATTGACTATTATTATTATTATTATTTATTTATTTTGCAATAAACTAGTCTATAATTGGGGATACTTTTGTAATTGGATCCACAGCCAATCGACGTAATGTTAGAAAACGTGGTTTGGCGAAAAATTAAATAAATTGTTATAACCGTTGCTGTAATTCCCATACACTTGAAAATAATTATTGGTAGTTTGACACCAACATTGGCTGTGAATTCGATTACGTAAGATTTGTTTTACTATTGAAGTCTTCCAGTAAAATAAAATTGTACATGTGTGTTACATACAAAACAATTTAAAAATGACTTTACATATAAAATACCGAGTATATTTTGTTAAGATTGCATTTATGTGTCAGTTTTTATGAACAAACAGAAAATAAATATTTTGATTTTATGTAAAGTGCATTATCTATTTTTTTCTTCTTTTCATACAATCCCACTTATTCCAGGTATATTTTGACATGAAATATATAAAATAATTTGTTACCTGAAATCAATGTTAAAGCAAAAGCAGCCCCTGTTTTTTTGCTACGTCAATTTAAAAAAAAAAAAACATCTTTGTGATAAAATTTATTTAAAATTGTGTAAAATTCTACCAAGAAGATTAATATTTTGAAATAGTAATAGCCAAAAAAGTGACAGGAGATTTCCCAGCAACCTTTTTATGCTCATGTGTTTTTAACTCTTTCGTAAAAAGCGCAGCAGAAAAACAAGAACGTAATAAAAAATTACTAACAGTTTTCAAAATTTAGGTAACTTAATTATAAAAACAGTTTTTAGTTAAATTATTTCTTTTCTGTCTCAGCTTACCTTCTGATTAAAATAAAAATATTCTACAAAATAAAAAATAAAAATAAAAAGATTCTTTATATAGAGATATTCTTCGTTCGAGACATACTTTTTAACTACTGTTGCCAAAGGCAGCTCAAGTACTAATATTTCCTTTCTAACAATTAAAATATTTCCAGGTGAATATTACAAAAAGAAAAGTTTGGTGAAAATTACGTCAGATTTAAAACGTGCTATTTAAAATCATTTTCTTATAGCTGTATTAAAAAAATATCCGGAAGCAAAGACTCTGTTGAATTAGTTCATTTTATGTTAGCTAATTTTCAGACGTTTAACTAATCTTATTTAATCAAACATGAAAACAGCAATTGATAGCAGCTTATTTGGCCTTAAAATCCTTCATTAAAAGATAAATAAATGGAAACCCGTTTACAAGGATATCGCCACTGGATTTTTAATTATAATTCCATCTTCAGTAATATATTTTTAAGCCGATCAAATTAACAGATTTTTAGAGTCTGAACGGGGGCTGGTGAGCGTAGCTCGTAGGGGTCAACCCTTCCTTGTATAATAAAATAAAGTAAATAAAAATTTTATTTCTAATTTACCATCAGAATTACATCCCCAAACCGAAATCGCGAAACAAACGACAGTCGCCATCTTATGACTACGTCCTAAGTTACTTCACTGACAACCAGTAGACACTACACTTTTACCATTTAATATTGATATAAGAAGCTGGTGTGATACAATAAGATACCATTTATTTAATGTAGATATAAACTGATGTGATACAGTGAGATCAAAAGAACTTATTAAAAACACCATAAAAATGCGCAAGTCCTTTTCGAAAGAACTTTGTCTTTCTTCATTGGGCCAAAGAACACGTGCGACCATTTTGAAAGCAGAAGCAAGACCGAACGGAAATGGAAGAGATAAGGAGAAGTTGAAGAAACAGCAAATAAGAAATCAGCTGCTACTACTTTCAAAGTGTTCACATGTCTTCTTAGGGCGTGATGAAGAAAGACAAAGTTCTTTAGAAATTCCTTGCGAATTTCTTTAAGGCTGTTCTCAAATCCAAAGGGTCAACTTTCTGACATAAGTTTTAATTCATTTTTGTTCGGAAAAGCATGAAACTAGAAGGTGTTGTTATTCAGAAAATATGTCATCGAGCTGTTTTTTCCGTTGTCTTGTAAACGCAATAGATCTTACAGAAATTACTGTCAAAGTTGGTATTTTGAACTGAACTTCCGAACGAAAGAAGAAAATCCAGTCAGTAAGGGGAGAAAAATGCCGTATCACGTGATCAAAATCGCTTATAACTCAATAGGTAATTGGTTGATCAAAAAATGGAAAACACAGTTCGATTCCAAATCGCTTTCATGGTCAGTCTTTTCAATTTTATATCGTTCCGTTAAAAAATGAATTTGTAAATGTGTCAAAACGTTTTGCGCTTGTTGAGCAGAGCAGATGAGAACAGCCTTAAGGGTGTATTCCAATCCAAACTGCTTATTTCCTGATTCATTTTTAAATTCATTTTTGCTCTCAAACACATCAAACTGGGAAATTCTCTTATTTAGACCAATGTCAGACGGGCGTCTTTTTTGCTGCTTTTTTGCTTAAGTATTATCCATTCACAATGCTATAGCATTGTGAATGGATAATACTTAAGCAAAAAAGCAGCAAAAAAGAGGCCCGTCTGACATTGGTCTTAGAAACTACATAAAGTGCCGTGCTTCTCGATTTTTTTATAAATGCAGAAAACATTGTAAAAAGTGCTGTCAAATTGGGCGTTTTGAACCGAATTTTCCGAAGCGGAAGATCTGGGAATGAAAAAAAAAATGGTCATACTGAGAAAATAATTGTTTAAAAATCATATTCTAATTAATTGAGCGAAAAATGAAATCACACGGCCTCTTATACATCTCTTCAAAAGTCACCTCAGCAAGTTTCATGTCTTTTACTTTTAAAAATGAGCCTGAAAATGTCTCAGAAAATTTCGAGCTGTTGAGGGTGGAAAAATATTTTTTCGAATACACCCTTAAGGGGACTAAGTAAGTGAAATTTGGGAAAAAAATAGATTTTTACTTTTTTATATCATTAAATAGTTTAAACTTTATCTTTCTAACGATGTGTTACACATGTTTATATATTAAAAAAAGAAGTGTTGGAATTATTCCTTTTGTGTAAGAGTACTTAACAGCTTAATGGACATTTAAATCTTTAATTGACTTTTTCTCAAAACTTGGAGTTTTCATGTTTGTGTTCCTTTTTTTCAATTTCTTATTGAACTTAAGCACTCGGTTATTTTAAATGCTTATATTATGTTATACTGTATACTTTAACACGGGGATTTAATGATTTGTTGAGAATTACATATTTTAGGTAAGTGAAACCTTACCAAAAATACTAATTTAAAAAAGACTTTCAATAAATAATTAATAATTAATCTTCAGTTTCACTCAGAAAGAAATGGTCTGTTAAAATACGTAAATCATGTTATTATAACTACTCTAAAAAATCTAGACCTCTATCTTTCACCATTTCTGAGAAAAAGGTACATGAAGTTGGTGATTTTAACATGGCGGAGGCAATAGGCCTTTCCCAGTCCCCTTAATATTATGGTGGTTTTAAGATTTTTTTTTTTTTTTTTTTTTTTTTTTTTAAATCTTAGACACTACACTATCTGTTTTGTGTTCTTTATTCATAGTCCCATTAACATCGCTATGTAAATTCTCTTTCTGTATTTGTTTTAATTTACAGTTTCATGAAAATCGAAATCAAAACTAAAAACTATATTAATATATATATATTTTTTACTCTATTACATCTTATCATACACAATTAATTCAATGATTTCCCATGATAGGTAATGATTTTACGTGGCATGGTGATTACAACCTATCCTAAGACTAAATTATTATTTTCGTATTACTGAATTTAATACATATAATCGTAATAAATTTTGTATTCATGCATTTTTATTCAAGAGTGCAACAGCTATTGCACCAAGGTCTGAATGTATTTATAAAACTAGTTATAGTACGAACGGACCTCATTTGTTACGTTTGTCATACAATTTCCGATTGGTTTTTATGGTTTTTTTTTTTTTTTTTTTTTTTTAAGAAGTTCTTTTTCTGTTAGACACTACACTATCTGTCTGCTCATCTTTATTCATAATTCCATTAACATGATTGCCGTATTTTATAGAAGAAACGCTACGAGTTCGAAAATTAATTTATTTGCCAAGTGTACAACATGTGCGGCGTTTACGAATTTTTTTTTTTTTTTTTTTTTTTCTTTGTCGCGCGCGTGAAATTGGGATTCAGTAAAAATTCCCAAGTCCCCTTCTCAACAACGCGAAACCTTCTGACTTTGCCGATAATGAAAATTGTGACCATTTTCAATGGTGATACCGAACCACACAGGTGGACAAAGAAAATTTACAACTCTTTCACTCAGATATTGGCGACCCAGATTTTGAAGGCTTCAAATAGAAACTAAAAACGGACTAAAGGGCTTGAGACGTAAAAAGCGTACTAAGTTGCGCCGACCACTTAAAAAAATATGGAGCGCTTAAGAAGAGGGGTCCGCGTCCCGCGCTTTGGCTAGTTTTAATACCAATTGACGTCTCCTTAATTAAAAAAAATTGACATAAAAATATTTAAAATCTGATTTAAATATTTTGAATAAAATTTTAGAATCTTAAGTTAGTAAAAATGAAACACCCAACACTGTTCAGAAAACGTTGATTAAAGTCAGTTAAATTAGACACTGTCGATAAAAGTAGCGTTCCCACAGGTGAGCGTTTACGACGGGTGCGGCGATTATGATATTTTTTAACTTATTCAGAACAATTTTGAGGAGTGCAACGTTTACAACGTGTGCGGCGTTTCTTCCATAAAATACGGTATGTAAATTCGATATCAATATTTGTTTTAATTTACAGTTCTTAATCTCAGCACGGACGGAATGAAAATTTATTGAAAATTGCACCTCATCTTAGAAAAATGTTGTAGCTGTATGAATGAAAATACACGTTTACTTTGAATATGACGTCATTTTCACCAGTGGTAAAATTTCACTTCTATAAAAAGTCTTTCAAAGTGGTCGCACGTGTTCATTGAGCCTCATGAAGAAAGACAAAGTTCTTACGAAATTCCTGTCGCATTTTTTTTTATTTTTATGGTGTTTTTAAGAAGTTATTTTAATTTTAGGCACTACACTATCTGTCTCCTCTTTTTTATTCACAGTCCCACTAACATGTCTATGCAAATTCAATTTCAATATTTGTTTCAATTTACACTTCTTAATCGCAGCACGGACGGAATGAAAGTTTATTGAAAATTACGTCATACTTTTAGAAAAACGTTTTAGCTTAATGAATGAAAGTGCACGTTTACTTTGAATATGAGGTCATTTTCACAAGTATTAAAATTTCACTTCTGTAAAATTAGGATCTAAATTTTAATTTATTTATATAATAATACTTTTTTTGAACGCGTATAGTAGACGACAAAGAGTTCGGAAAATCAAGAAGAGTCACTTCAGATCTTTTATTTATTTATTTATTTATTAGAGCTTTTATAAAATGAAATATCCTCATTTTGTATTCTTAAAACATCCTTTCATGTAGCTTTACTGATTCATTCAAACTTGGTAATCTTTAAATAAAAATTAGACAGATTTCCCTAAACACACACACGCACACAAATTTCACATTCTTATGCGTACACACACATGTATATATGTATATGTTTCAAATATTTTTATATTCGAATAACAAATATTTTCACGTAAATTCATGCATTTTATGTTCGCAATAAAGTAGGTACTATATACTAAAAGGAAAAAAAAAAATTGCGAAACTTTCACTTTCAATTTCGAAGGAAACGTTTATTAACGATGTATTAATTAATTACATCTTGATTAAATACGGCATTATATCTGTTGATCAAATATTTACCTTGTTCATAAAAATATAAAATATTCAAAGGGAAAAATTAGAAAGATGCGTTCAGAGGGACTGAAAAAAAACTAACAAAATTTCTTACTAAAGGATGAATTTAAAGTCAAATTTCTTTAAAGGAAATTTTTTTTTTAAATGTCTTTAAAGCTTTTTATACCAAACACATGTACCTTACAAGGAGAGGGCCAACCTTGTTAATCACAGATTTTGATTATTTTAATATATGTTGTAGGGTAGAGACCCCTTAGTTTCAGGTTCAACGGATTTTATCCAACGCTCCTTAGTTCATGAGAAACGGGGGGGGGGGGAGGGGGTCTAATAATAGTACACAACTTAAATACTTATATTGCAACCGCAATGATAGGGTGGTCGTAGCTCAGTTGGTACGGTGTTCGCTGGCTGATCTGCTGACCCGGGTTCGGTACCCGAACGCGCTACATTTGTTTTTCTCATTTTTTGTTTTATAAATATACTTGTAATTATAATTTAATAATTTCAATTACAAATTTTAATATCATACATTAATTATAATATTAACAAACTTAAATTGATCATTTTTTATTTTTAAACTATTATTTTTCTCATCCTTTAAAGAGGTTAAAAAGAAATTGGATCTATTATTGAATGATAAAAATTCCAAAATCGTGACAAAATCTGTTGTGGTGCCATCTAGTTATGATAAAATAAAAGAATATTTAAATAAAATAAAAATAAAAGCAGAAAGAAGATAAAGGCGAAAGCAAAATAATTGAAAGCGCAAGCATACGTATTATAAATTAAAAAATCTTTAATATGCAAAAAATCGGTTGTAATTTAATTCTGATGCTAATTTTTAATATAATTATGCTTGTTACTTTAAAAACAGAATAATAGTATTATCGCATTGACTTCCTTTGTTAAAGCAATGCGTAAATGATGTTTCTTTAAAATCACGAATTGACACAATTGCTCAATATCATTGCATCGATAAAGAATATATGAAATACATTTTAAAAGTGATTTTTTAAAAAATTACAGTTTTATGATGTTTTATACAACTATTTAGTTAAAAGTAAAAAATTATATAGGTTAAAATTATAATTGATATACAATATTATAAATTTTAATTGACAATGAGATTATTAATTATACTTACAAGTATATTTAAAAAACAAAAAATGAGAAAAACAAATGTAGCGCATTTAGGTATCGAACCCGGGTCTGCGGATCAGGAGGCAAACACCATACCAACTGAGCTACGACCAACCTATCTTTGCAGTTGCAAAGTAAGTATTTAAGTTGTGTACTATTATTAGACCCCCAGTTTCTCAAGAACTAAGGAGCGTTGGATAAAATCCGCTGAATCTGACACTAAGGGGTCTGTACCCTACAATATATATTAAAATAATCAAAATCTGTGATTAACAAGGTTGGCCCTCTCCTTGTTAGTATTACAAAATATATATATATAAAAAAAAAAACTGAACCTCAAAAACGTAATAATAATATTAATAACTAGAAAGATATTAGCCCGTCAAAATTAATGGAAGATGAGATATAAAGATATATACAACAGATGTGCAAGAATATGCCTTTTCCTCGCTAGTTCTACAGTGATAGGTGAAAATAACAGATTTTAAGAACGAAACTCATTTATGAAAAACTGTAATACAGTAGAAGACTACAAATCCGCACAGCTTGGTTCCAAGTGTTGTACGGATTTGAGGCTTTTTGAGTATTATAGGTCATGTCTATGTTATAAAATTAGATAAACGGCTTCTTTATGCTAAATAAATTGTAAAAATATTGAAAAAAAAAAGGCGTGTGTATATGAAATGAAACAGCGCATAGGTTGCCAGAAAATATGTGGGCAATTTCCTTCTTCGCCAAGGCCCCTAAAGTGGAAAAGTACCAAAAATTTAACTTTTGTATCCGACTATATAAAGCGCGGTTGCCTTGGCGTACTTTTTTAAAGTTTGTCATAATTTGGGCTTCAGAAGTGAGTTGTTTTGCCAACAGCTATGAAAACAAATTAATGAACTTTTAAGTTTACTTATAGCTATAAACATTTTACTTATAATCTATATTATTGTTATTTTTTATATACAATTTACTTTAGTTTGTATACAAAATTGGGTTCTACTTAGCTATCCCGTCGACCAATTTCACCAAATTATATAAATCGCCAAACCACTCGCCAAATTGTACAAATTGACATAATTTTTATTTTAAATAGTGAAAGAACAAATAAAGGGTACTACTTAGTTAACCCGTCGATCAAAAATCTATCGCCAAACTATAAGATTAAATGCCCTCAATAATGGTTGATCGTAAATGTCACATTTACTTGACTTTGAGTAAGTTACTCGTATTTACGTCATCAAGTAATTTTTATTTAGACGTTTAATTTGTATTTTTATTAATGTTATAGTAATTTATTTGTTCTTTCGTTATTTAAAATAAAAATTATGTCAATTTGTATAATTTGTCGATTTATATAATTTGGCGAAATTGGTCGACGGGATAACTAAGTGGTACCTAAATTAGTATAACACTAGCAAACCCCGCGGCTTTGCTCGCGCTATAGTTGAAATATGCCAAGTGACATTTGCATGACTATTTTTTATTAGAAGAACACTTTTTGAAATAATTCAAAAATTACAAATTAAGCCACAGTTTGACTAAACTTCATCATAGAAGTGCAATAGACAGAAATGAGATTTTAATTAATAAGAAGAACTAAAACTAATTCCAATTAAATGATAATTTAGAAAGTATTTTGAGACTTTATGCTCATTTCATATGCTCATTTCAAAATTCATTTGCAGTTTTGAATTTTTTAGAAACCATCTTGACATATTTACATCTTAAAATTAACCATCAAGTCAAATTCCAAGCTTCTTGTCTAACAGTCTACCATCTCTCTAGTGTTAGTAGCACCAACATAAAATGCCGAAACAGTGTTGAAATAGATTTACTCGAAAAATGTTGAAACTGAGACTGTCACCATTAATTTGCCAACATTAACCTTGAAATCTGTTGGTATTTCCTAATATTCTATAGAAAACGGAATTTAGATGTTTTTTAAGACTTTCTTGTTGTTCCTGCCAACCAGGTGCTAGTGACACCGGCATAAAATATAGCCCGTATAGGATCAGGGGCTATCAATCTTGATTCGCAACCAATAACTTCTGTAATCGGTTTATTATTTCCCGAGATTCTATAGAAATTGTAATTTAGGACGCTTTTAGAATGCTTTTCGCTTCTTCCCTTCGCCTCACCCCTTTTTAATTTCGAATTTATTTTCGACTGTTCTTAGAGGACATTTATATTTTATAAGTAAATATCGTGCTATATTTGAAGATTTTAGCTTCTTCAGTACCGCAGAAATCGCAATGTAGAAATATTTTTGTTCCTGCAACCCTCGACATAAAATATAGCTTATGTTTGAGCAGGTTCTATCACCATCAATTTGGAACCATTATGTTTGAAATCGGTTTCGTATTTCATACGATTGCATAAAAATCGTAATTTAGAACGCTTATAGAACGCTTTTCGCTCACTTCATCCTTTTAAATTTGGAATTTTCTTTAGACAATTCTTAGAAAGTATTTGCATCTCGAAGTAATTACCATTCCAAATTCAAAATGTTAGACACTCTCAATAACACAAAAAACGCAATTTTGAACAGTTTTTGCCGTAAAATATAGGCTATGTTGGAGCGATGACTGTCACCATCAATTTGAAACCATTACATTTGAAATCGGTTTATATTTCCTGAGATTGCATAGAAATTGCTATTTAGAACGTTTTTATAACGCTTTTCGTTCATTTTAACCCCTTTTAAATTTCAAATTTTTAAGGAACTCTTCTCAGAGAGTATTAACATTAAGTAATTACCATGCCAAATTTCAAGTTGCTAGCCCCTTCAGTATCACAAAAATCACAATTTAGAACGTTTTTTAAATTGCAACAGCAAGGTTGTAGTGTCGCCGACGTGAAATAGATCCTATTTTGGAGCAAGGGCTGTCATCATTAATTTCCAACCATTACTTTAGAAATCGGTTGGGTACTTTCTGAGATTGCGTGTAGAAATCGCAATTTAGAACGTTTTTTAGAACGTTTTTTGTCCATTTTCACCCCTTTTACATTTGAATTATTTAGGAAATGTTCTTAGAGATCATTTATATCTTATAAGTGACTACCATGCCTAGTTTCAAATTGCTAGCCACTGCAGTATTACAAAAAACGCAATTTAGATCGTCTTTTGCTCCTTCAAACCTTTGGGGGTAATGGCACCGACATGAAATACAGCCTATGTTGGAGCGAGGGCTGTCACTATCGTTTTCACATCATTATTTTTTAAATCGGTTCGGTACTTCCTGAGATTGCGTAGAAATTGCAATTTAGAAAACTTTTCGCTCATTTTCATCCCTTTCAAATTTCGATTTTTTAGGAAATGTTCTTAGAGATCATTTGCATCTTATAAATAACTGCCTTGCCAAATTTCAGGATTCTAGTGCCTTCAGTAATACAAAAATCACAATTTAGAATGTTTGTTGCTTCTGCAACCCCTAGGTGGTAGTGACACCGACATGAAATAGAGCCTATGTTGGAGCAAGGACTGTCATCATCAATTTCCAACCATTACTTTTGAAATAGGTTTGGTACTTTCTGAGATTGCGTAGAAAGCGTCATTTAGAACGTTTTTTAGAACTCTTTTCGAGCATTTTCACCCCTTTTTAATTTCGAATTTTTTACGATCATTTATATCTTATAAGTAACTACCATTCCAAATTCCATGTATCTGGTCCCTTCAGTATAAAAAAAAATCGCAATTTCGAACGTTTTTTTTTGCTCCTGCACCTCCTTTAGGGGTAGTGGCACTGATATAAAATGTAGCCTATATTGGAGCAAGGATTGTCACCATCATTTTGACACCATTGCTTTTGAAATGGGTTTGGTACTTCTTGAGATTGCGTAATAATCACTTTTTAGAACGTTTTTTAGAACGCTTTTTGCGAATTTTCACCCCTTTTAAATTTCGAAATTTTAAAGAAATGTTCTTAGAGATCCTTTATATCTAATAACTATTATGCAAAATTCCATGTATCTGGACCCTTCAGTAACACAAAAATCGCAATTTCGAACGTTTTTTTTATCCTGCACCCCCGTTAGGGGTAGTGGCACCAACATAAAATGTAGCCTATGTTGAAGCAATGGTTGTTACCATCATTTTGACACCATTATTTTTTAAATCGGTTTGGTACTTCCTGAAATTGCGTAAAAATCGTCATTTAGAAAGATTTTCGCGCATTTTCACCCCTTTTTAATTTCGATTTTTTTTTTTTTTAAATGTCCTTAGGGATCATTAGTATCTTATAAGTAACTACCATTCCAAATTTCATGTTTCTAAGCCCTTCAGTAACACAAAAATCGCATTCTTAGAACGTTTTTTGCTCCTGCACCCCCTTTTGGCCAGCGGCACGGTCATAAGATATAGCCTATGTTCTAAGTTGGACTAACACCATCATTTTGATACCATTACTTTTGGAATCGGTTCGGTAGTTTCAGAGCTTTACCTCCTACAAATAAACAATTTTTACCTCTTTATAATATGATCATGAGTATAGATTAATAAAAATAGAAATAAAACGTCGAAATAAAAATCACTTGATGACGTAAGCACGTGTAACTCGCTTAAAGTCAAGTGAATGTGTGACATTTACGATCAACCATTATTGGCATTTAATCGTATAGTTTGGCGATAGATTTTTGGTCGACGGGATAACTATGTAGTACCGAAAATAGTGAAACGGCTTCTTTATTGTAAATAAATTGCACAAATATTAAAAAAGTAATTGTGTAATGAAACAGTGAATAAGTTGCTAGAAAATATGGTCACAGATGTCATATACGCCCCATATTGGCGCGATTTTTTTCTGACGCCAATGTCATATACGCAACGGGTACTTAACTGGCGCCAAAATGTCGTTTTTTTGTTTGATATTGTAACCCGGATGTTGTTGTTTATGCTGTTGATGTTTCCGCCAAATTGGCGTCGGAGAAAAATCGCGCCCATATGGGGCGTATATGACATCTGTGCCAAAATATGTTGCCAAATTTCATTTTCTCTATCTCACCAAGTCCCCTATACTGAAAAAGTGCCTAAAGCACAATGAAATCGGGCAGTTAAGGAGTTCAGGAAGTACAGTGCCGTCTATTGGCTATTATGTTATTAGTAGCATCGAGATGAAGATGTAAAGGCGTACATTTTCGTATATTACACGTTAAATTCTCACCCATAGATTTTGAAAAAAAAAACCCTTAAAAGCGCGGTATTTAAATTAAATTGCGGTGACCTCGATTATGAAAGATTAATGATTTTAAATGGGAATTTCGCCAAATTAGCCAGCTATCTCCAAGTTGGCTTCATATATGACACTGTATTTTTGTCGCCAAATTTGGCGATATTTTGCCCATTTTGGCGATATTTTGCCAAGTTGGTCAACATTTGGCGCTACTGTGGTAACCCTGCATTAGTAAATTTCAACAATTACTCATAACAATGAGGCGGTCCTACCGGAATTGTGAGGGACACACAGAGACTTGGACTTTATATAAACGAGTTGGAACCCGTCGAAATTCGACGAACTAAAATGTTAGAAAGGAACTTCAGATCGAATTTATAATAAACCTACAAAAATAATTACAATAAAAAATTCCTCTAACATTGGTTGTCTCACTCTTAAAACAAATAATATTTTCAAAATATTATTTCCACAAACTTCAACTGCTTAATTTATTGAAAAATTAACCTCTATTAGAACACGTAATCAAGATGAATAATTATGATGAATTTATCGATTGAGGATCTTATGTTTGTTTTTACGGGATGAAAAATCAGTAAAAAGTATTTCGCTTTGTCACATCATAAAATTTCCCCCCATAAAATCTAAACTGTACGTTATTTTCACATTCTCATAATTTACATACGCACCACTCAAATTCGCAATTTTAAGTATTTTAACGCGCAATAGATTATTAATGAATGTATTTCCAAACTTAAAGTCATGTTTGTCCGATAAAACTTTCCATGTGAACTTTAAGTTCTAATCTCAATACCCGCGAAAAAAAAAAAAAAAAAAAACATTCAGAAATTTGCCTTTAGTTGTCATATTGGCCATTTAGTATCGGTCAAATATTTAGTTTTATCAAAATAAATGATCGTATTGTTTTAAATACGACATAAATTTTACACACTGAATCATTTTTCCTAGCGTCTCAAACTCAGTATCAGCGTAATGTAAAAATATTGAAATGTAACTGATTTATGAAGAAAAATGCGTGTTCTTTTTTAATGTCTGACATCATTTTCTGTTCAAAAATTATTAAAAAGTTACTTTTATTTGTAATGTGAAAATGGCATCAATAAGGATATAATCAATAAAAATAATAAACCATGACTATTTTCCCTTTACTTTGAATATAAATGGAGTACTTCAGTTGCCACGATTACAAAATTTGTATTAAAAACTACAAAAAAATTAATATCTCAAAAATAAATTGAGATACAGCTTTCAAGCAAAATGCATTTAAAAGAGCATTTTTTTCCTAATACGACGGTGTTAAAATTTAAAATGTGCGATGTTTAGAAGTTTAAAAATTTGCCGTAGATATAATTGCAAAACCGAAATTTTATTTCAAATTTCAAAGTGTTGCCATTCACAATTTATAATATAGATAGATAGATACGTAGATAATAACACATAAATTAGAAACATCATGTATACAGTGCGCTATTGTATTATCTACTAAGTATAAATTGACATTATTTAACAAAGCGGTACTATTTTTTGGAAAGAAAACTCATAAAATAAGGTTCCCTAAACTAAACAAATAAAGAATAAATTTCGCGTTTGTCATCCGTTTATCCCAAATTACTGTTTTTCTACGCCATTTTCACCAATCGAGAATGTATGCGATAGCATTATGCAATTCAAATAAATGCGAAAAACTCGTCAAGGGTGACGGATTCTTTCGCAAACAAATAATTTAGCTAATAGCGGTACGGCTATGATACACATATCAAACTGTGGTTAAAATGAGATAGAAAGAGGAGAATAAGGAACGTTTATGAGATCTTATAGAAGCCAGAAGTCACGCTAAAAAGCGATCTACTCAGAAGCAATGCGGCGTGAAAAGAACAAATTCGACCTCCCTCGAGATCGGTTCTTTGTAAGAATATAGTTATGGCATCTTTAGTATTTTCCAATGATTTATCCAAGTTATTTTCGAAACAGACTGGAGCTAGGGCAAATACATAATAAAGGAAAAATACTGCATGTGAGTAAATTATTTTAAACTAATTTACACATTGAATATGAATGTAAAAATTTATACAGAGTGATCACGTTACTGATGGCGAAATAAATTGTATTAAATTACTGAAAGCTATTGTGAAAATGAAAAATTCTTTTTTTTTTTTTTTTTTTTTTTTTTTTTTTTTTTTTTTTTTTTTTTATCTTGCGCAAAAGAATTTCCTACATACAATTAAACTATTGAAACTAAGATTTTGAAAATGTGTCATTTAACAACAACAACAACAACAAAAATTCGCAATAAGTTTTCAGCATAATTCAAGGGGAAAGATAAAAAATAGATCATTTCGTAAGTTCTATGTTTTTGAGTCAAAGGTTAGGGGGTGGGAGGTGGTTATAATTGAATGAAAGAATTTGAAAACACAGAAGCAATGCGGCGTGAAAGGAACAAATTCGACCTCCCTCGAGATCGGTTCTTATAGATAGAATATAGTTATATCATCTTTAGTATTTTCCGATGATTTGTCCAACTTATTTTCGAAACAGACTACAGTTGAGTCAAATACATAATAAAGCAAAAATACTGCATGTATGTGCGTGAATTATTTTAATGTTGTTTACACGCATTGAATATGAAATGTAAAAATTTATGCAGAGTGATCACGTTATTGATGACGAAATAAATTGTATTAAATTATTGAAAGCTATACTATTGTAAAAATGATTTTATTATTATTATTTTTTTTTTTTTTTTTTTTTTTGCACAAAAGAATTTTTTTCATATATTTAAAATATTTAAACTAAGATTTTGGAAATGTGTTATTTAACAATAAGTCAAAAAAGTTTCTCAATAAAAGTTCAGCGTAATTTAAGGGGAAAGATAACAAGAACGAAAAATCATGCGTTCATCGTAGATTATGAAACACTTTCCAACGCATTCAGAATACTGTAACAAAACTTCACAGTTTATAAAAGCGAAAGCCGATGTCTAATTAAAAAAATTGAAAAATCGCATAACACATTTGAAAACCCAATTTCTTCTATTAGCATCAATAGCAGGAAATATGCCCATTTCTTTTTCCTTTTTTTTATGTGTAGCGCTGTATATGATCTATACGTGTGAATGTATATTAAACATGTTAAAAATTCATCCAGTTAAACGAATAGCACAGTTGAAAATTTCCATTTAGTAATTTAACGGAATAAACGGAATCAACAATAAACGGAAAAAAGCCCTGTATGTGTGTAGCCCTGTATGTGATCTATAGAATTTATACACACCACGTATAACATGAAAAAAAAAATTCAATTAAAAAACGCGTATTGCAACTGAAAACGCAGTTCCAGCAATTATTATTCATAGGTTTCAATAGCTCGGTTTCTTCTGTAGCCAAATTCTTTTGTGTATCCCTATAAATGAACGATAAATTCTATGCATACCATATTATACGAGTACAGTAAGCACCGTACGCTCAGTGATATACAGGGTGTGTCCATAATTTAACGACCCTACTTTAAAGTTCTCTGCGGACGAAACTATTGTTCATAAAGTTCTGAAATTTTGTGAAAGACATAATAAAGAGATGGGAGTTTGTTTAAGGAAAAATAAAAATTAGTTCAAATTTTCTCCACCAGAGGGCGTTTTTTAATGAATTTAGACATTTAGTATGCATTTACGTTAGTTTAGAAATTTATTTATTAACTTTACCTGATCTTAAAGAGAGCATTTCAAGGCATGTTAGCATTTCCTAAGAAGACACTGCGGTCGACTGGGGGACATACTTACGATTCCAGATGATATCTGAAAATGATAACCGTCATGTGGAACATGTTCGGTTGTAATAAAATATGTAAACTATCGTAAATGTATACTGAACGTGTTGGTGGCGCCGAAATTCATCTGACAATTAAATTTTCAAAATCCAAGTGAGATGGGAGAGCAATTAGATTAAATAGTTTATTAAATAAAACTGAAATAGTATGTAAATTCTATTCATCATTAGAAGTTAATAATTGTTCCATAATAGTAATTCTCCGTATTTAACAGAGCCAATACAAAAAAAAAAAAAATGTTCTCTGTTTGGTTGCAGAGTCAGGACTTCCATTATACACTCTGTATTAAACAGAGCCATGATTTAACAATTGGCATCTCTGATTACAGAGTCAGGACATGTTACATGTTCTCTGCTTGGTTACAGAGTCAAGACTGACCATTTTAAAAATGATACATATTATATAAAATAAACATCAAAATAAAAATTACAATATGCAGTTATAAATCTTCTAAATAGCTATAATATTCATTTAAATGACATCCAAGTAATTATAAAACTAATAAATCACCATCAATTCAAAATTATTATAAAGTAAATAAATCTATCTTACATGACCTTGAAATCATAATGTTACTCATAAATATTGATTCAGGGTTATAAACAAGATAGGTTAGATAAACAGAATAGATTTTTTCTGTCAAAAGAAATCAGTTTTATAATTATGTTTCACAATATGAAAGATAAACAGAGTTAAATTATAAACAAATAAATTTGAGGTCATTTACGCCGAAACACGTGTAATTCATTAAAAAATCCACCGTTACTTTTATAAATGAGTCAATAAATGTGTCAGAAATCTTTGAGATTGCTGAGCAGCGGATTTGAGAACCGCCTTAAAATGAAGAGAGTATGAACACTTAGAATCCAGTAATAAAACAAGTCAAAACAGTTTTGTAATCAAGTAACTTTCTTAAAATTTTTGCAAAGCGAAGGTTTTTCATTATGTGGCCTTTTCAGAGTAAGGGAGGTGGGGTCGAGGGCAGGGGAAACCGAAAATATCAGCTGAAATTATCAGATTTAGCTCACAGATTTCGACCTTTGATTGGAAGAAAAAGTGTTTTATTTCTTCAAGGTGTGAGGGGGGACCTTCCTTCATTTTTGGGGAGTAAGGACGCATTAAAAAAGAAAGTACAATTTATAGATGATTCTAACATGCTATATGTAAAAATTATATATGAGCATGTTCAATACAATTTTACCAACATTTTCAAACAAATAATTTTTAACTTTCACGAAAAGAGGCCGTTTAGGAGGAGAGGAGAGGGAAGAAATAAAAATAAAACGTTACAAACATTACGCCAAACAAACTGTAAAAACATTATTGTGTATTTTTTAACCCATCCTTGCCTTCTTCCCCCTATATCCCTCGAAGAAACGGACTCTTCCCTTTGCAGAAACAAATCATTTTTTTTTTTTAAATTTCTCTCAGTAAAGTGTCGAAATTATGTGTTCGTGGGCCAAATTAAAAAAAATTATCACTTATTCCTCCCTACTCCATTTCTTCTGCTTTTCTGAAAAGGCCAGATAATGGAAAAAATGTTCTTATTTATCCCACACTTTGTATGACAGTATGACATCCTTTTAAAATTTCTGTATGTAAAGTTTCATTTTTTTCTAACTTACTTGCGCCTTTAACTACCCCCCCCCCCTACCGTCCCTCCCAAAAAGGCAATCTTGGTTAGAAGTAACGTACATATATAAGCAGCTTGTTTATGTATAAGCTATTGAAATAATCTCTAGATTTTCTTTTCTGTTTTAACCCGTACTTCCTCCACCGTCAGAAAGTCTCTCCACCCCTTGAAAAATTATATTTAAAAATTTTTCTTAAAAATTTTCTCAAGCAAAATATTACGATGGAGGCATTCATTGGACAAGTGTTAAGATTTTACTTCATATATTTCATTTGCCTCCTAACCTTTCTCATTTCTTAAGGCTGTCCTCAAATCCAAAGGGTCAACTTTCTGACATAAGTTTTAATTCATTTTTGTTCGGAAACACATGAAATTAGAAGGCGTTGTTATTCAGAAACTATGCCATCGAATTGTTTTTTGTAAACGCAATAAATCTTTCAGAAAATACTGTCAAAATTGGCATTTTGAACTGAACTTCCGAACGAAAGAAGAAAATCCTGTCAGTAAGGGGAGAAAAATGCCGTGTCATATGATCAAAATCTCTTATAACTCAATAGGTAATTTATTGATCAAAAAATGGTAAACACAGTTCGATTCAAAATCGCTTCCATGTTCAGCCCTTATTGTAACGTTTTGCCCTTATTGAGCAAAGCAGTTGAGAACAGCCTTAAGGGTGACTTTTTTCCAGGTTTAATTTCTTCTATGGTCTTTTATTTCCCGTCCCTTTTTTCCGGTGCCTTTACTTCGACTCCAGAATTTCAAGGCTATTCTCATTCCGGTTATAAAAAATGAAATAATTTGGTTTTATTTTTTTCAGATATGATATGATGTATATTTCATTATATTCAAAAAAAATAGTCTGTTACCAGACGCCTATACCAGAATAATTTGGTTTTATTTATTTCAGATATGATATGATGTATATTTCAATATATTCAAAAATATAGTCTGTTACCAGACGATCGTGATTCTGTGACTATTTTTATATCCCAAATCGAAAAAGAAAAAAAAAAAATGCAATTTAACAAATTACAACGACCATTTGGAAAATGATTTTTTCAGAGACTAAAATTTAAGACATAAAAAATCGCACGAGTTGATCATACATTACGTACGCCATGAATTAAACATTAATAGTGTTATGACACGTAAAAATTGGAAGCGACAAAAATCGCCTGCGACTCGTCAGATTTCCGGAAACTTACGTATTATCCACCTGAAACTTACGTATTATCCAAGCATTTCATTGACTGTTCGGGAAAAGGCTTTTCCATCGTCCAAGAAATCTGACGACCCATTTTAAATGAAATTTCATTCTTAAACTTCTAAACATCCCACAATATTACTTTTTACACCGTCGTATAGAGAAAAAAATGTACTTTTAAATGCAATTTGTTTGAAAGCTGTATCTCAATTTGTTTCTGAGTTATTATTATTATTTTTTTTTGTAGTTTTTATTACTTTTTTGTCATAGTGGCAACAGAAGTATCCATCACTGTTGAAAGTAAAGGGAAAGTACAGATTACTGTATAGACCAATCAGAAAATGGGTAAAATGCGGATTAAACGAATAAAAAGCTTCAGATATGCTTTTGATTTCCTACCCTGACGAGGACAATAACCATTTTTCCAAATGGTTAAAAAAACCTAAACAGCATTTTCAGAAAATGTTTTTAAACTATCTCTAAAACTTTCAGTTTTCCCCAACGTGAAATAGGGCATGCTTCTTATATTTTTCTAAAAGATAATTAATTATTTGACTGATGAAATAATATGATTTTGTTAACGAATTAGGATATAAAGTTCAGATTTTTTTCTATTCTAATTTAAGTAGAGAACTTTGTATCCAGAAACTCAAAATATAATGCAAACATTTTACAGCCTAATGTCACGTAACGCAAGTGAAAAATAATATTGCGTATCAAAAACTGCAAAGGCCTACTGCTGATCTCTGGCATTTAGCGGGCAGCAGGCGGTCCTTTAATCGGTACACTTCCCATCCATTATCTATCGATTATGCAATACTTTGACCACCATAACAGCATAACTGCATAAATGCACACACCATATAGTCACTGTGGGCGGTAAGCTATTTTAAAAGATCGTGTAAAATTGGCCAACGCTGGACTCCGTTTATAGTAATTTTATTCATTTCTTTCAACAATGTCAATATCAAATAAAGATAATTGAGGTAAACATAACTTCTTACGTTAAAGCTTACATGCAACACTTTATACAGAATTTACAAAATCGATTTCCAATTTGCTAATACTAAACGCATATAAAGCCTTATGACAAATGATCAAAAATATCCATAGTATGTGTGATTCCTTGCATGCTGGATTATGATTAGGTATGTATCAGAATACCTGACATGTCTATTTCCTCGATATTTACTATTACGAGTTTTGGTTTCAACAAAATGTACAAATATTCTCAAATACTGATTACATTATCTTATAGAAAGGGATGATATAAATTGCTATCTATAAGATAATATCACCAAAAACCTGTTTTTTTTTTTTTAAGCAAACAAGCGGATTGGTAATTCTGAACAAATTATAATCACATTATGGGAATTTGTCTGTGTACTCACGAACTAGAAGATATATTGATCTGTAAATTTGAAACTACACAAAACTTTATTAGATATACTGTAAAATGCTAAAAGAAATATAATAATAATGATAATAAAAAATACTTTACACAGGAAATATTGGATTTTGTAGTTGTATTTTTATGATAAAAAAATGTTTATAGAAGCTGAATATACTGCACCTTCACTTCAAATTGTACTATCTGAAACAGCAACAACAACAAAAATAAAACTGACTGACAATTCAGCTGGTCGTTTGTTTCGTAATTTACTGTATTCACGCGATTGTCTTATACAAATATATTAATATACTCCTTTGAAGATCATTAGTTTAAGCAGCTTTAGAAGTCCAATCTAAATACAAAATCGCTCGATAAAACAAACATCTGTTATAGCAACCGATCACAAAGTTCCAATTACACTGATCGGCACCAACGTTCTCCCTATCTATATTTTAAAGGTACCACTGACGTCATTTCGATATCGACAACGGTAGACGATAAATATCGCTTTTACTGCAATTTTTTAAACTTCTAAACATAACACTTTTTCAATTTTTACAGTATCAAATAAAGGGATAATAATGTGCTTACAAATGTAACTTACTGCACTGTAAGTAACGAAATCTTTGGTGATTTCTTCGGTTATTAACTCATAAGAAAATAGCTCTTTTAATAAATTTCAAAACTTTATTTAAATGCAAAATTGATACTTTGCAAATAAAAATGTTTTTTGGTGTTGTTAGTGGGCAATCTAAAAAAACATATTAAAGCTTGTTTTCAGTCAGGACGCAAATTTTCCCCTCTAATGCTAAACCTATGGGTTTGGAATGCATTCGTATTTTTAACCATTTGGAAAAATGGTTATTGTCAGGGTTAGGAAATCAAAATCATATCTGAAGCTTTTTATTTGTTTAATCCGCATTTTATTCGTTTTCTGATTGGTCTATACAGTAATCTCTATCCTTTTACTTTCAACAGAGATGGATACTTCTGTTACCACTATGACAAAAAAGTAATAAAAACTACAAAAAAAAAATATATATATATAACTCAGAAACAAATTGAGATACAGCTTTCAAACAAATTTCATTTAAAAGTACATTTTTTTTTCTCTATACGATGGTGTAAAAAGTAATATTGTGGGATGTTTAGAAGTTTAAGAATGAAATTTCATTTAAAATTGGTCGTCAGATTTCTGCGATGGAAAAGTCTTTTCCCGAACAGCCAATGGAATGCTTGGATAATACGTAAGTTTCAGGTGGATAATACGTAAGTTTCAGGAAATCTGATGAGCCGCAGGCGATTTTTGTCGCTTGCAATTTTTACGTGTAATAAAACTAATAATGTTTAATTCATGGCGTACGCAATGTATGATCAACTCCGTTTTTTATGTCTTAAATTTTAGTCTTCGAAAAAATCATTTTCCAAATGGTCGTTGTAATTTGTTAAATTGCTTTTTTTTTTTTTTTTTTTTTTTTTCCCTTGGAAAATTAAAATTTTTACCTTGTGTTCAGTATGCTCTTCTTGCAGAATGTTCCTTTTTTTAGGTGCGTTCGTAATTATATAAATATGTAGCATCTATAGTCGTCTTCTGGTCCGCACGTCTATCTATTCGTCAGTCCGCGTATAAAAGAGCAAAAACTACCCAACCGAATGGTTTGAAATTTAACATATATAATCGTTGTAGAATTTTGTCGTGTCATTTCAGATTTATGAAAATCGAATCAAAACATAAAAAGACATTAATAAAAGTTTTCTTCCTTCTATTAAATCTTATCATACGTAATTAATTCAATGATATCCCATGATTGGTAAGGATTCCAGGTTGCCATGGTGATTACGTCTTATTTAAGATTGAGTCATATTATTTCCGTATTACGAAATTTCATATATATAATCGTAATAAATTTTGTATTCATGCATTTTTGCATAAGAGTGCAACAGCTATTGCACCAAGATCTGAATATTTATAAAATTAGTCATAGTACGAACGCACCTCATTTGCCACGTATGACGTACATTTTCCGAAATGTTTTTATTAGGCAAAATGTTTCTAAAATATATATTTAATTTTATATTTTAAATCTAAGTAATGCGGGCGAGTTGTAAGTAAGATTTTAAAACTTTAATTAAAACTAACAATGCATTTAAAAAAAAAATTGTCCAATAAAAAAAACAAAAAACAAAACAAAAAAAAAACATTCTTCAAGAAGAGCATACAGAAAACAGAAGAAAAAAAATTAATTTTTCGAGGAGAAGTTTGAAAAATACGGATGCATTCCAAGTCCATAGGTTTAGCTTTAAAGAGGGGAATTTCCAGCCTGACTGATGAGGAGTCTTAACCCTTAAATGCCGGGTGTTGCTTTTCGGCAACATACCCAATTTAGGCTCTAAAATAATATTAGAATAATATTGAAGATATAATGCCTAATGTTGCCAATAAAATACATTCTGGAAATATTATTAAATCAATTTTCAACATGTAGATGGCAACACCTGTCCTGTTTAAGAATAAAGATAGATTTACTTTTTCAATTGTTGCTACTTGTTCATTTTGTTTCGTTTGGAAGCTAGCTCAATACCCTATTTTTTCTGCAGTGAGCAAGTAAAATTTATTTCTTATTATAGTTCCTAAAATTCTTGTGTGTTTAATATTATAGAATTTTATCAAGGAAATTTTTTTTTCAATTAAAGACCAGTATTGCCGATTAGTAACAAACTGTTTTTAGCCGTAAATCATACTTAAAACAAAGTATGATTTTTTTAAGTATTTTTCCCTTGATTTATTTAAAAAATGAAAGCCGAAAAACATTATTACAATGATTTTTGAAAAATCAGGCATTTAAGGTTTAATATAAAACAAGTAGGTAAGTGAGATCGCAGATTGCACTAATGGTTTCGTTTAATATCTCTTTTGAAATAATTTATCCATAATTAATAAATCAAAATTGTAATTTATAATTACTAAACCGTTACATAAATAGTAGCATCATTATATCTACCCTATATATATAAAATCCTAATGAATCGAATTGAAAGGAATTTATGTAACGATTCTATGAAAACGACTGATTAAACAACTGATTACGTTTCACGGCGATTTCTCCTAAAAAATGGAATACTTTGCGATGAAATTAACACCAAAAATCCGTATTGATCCACATATCTCAAAACTGGTATTAGAATTTTAAAATTAGAATTAGTTTTCGAAATATTAATTTTTTTTCTAATTTTAAATACTTTTTTTTCTAATGATGGCAACTCAAATTTTAATCATAACAGATATTTTTTTTCATATTTTAGAAAAGGTTCTTTTAAATTAATTTGCGACGAGTTTGGCCTCCATTAAATGTATGCTAAGAAATGCATCATGTTACTTTTATTCATAATTAAATTTGTATTTCATTATCATTTTATTTAATACAAAACTTTCATTTCAAAATTGAAACCTTTAAAATAAATGGCTTTTACTTAATTCTTTTTTTTAAAACGAAACGAAAAGAAAAATATTAGACACAGATGTCATATACGCAACGGGGTACCTAATTGGCGCCAAAATGGCGTTATTTTGTCTGACATGGTAACCCGGCTATTGTTGCTTATTTATTAATAAATGTTTATTTGAATTTATTTTCTTTTTATTTACAAAAAATGTTATAAATTGTTTTGTTCTATAGTTATTAATTAATTTTTTTATTTATTGTTATTTCATTTTAAAAATAACAGAAAATAATTTAAAAATACATATTTAAAAGGTATTTGAAAACGAGATTTTCGCCAAATTGTCGTAAAAAAAAAAAAAAAAAAAAAATCACGCCAAACCCGGTGCGTATGTGACAATGCAACAAATCATGAGATTTAATTTCCACTTCAAAGCAACGTTTTAATGTTATTAGTTCTCCCGTCGACTAATTTCGCCAAATTATATAAATAGCCAAATTACACAAATTGATATATTTTTTTTTATTTTAAATAACAAAAGAATAAATAAATTAGTATAACATTAATAAAAATACAAATAAAACGTCGAAATAAAAATCACTTGATGGCGTGAACATGTGTAACTTCCTTAAAGTCAAGTGAATGTGACATTTAGGATCAACCATTATTGGCATTTAATGTTATAGTTTGACGACAGATTTTTGGTCGATGGGATAACCAAGTAGCACCGTTTTAATTTACCACTCGAAAAATAAAAAAATGCTAACTGGCGAGTTAAAAAAAAATATTGGCGAGATTTTCACCCGGCTAACATAAATGTACCAGGAATTCTTTGTGATCATGGCAACTTTTATGTAGTTTTATTCTAAAAAATAATTTTGATTCTTTAATCAAAATGGAAACCTTTCTTATGAAAAGCGAAGGAATCAGCCCGTTATTTATGGTAGTACATGACTTGGACTATTATAATATAAACGAAATAATGGGGATAGAATAATATTCAGCGACTTATCACACCTGCGGCTGGCTAACATTAAAGTACCAAAATGGACGCCTGGAATATAAAAAGCGAAGGGTTTTTCCATTATAATTCAATCTTCTCTAATCTTTTTAAAACTGATCAGATTAGCGTGCTTTTAGATTCTACAGTGGCTGAACGGGGGTTGGCGAGCGTAGCTTGCAGGGGGCAGAGCCCCCTAGTTTAATTATAAAATGATTTAAAAAATATTTTTAGACCAAATCAAAAGTATTGAAGTAAAATTATTTAAATAAAATTAAAAAATCCGAATATTTTTTAATTCAGCAATTTCAAAAATTTAGCAGAGGTATAAATAAATATAAAATTTTTGAAAGAAAAAAATGCTTAAAACATATTTAAAATGCTGAAATAATTCCGAAAAAATCCATATCAATTCTTTCATTTTTTTAAACACTCACTAGATGGCTCCAAAAAAGAATGTTAACATTTGTTAAAATTGCAGAAAACCCGTAAAAAGGCTAAAAATTACGAAAATTCTTTTAATTAAATCCATCGAATAATTAAAAGTAAAAAAATTTTAATTTTAACTTCTGCCGACATTCTTCGAATTCGAGATCTTTCGGTTAGAAATAACACACTCTACCACAGGACTACCGAATTTACGAAAAGATGGTTGAAATTAAGATTTTGTTTTGAAATCGTAAAAGTGGTGGGATGTCATTACATTAATTAATTTAATTAAAATAACATAACTTTTCCAAAATTTTATGATTTTGGTATGACATGGGGTATTTAGCTCTATGTATAAAAAAAAAAAAAAAAAAAAAAAAAAAAAAAAAAGGGTGTCATTTAAAATAAATAAACTAGAGAATAGAAATTCTGCTTCTTCAGAATTTAGTGTCACCTCCGGCATTTCCATTACTTCATTTTCTTCTGATACACTGATGGCTTCTATTATTATGAAACAGCCATTATAAATGAAGTGTTAGGTGAAGATGAAAGAGCAGCTGTAAAAAGTTAGAACTCTGATTTTCTGGTCAGAATGGGGGGGGGGGGGATGGCCATATTTTTTTTTACGGCTGCTCTTTCATCCTCACCTAACACTTCATTTACAATGGCTGTTTCATAATAATAGAAGCCACCAGTCCACCAGAAGTAAATAACTCGATTAAGCGAGACACTGCTGCAGTACAAAACATATTTCAATTTTAAGACTTAAAGCACACGCTTTATTTTATGTAAAATGACGTCATTCGCATCCGCTTAAGAATTCCACATTTACGATCTACTGTTAAACATCTACAGTGAAGCATGCATAGCACATCACTACCGCGAAATAATGCGCAAATGCAGCTAAAAGATTCAGTCATTCAAGAAAATCGAAAAAAAAAAAAAAAAAAAAATCCGGCTATATAATGATTCATATACTTACAATTAAATATAGTATATAATAGCTCCATTGTTTTAACAGAAATCTTTCGTTTATATTTTTTTCAAAATAGCACGTATTTTAATTACATTTTCTTTCGGTTGTTACGAGAAAATGGCAACAAAAATATATAATTACTATTTTAAAACTATTTTTCCTTTACTTTCTACAGGAATGAAGTACTTCCATTGCCAATGTTAAGCAAATGGCTCCAAAAACTACAAAAAAAAAAAAAAAAAAATAAATAAATAAAAAATAAAAAAAAAATAATAAAAAAATAAAAATAATAATAATAATATTTTAAAAATAAATGGAGATACAGTTTTCAAACAAAATGCACTTAAAAGAACATTTTTATTCCAATACGACGGTATAAAAATTGAAAACGTGCGATGCTTAGAAGTTAAAAAAATTGCTAAAGAATATTTAATCGTAATGCTTCGGCTAGCTTCTGTAAGGTAACGTTATTTTTTGGACACAAAATAAGCTGGGAGAAAGAAATAGCATACCGTGCCGGAAGCTGAAAATAAATTAAATAGTTTCCGAGTACGAGCACTGTGACGGACAGACGGACAGATAGAGAAGCGGAGTAAAGGTTTTGTGAAATGAACGAAACCCTAAAAACATTTTGACCTTATATTCTGTAACTCGAGACGTCCAGGTTAGATCCTCTAGTAAAAATAATGACCGACTCTCATAGATTTCATGTTACTAAATTAAACTATGGCAAGTAAATTCATGGAATTACGTATCATTTATTGGGGAAAGGCTTGCTTATAAAATTAATTTGTTACTAAAATATAACAGGAAGCTACGGAAATAATAAAATGTACATAATAGATAATTAGTATGTAAATAACCTATAAATGAATGTTGAAATGTATAAATAAATGTATGAATGAATGAAATGTATAAATGAAAGGTTACTACTTAGTTATCCCGTCGACCAATTTCGCCAAATTATATAAATCGCCAAATCACTCGCTAAATTATACAAATTGACGTAATTTTTATTTTAAATAACGAAAGAACACATAAATTAGTCTAACATTAATAAATATACAAATAAAACGTCGAAATAAAAATCACTTGATGACGTAAAAACGTGTAACTTGCTTAAAGTCAAGTGAATGTGACGCAATTTACGATAAACCATTATAGGAATTTAATCTTATAGTTTGGCGATAGATTTTTGGTCGTTGGGATAGTAGTGTAGTACCAAATGAAATGTACAAATGAAATGTATAAACGAATAATAAAATGTGTAAACGATCAATAAAGGCTCCGATTCTAAAGATTAGAATTAAGAAATGAAAGAAATCAGTGAAAATTACGCCTTGTTGACACAATCATATCAATTTTCCTCCTTAATTTTATTAATGTAAAAGTACATTTTAAGCTATAGCATAACATCACCGGCTTAAACTTTTCAAACATGCTTTATTTACATACATTTATGATTAATCACAGTATGTTCAAATAAAAATATATTTTTTATTTAATTGTTCTGAAAAAAAAAAAACAACAAAAAAAAACTAATAAAGTCGTAATGCAATAAACCCAATACCGGTAATTCTCGTGATGTCGCAATAAATATGAATTATTATTCGCTTATAAAAATAAAGTTCACGTGCATAAATATTTTACCGAAAATAACTTTCAAATGAATAACTGCGTCCAAAAAACCACGTGTCTGAATATTTTTCCTTATTTCTCTTTTATCTGAAACAATGGACGTAATCCAATTGCCACCATTTTGAAGAAATTTCATAAAAAACTTTTAAAATTAAAACTAAAATATATAAATAGTAATATTTTTTAAAAAAGCTAGTTGCGGGCCCATCTGCAAATGAAGAGCTTTCATTAAAAGAAGAAAAAATAGCAAAGTTGGTTTAGTAGAAAGCTTATCGCAGGTAACTAAATAAACAACCTTTTCCTTCTATATCTCTCTATTCTAAAAAAAAAAAGTAACTACTTCTGTCACCGCCGCCGGTTTTGAATTTTTTGTGACCGGAGGTCTTTCTTCGTTAATATTAAGAAAAATAATGCATACAAAAATATGAAAATCGGTAGTATTATACAGAAATGTTTCATAAACACGCTGATGCAGACAGTTTTCAAATCGAAGAATTATTTTAAGAGATATTTAATGCTAAAGTTGGACAAAATCGTTCCACTAAAAAAGTTTTATAGTAGCAAAAACTATACTCAGGAATTTAATAATTTTCGCTTTGTTAAGAAATACCGGGAGACAAAGACTCTGTTTACTTAATTCCATTTATATTAACTTATTTTGAAATGTTTAACTTAACTTACTTAATCAAAGAGGAAAACAGCGATTGTATCTTTGGTACTACTTACAAGGAAGGCCTCCATACGGGCATATTCAGAAAAATCTGAAAAAATTACAGAGTGTTATTCTAATGTGGATATATATGTTTATAAATTTTTTTTTTGGCGGAACCGCGATAGAACATTCGTAAAAAAATAATGAACGTTTCGTTTATTTGGCGATTTATCATCGGTTGGCGATGAAATGAAATTTCAAAAAATACTTTTTTATGCCGAATACTCTTTAAGATAAAAATGTTTCATGTTGAACTTGTTTAAATAAATTTAATGTATATGACTTTAGTTTTGTCAGTTTTAGATTGATTTAACTATAGTTTTGTCATATATATATTTATAATGAAAGTTAAATATCAAATTTTATGAATTAAAACAAAATTAAAATAAATTAAAATTGTTTCAATGTCTCAAAATTAAGTCCAATTGAGCACTGTAGTTTCAATTCCGTTGCTATGGAAACGACGAATTCTTTGAAATGAATAACTGGTAAATGAATCTTGCCTTTATTTTGGAATACGCTTAAATATATGAAAGTATTTTTTATACATGAAATTGTTTTTAAAGTAATAAAATTAAATAACAAGCAACATAAATATGTAATAGGAAAAAAGGTATTTATAAAATTCTTTCATTGTTTAAGTTTAAATTAAATACTATTTACACGCATTCTAAAAACCAATTAACAATCAATTTTCAGGTGCACTAAAATCGTTTGCTTTTGGCGAGGTAAAGTATTGCTCGCCAAATAGCGTGACGCTTTCGCCTTTTCGCGCCAAATACTCGAAAGTATTTATTTTTTTTACAGACTTTCTACTGTAATTCCGCCGCTAAATTTGTCTGATCCTTTATTACATACATAAGTAGTTTATTTAGTATTTTTTTCAAAATATTCAGAGTATGCCCAGTATGGAGACCTTCCTTGTTGGTTATCCCGTCGACCAAAAATCTATCATTCGTCAAACTAAGATTAAATGCCAATAATGGTTGATCGTAAATGTCACATTAACTTGACTTTAAGCAAGTTACACGTGTCTACGTCAAATTATTTTTTATTTCGACGTTTTACTTGTATTTTTATTAATGTTGCACTAATTTATTTGTTCTTTCGTTATTTAAAATAAAAATTATGTCAATTTGTATAATTTGGCGAGTGGTTTGGCGATTTATATAATTTGGCGAAATTAGTAGACGGGATAATCAAGTAGTAGCGCAGCGGATTTGGCCTTAAAATTCCCCAATCAAAGAGAGATGAATAGAAATCCGTTTATAGGGAGACCGCCACTGTTTTTTAAATTATAATTCAATCTTCCGAAATCTTTTTAAAGCCGATCAAATTAGCGTACATTTAGAGTCTGCGGTATCTGAACGGGGGTTGACGAGCGTAGCTCTTAGGGGGCAGAGCCCTCTAGTATATATAAAAAAAGTAACGATTTGGAAATGGACCAATGAAATCTGCGTAGATTTTCCCTAGATCAGCATCCATTTTGAATGCTAAATCATGGTCTTTCTTCGTTAATATTAAAAAAACTGTTGCATACAAAAATATGAAAATCGGTGGTGTTATAGAAAAATGTTTGATAAACACGGTGATGCAGACAGTTTTCAAATGGAATAATTATTTTAAGAGATATTTAATGTTAAAATTGGTCAATATCGTTCCATTAAAAAAGTTAGGAGCAAAAACTATACATGGGAATTTAATCCTTTTTAGTTCATTTTATATAATAGAAGTTCCCAGTGTGCAGACTGCATTAATTTTTTTCATTTGATTCATTTTTTGAGGATTTATTTCCATTTTAAATTCAAATTTTCAGCATTTCGAGAGATATTTTTTACAACTTTTAGGCAAGAGTATTATTTTAAATTGTTGCCAATTTTTAAAACAGTGCAAAGAATAATATTTCCTTCAAATTAAAAAATTATTTATATATAGTTACATATATATTATAAACAGAAATTTATATATTTACACTTGAACTATATTTACACTTGAACATAAAGAGAACACACATAAAGAACTATATTTACACTTGAATTTTAAAAGAGAAAGAAAATTTTAAAATAAAATATTCATTATTATGCGTTAAAAGTCTTAAATGGAGGGAATTGCGTCATATGTAAAAAGGCCAAATAATTAAGAGTCGGCAAAACAGTTTAAATTTAAAAATATATTTGCGCGCTACATTTATTTCATATTTTGAGATAATCTTTTCAACTATCATCGTGAATTCTAAGACAGCGTAAATAATATTTCCTTTCTAACAACAAAAGTATTTTCACGTGAATATTAATAAGTGAAAGAAAACTTTCGTGAAAATTACGTCAGATTTAAAACGATGCATTTAAAATGACTTATTTAAAAGAACTTTCGTTACTACTCGATCATTCCTTGGACCAAAAAACTGTCGCCGAACTATAAGATTGCCGATAATGGATGTCACATTCACATTCACCTGACATTAAACACGTTACATGTCTTTGTTGCGTCATCATGTGACTTTTAAATCGAGAATTATTTGTATTTTTATTGATGTTTTACGAATTTATTTTTCTTCTTTTGTTATTTATTTATAATAAAAAGTATGTCGCTTTGTATAATTTGGCGAATATATTAGGCGATGCGTGTAGTTTGGCGAAATTGGTGACGGTATAATCAAGTAGTACCGAACTTTCTTATAGCATTATTAAAATATACCGGGACACAATGACTGTTTACTTAATTCATTTTACATTAGCTTACTTTGAAATTTTTAGATATTTTTTTATAATCAAAGCAGAAAACAGCCATTGTATCTCTTAACAGCAGTTGATTTAGTCTTAAAAATCCCCAATCAAAAGAAAACAAATGAAAACCCGTTTGCAGAGAGGTCGCAACTGTTTTTTTAAATTATAATTCAATCTTTTTTAAGCGAATCAAATTAGCGTGCTTTTAGAATCTGGGGTGTCTGAACGGGGGTTGGCGAGCGTAGGTCGTAGGGGGAAGTGCCCACCCCCTAGTGTTTTAAATATTAGATGGTATACGGTAGATGGCTCCGGAATAGTTACCTACACTTTCCTACACTTGGATTTTATATAAGTAGATTAAAGGGTCTTGTACTTTTAAACACAACGAAAATTAACGAAAAACTTCAAAGTTTGAATTAGTCTATCTTCAAAACATTTCTATGTAAAACATGAAATTTTGGATATTGATTAAACAGATTGTGCTTTGTAATATACTGCCATTAGAAATTTATTAGCTTTTTACAGAATTTGTGTATTGTTGAAATCAAAATATCTCTTTTTTTTTACCCCATAACTCATTGCGCGTATGATATCTTGAGAAAGTATGCATAGATTGTCATGAAATTTGGTAAAAATACTAAACATATATGTGTGTTTAAAATGAACTACTCTTAGACCAAATTTATTTCCTTAACTATATAAAAAATATATTTTCGTAAAAAAAAAAAAAAAATCAAAATTTTATATTTTTAATAAATAAAAATAGTCATAACTAAAAATATTACCATTGTAAATACTTAAAAGTAATTCATTTGAAACACACATATTTGTTTAGTATATTTACCAAATTTCATGACAATCCATACATACTTTCTCAAGATATCATGCATGCAATGACTTCTGGAGTAAAACAAAGAGCTGTTTTGATTTCAACAATAGACAAATTCTTTAAAAGGCTAATAAATGTCTAAGGATAGCATATTACAAAGCAAAATATGTTTGATCAATATCCAAAAATTCATGTTTATACATAAAAAGGATTTGAAGATAGACTAATTCAAACTTTGAAGTTTTTCGTTAATTTTCGACGCTTTTAAAAGGTACAAGACTCCTTAATAAAAACAGTATTCCATTCTTTAAAATTTAAATAGCAATCTCAGAAATGCTCATGCATTTACGAGTAAAAAATGGCGTATAAAATGTGCCAAAAATATTTGCGTTGTTGGAAACTGAAAAAATTAAAAACACCTTTATGTGAAACCAGAAGTGAGTATTATGGCTGTTCTTCATATTTTTGCTTCTTTACAGTTTACCAAATATTGTAAAGTAAATTAAAATGAACCATTGATTACGCATACATTATGGCGAATCCAGCTGCCTACAAAAAATCAATACAAGCATCAAAAACTTCCAATAGCATTTACAAGTAAAACAAACTAAAATAATTATTCCATATTTTCAAAACGAATTAGAAGGACCATTACTTAAGTAAATAATCAAAATTCTCTACTTTAGCCTGTAAATTTATTTTTTTAAATAAAGATCAAAGACTGATATATTAACACGCCACAGTACAATTATATAATGAAAGCCAGAATCCGTGCTATTTGCTTTTCGGCGCCACGTGTATGTGTTACATATAAATATTATTCAATATTCGCTAAGCAGCCTTTTGTGAATCAATATATAATCATATGAAAGGCTTTTATGTATTACGATTTCCATTTAGCACGAGCATTCGTTTCAGATAGATTGCATTTTAATAGTAGGTAAATATTTTTTCTGTAAATAAGATTCGGTGGTTAGTAATTTTCACGGCAAATGCACTTTGGACAATTGCTTAAAACAGTAGTTTATCATGATATATAAAGAAAAAAAATTAAAGCTGTCAGATGGATGAAAACTCAAGAGAAATAACGTGAGAAATCTAAATTTAAGCTGTTTTTTTCCCCTTAGAATAAAAGGTTAGTTTCGTTAATGTAATTGAGTTATCATGACTTTACGCAGTTAAACAAAATTTTTTAACATGAAAAAAAATTGCCTTATTTTCCTATTTTATCTACGTGCCAAGGTATTTAATAATAATAAATACTTTTTAGTTTTTAAATTTCCCATACTTAATACAACCTATCCCTAACATACGTAATAAATTATCCCCATACTTATGTACAGTCAAGGAAAAGAGAAAATGTTTGCATCGTGAACACAGAGATAATTCGCATACAAAGAAGTATTATTTAAAAATTATGCAAAGAAAAGAAGTTAAATATTTAAATTTACTGATAAGAAATTAAGAAGTTACGGATACATTTCAAGGCCACAGCTTTAACAATGAACAGAAAAATTAGAGAGAGATCAGACTGACGAAAAGCTTTAAAGTTGATTTCCCCTCTAAAGCATTTATCGAGAAAGGAAAAGTGGTTTTACAGTTATGATCGTGCTGAAGAAGAAGCCATCTTCAAAATGGGATATCAGACAGGGCCTGATTGAAACAGGGGCCAACTGATTCTGGCATTGGCCTCCTGATTTTAGAGGGTCCAATTTTTGAAATCCTTTCTCTGCCATTATGAGTATTGTGTGCTGAATTTTTTTAATAATTTTTGACCATATACTGATTATTATCAATACTATGTACTTTTAAAGTGGAATGATGTTAAACACACACACAGACACACATATATATTTCTTAAATATGTATTCTTATCTACCCAATATATATAAAATCCTAATGAAACGAATTTATGAAACGAATACATGAAACGGCTGAAATGTGTATCGATTCTTTGAATCGACTGATTAAACAACTGATTATGTTTTACGGCGATTTCTCCTAAAAATGGAATACGTTGCGATGAAATTAACACCAAAAATCCGCATTGATCCACAGATCTCAAAACTAGTATTAGAATTTTTAAATTCGGATTAGTTTTCGAAATATTAATTTTTTTCTAATTTTCAATACATTTTTCTAATGATGGCAACTCAAATTTTAATCATATAACAGATATATTTTTTTTTCATAATTCAGAAAAGGTTACTATTTTAAATTAATTTGGCGACCAGTTTGTCCTCCTTTAAATCTATGCAAAGAACAATGCTTTTTTTGTACTTCATTATCATTTTATTTAATACAAAACTTTCATTTAAAAATGAAACATTTAAATTGATGGCTTTCACTTCTTTCTTTAAAAAAAAAAAAAAAACAAAGCGAAAAGAAAAATATTAGGCACGTCATATACGCACTGGGGTACCTAATTGGGGCAAAAATGGCATTATTTTGATTGACATGGCTATTGTCGTTTGTTTAATAATAAATGTTCATTTACTTTTATTTCTTTTTTTAATTTATATAAATTATTTTGTTCTATAGTTGTTAATTATTTTTTTTGCTATTTCCTTTTGAAAATAATAGAAAATAGTTAAAAAATACGGTACAACGTAGTTATTACGTCAACCAATTTCGCAAATTATATAAATCGCCAAACCACTCACCAAATTTTACAGATTGACAAAATTTTTATTTTAAATAACGAAAGAACAAATTAATTAGTATAACATTAATAAATATAAAAATAAAACGTCGAAATAAAAATCACTTGATGACGTAAACATGTGTAACTTTCTAAAAGTCAAGTGAATGTGACATTTTCGATCAACCGTTATTGGCATTTAATCTTATAGTTCGCGATAGATTTCTGGTCGACGGGATAAATAAGTAGTACCAAAAATACGGCACAGATGTTATTATTATGCTCGAGGTCGTTATTTTGCTTGATATGGTAACCCGGATGTTGTTTATGCTGTTGATGTTTTCGCCAAATAGGCGTCGGAAAAAAATCGTGCCAATATGGGGCGAATATGACCTCTGTACCAAAAATACATATGTAACTGGTATTCGAAAACGAGGTTTTCGCCAAATTTTCGTAAAAGAAAAAAAATCATGCCAAACATGCGGTGCGTATATGACATCTGGCGAAATATTAAATTATGTAACAAACCATGACATTTAATTTCAACTTCAAATCAATGTTTTAATTTAGCACTCGAAGAATAAAAAAATTCTAACTGGCGAATTGCGAAAAAGATATTGGCGAGATTTGCACCCGGCTTTTTCTGCTTTCGGCACAGATGTCATATACGGCCCCATATTGGCGCGATTTTTTTCTGACGCCAATGTCATAATACGCTACGGGTACTTAACTGGCGCCAAAGTATCGTTATTTTGCTTGATATGGTAAGCCGGATGTTGTTGTTTATGCTGTTGATGCGTTCCCCAAATTGGCGTTGGAAAAAAATCGCGCCAATATGGGGCGTATATGACATTTGTGCCAAACCTTCATATGAAAAGTGAAGGGATCAAACCGTATTTGTTTATGGCATTTGATGACTTGAACTATTATAATACAGATGAAATGATGGGGATAGAATAATATTTGGCGACTTATCACCTGTGCCTGGATAACATTAAAGTATCAAACTGGCACCTAGAGTATAAAAAACGAAGTGTTCCGCCGGGAACTGTTGATGATAGTCACATGATTTAGGCTATTGTTATAGAGATTGTTCTAAAATATCGGAAGACAAAGACTCTGATTACTTAATTCATTTTATTTTAGCTTCTTTTCAAATGTTTAACTGAGCATCTTTAATCAAAAACGAAAACAACCATTGGATGTCTTAACAGCAACTGATTCGCCCTTAAATTTTTGCAATCAAAGGGAATTGAATGGAAACCCGTTTACAAGGAGATCTGCACAGCTTTTTTCAGTATAATTTAATCTTCTCTAATATTTTTAAAACCCATCAGATTAGCCTGTTTTTTTATTTTTAGATTCTCCGGCGTCTGAACGGGGGTTGGCGAGCGTAGCTTGCAGGGGGCAGAGCCCCCTAGTATTCATATAATATTTATGTTTCAGTGATAATTATAGGATAGGGGGCCTAGCTTGATCAACTCCTGGCAGTAGAGAGTGAAAAAAAGTAGCAGTGAGCTTTGATTAAACTGATTTGATTAGTACAGTTAAACCTATCTATCTATCTATATTATAAAGGACAAACATATCTGTGCGTAACGCATACGTCATTTTGCGAATGGCAACACTTTAAAATTTGAAATAAAATTTCGGTTTTGCAATTTTCTCTACTGCAAATTTTGAAACTTCTAAACAGCGCACATTATAATTTTTTACACCGTCGTATGAGGAAAAAAATGCTCTTTTAAATGCAATTTGTTTGAAAGCTGTATCTCAATTTATTTTTGAGATATTAATTTTTTTGTAGTTTTTAATGCCAATTTTCTAATCATGGCAACAAAAGTACCCCATTTCTATTGAAAGTAAAGGGAAAATAGTCAAAAATAGGAGATTACTGTATCTTTTTGTTGCCATTCTGTCATAAAACCTGAAAAAAAAAGTTGAAATTAAAATGCGGGTTATGTCAAGAATATTGTCTGTTATTTCGCGATAATGACGTCATATGCATTCTTTTCTATAGACGAGGTTTAAGGCTGGATTGTAAAAGTGGATTGCTTTAGCTGATGCAAATGACGTCATTTTATAAAAAAAGCGTGTATTTTAATGGAGGATATTCCATCTACGTTATGATCACGTGGTCAAGGTAAAAACTTCTAGCGTAAAGAAGGAAAGTCTCCGTAGACGTAATAATCCCTGCCAGCCAGTGAAACAGTTCATGCGAAAAGCTGTAGAGTAGCCTCCCTTTTTATCAGTTAGAAATTCTTTGAGTAAATTACCGGTATCACGTGACTTTTTTCAGCCTCGAACCCAGATTTGGAATATAGTCCATTCTTAAAACTGAATTATGATTTGTAGGAGCGCGTTATTTTCACTGCCCAGTTGTTTTGAAATTCTTCACAAGTGAAAATGCTTCACTTTTGAAAATAATGTAATCGAAATCACACACTGATAAAACGCAATGTTTTACAAAAATTTAGAGTGTCTTTATAAAAGAGAGGTGACATGCACATAATAGAAATTTATATTAGAGAAATCGATGATTCTCGCCTGGATGGATTTGCTTCGCTGAGTTAGATAAGCAAACAAATAATTCGAGGTTTAAAATGATATCGTGTTTCTCTCTAAAATTCTCTCTACTAATAAAATTTTATTGCTATCCTTTAAATATGTTACTGTAATTTTATCAAAATAACATAATTTGCTTAATTTAATTTTTCATAATTTTATATAATCTATATATTTAAAACACAAGAGTGTTTTTTAGTCATCTGCCCTGATCTTTCTGTTGAACCAATTTTACTAATATATATATATATATATATATATATATATATATATATATATATATATTAACTGAAAGCTGTTCATTTGTAGATGTGATCGCACTATCTATTTTTTTTTTCAAATATTTCCACTTTTCTATTTTAATTTTAAAATATTTTTTGAAATTTCTTCAAAATGGTGAAAATTAGATAGCTTTCATTATTGCAGACAAGAGAGAAATAATGAAGTTTATTTATCTTTATTCATGCCGTTTTCTGATAAAAATTCAAAATTGTTGTATATAGGGCTCAGTTTATAGGGGCATTTTTCCTCATAAATTTTCTATATTTAAGTATTGCGCGGCAGCGCAATACTTATTTATTTCCAGTGTCACTTCTCAATGTTAATTTAACATAGAAAAGCCTATGGAGATTATAACTTTTTCATTTTTTCTTCCCATCTTTTTGTCCCTGATGCCACTCATTTTTAATTCTTAGTTAATTCTAATAATATTATAAATTCAAAGTGTAAAAACATTTGCCTGACGTCAGGGTCAAAACGGATTATAAAATGCCTTTGCATGTAGGTGGATTATAATATAGAGAGTAACATGGGCTAATTTTTATTTACATTATTCAAATATTTTTCTTAATAATTCCAAATTTCGCTTTTTTCATTGAAAATCAACGGACATTTTCTAATAAAATTTAACATTTTCCCTTCATTGTTGTAAATAATTCAAAAGCCGTAATAATAATTTGCCTATTTTTAGTTGAATGATTTTCACGTGAAACATGAAACTGAAGAAACAGTTTTTTTTTTTTTTTTTTTTTTTTTTTTTAAGAATTAAAAAGAAGATGAATATGGCGTCACAGTGGAAATAAAAGTGACATTTGCAAGCAGATTTTATAAGTTCAGATAGTAATTTTTTGACCAACAGCAACCTGCATTACTGCACTGGTGTAACATTTTGAATTATACATAGGTAAATTGCATCACAAATTGAGGTGCGATGTCGCACAAATCAAAGCCTGATGATGATACCTTCCATTAATTTTGAAATGTGTTCATCTGAATGCAGTAGTTATTAAAAAACTTGACATATTAAACAAAAACCTAATTTGCAGAACAAATTAAAAAAACAAAATTTATTTCCTAAATTGTTTAAGCCCGAGAAGGGGCAGATATTAAGATATTTCATTCAATTCGTTCTACATTTAATGTTAAATTTTTGTAACAAATAATTTAAACCAATTGAACATTAAAAAATAAAAATGAAATTCATACAATATAATACTTTAAACACCGATATACTTAGATTCCGTTCAAATGAAATCGAAATAAATCTTAGATTTTTCCATTTTTAAGTTGTAAGCATTTGTACTGAAGATTTTGCATTATGTTTATGACGATTGTACATAATATGATACGATACATGCAAAATACAAAACTTTTAAAAAAGTAAGATTTATTTCGGTTTCATTTGCACACAAATAATGAATTGTGAAGTGCATATTGCGTGAGATTTTATCACTTTGAGTAAGGTGGATAAGATTTTAACACTTTACTGTTTATAAAAGGGAGAGGGATCAATTATGTTTATTTTTAATTTGATTGAAAACAGAATATACTTCTTAAATAAATTTAAAAGAAAGATATCCTGGAAGTTTGAAATTTTATTGACCAAATTATCTTTTTGGATGTTTTTGAACACAGGAAAAATATTCTTTTCGAATTAAAACATAACGAACAACAACATAAATAATAATATGTTAATAATATGATAAGATACATGCAAAATACAAAGCTTTAAAAAAAGTAAGATTTAATTCGATTTCATTTGAACGGAATCTAAGTATATAGGTGTTTAAAATATTATATTGTATGAATTTCATTTTTATTTTTTAATGTTCAGTTGGTTTAACTTATTTGTTACAAAAATTAACATTAAATGTAGAACGAATTGAATGAAATATCTTAATATCTGCCCCTTCTCGGGCTTAAACAAGTTAGGAAATAAATTTTGTTTTTTTAATTTGTTCTGTAAATTAGGTTTTTGTTTAATTGTTTTTCCTTCTGCATGTGTACTGATACTAAGTTTCAGACACCAGGAGAAACGGTTATTTAAGTGAAAATGAAATCCTATTTAAAAGAAAACGATCATTTTCTTAGATAAAACTAAACTTTTTAACACAAATGCGTCTAAAAAACATAAATTATGGACATTTTTACTCTTCGGAATTGAGATTAGAATCTCAAGTAAAAAGTGCGTCTGTTCACATAAAAGATATTGCTGATAATCGTGATTTCAAGTTTAGAGTTAAAATGATCAAATAAATACAAATTTTTAAAAAATGACGAATATGGATATGAGAAGTGCGTATGCAAAATTTGAAAAGGTGAAAATTGCTGCTTTTCATTCCGGAATACCAAGCAAAAGAGCCTCAATTGATAGCCACATCCTAATAATTGATCTTTATTATATTTTACCGATTACGTATCTATATTATAAAGAACAAACGTATCTGTGCGTAACGCTGACGTCATTTTGAGAATGGCAACACTTCACGATCAAATTTCGTTCTTGAAATTTTCGCTACTGCAATTTTTAATCTTCTGACCATCGTACATTTTCAATTTTCGTCGCATAGGGGAAAAATATACTTTCAAATGCAATTTTTTTAAAGACTGTATCTTAACTGACTGATGTATTATTTTTTTGAAAATAATTTTTAAGCATGATTTTTTTTTAAAAGTTTATCTTATCCCGTGTCGGTTTCGATACATAATAATAATAAACATTTCGCGGATAAAGCAACATTGTTCAGCATTTGTTTCTGACTATTTTTGCATAACAAAATTAATGCTTCTGTTATAAACAAATAAAAGAATAATATTAAAAAAAGACTAATCTAACATATTTGTGAAATTCAAATTAACGAAATTAATACTTCTTTTATAAACAAATAAAAGAATAATATAACACAAATCTAACATATTTGTAATCGTGCAATTTAAATTTTTAGATCACCAAATAGGAATTGTTTTTTCTTTAAAATGAAATTTGTTTGCAAAGTTCATCTCAGTTTACTGATTGTCTATGGTTTTAAAAACAATTTTAAAGCAGGAGATATTTTTTAATTTATCTATATTGCGCGGAGCTCGATTACGAAAGATTAAACCGTTTGCCCTTAAAACAAAATAAAAGGCTCATCATTTTCTTACGGTTAATATCCATAAAAAAAACTTCACTATGAATAAATAAATAAAACACAAATTTAACACACATGTATAAGCTCTGAAACTATCAGAATATAAAAGGATGCCGTAAGTATAGCAAAATCTTGGTCAAATATAACTCTTAGCATGCGGCTAATAAAAAAATATCGCTTTTGATAAATTTCAAAAATTTATTTGATTCTATAATTCGTATTTTTCATATGAAAAATGCTTTTTTAATGTAAGTGGGCAATCTAAAAAATTGATTGCATATAAAAAATTATTAGTTTTCAATTAAAAAAATGTTTTCACCTATAGTCTGTAACCCGGGAAGCCTGGGTACGATCCTCTAGTTTATATAAAAGCCTCAGATATATCGATAATCTAATTTTAATAAACAAAAATGAAGGAAAAGTTTTGTGTAATAAATATGCAATGATGAAAACTAGCAAGTAACGAGAAAAAAATGTGGAAAAATCAAGATAAAAATAAACAAATAAATAAATAATTAATCAAAATATAAAATAAATTATTAAAAATAAATAGGTAAATAAATAAAACAAATATATATATAAATAAATAAAAATAAGTAATTTTCGATTTCTCGCTAATTTTCCTGAAAAATTATCACTTATTCTATGTTTTTGTAAAAAATAGTCGAAATATCTCTAATGGTGTTATTACACGAGGGGTCAAAGTCGCTTCAGATTCCAGACGTCTCCATGTTATCGTATGGATCCAGGGGAGTCGCTTGGAGAGCGAGCGTCTTTTTTTCTGTCGGGCGTCTTCGACGCCTGAGAGCGAAGCGACTCGCAAGTAACAGCCAATCAAATGCTTGGAAATCTGACAATAGAAAAGCCTTTTCCGGAACAGCCAATGAAATGCTTGGAAAAGACGGCCCGTGAGGCGGCTGTTGTCGCTAGATGCCTGGGATTTCAAACGTCTTTGACTCCTCGTGTAATAACACCATAAGAGTGATGAGATTTTTCTTTGTACAGTCATTCATGTTAACTAAATTAGCCCTTAAAAATAAAAAAATCATGTTTAATTTTTGTATTAATTTATTAAATCAATGCAGTTTAAAAAATCAATTTGTAAGAAAAAAAAAACAATAGCAAAACCCGCGGCTTCGCATGCGTAGTTGTTGAAATATGCATGTAATATTTGTGTGCCCATTTACATAACGGAAAATTACACTGCTACGGATAATTTATACATTATTAATTAAGTCAATATTCTTCTTGTACTGCATTAGGTAAACATAAAACTTGAATTAATGAGATATTCTTCATTCAAAGACCATTTGCAGCTAACCCCTTTCAGAAAAAAGGAGAAACAAATGCAGTCTGCTTATGGGATCTCTCTCTTTATCAGCTACGTAGCGCGAAACAATGTTTAAACTTGTTTCAATAGTTTCAGAGTCTATTTCCTACAAACAAACAATTATTTCTTTTTTACAGTATCAGAATATCTTGATTCACCATAAAAATTAAAACATTGTTTTTATGCGGCGGAAGTCTAAATATGAAATTTTCCTTCTCTAAGTTAGCAGCCATATTTCCTTATTAGTATCATTTTAATTCATTATAGCAGTTACTGGTACTTGGATTTTCTATTAATGCTCAGAAAATTTGTATCCAACACTGGTATGAAAAATGACTGATTAATAAAAGAACTTCTCATTCTATTTTTTCAAAAAAAAAAAAAAAAAAGAAAAAAAAAACATTGTTTGTGCACATCTGCGTCTTAGAAGTTTTCCCTATACCAAATTTAAAGTTTCTAGGCTGATAGTTTCAGAGAAATCACAGTGAAAAATAGAACTTTAGGACGTCACTTTCCCTTCATTCCACCCATTTGATTTGAAATTCCATTTTAAAAATATTTTTGGTGTAAGGGGGGAATTACATCCTAATAGAAATCTGCATTTCAAATTTAAAATTACTGGCTCTGGTAGTTTTCGAGTAAATCATGATTATACAGTATTTTCTAATTATTTCATCCTTTTACATCTCGGGTTTTTTTTAAATAACATTCTCAGTGAGCATTTAAGTCTTAAAATTAACCCCGATATAAAATTTCTTTATTTAAGCCTCAACAGAATCAAAGAAATACGAATTCTAGAACATTCTGTATACTCTTACAACCCTTCGAGGGTACTTTGTAATAAATAGATAAAAATTTAGAGTACTTTTAAGCAGAGGCCATCATCATTATTATCCTGATGAATTAAATCAATCCTTGGCTCGCTTCCAAAGTAATAGTTTTTACAAAATTTTTCGTTTATTTAACCCTTTTAAATTACTAAATTTTTGTAACTGTGCTGGCCGAACATGAAAGTCTTAAAAGCAACTACCATGTGGAATTTTTCTTTTTCATCCCTAACATTTCCAAGAATTAAAATGTAATTTAAAACTGAAAACGTTCTAAATTACAATTTTTTAGCACTTTTAGTAAATTTTTTACTTTAAAATTTCGATGTTTTTAGAACCGCTCTTAGCAAACATTTATAACTTAAAGGCAATCACTATGTCGAATTTCATGCTAGACTCAACATAATCAAAGAAATCATAATTTTTGAACATTTATTTCTCGTTTATTCTTGCATTTTTCTTTTTATACCAATTTTTTAAGCGAACATTTAAATTAAAACTTTGAAAAATACGTAAAAATGTTCATAATTACACAGAAATACTTTTTAAAATTGAAAAACAGTCAAAATTATGCAAAAAATTGACATTTCCTTAATACTATGATAACTCAAAAACAAAACAAAGAAATGACATTTTGTAAATTGCATAATAAAGTTAATAACTTTCTCTGGGACATAGACTATTCGCATTATAATAGCATCTTTATCTCAGATGCTGTGGCAATTAAAGTACTAATGTAATGAAAAATTTGTTGCAACTTTGTCACTTATACCAGTGTAAATATAAAACTACTGATTAACATATTATCTTGAGTGTAGTCTGTTCCCTCAATAAGTATTTGTAAAAGAAGTACATAAAATTTCAAGGTATTCATGCAGATTTTTTTTTTTTTTGCTACAGAATGTTTTACGTATAGTAAAAAATTTAAAAATTTCATTATGAGAAAAAGCTAAAAATAATTTTTAAACTCATTTCAAAACCTATAGTAATTGTAACGGTTGTAACTCTGGGTCTAATAAGATAAAGACATAATTTAAGCAGAGTTCGAAAGATAAAAGATTCGGTTTTAATATTATTGCAAAAGGGAAAAAAAAAACAATTTAACGAATTACAACGACCATTTGGAAAATGATTTTTTCGAAGATCAAAATTTAAGACATAAAAAATCGCACGGAGTTGATCATACATTACGTACGCCATGAATTAAACATTAACATTCCTGGACCTATCATGAACAAATTTTAAAAGAAATTTCAGTTTTACAATTTTCGGTACTGTAAATTTTTAAACTTCTACGGAGCTGGTTATACATTACGTAACGTCATGGATTAAACATTAATATTCCTGGACCAGTTTTAAATGAAATTTCATACATTACGTACGCCATGGATTACATTTTTCGGTTCTGTAAATTTTTGAACTTCTACGGAGCTGGTCATACATTACGTACGCCATGGATTAAACATTAATATTCCTGGACCAATTTTAAATAAAATTTCATTCTTAAACTTCTAAATACCCCACAATATTACTTTTTACACCGTCGTATAGAGAAAAAGATGTACTTTTAAATGCAATTTGTTTGAAAGCTGTATCTCAATTTGTTTCTGAGTTATTAATTATTATTTTTGTAGTTTTTATTACTTTTTCGTCCTAGCTGCAACAGAAGTATCCATCTCTGTTGAGAGTAAAGGGAAAATACTGATTACTGCATAGACCAATCAGAAAACGAATAAAAGGCGGATTCAACTAATAAAACGCTTCAGATATGTTTTTTATTTCCTACCCTGACAGAGGATAATAACCATTTTTCTAAATGGTTAAAAAATTATCGATAAAATATTTTGATCAATTATGACGTTTTAAAGGCATGCAGATACCTTACAGCCAGTTGCAAACATCTAAAAGCAGCCCAGTTTTAAACAGAGACTATCAACAGTATTATCCGGAAATAATTTTTGAAATTGGTTCAATTGTTCAAAAGAAATCGTGATTTTAAAAATTTTCCCCACTTTTCTCCCTTTTTTAATTGAGTTCTGCATGAGCATTTACGAATTAAAAGTAACAGTCATGCCAAATTTCAAGTTTCTAGCCCCAACAGTATCAGAGAAACAGCCATTTTAGAGGGCTTTTTGTTCCTACACCCTTTCAAATTTCGAACTTTTTAGAAACTGTTCTATGCGAACATTTACATTTTAAAAATTATAGCCATGTCAAATTTCAAGTTTATGTCCTTAAGAATTCCAAATAAATCATAATTTAGAACATTTTTAGAACGTTTTGCGCTTATTTCACCCTTTTAAAACTCGATTTTTTAAAAATCCTTTCTTAGCCAGCTATATTTTAAGTTTCTAGCTTTGAAAGAATAACAGAAATTGCAACTTTAGAACATTTTTTATTCTGCATCTTTTCAAATTAGAATTAAAAAAAAAAAAAAAAAAAAAAAAAAAAACTATTCTGTGCGAGTATTTATGTTTTAAAAACAATAGCCATGCGAAATTTTGAAGTTTAGAGCCCTAAGAGTTCGTAATAAATCATAATTTAGAACATTTCTAGAATTTTTTTAGAACGTTTTTAGTTTTTTTTCTTCCTGAATTCAACAAAACTTCGATACTCCGTTTATGTCGATACCGTCACCTTAGCATTGATAAATTAGAGAATTAAATTAAATTAAATCATGTTTTTAAAATTCTACGCATGACAATCGTATTCTTGTTATAATTGCTTAGCATGTATTCAACACTTTTTATGTCGATACCGCCATCTACCGGAATATTAAGGATTTAAACAGATTTTGTCTCTAATTTTTGGTGTCAGTATCAGTATAAGTGTCTTTCTAGGTTTGCATGTGAGATTAACTTTTTACATATACTATCCAATATTTATACTAGCTTTAGTTACTCTATTGCAAATATGCAGATAAATTAACTAGTTATTTTTACATAAAACCCCTTAATTTGCAATTAATTTATTTTACCTTTAACGCATTTTGTCATAGTTTTAAGATTTTTTAAATTAAATTTTATATGTATTATTCGCTACTTTTAGAAAAATACAGATTTTTTTTTTTTTTTTTTTTTTTTTTTTTTTTTTTTTATAGTTTTACAGTCAGGATTAAATTTTTTACATAAACTAATCATTATTTACAATATTATTGGTTACAGCCATGTAAAATTGTAGGTAAATAAGTTTAGATGCAAAATTTTAGTTATAAAGTAAATTGAGATTAAAACTAATATATGACTTACATAGATTAGATACTTGATTCGCAGTAATAATAAATAAAAATATTTATACTCTCGATCACATTTTTCATTTAATCTCTATTTTTTACGGCAAAAAAAAAAACCCCTCATTTTTAAAAATCATTGAAAATAAAAATGGGTAGTTAAAATAAAAAAAATTCAACCCCCCCTTTTTTAGTAGTACCTATGATTATAACAGATAGTAATTATGAAAAGTATTTCATAATTTTATCATTTCCCTTATGACTAATTATGACGCAACTTGGACGGCTCAGCTTTTTTCTGTCTTACCAATTGGTAGCAAATTATGAATTATGTTTGGAATACTCGTCTTCCAAACTTATCCTTTACTAATTAATAAAAGACAGTCCATCTCAGGGCAGACTGAATAAACAAATAAAGAAAAACATACTAGAGATTACGTCCTGTCTACTAATTGTCCCACTCTTGTTATTGGCCGACCCCAATCGCTAAAAAGGCATTGGAGCTTACCTATAAGCCTGACGATCAACTAACTGTGGTTCTTATATGTCTGCTCTTCTTGGTCACTTCACAGGTATGTGGCAGAGATCCGCAGTAACATGCAAAGGGCTTAACTTTAAATCACATTTTTGCCTGCCGTGTTTTTTTCTTTCACTGAGACCGTGGGCTCCGATTACGTAAAAACAGCACCAAAATCTAAATAAAGAATTTTTTTGTGTCTGCTAATAAAACATACTTCAATTCTAAATAAATTGTGAATCTTTATAGTATTTTTTTTATATGTATTATACTTTCCATAACTTTTCAGAGTAAAATATTCTTATTTATCTCACTTCTCCTTTCAACTGTTATAGACGACATGATTTCACCTAGTTTTATAACATTAATCATGAAAAAAGGCCTTTTCGCAATTCTTTTCATTATGACCAATTATGGCGGAGAGCCCAGACGTTTTTTCTGTCTTACCAATCGGTAGCCAATTAGATACTCGGCTTCCAATCTTATCCCTCACTAACTAATAAAAGACAGTCCAGCTCAAGGCAGTCTGAATAAACAAATAAAGAAAAAAATACTAGAGAGATTACGCCCTATCTATTAATTCCCCCCACTTCTCTTATTGGCCGACCCCTGTGTCGATAAAAAGGCATCGGACCTTATCTGAAAACCTGACGGTCAACTAACTGTGATTCATATGTCCGGTCTGCTTGACCGCTCCAGAGGTATGTGGAAGGAGCGGGGAGGGTAGATAAGGCTTTCTGGCTTTTCCGGAAAAGGAAGAAAGCCGACTTTCGTTATCGAAGCTGGAAAGCTCTAGGGTGGTGAAGGTGGCTTTAATTCATGAGTTGACTATGAGTTAGTCAATAGCGCGGTGATAAGCAGTTCATTCAATGAGCAAAGTTGTCGTTTAGCCGTACAGATGATTACCCCACTTTTCCATAAGGGTTGTTTGCTTCTTTTTTTCCGCTATTACTTTTTCTTTTTCCATTTCGGATGCCGTAATGATGTTTTCTGGAGGTTCTTTATAGCTCAGAAGTAGCGGAAAACAAATTATTCAAAGGAAAGAAGATATATTTTAAGAGATTTCTGTACGATTTATAAGCTTTGAAATTGAATTTAAATATTATAAATAACATATATTAAGATTGACGGAAAATATATATTTCAAATATTAAATCGGATTTAAAGAAACTAGGGAAGTTTGAAAAAGTGTAAAAATTAAGCATTGCAATTTACGAGCATATAAATTAATATGTAATTTTTCTCTTATTTTCTTTCTATTTTTAATGCCATAATATTATTTTCTGGAGGTTCTTTATAGCTCATAATTAGCGAAAAATAAATGGCTCAAAGGAAAGAAAATATATTTTAAGGGATTTCGGTGCAGTTTACAGTTTTTGAAATTTAATTGAAATAAAATTGTAAATAACGTACAATCGGGGGAAAAAAGTAAACACCCCTACTAACTCTGCAACAAGTTATTGCAGAAAAAAGTTACTGGTGCCAAACGATTCGAAATAAAGTCTGCTTTTAAATGATGTATATAAAATTTGCTTAGGGGGTCACCTACATATCAAAACGAACCCAAAATTTGTTTTCTTTTCCATAGCAATACCCAAGTTTGACACCATAAAGGGATTCTACATCCTTCTATTAGCCTAATTCCAAATTTTCAGGAAATTCATATGATTAGCTTCCGAGTAATTAATTATTTAAAAATGGTCATATTTTAAGGGCTATTTCCAAATTGAATTTTGGTACTTGATTGTTGAAATGCTACAGAATGACTATGTCACTTCTATTAATGTATTATTTCTCGCCAATATGACCATTTTACTCGCTTAATATGTTTCGACTGTTCCCAGTCCAAACGTTTAATTAAAATGAGTAAAATATATTTTTTTCAAATTATGCATTTCTGGACATCATAGACGGTCCCTTATACCGTCACTTTGACGTTTTTTACTCATAATTCGGAAACTACTTGGAAGAAAATTTTGAAATTGAGAATTTGCATGAAGCAGGAAATAATAAATATAAATCCATCAAAAAGAAAATGTAGGTTCCAATTCATATTTTTTTTTCGAATATTAATTTTATAATTCACAATTTATATTATAAAAATTTTAATTAAAAATTCAATGTATTTATGGTTGGGTTTTTTAGTATTATAATTAAACAACAAAATTATCACATTAGGATTATAATTTCAGGAGCCTTAATGAAAATATAAAAATATAATTTAACATTAGAAGCTCTAAATTTTGAATATTTATAATTCAAAAACTTATCCAAATGACTTAAAATTTCATTTCTAGACTTTGAACCGAAGATTTAAAATATATTGTCAAAATTGGGTGTTGTCATTGAAAAAACAAAGTTTGGTCTGGTTTTGATTTGTAGATGTCCCCCCCCCCCCTAAGGAAATTTTATATACATTATTTAAAAGTAGACTTCATTTCCAATCGTTTGGTAGCTGTAATTCTTTTCTATTATAATTAGTTGCAGAGTTAGTAGGGGGTGTTTACTTTCTTTTTCCCACGGCTGTACATTAAATAAATAAAAAAGATATACTTTTCCAAATATTTAATCTGATTTAAAGAAACTAGGATCATTTTGAAAAGTACAAAAATTAAGTATCACAAGTTACGAGCATAAAAATTTATATGTAATTTTTCACTTATTTTCTTTCTATTTTGTATAACTTAATCATGTTTTCGGCTCTTTATAGCTCAGACATAGCGAAAAACAAATTATTCAGAAGAAAGAAGACATATTTTAAGCGATTTCCATATAATTTATTGCTTTTGAAATTGAATTTAAAAGATTTTATAAATAACGCATATTAAATTAATATAATTATACAGGGTGATTCAGCTCGTCGGTGACAAACTTTAAGGATCGATAGAGCACACCTAGACGAACATTTTTGAATAGGGAATGTAGGGTCCCTGACGCGATGGTAAGGCGCTAGGCGCTTTCGAAAATTTGGGTGCCGAAATTCGAAACGTCATAAAAACTAGGGAAATGGTTAGATTTTCTTGCTTGTTGCGTCGAAATGATTCTGTTTGTTTAGACTTTCTTCAGTACCAATTTGATAAGCGTATCTCTTAAAACATGGATAGGGGGCGCTGCAGACTTTGGAGAGCTAGACAACAACTTTAAGCCCGTTATTTTGATAATTTAACACATGCTCGCCAAAGTTTATACTCTAACTTAAAGTTTGAACCCAAAAGTAGAGCCCTGCAAAAAGCGTAAGAGCCGGAATAAAATGTCAAAGTACAGGGTGGTCGAAACTCGAAGGCTCCTAAGAGATAAACAAACAGATTTCTTGACTTATGGCATGCATTTTCATGATTCTGTTTGCTGGGGCTCTCTGAAACTCAGTTGAACGGTACAAAAAGAAACATCGATAGGGGGCGCTTTGGGCAAAAAACATAATTCGTTGACATTTCGGACGCTAACTGGAAACGGGGCGCTACGATCAGTTAGTAATAATGAAAACACATTTTCTACCTCTGCTCAACACTTCTGAATAAATTTAGACCAAAAACATCAATGATACTGGAAATTTATTTACAAAAAATAACACTACAGAAGATGCTCGAAATTTCGACCTTGGGCCATGATGCAGGCTTCGCACCTCCGTCGCATTGAGGAGTGTGTGTTTCCAACAATGCCAGGAGTATCTCTGATCTGCCCTGCAGCTGCCACAATGCGCGCCACAAGTTCTTCAGCACTGCTGACAGGTGTATGGTATACCTCGGCCTTCAGGTAACCCCAAAGGAAGAAATCCAAGCAGGTGAGGTCTGGTGATCGGGCAGGCCGGTGAACTGGACCCCCACGCCCGATCCACCGCTGGCCATACCTTGCGTTTAGATGGAGACGCACGTCGTTCGTGTAATGGGCCGGAGCTCCATCGTGCTGGAACCACATCTGGCGACGCGAACCTTCGGGTACGTGCGCCTCATCCAGAAGCTGCGGCAGCACTTGATCCAGGAAAATCAGGTAATTTCCACCTGTCAGCCGTTCAGGTAACAAATAAGGGCCAATGAGGCAATCCCCCAGAATGCCGGCCCACACATTTACTGAGAAACGCTCCTGGGCTGCTCGGCTTCTGGTTTCATGTGGATTTTCATCACACCACACATGACTGTTGTGGGCGTTCCACATTCCCTCCCGGCTGAAGGTGGACTCGTCCGTAAACAAAAATCCCTGCCGGCCCGGCCTACAGGCAGAGGTAGATTTCGAAGTCAAATATACTAATTTCACAAACAAAAACTAAATCATGATTATAGATAAATCCACTTTAACAATTTTATCTGGCCGCTCTTGACGAGTTTTTATTTCATTTTCATATAATAGCTGGTTTTATCAGAATCATGTTAGGGCGGTATTCAAAAAAATACTTTTCCATGCTCAACAACTCGAAATTTTCTGGCATAATTCCAGATTCATTTTTAATTTAAAAAAAATATGAAATTTGCTGACATGATTTTTGAAGAGATTTATAAGCGACCTGTGTTTTTATTTTTTGTTCAATTAATTAAAACTTGATATATAAACAATTATTTTCTCAGAAGGACAATATTTTTCGTTTCTAACACAATCGCTTCGGGAAATTCCGTTCAAAATGCCTACTTTAACATCATTTTTTGAAATATATTCTGTCTCTATCTAAAAATCGATTATTACGGTACATTATATAGTTTCTGAATAAGCGAATCTACCAATTAAATGCGTTTGAGAGCAAAAATGAATTTAAAAAGCAGTCAGAAAACAAGCAGTTTGGATTTAAGCGCATCCTTAATACAATGATACACACACAAATAACACAATCCGCTTCGGTAAATTCGGTTCAAAATGCTCTTTTTAACAGCATTTAAAAAAATATATTCTGCCCCTATCAGAAAATCGACCATTACGGTACATTATATAGTTTCCGAGTAAGAAAACGTACCAATTGGAAGCCTTTGAGAGCAAAAATGAATTGTAAAATGAGTCAGAAAATAAGCAGTTTGGATTTGAATACACCCTTACTAATATTTTTTACTTCAACCGGTATGTATTTTTAATTTGTTTTTGCTCTAAGAATTGGTCCTATCCAAAACTTGTCTATATAGATGTTGTAGACAATATTAAGAAGATATATGATAAATTCATGGGGATTTTATATCTTTTGAATTGACGGAGTTATGGATTTTTTTCTTCTTCAAACCCCCTTTTTGTTTTCGTTTTTAATTTTTTTTGCGGTACGAATTGGTCCTATCAAAAACTTGTGAATATAAAAGTTGTAGATAATGTTAAGGAAATTCATGATAAAATTAATTGGATTTGATATCTTGAGAATTGACGAAGTTATGGATTTTTTTCTTCTTCAAACGCCCTTTTTGTTTTCGTTTTTAATTTTTTTTTGCTGTACGAATTGCTCTTATCAAAAACTTGTGAATATAAAAGTTTTAGATAATGTTAAGGAGATTTATAATAAAATTAATTGAATTTGATATCTTGAGAATTGACGAAGTTATGAATTTTTTTCTCCCAAAAACCCTATTTTTTGCGCCCCTTGAGCCCATTTTTAACTTTATCAAAAATCTGTGATACATAAATTTTTGGCCCTATTTTTAGAAGTAATAAAAACTTTAAACTGATTTGATATGTACAAAAATTAAGAAGTTATGGGGGGTTTTCTGTTTTCACAACCCCCCCCCCCCCCCCCCTATTTCCCTCCCCTTGGTCCGATTTTGCTCATTAACGAACTTGACCGAGATTTTATGCCCATTGATTTTATGTATCAGTTTGGAAGAGATTGGTGCAGAATTACGAAAGTTATCGTGTCCAGAAGAAAGTGATATATATAGATAGATAGATAGATATATATATATATAAAGTTTTTTACTGAGGGTGGTTTTGGGTTCTAGGGGTCATGATCGGTGTAGATCTGCAAAAATTTTTCAGAAATTCCAACATAGGAACGATCCCAATAGGTAGTATTTCATACGAAATCTACCTAAAATGCTGTTTACAAAACGGGGATCCCTGGATCTCATCGCCAAGTACCATCTTGAGAATTCCACTCGAGGGCCAAAATCCTGCTCTCTGAGCAACTGCACCCGCTGGATGTGGTAGGGGTGCAGATTCCGGGAACGTAAGATGCGCCACGCAGTTGCTTGCGAAATGCCAACATGTCTGGCGATATCTCTCGTGCTAAGACCTGGGTTGTCCTCAACCAGGTTAAGCACAGCCTCTTCGTTGTCGGGGGTGCTCACTGATCGCTCCCGTTCAGGCCTGCCTCCGTCGAAAGATCCCGTTGTGGACAACCTCTGGTGTACTCGAGCGAAGAAGGCATGGCAGGGGATTTGCCTGTTGGGGTAACGCTCGGCGTACAACCGCTGAGCGGCTCGTCCATTACAACCAGCAGCGCCATACGCCAAATGCATGTCAGCCAATTCAGAGTTTGTGTACCGTTCCATCCTACTACCGATCTGCAGACAAGTAACCCGAAGCTTAAGTAGGTACCGCACGTTCAAAAGACGTGTCTGCGCATACAACTACGTCATCTCGCGTTGTCGTCTACGCATTACGTATCTTTTGCATATCGATATGGTACGATATCTTTTGCATAAATCAGCAAAAAGCACCTTATGTAAATTTTATTGCGCGCATTGTGCATGATTGAAACCAGCTATGTTTGTTAAAAAAAACAAACAAACTGCAGTTTTAATAGCTTCTTATGATAAGTCAATTACTCTCTTGTTTTGTTTCTAACTGATCGTAGCGCCCCGTTTCCAGTTAGCGTCCGAAATGTCAACGAATTATGTTTTTTGCCCAAAGCGCCCCCTATCGATGTTTCTTTTTGTACCGTTCAACTGAGTTTCAGAGAGCCCCAGCAAACAGAATCATGAAAATGCATGCCATAAGTCAAGAAATCTGTTTGTTTATCTCCTAGGAGCCTTCGAGTTTCGACCACCCTGTACTTTGACATTTTATTCCGGCTCTTACGCTTTTTGCAGGGCTCTACTTTTGGGTTCAAACTTTAAGTTAGAGTATAAACTTTGGCGAGCATGTGTTAAATTATCAAAATAACGGGCTTAAAGTTGTTGTCTAGCTCTCCAAAGTCTGCAGCGCCCCCTATCCATGTTTTAAGAGATACGCTTATCAAATTGGTACTGAAGAAAGTCTAAACAAACAGAATCATTTCGACGCAACAAGCAAGAAAATCTAACCATTTCCCTAGTTTTTATGACGTTTCGAATTTCGGCACCCAAATTTTCGAAAGCGCATAGCGCCTTACCATCGCGTCAGGGACCCTACATTCCCTATTCAAAAATGTTCGTCTAGGTGTGCTCTATCGATCCTTAAAGTTTGTCACCGACGAGCTGAATCACCCTGTATATTTCAAATACTAAATCACATTTTTAGAAAAATTAAGTTTTAAAAAGTGTAAAAATTACGCATGAGAAGTTACGAGCATAAAAATTTATAATGTAATTTTTAACTTATTTTCTTTCTATTTTGTATACGTAATCATGTTTTTTTTTTTTTTTTTTTTTTTTTTGGGGGGGGGGGGGGGGGGGGTTCTTTGTAGCTCAGAAGTAGCAAAAAACAAATTATTCAAAGGAAAGAGTATATATTTTAAGAGATTTAATTTATGGCTTTTGAAATTGAATTTAAATGATTTCATAAAATAACGTATATTAAATTTAAAAAAAGATACATTTTAAACATTAAATCAGATTTAAAGAAATCAGAAAAGTTTTAAAAAGTGTAAAAATGAAGCATCATAAGGTAGGAGCATACAAAATTAATATGTAATTTTTAACATATTTTCTTTCTATTTTGGCTTCTGTAATCATGTTTTTTGAAGGTTCTTGATAGTTTAGAAGTCACAAACAACAACAACAACAACAACAACAACAAAAAGAACAAGAAATTTGTGAATGTCTTATAATTTTTGAAATTGAATTTAAATTATATTGTAAATAATGTATATTATCATTATTTTTTAAAGATGCATTTAAAACATTAAAGCAGATTTTAAAAAATTAGGAAAGTTTTAAAAAGTGTAAAAATTAAGCATTTAAAAGTTACGAACATAAAAATTAATATATAATTTTCATCCATTTTCTTTCTATTTTAGCTGCTGTAATCATGTCTTTTGGAGGTTCTTTATAGCTCAGACATAACGAAAAACAAATTATTTGAAGGAAAGAAGATACATATTAAAAGATTTCTATTCACTATATGGTTTGTGAAATTGAGTTGAAAAATGTAAAAGGATATTATAAATAATGTATACTAAAAAAAAAAAAAAAAAAAAAAAAAAAATCATATTTTAAAACAGTTAAAATATATCAAATGTTTAATTTAAGTATCAGAAATTAAATTTTGTTAAAATCATCTCTATAATAATAACCTAAGTCATGTGACTGTCATCCACAATTCAACAACTTTTTATATTCCAGGCAGCCTTTTTGGTACTTCAATTGCCGGGCGCAGGTGATAAATCGCCAAATATTGTTCCATAGCCATGATTTCATCTATATTATAACAGACCAAGTCATGCGACTGTCATAAACAATTTCGGTCTGAACCTTTCGCTTTTTAAATGCAAGGCGACCATTTTTAATCAAAATTATTTTTTTGAACAAAACTACATAAAAGTTGCCATGCTCACAAAGAATTCTTAGTACTTTTGTGTTAGTCGGCAATAGCATTTTTTAACTCGCCAGTTAGCATTTTTATTTTTTGCGTGGTAAATTAAAATAAAGTTTTGAAATTGAAATGTCAAGGTTTATGTTTTTTTTTTCTTTTCTTTTTAGAAATAAGTGAAAGTTATGAATTTTAAATGTTTCGGTTTTAAGACTGTTCTTAACTGCCTCGCTCAACAAGCGCAAAACGTTTTGACACATTTACAAATTAATTTTTTAATGGAAAGGTATAAAATTGGAATGCCTGGCGATGGAGGCGATTTAGAATTGAACTGTTTTTTCCATTTTTTGATCAATCAATTACCTATTGAGTTATAAGGAATTTTGATCACGCGACAAACACGTTTTTCGCTCGCTCTCGAGTCCCTTTCTTCCTTCGCGCAGAAATTCGGTTCAAAACACCCATTTTGACATTATTTTCCGAAAACATCTATTGCGTTTGCAAAAAAATGAAAAAAAAAAAAACTCAATTACATAGTTTCTGAACAACAGCACCAGTTAGTTTCATACATTTTCGAACAAAAATAAATTGAAACTTATGTTAGGAAGTTGGCCTTTTGGATTTACACCCTTAAATGAAAGTTATGTATTTTTAAAAAAATGGGCGAAAGAACTATATTTTAAATGAAATGAATGAAATGCGAAAAAAATGCGACAGGAACAATGTTTGGCGATTTATCACTTGCTCCTGGTAAACATAAAAAAAACAGACTTCAAGATTTCTCTATCAGAATCTTCTGATTTCACGAAGAATTGAGCAAGTAAATTAAATTATGAATAAAAGTAACATGATAGAATGGTTATCATACATTTAAGGGAGACCAAAATGGTCGCCAACGGCGGCTAGTAACATGAATATTTAATTAGCAGAAATAATAAATAATATAAAAAAATTAAAGATTTTAGGATAATTCTATCCAAATAATGCAAGAGATTATTAATCGAAGTAAAAATTTAATTTTCATGTAATGTTTTAGGACAGGTGTAGCAAACCTAAGGAGCGTATGTTCAACTGATTGTAGACTTAACCTAGAACAATGAGACAAAAGAAATATGATTTTGTAGTCCATAAACTAGCGAAATAAGTAGCCTTTTTAAAAAATATGCATTTTTAGTAAAACGGCATCAATTCAAAGTAAATTTTCAACCAAAAATATATCCTTTCTTAAAGTTACACAGAAAAACGAGGTTGCAATATTTTGAAAATAACTTACTTATTTCATTAGAAAGTTTCTGACGATTAATTTAAAACGCAATTGAATTGAATAATTGAAAAATGGCAGAGCTAGAGTGCCCAATGATTTTGAAACTGCTACTATGAGAAGAAAAGAAAAAAAAAGTTCTTAAATTTTTCGTTACTATTTACTTGCTATGTACTTCTGCTGCTCCAAAATTTCCCTTTTATTTTTGATATTAAATTCTAACTATTAAAGTATTCCTTTTGTGAGTATAAAGACCTAAATTAAACGTCAAAAAAAAAAAAAAAAAATGTTTAAAGTGGTATTATCTCTTAAGTTGAATTAACATATAATACTTTTTCTTGATGTTAGAAAAAATATCCCGTAATCAATAATTTACATTACAGCATATTTATAATCTATAAAATATTTCATGCACTAAATAAAAAAAAAGATATCTTTCGATAAATAAATACTTGCAAAGACTGCATTTTTGAAAATATTATCGAAGTGCCCCATACAGCAGTAAAGAGCAACACTCCGTTATTTACAAGGAGACCACTAAAAGTATAATTTACTAAAACATAAACGAGGCCATGATCATATCGATGTTTTATGAGCCTTGTACGACGTTTATAAAAACCGTTGATAAGGTTAAAATTCAATAACATTTAGCAGGAAATGTTAAAGCCGTTAGCCGTATAACGCATAAATTGCAGACGTCGAGTTTAAAAAAAAATGCCAATAAACGCGCAATAGAGATGGCCAGTACTGGCTGCCTTATCGCACGCGGGATGCGTAAATAATAATTGTTACAGGGGCGGGAAATGATTTTATGTTTTGAATTATCCCTTATCTTCTTACAGCAAGTTTCTGGAAGATCATTTTTTCCCTTTTTTTTCTTAACTGCGCAGCAATTTAAGAAGATGGCGGGTAATTTTCGCGCTTTTTTTTGTTGTTGTTAGTGTCATTTTATTATTTTTTTTCCTTGCTTGATAATAGTGAAGAGAAGCCGGATATTTACCTATACTCCTCTAACTCATCAATCAAAGATAGAGCAATTATTAATTAACGACATCAATTAAGGAGTAATCAGGCGAGGGTGCTTCGCGACTGAAAATGAGAAAATAATTGAATCTTACGAGAAATTTATTAGCTGTGGAGGAAGTTAAGAACTTTTTAATGCGTTAAATAATTGCCTCGATAGTGATAATTTCGTTGCGAATATCGATTAATTCAGAAATAATGGCTGCTGATTTTTATGCCTTGTTAAAACTAGCTTGGTTTTCAGCAGAAAATGATGTGATATTTGGTAGTGAATTGGCTCGTATAATCATCGTAAATAGAAGGTCAGAAATGTCGTGGTACTTAAAGACTATTTTAAAAATTTTATGTTCTTAGAAATGGGCTGAAATGAATTTCTAAAGGTTACGTTGTAAAGTAATTAAGAATAAAAGTTCTAATTTTAAATTAATGAAAATTGCTTTATGTTTGATATGCTTCTATCTCAAAACTCAACTGTTTTAAATAAATCATAAAATAGAAGATGTATTCATTAGTATTCTGAATTTTATTAAAATAAACGACTGGAAAAATAAAAGGAAAAAAAAAAAACCTTGAAAGCATGAATTCTGCTTTTTCGGAATTTAGTGTCGCCCCCGATGAAAAAAAAAAAAAAAAATGTATGTATATATAAATAGGACAAAACATATTTCAATTTTAAGACTTACAGTACACGCTTTTATTTTATGTAAAATGACGTCATTCGCATCCGCTTAAGAATTCCACATTTACGATTCACTCTTAAACATCTACACTAAAGTATGCATAGGACGTCACTATCGCGAAATACTACACAAATGCAGCAAAAAAATGCCGCCATTAAAAAAAAAAAAAAAAAAAAAACGGCTGTCTAATGATTCATAAGCCTTCATTTGTTTGTAACATTAATATAGCAGCTTAAAATTAAATATTATTCATAAATTGTATCATGTTTTAACAGAAATCCTTCGTTTATATTTTTTCAAAATAGTAAGTATTTTAATTGTATTTTTTTTTGTTGTTGTTGTTATGAAAAAATGGCAACAAAAATATATAATTAATATTTACAACTATTTTTCCTTTACCTTCTACAGATATGGAGTACTTCCGTTACAAATATTAAACAAATGGCTCCAAAAACTACAAAAAAATTAATGTTTAAAAAATAAATGGAAATGCAGTTTTCAAACAAATTGCATTTAAAGTACTTTTTTTTTCTCCAATACGACGGTATAAAAATTGAAAATGTGCGATGTCTAGAAGTTTAAAAAATTGCTATAGAGTATTTAATCGTACTGAAAAAAAAAAAAAAAAAAAAAACCAGCTTAAGGATATTTTCAAATCCAAACTGGTTATTTTCTGGCGCATTTTTAAATTCAGTTTTGTTCACAAACGCATAAAATTGGCAGGTGCTCTTATTAAGAAATTATGTAATTGAACTGATTTTTTTTTTCTTGTTTAATTTGCCGGTAAAAACAAAAGAACTTTCAAAAAATGCTATCAAAGTTGACGTTTTGAACGCTACTGCACAGAAAAGGAAAACAAAAAATCTCCTATCCTGAGACTATAATTGCTTTTCACTCAAAATGCAATTCATTTGTCTGAAAAAAAAAAAAAAAAAAAAAAAAAAAATGTTCGATGACAAATCACTCCAATTATCGTGCCTGAAAGTACCATGTTTTTATTTTAAAAAACGATTTGGAAAATTTCGCATTGTTGAGAGGGGGAAAAAAAAATATTTTTGAGAATGCATGAACACGACTAACAGAAGTGTATACATATAAATCAGTTTAAAGCATATCTTTTGGGTTCTTTCTTACATAAAAATTGTGTTTTCCTACTTACTTTAATGTGCAAACATGGAATATTTTTTCACCGTAAACATACTGAAATTTTAGATGTTCTAACATAGTTTGCAAATAATGAAGTGTGATTTCTTATTTTGTCATGAAATAAATGCATCTGATTATATTCTTAAATTTTAGTCCTTTCATAAAATAATTTATATTTTTTTAAAATAAAAAGTTCTTTTAACAGATTAAATTTTTCGGTGCTATTACAAAAAATTTAAATGCTATCACAATGACATTATTTCTCTACATGTTATACTCATGATAATAATTTTTGCTACATCAATAACTTATTATTTACTAGAGCAATAAAAAAAGAATTATACTTAAGTATGCGTTTTATTCAAAATTATTGTTGGAAATTCTTAAATGCAGTTAATGAAATTAGATGAAAATACATATTTTTCTCTACTGTAACTCTGTTAATTTTTTATTCTTTTCAATACCAAAGATCTCATAAAAATAAAACATCTTTTGCATAGTAAAAGGATAAGAAAAATCATCAATTCGCATATACTCTATTTTAACATAATAAAACTATTTATTGTTAATTATCCTTAATTATTGTAACAAAATAGATTAAAATCGTGTACATTTGGTTTTATTACAATCCTTTTTACTTACACTCTTAAAACGAAAGAGCCAAAATAACTCAAGTTGAGCCGAAATCCACTCATCTCGTGATATGAAAGTCAGCTTCTCATAAAGAGTTGAAACAACTCGAGTGAATGAGTTGTTTTTAAGCAACTCATGATTGAGTGATCTCTATTTTACTCATACTTGAGTGAAATCAACTCAATGAAGGTAAAATCCAGTAGCACTTGAGTGATTTGTAACCAACTCATACTTGAGTGAAATTGAGTCATTTAAGACTAAATTCAGTCCCACTTGACTGATTTGTAATCAACTCATACTTGAGTGAAATGAAGTTATTTAAGAATAAATCAGGTAGCACTTGAGTAATTTGTAACCAACTCACACTTGAGTGAAATTAAGTCATTTAAGACTAAATCTGGTCGTACTTGAGTGAAATGGAATCCCTTTGAGACTAAATTCAGTAGCACTTTGAGACTAAATTCAGTAGTGTGATCTGTAGCCAACTCATATATGAGTGAAATGAAATAATTTAAGCCTAAATCCAGTACCACTTGTGATTTATAATCAATTCAAACTTGAGTGAAATGAGGTCATTTCAGATTTAATCCAGTAGTTCTTGGGCAATTTGTAACAATTCATACATGGATTAAATCAACTTATTTAAGAGTTCATGCAATGAACTCTTAAATGATGTTCTTAAAATGCAAAATCCCGAGTGATTTTTAATAAACTCACTCATAAGAACTCTCAAAATTACAAAAAAAACCTTGAGCGATTTCTAATTAACTGATTAAATAAAATCATGTCATTTTAAATGAAATTCAGTAACCTGCGATTGATTTTTATCAATGAAATTCAAAATAACACAGAATTCTTGCCACATTTTCAAATTAAAATAATAAATAACTAATTTTATATTTCTTCATACTGGTTTATATAATTGTATTACTTTTTGATTGAAAAAAAAAAAATATTTATAACTAAAAATTACAATTAAACCAATCTTAAGTATTTAATTTAAATTAAAAAAAAATTGAAAAAATATCTAAATGTAAACTTGAAATCACCAAGGAAAGGAAAAATCCCAATGACAACTTTTAAAAGCTGACTTCTCAAATCCAAAAGGGCAACTTTCTGACATAAGTTTTAATTTATTTTTGATCGAAAATGCATGAAACTAGCTGGTGGTGTTCAGAAACCATGTAATCAAGCAGCTTTTTTCATTTTTTTACAAACACAATAAATCTTTCAGAAAATAGTGTCAAAGTGGATGTTTTAAACTTAATTTCTGTGTGAAAGGAGAAAAAACACTCAAGAGCGGGCGAAAACGTATTTGTCACGTGATCAAAATCGTTTATAACTCAATAGGTAATTTATTGATTAAAAAAAAATGGAAAATTCAATTCCAAATAGCTTTCATAACCAGGCTTTCCAATTTTATATCTTTCCATTAAAAAATGAATTTATAAATGTATCAAAACGTTTTGTGCTTGTTGAGCAGAGCCATTAAGAACAGCCTTAAGATCCTGCACTAGTCGCTGAAAAAGTATAGAAGGGCGATTCCGTGCAGAGAGTCACATGTAAATTTAATTTTCATTTATTTATCAAATTTTAATGCTAATTCTGATTTTAAGTGGTATGGTAAATAAGTTATAACCATATTTTTTAGTTTAAATGTGTGGAAATAAAACTCCCAGAAATATATCATTAAATTTCATTGCTCAAAATGTGCTTTTTTCCGAAGTAGGAAAAAAGCACATTTTGAGTAATGTAATTAAATAATATACTTCTGTGAGGTTTATTGCCACACATTTAAATTTAAAAATATGGTAACTTATTTACCATACCACTTAAAATCAGAATTAACATTAAAATTTAATAAATAATTGAATAAATGCAAATTAAAGCCTGCATTATGTGTATGACACTCTCCATGGAATCGCCCAGAAATGATGTGTTAATCCTATGGAGAAGTTATTTTCAAATACAGTGTTTGGATTTATATATATATATATACATATTTTTTTTGTGTGTGTGTGTGGGGGGGGGGAGGCATAGGATCTTTATGCAGGCTTATTTTTAATTTTGCAATTTTGGTTAGTTTTTTTTAATACAGTAGACGATTTTACGAACTGGTGTACTGGTCCCGCCCAGCATCTCGCTGAACTAATGTTACTCCCATTTACGAACTTTTGACTTTATGAACACATATGAGTCCCATCGAGCATTTACTGTATTAAGATATCAATTTTAGAATCGGTTCCGAAAATTAAAGTATTTAAAATAAAATATAAAACCTAAGTTAAAAAAGCAAAAACTAGCCAGCATATAGATTGTCTTCAGCTATCATATGCAAAAAGAAGCCTGTACAAATATTAAAATCCAAGCAAGATATTTGAAAATAACTTCCCTGTGGAACTAACATTATCACAAGTGTTGTCACACGGCTATTGTTAGGCTGTAATAAGTAAAACAAAATATTTCAAAAAAGATAAACACTAACCCATTATATACTTTGTGGTAATTATCCCTTGATTTAATTCACACTACTTCTTAAATTGACTAACTTTTAAAGAAATATTAATTGTTAAGCTTTTTTATGCTAATTAATTAGCACTTGCTAAATGTCAATTTAAAGCAGTTCATATATTTACAAATAAATTATGCACCAAAATAACTTTAGAAATAGATCAACTTAATTCTTTATATCATTTAAAACATTTGTTGAAACTTGAAATTATGTTCAAGTATAACTTTAAAATTTAGCTACTGGGTTAGAAGGAACAATGTCTTGATTGGATAAATACCAACCTATTAGGTACTATCTTGCAGTTATTCTTTCTTAATCTTGTCTTGTTGCGATTAACCATTGATTTTATTCAATGTTTCTTAAATCTACTAACTTTTAAAGAAATGTAAAACTTTAAAATGGCATAATATTGTAGCTTTTTATGCCAAAAGCGGGAGCCAAATATGAAATTTAGAATATCGTTAGGGAAAGAAACAACATTATTTACTAACAATTTTATTGAACAAAAAGAAAAAACAAATATAGCATTGATAGCAATTTTAACAACAGATGGAGTGTTTGACAACACCTTTAACAGGACATGTAAATATTTTCATTTAAAATTTTCTTGTCAAAACAAGAAAATATGTATTCTTCTCTGCTGAAGTTCCTTGAGAGATTCGATAGAGTTGTTGAATTCCACTCCTCACAGCGGAATTGCATTCCTCCATGAGATCACTATTCTCCTGTGTTAAAAGAAAATATTGAAATTAAGTTAAATAGCAATAATTGTAATGCAAAGGATTATGAATCTTTTAAAATATTAGTTTTTAGATTAAAGTAAATATAAATAAATTCTTAAAGTCTTAAGCAACTTCTTAAAATATTGTTGAACATTCACCTTTGTTACCATTTTCAAAATGTATACAAACATATCTTTTTAAACAATAATTGGGGGGGGGGGGAAATGAAACTTTAAAAATTAAATTTATTCTAAATATGAAAATATATATAAGGGGTCGTTCCAAGCAAAATTTAGGGCCCTTTCACAAAAATCTAATAAAATAGGCCCCTTTGTAACATTCTTTTTCACACAAACTGTTTTAAAATGTGTAAATTGTAAATAAAACCAGCTCACTGAAAACAAACTTTACCAAGGGGATTTAAAGAAGTTTTGTCAAAGTCTTCATTTAAATTTGAGTAACATGATTTCAACTTTCATTACAAAATGCTATTTATCACAAAAATAACTTACTTTTCACAAAATGGGCCCCAAAAATAAAAACCTACAAACACACAAAACCGCCTCCCCATGCATATTCTTAAAAAACATACACTAAAACTTTTAGCTTTATATAAAGTTACACCACTGAAAATTCGACTAATTGTGAATAAAATGGAAAATGAATAAATGAAACCATCTGTGCAATCACACTTACCCACTTGTTTATCATGTTACTTCTGATTAGGGTGTAAAAAAATCATGATTTTTTTAAAAAAATTTTAAAAAATCTGATTTTTTTTAAAATTTAAATCTGATTTTTTTTTTTTTTTTCCCGTGTTAAAATATTAATATCTACCAAGAATTAAGCATTTCAAAAATGAATAACCCTCCAATTACTAACATAATCTATGTTTTTTTGCTTTAATTAATAAAATTTTAATTATGTAATTATAGAAATTACAAAAAACTGCAAATAAAAAATTTCTTTAGTAACATACAACATTATGTGCATTAATATTTTATAATAATTATGTAAACCAATATTAAATACTGCTTATATTTTAAAGTTATTGATAAATTGCATTTATTTTCAAATTGATGATACAGATTAAATTTTGTAATTATTAAACAATTAACTGTTTAATTAAGAACACAATCTACATTTTTGAAAAAGTGGTTGAAAAAAGGTGATAAATAATAGTTTGATAAATTCATAAAGCAGCCAGTAATTTTACACAGGTTTTAAAGCGCATGTCTATCAAATTGATCAAAAATTGTAGCAATGTATACAGCAAACTTACACATAATTTATAAATAGAGTACAAAAATTGTACGTTTGAAATTTAAATCAGATATTTTCTTCCACAACATTAAAATATTTGAATAGCTACTAAATATTATAATGTTTTGAAGTTATTTAACATTTAGTTAGATTTTTTTAAATGTATAATAACATCTTTTTACACAGTTTAATATTGTTATAATTAACAATAACAAATATTACATTTTTTACAAGTGATTTAGTGATTGTTTTCATTATTGATTATCATGCTTTTTCACAACATTTTAAAAAATCAGAAAATATGTGATTTTATCATCTGATTTAAATCAATTGATTAAAATCATTGACACTATTGCTGTGTTTATTGTATATAAAATAATAACTTGATTATTAAAAGGAAATTATGACATTGAAAGTTAGATTTAAATATTTTTAAATTAAATGCTTTTTATGTTTGTTAGATAAAAAAACATGCTTTTTACAAACTTACTGTACTTAAAAATTTTCACAATACTCAGGAATTATACTTGGAAACAATTATTTAAAGCTTTGTTTTGTGTATTCATAAGTCACAATAATTTGAATACTTTTTTATGTCATTTTAAACATAAAAAAAATTTTTGATTTTAATCAATGATTTTTTTTAAAAAAATCACTTGATTAAAATCATGATTTAAATCGTTGGCACCCTACTTCTGATACAATCTTAAAATAAATTTCTATTTTAAAAACAAATTTAAAAGGTCTTAAGCAACATTACAAAATATTGTTGAAAATTCCCCTTTGTTGCCATTTTCAAAATGTATACATTGGAAGGGGGGGGGGGATGAAACTACATTTAAATTTATTCTAAATATGAAATGTTTTATTACAACAATGATGTTTAACCTTACCCCATAAAATCTAAGCAGTCAGGCGGCAATTTTCTTCCAACAGTCAAATGCATGTCATTTGTCAGAGATACATGTCTAATTTAATACAGTATAACCTCGAAAATCCTGTATCAGGACTAAGACTAGATTTATAAAAATTCTGGATTTCACAAAGATAATCAAAACTTTCACTGTTTTTAATGGTACCTTTAATCATAATTTAATAACAAAGTTATAATTATGTAAGAAAATGAAAAAATAATATTGAAAGGCTTACTTTCATTGAAATTTACGTTAAAAATTTTTCTATAAACAGTGAATTTTGAAAATTCAATTGCAATTTGCTTTTTTTTAAAACTATTAATAAAAATGCTTTTCATATTAAATACATGTTAGGAATATCTATATCAGAAATACAGACTTGTTTTTCTAACTTGCATAATGTTATGACAAAATTAAATTTTATATGCTGTTTCTATACCAACAACATTATTCTATTATAAAAAAACTTCCAAATCTAACACGTCATGGATTTCTATCTAATATCGGAAGAAAATGTATGTTATTGGGCAAATGTATCTGACTGATAGACGATACTAAATAAATGAACTAAAACTGCATAGCACTGCATTCCAAACACATAGGAAACCCGGTAGCAGAGAGTTCCTGACGGGTGACATGCGTTGCAGATTTTTTTTCCATTGGATTTTTTTCCAACTTTATATTATGTTTAGTTCTTTATTATTTATTACTAAAACTTAAGATTATTATTAATAAAAATTAGTAAAATGCTTAAAAACATTAAAAGTAAATTTTCTGCTATTGGGATAGGAAAGATAGATGCTAGGTATGAAGTTTACTAAAATGAAAACAGATTTTTTTTTCCACATATGTATCTGTAAGGTCACACTGGCCCAATACAGTGTTAATTACTAAACACACACACACACACACACACACACACACACACACACACACACACACACAAAATGAAACTTCATGACAAAATCAAAACTTAAATATATTTAAGATTAATATGTAAATTTATACCTTTCTTGCTGATAATACACCTCTTCAGGATTATCACGTGTCTCTTTGATAGTCCTCTTTGTTGGTACTTCTTTTGGGCTGGTGTTAAATTTAACCTCATTGTTGCCATAACCTCCATTCAACCATAGCAGCTTGAGTGATAGGATCAAAGTATTGTTCCTAAAATGAAAATGTGCAAAAACAATGTTATCGATTTAAAACGTTTAAATGATTTTAACTTAAAATTTCAAAACAGACGTAATGATGAGTTCATACGAAAGTGCCTGAAACATACAAAAAATAGGAAATTCATTTCCCTGCAATTTACCCAAGCAATAAATTGGGTTGGGTTGATTTTTGACGGCAAAACTCTTGAGTTTTGTGCGATCGAACAGTAAAATTCGCGATATCCTTTTGTGACTAATTAACAAAATTCACTATTCGTCGCGACCTTTTAACGAAATTTGTAATATTCTTCACCGAATAAGTTTATCGATATTCCCGATTATTTTTTGCGCAATCTTTTGACGAAATTCACAATTTCTTTCTGAACTCTTTACGAAAATAGCAATTTTATTCAACAACCAACTGAAGATAATTACCATTTGTTTCTGAGATATATGACAAAATATCTGGTATTTTTCCATGATCATTTGAAGAAATTCTCAATTTTTTTCCGCGACTGATTCATGAATTGATTTAGGGAAATTCGCCAAAGTGTTGCAGAAAAAAACAAATTTTGCCAAAGGGGTACAGAAAAAAAATTTGCCAAAGGGGTACAGAAAAAAATTTTGCCAAAGGGTTGCAGAAACAAAATTTTGCCAAAGGGTTGCAGGAACAAAAAAAATTTTTCAAAGGGTTGCAGAAAAAAAAATTTTGCCAAAGGGTTGCAGAAAAAAACGAATTTTGCAACAGGGTTGCAGAAAAAAACAAATTTTGCCAAAGGGTTGCAGAAAAAAACTAATTTTGCCAAAGGGTTGCAGAAAAAACAAATTTTACCAAAGGGTTGAAGAAAATTTTGTCAAAGGATAGCAGAAAAACACACAAATTTTGCCAAAGGGTTGCAGAGAAAAAACACAAATTTTGCCAAAGGGTTGCAGACACAGTTGTATAATATAGACGCACGCGCAGAAGATTTTCCAAAAATTCGGAACCTTGCAGAAAAATTTGTAGAAAAAAACTAATTTTTTAACTTTTTTTTTTTTTTTTTTTGAATACCAAAAAAATTAAAAATATTCTCTATATTATAATTTCGTCAAAGAATCGTTAAAAAAAAAAAAAAAGAATTTCTTAAAAGCATAGCGGAAAAAGCCCGAATTTGTCAAAGGATCGTGAAAAAAAAATCCCGCAAATTGCGTCAAAAAATCGCAGAAAAAACTTATTTCGTCAATGGATTACGGGAAAAATATGAATATCGCTAAAGGCTGAGAAAAAAAGCACGTATTTCGTCAAAAAATCGCAGGAAAAATGCGAATTTCGTAAAAATATCGCAGAAAAAACGTGAATTTCGTCAAAGGATCGCGAAAAAAAGCTAATTTCGTCAAAGAATCTTAGAAAAATGCAAATTTCGGCAAAAGGGCTCAGGAAAAAAAAATTTCTTAAAAGCATAGCGGAAAAGCCCTAAATTTTGCCAAAAGATTGTGAAAAAATGCAAATTTCGTAAAAGAATCGTGTAAAAAACTACTTTCTTCAAAAAATCGAGAATTTCGTCAAAAGTGTTGTGAAAAATGCGAGAATTTTGTTAAAAATGCATGAAAAAATACGAAATTCGTCAAAAGATCGTAGGAAAATGCAAATTTTGTCAAAAGATTGGAAAAAAACTTATTTCGTGAAAGAAGCGAAGAAAAATGTGAATTTCATCAAAGAATCGAGAAAAAACGAGAATTTCATCAAATGATCACAGAAAAAACGAGAATTTTGCCAAAGACAAAAGGAAAAAACATGATTTTTGTCAAAGGGGCGCGGTAAAAGCTCACCAGTCTCTTTATTGATGATACCTATGAATGGATGGATACCTCTTCTTAGAAAAGGTGATTTAGTTGTTTCAGTAGCAATGTCACATTATTTCTGCCCTTCTTATGCATTTTTAGCTGTTTTTTTTTTTTTTTTGACCAAAATAATTATTCTTTGATTAATACTAATTATTTTTAATTTAAATGGTAATTATTTTAAAAATAGGGAAAGTCGGGGTACAATGAAACACTGGGTATAATGAAACATTACTTGTAAATACGAATTGAATATTTCCAACTGAGCGAAAAAATGCCCAGGCCGGGAATCGAACCCAGATCCTTGGCTTACAAGGCCAATGCTTTTCCATTTAAGCTAACTGGGCCGACAACCAGCCAGCATATTTCGCTCAGATAACCTTATTGGTAGGAACATCTGGTTTGTCATGTAGACAGCTCAACAGAATAAACCGCAGGTTAAGGACCTCCATATTAACGATGGATACGTAGATGAATTATTATTTTAACACAGTCAAACTGACTGGTAAAGTTATCATACGAATTGAATATTTCCAACTGAGCGAAAAAATTTTCGCTCTTTTCGCTCTTTTTCGCTCAGTTGGAAATATTCAATTCGTATGATAACTTTACCAGTCAGTTTGACTGTGTTAAAATAATAGTTCATCTACGTATCCATCGTTAATATGGAGGTCCTTAACCTGCGGTTTATTCTGTTGAGCTGTCTACATGACAGACAAGATGTTCCTACCAATAAGGTTATCTGAGCGAAATATGCTGGCTGGTTGTCGGCCCAGTTAGCTTAAATGGAAAAGCATTGGCCTTGTAAGCCAAGGATCTGGGTTCGATTCCCGGCCTGGGCATTTTTTCGCTCAGTTGGAAATATTCAATTCGTATGATAACTTTACCAGTCAGTTTGACTGTGTTAAAATAATATTACTTGTAAAATCAATCAAATTTGTCATAGAGAGTTGCAGTTTATATATATGTTATACAACTATATGTTCCAATTACTGATGTGATTTGGATACATTCACACTTCTACAACAGTAGCAATAGAAGATTATTGCTTTTACACCATTGAAAGTAACTTTCTTTACTAAAAGTAATTTTGTTTCTTTTTCCTTGTTGGTATATGTAATAATTATTTTTTCTATACATTGTTATCTTTGGGTTGTTGTCTTCATACCTCCAAAACCAAACTAAAAAAAAAATAAATATTAGAAGTTTGAAAATAAATTTTTATTTAGTAACCTCAGTGCGGGGTACAATGAAACACTTGCAGACGGGGTACAATGAAACATGTTTTATTATAGCAATAAAAGTAGTAAATAGAATATATTAGAAGTAAGAGTAGGAAAACAGAAAAAAAAAAAAAAAAGAGTTTTGTTCTAGCCAAGTCAGTAAAAAATGCTCTTGTTAAGCAATTAAAAAATAGAAAGAGAAAAAAAGCTAAGAAGGGATTGTTTTGAAAACAAACTCTGCCTGCTACAGACTCTGATGATGATCCAGATTTTTTTTCCAGGTCCAGCTGGTCATCAAGGTGAAGGTACTAAGAATGAGATATCCACACACAACATGTATGGCACAAGCAGACATAAGGAAATATATACCATTGGAGAAATCATACACTTAAATGAAGTCAAATGTGAAGTACTTGATATAAAAAGACTCCAACCTAGTTTTAATTTTTTTTTTTTTTTTTTAGAAACTTACATTTAAAAAAAACTCATTGTGTTGAAACTACCACCCCATATTCCTTCAGGAGCAGCTGAAATATAAGCAGAAATGCTAATTTTTTAAACTGACTTGAGCCAATTTAATATAAAATGAAAGGTATTCTTAAACTAATAGAATTTTCTTATTTTTCATCTTAGACTATAATATTTTTATCAAGTTCCTTATTAATCAAGTTTTGTTTTTGTATTTGTCTCAGTTTTCATAAAATAAACTATACTGACGTGGAAATTGCTTCCATCATTTGGAGTGTTTCATTGTACCCCGGCATACGGGGTACAATGAAACACTGTAAGACATTTATTTTTTGTTATTTTTCAAGCATAAAGATATTGTTTAGAACGTAATAAAAATTTATTTAGATGGGAAAAATACAAGATTAAAAATATGCATTAATTATATTTTTGTGCATGCAAAATTGTGGATAGGAAAAAAAATAATAATAAATTTTGTTTCATTGTACCCCGTCTTCCCCTACTCTTTTAATTCATATTGTTAAAATAACATAACACGGTATTTTACGTTTTTAAGAGGCTACTTCAGTCAAGTGAAAAGACCCGTTCGCTAATGCTAATCCTATGGAAGAAATTTATAACGATATCTTGGTTGTATTTTAATATTTTTAAATGATTTTTTTTGCAATGGATAGCTGAGATCGATCTGTAATAAGGTCGTTTTTTACATTTTCTATTTTGTTTACAGATATTTTTAATGAGGACACTTTCATTTTTGGAACCAGTTTCGAAACTGAAAGCATCCTCATTTAAAAAATCTGCAATCGAAATCGAAAAAGTAAAAAATGGCCTGCATACAGATCGATCTCAGCTATCCAATGCAAAAAAAATCATTTAAAAATATTAAAATGCAACCGAGATCAGGGGTCTGTCCAGACTTTTCAGACAGGGTCCTGTTTTTGTGAAATTGTGAAAAATGTATTATTAATTTTGTGAATTTAAAATTAACGTTAAATTCAGGTACCTTCGGACTTCAGTGACAGAGTCCTGTTTTTGTAAAATTGTGAAAAACAAAATTTTGCAAAACTAGTATTAATGTTCCCGTTTGGATGAACCACACATAATATATATATATATGTATATACAGGGTGTCCCACAAGGTACGTAGCGTCTGATATGTACAGATTCGAATAGAGCACATCAATATGAGTATTTTGAATGGTAACATGTGGAGTCCCCGAATATAGCGTGATAGTGTAAGTAAAGTGTGAAGCTTGTCATATGAAAAACACAAGAAAAGAGAAAAAAAACAAGAAATCACGCTATATTCAGGGTCCCCACATGTTACCATTCAAAATACTCATATTAACGTGCTGTATCCGAATCTGTACAAATCAGGCGCTGCGTATCCTTTAGGACACCCTGTATGTGTGTGTGTAAAAACATATAATTCCTTTCAACTTTTAATTAAGTTCTTTAAAATGTACATAAAAAGATTTTTACTTTAATGATAATTTTTGGTTTTCAAATTCTTAACTAGATAACAAGAAACAATCTTAGTAGCAGAATTTTTTGTATCAATCTGCTCTGCAGCAAACCAAAATTTATCTGCAACCCAAAAATGCTGGACCTAGCTTACTATCGTAACAAACTATAGTAACTCATAATATAAGCAAAATTTGTATTTATAAAGAAAATACAATAAATTTTAGCATTTTTTTTTCTTTTCTTAGCCCAGAATTTTGTTAATGCTATTAAATTAGTTTGTTTAGTTGTTAGTTAAATTAGTCATCAACAGGTTCTTTTTCGGCGTCATTTTTTGCAGCACATGACGCATCATCAACAGGTTCTTTTTCGGCATCATTTGAATCTTTTTTTTTAAAAAGACTGAATTTTGGGGCATCCCCTAGCATCTGACTTCTTAACCTTTTAAACGTAGTAATCAGCATTTCTCGTACCACCCAAATTCTGATTTGGACGCTTCATACTCTTCATGGTAGTTCAACACATTAATTTATCAAAAAACTATACGCAACCACGAGACGAGTACACAATAGCTTTAGGAAATGAATAAGGAGATGTGTTGCCAAACAAGAGAAAGAATTTTTACTCCCAAAAAATGCTGAATCACTTTTCGTCTCTGCACTGTACCGGTCAATTTCAGATTGTATCTATCATTGGCTGTGATCGGCGCTCGCTCAATACGTCACCGAAAGCTCTTTTCGGCGCAGGTGCTAGTTGGCTGTTTTGTGAAAGAGAAGTACCCGATTTCCGCCGTTGCGTTTCAATTTGACTGAAGGCGAAGGCGATTTATGAAAGGTTTTACTTTTACGGGGAAAAATTTTATGAAGGGTCCATTTTTAAGATAAAATATTTTATGAAGAATCCGTTTCTTAAACAAAGAATTTTGTGAAAGATCCGTTTTTAACCTAATAAAAATTGTGAAGGGTCCGTTTTTACCGTAATATAAATTGTGAAGGGTCCGTTTTTACCGTAATAAAAATTGTGAAGGCTCCGCTAACGGACCCAAATTTTTCCTAAACAGATCCCTGGAGATATCGTTATAAATTTCTTCCATAGGATTAGCATTAGCAAATGGGTCTTTTCACTTGACTGAAGTACCCTCTTAAACATTAAATTAATGTGCAGATAGTTTTTGACCCAATATTTATGCACACAGAAAGTTTTTGGTTTTATACAAGTCTGGTTGCAGAAAAAACAAACTTTGCCAAAGGGTTGCATAAAAAACGGAAATCTCTTTAGAAAACAACATATACACAAATATCTACGTTTATTATAACAGGGATAAACTTAAAAAATATACCAAACTAACTTTTGAAAATTTGGGTTTAACCCGAACCCAACTTGCAGGAATTCACACTCAGCCTCAAATCGACCTGAACCGATTTTTCTTCCAATTTTTCCACTTTTACTGTTTGATTTTAAAATGTTAATTCATAGAGGAAACCATTAAATTTAAAATTTCATTAATTAATAAAAAGTCTTATTATCCTTTAAATAAACTCAAAGCAAGTTTTTTTTCCAATATGAAATTTACTTAAGAGCTTATTTATCAAAATGTAATTGTTTTATTAAATATTATGTAAAGTTGTTTTAAAAAATAACATTTTAATACCTTAAACCTTGAAATAAAAAGTATTCGGCCAAACAGTTACTATTCGGCTAGCTGAATATTCAGTATTCGGCCAAAATCACTATTCAGAGCATCACTAAATCTGACTCGCTACTTTGAACAACATTCATAATCTTCAATTTTAATTTTTAGCTTAATTGTTTACATATCAAATACCTACATATGTGAATTATGAATCACTGCAGGATTAGTATTAGTTTTTGCCACTTACTGAAAGAAACTAGTTTCTGCCCTGATGATATGAAAAAGTAAAATGTTTTAAAATTTTACTGTTGTATGATATATTTCTCAAATCATTTTCATTTATTAATTTTCTTTAGAATATGAAATTATCGCTAAATTGATAAGCTGGGGAGGGTTGGGTTGATTGTTGACGGCCGATTATCTACTCGAGGGATATAGGCCCCAGAGGGAGTGCCCTTCGTGGGGGTCTTTCTAAGGGAACCTAACCCGTATTTACGCATGGAAAATCCAAGGCTTCGAAGAAAACCACGAAAACTCTGAAACGGTTAGGCCGACGGGCGCGATTGGGTTCGAACCCAGCACCTCCCGTCTACCAGCTTTGAGAGCAGAACCTCTCAGCCACTGGTGGGGCTGATAAGCTGGGGAGGGAGGGGGGGGGGTGATTGTGGCTTCATCATGAAAAAATACCAAAAATTTTAGCAAAGACAGTGTTGACTAGGGATGCACCGAATTAGGGATTGACCGAAGCAGCAAATTTGCCGAATACCGAAGCTTCGGTCAAAGTGTACACCGAATATTCGGTATTCGGCAACCGAATACTTAAAAATTTACAATACACATTTTTGCATATATTAGCTTTTTTAATAAATTTTAATTAACATTAAATTCTTAATAATTTAATTCAGTTACATTTTTATTCTTAAATCTAATTTACACCAAAAAAATTTAATGACTTCTTTCCACTCACAAATTCATTAACCCATCACTTATTTTTTATTATTTTATCCCTAGTCAATACCCTAAAGAACCTATGAAAATATTAAACTATACAGGCTATTATTAGACCAATGTCAGACGGGCGTCTTATTTGCTGCTTTTTTGCTTAAGTATTATCCATTCACAATACTACAGCATTGTGAATGGATAATACTTAAGCAAAAAAGATGCCCGTCTGACATTGGTCTTAAGGATAAGAATTGTCAGAAAAACAAAAGTTCATTCAAATGAAAAGAAACAATGTTGTCAAAGCTGATTTACTGATTGTCTAAGTCTAATTATAAACATATTGAATAGGAATGTTTTCAAGTACAAAAGGTATTATATCAATATATACATTTAACTATATTTTCTGTCAAATTACTGATACATATTTATATTTTGATTAATATTTTAACATTGTGGTTATGAAGATAACAAATTTGAGTGATTTTAATTTAATGATTATAAAAGCTATAGGATAGGAATAGGGGCATACTTATTTGACGTGTGTATTTTCTTTAATATACACCTTAGATATACAGAGATGAACTCTGATATATTTATTTGATGTGCATATTAAAGAAAATACACATTAAACAAATTTAAATTAAGAAAACTAATGTAGAAATAATTAAAATTAAATGATAAGGGAAAGATGCCCATCTTCCTTATTTTTTTTTTCTCTAATGTAGACAGTTGTTTTGATTTCACCGCTATGTAGACTATTTTAGAAAGGAAAAAGTTTTTTTTTTAAATTAAAAATGGCCTTTGACTTGGTTTTTTGTAGTGCAGCTGAACTCTGAACTCATGCACATAATATTAAAACTCATTGTTTACTTCTAAGTAAAAGAGAATTCTTTTACTTTAAAAAAATTCTTATCCACAATTATTCGGCCGAATACTTTTAAGTATTCGGCCGAAGCCGAATATTCGGTTTACATGCCGAACCACCGAATACCGAATCGACTATTCGGTAAATCCCTACACCGAATAGTGATTTTGGCCGAATACCGAATATTCAGCTTGTCAAGTACTTTTATATTTCAAAGTTTAAAGGCATTAAAATATTAAATTTTAAAACAATTTTACATACTATTCAATACAGAAACTTACATTTTAATAAACAAGAGTTACAATTACAAGTAAACTTTATACTGAAAAAAATATGCTTTGAGTTATTTAAGAAGAGGATAGTTATAAAACTTTTTAAATTAGTAAAATTTTAAATTTCGTGGCTTCTTCTGAGAATTAATACAGATAAATAAAATTTTCTTAAATTCTAAAAGAAACATTTTAAAATCAAAGTTTAATAGTGAAAAAATTGGAAGAAAAATTGTACAGTATCATATATTATTTGTTTGTCAGGAAGAGACTGAAGTAAAAGTAAACAAATATTACAAATCAATTCAAATTTTAAATATAATTGGATATAATTTAATATGATTAAATATAATTTAATATAATTAAATAATCAAATTTTAAAATAAAATGGATATATGCTGGTTATAGTTGAATTACAATATAATTAATGTGTAAACCATTTAAGAGTTTTGTACTTCCATCCTCTGAATCATATATGTAAACTGGGGTGAGGTAGGAAGACAAAAACCTGCCCCTTTCAGTTTGTTTACATTTTTTTCTTTACAAATAAAAACACTTATGAAACTAATAGAAATAAGATGCAAGTACAGACAAATCCTATCCTAGCCCCCTCCCCACTCACCCAAAACTGCTCCCAATTTTCACAACATCAGTTTACGTCCATGCTCTGAATCATGTTCCTAATAGTGTTTCATTTTTAAAGTTTTTTTTTTTTTTTTTTTTTTTTTTTAATGCAGTTCAAACGCAGATAGATATCAGCATAAGTATCTGTAGGAAAAAATGAGAAATTAATTAAAAAATATTTTAAATCAAAAGCAATTTATAAAGTTAACTAGCTATAAGTGAATGAAAATTTATATACAAAATGTATACAGCAATGACCGGTGCAGCTTGGTTGAGAGACTTCCTAACAATTCAGGATGCCTGCCCATCAGCAATGTCGTCTTTCTCAGGGAAGACATAAAATATTCCGGCAGATTACTTTGTTGCAAACTTAACAGTGTATTTATCTTCATCAGGGATATCAATAATAAGAACTGTAAATTCTTGAACAGACTTCTTTACACCGAATTTCACAAGGACCCAGCCACCAATCATTGCATTCACTACAGCAAGAACCTTTGGTTTAACTTCCATGGGTTGCTTCGATTCTTTTTACTGTTTGTCCTCTTTTAATCCACCCAATTTAATAATTTAGTATAGTTAGAACATGTGTTTTAATTTATGGCTGAAAATATGGTACTTTAACGTGATTTTTGAGAAATTGTCAATTAACAGCGATTTTTAATGTTACTTACATTCCAACATGCAGCGCAGATAACAGATGTTCGCGACTAATTTATAGCATAATTTCACATTTAAGCATAGGATCAATAACAATTTGCTCTCAAAGGTCTTTCAATTTTGATCCATCTTCATACATTCATATCTTGACAAACTCTCATAAAAAAGATGGGCTATAATACCTATTTTACCCTATGTGACAAGAAAACAAGGTTGGGTTTAAGCCGTCAAAAAGCAGTTTTTGACGTGACATAGGTTTAAACCGCATTTTAAGCGTCAAAAACACCAATATTTAAATATGCTCAGAACAACAAAAAAAATTGTTAGTATAGCTAGATACAGCACCACTTTTATTTAATGATAGACATTTTAGTTTTAGTATTTCTTTTACTGATCAAATATTAAATTATAATTTTTTTCTTTGTTTATGACTAAATTGCCAAATTTTTTATGTGGATTTTTAGCATACTTGGTTGCTTTTCTTATTTAATAAATATATATATAGAGATAGACAAACTTTTTGTAATAATAAAGCATTTAACAAATGAAATCAAACAAGATTTTACAAAAATAGATTATATATCAGGGGTCGATCCAGGCGCAATTTGGGGCCTATTTAAGGCCCCTTTACAAAAATCTATTTAATAAAATAGGGCCCCTTCAGAAAAATAAATTTAATAAAATGGGTCTCTTCATAAAAATGAACTTAATAAAACAGGCCCCTTCGCAAAATTCCTTTTAATAAAATAGGCTCTTTTGTAACATTCTTTTTCATAAAAAGTGTTTTAAAAATGTGTAATTTGTAAATAAGATCAGGTCACGAAAAACAAAAACTGTAGCAAGGGGATTTAAAGAATATTTTTATTCATAAATTCTTGGTTCGAATTTGATTCACTGGATTTCAACTTTCATTGCAAAATGTTATTTTTCACAAAAATATTATAAAATTCACAAAATTAACTTACTTTTCACAAAATGGGCCCCAAGAATAAAAACCGGCACCGACCCCTGTATATATACAGTCTTTAACAGAAATATTTTCTTTGCAGCATAAATATTTTTTTTTTTTTGGGGGGGGGGGGGGGGGGGGAGGGAGAGAAAAAAGATACAGAAAAACAACAATAAAAATGATTTTATCATGTGTGCAAGAAGTCCATCCAAGCCAAGACTGAAAACTTTTCCGAATATTAGGTATAACCTACTGGCGATGGGCTAGACAATCTCAATGTCTTGATTTATGGCTGAAAATGGATTTTTTACAATAAAAAAGAGCAATTAAAAGTTTTTGCTAGTAAAATTGCTATTATTTCAATATAAAATATAATTTACAACCAGCCAAAAATCTTTCCGAGACTGAAGGTCTTGCACCCATGTTTATAATTGTGAAAAGAATTTAGTGATTGGTTATACTAAATTATCTTATTTTTTATTTAAATCTTTTGAAATGAGGGACAAATGAATAATTCACCATACCAGTAAGAAAAGAAAAAAAATAGTATGCTGCTAGTTTGTTTTTACAAAGTTTAAATATTGCCAGATATGTGACCATTTCATTCACACTTTTAATTTTTCAAAAAATTTTGTGTGGTAAAATAATAATAAAAAATATACTCATTTTACCCCGGCTACCCCTATTGTCAGGAAGGTAAATTGGAAAATATAGCTCTCGGAAAATTGAAAGGGAATTGCTGAAAAGTGATGGTGAATGGATGCAGTAGAACACTGTTTATGTAATTATTTGAATTCTTTTACACAAATAGTATTGTATAGAAATAAACTATTGTACTTCTAAGGAATAAAATTGACTTTTGAAAATATAATTAGATTGAAAAAAATGTATAAGTGAATACCAACCTTGAATTAAAATTCTGTATTTGAAGAAAGAAACAATTCTCTGGAAAATTTTAGGGAGGAATTCTAGTAATTTTTCACAAAATTATTTACTACAAATTATAAAACGTATTTTTGTTTGATATGATTTATCTGAAAAATTATTTTTACAAAATACTTAGAACTGTTATATCTGACAAAAAGTTTCGTCACACGAAAAAGTAAACTTTTATTATTTTCACCTCCCCCGACCCTTGCTTTAACATGACGCTATGATCAGCTTATTTATTTATTTCTCAACAAAGTAATAAACAGGACATTTTAAACGAAAATAAATAAGTAAAATAAAAAGGCAGAATAATTTTAAAATATAGAAGCATTTCTAAAATTAGCTGCCTGCAGCGTGACGGAGGGAGAATGGGTTACAACGTGCATTAAAAATTATAAATTTAAATCATTACATGCAATTCCACTAAAAAGTAAGGATAAATGAAATGCTTTTATAAAACTTACCGAATAAAACAGACACATCCTTTCGTTCCTTCTTTAAGAAAACTTCTTGAATGTTTACATATTTATCTACACATCAGCGTCCATCTTGAAGCAGGCCAGAGACACGATAAGACGAGACGAATGAATCTGAGAACGACTCGCAAAAGAGCGGCAGGAAACTAGCTTGCTAATCAAGTTGAGTTGTTTTGCGGTCGCTCTCGTTGAGTAAAATAGAAGAATAAGAGCTTAAATCAAGTTGAGTGAAGCGTTTAAAAATCAACTCATTCACGATCCAATAAATTAGTGCTCATTCTTGAGTAGGCAAATCCACTCATTCGTTTTAAGAGAGTACTTTTTAAACTTTTAAAACAACACAAGGAGAAACAAACTAAACAACTTATTTCAGAAAAACGAAATCAATATTTCATTTTGTCAGAAAATCCTTATTGCACGTTATATATAATTTGAAATAGCTATCAAAAGAAAGCATATTTCATAACTAGTTAATAATATAATATTTTTATTTTATTTTATTGAAGCTGTTGCATTTTTGACTTATCATACTTGCCGCTCTTATAAATGTAAAATAAGATTTTCTGGGAAGAGAACACGCTGAAATTTAATTATAATCATACTACTTATGATAACGATATAACTTTTAACCGACAGCCATTCTTAATTGCTATAACAGAACAGAATAAAATACTGTACATTTATTTTATTCTGTTGAGCTGAACCAGGTTTCAGACCAGATGCTGTAATCATCAAGGTTAGCTGGGTGAAAAAGTTCGACCAGAATCGTCCGGGATAGCTCAGATGGCAGAGCTCTGGCGGCTTCAGCCAGGAGGTCCCGGGTTCGAATCCTGGTCCGGACCTTTTTCGTCCAGTTGGAAATTTACATCTAATATGATTTGTTTACCAATTAGAATAATTGTGTTAATATTAATCTACTGTACATTTGGTTTAATTACAAACTCTTTTCCCTTCCTTTTTTTCTGATATTATATTCTAAAAAAAAAAAAAAAAAAAAAAAAAAAAAAAAACAATCCTGAAAATCAAAATCATTGTTTTATTGTGTAAAATTCCATTCTTTTATTATGTAAAATGAGTTTTACAGGGAAGAGATCGCACTGAAAGTTAAATATACCCATACTGATTTTGCTAATGATATAACTTTTAATTGTTTCTCATTCCTAATTACTATAGCAAAATCGTTTAAAACATTTTACATTTGATTAGTTACGAAATATTTTCTTTTAATTTTTTCCAATATTTAACATTAAAAAAATCAATCCTGAAAATCAAAATCGATTGTTTTATTTTAAACAATATATTGCATCTGCAACTTTTATAGTATTTAGAATTCATTTGCATGTTCCTTTTGAACTTTGCAATTAAAACCCCTTTTAAAATTATAATAATAAGAATAACAAGAAAGAAAAAATCATGTGTCCAGCATAGAATATGAAACACTTTCCAACACATTCAGAATAATGTAACAAAACTGCACCGTTTAAAAAACTAAAATATTACGTCTAATTCAAGCATTTGGAAACGCATAACACATTTCAAAACCCAATTTCAGCTGTTCCCATCTACAATCGGAAAATTATTTGAAATTTTCCAGCAGCCCTGTATATGATATATAAATTTGTATCTATTAATCACATGCATGCCAAAATCTTAGTTCATTTAAGAGATACATATACTTCAGTTGAAAATTCCCTTTCAGCAATTTCCTGTAATAAGGAGAATAGTACGTGAATACTTTTGTGCAGCCCTGTATATGATGTATATAATTTATGTTTAATGAGTAACATGCAAAAAATTAATTAAATGTAAAAGCGCATACTGAATTTTAAACCGTACACTCCAGCAATTACTACTCAATGTCCTGTAACCAAAGTCCAAAATTTGTAACCTATTTCTTTTGTGTATCCCTGTAAATGAATAAAAAATGATATGGATAGCTTGTTTTATAGTGGTCGTAGTAAAATTCAGTGATTTATATAAGTTCCAATACATTTGAAATAGCGTAATGTCATTAAAATTCTCTGCAAACGATTTTCCCCCATATACCATAATGTAATGGAATACTTTTGAGTGCCCCTGTAAATGAACTACTTACTGCCATACATGTCCTACATACTTTATATGCAATAACAAACATGGTTTGGTGACCCTATATAACCTTTACCAATTGCATGAAAATCCGAGTATATTTACGGTAGTTAGAGCTTGGACAGACGGGTAGACGGACAGACAAACCGAATGCATAAACACTTTTAAACTTTGTTGGAAAGTGTCAAAAAGCTGTAATAAGAAAAAATTTGAAATAAAGCATACTTCTTAAATAGTTAACAACACGCTGTTGTTCTAAGATCAACTTTGTCATTTCCCCGTCTTCTCCACGGGTGTACATCAATTGCGCCTACGGTAGGAGGAGATCATAAATTGCGCCTACAGCTTTGGCCCCTTCTGTATGAACTGCGCTCGAAGGGGGTGAGATAAGCAACCACTGTATTGAGGGTTGCCTATTTTTCCCCCAAAAAGTTCTTCTGGATACAAATCCAGCAATGGTAAATCTTGGCGACAATAATCACAAAACTTAAGAAAGTGGTCTGCATTCATCTAGTATTGCATTACATCTTATAAGATATTCAACGTAATAAATGCGAATAAAATATTAAAATGAACTATAATTCCTCGAGAAGAGGATACTTAGTAATATTTACTACGAAAGAAGAGGGACTTCCCATTTAAATGGGCCCGATGCAAACTGCCGACCCAAGTTCTGTTAGCTCTTTCAAGGTATTCCAAGAAATATCTAATGTCAATAAAAAAAAAAAAAAAAAAAAAAAAAAAAAAAAAAACACCATTGTTAAGAAAATTTTGATTTTGACTTATAACATTTGGATAAAAAGCGTTTTTCCGTTTTTAATGACAAAAAATGCTCAAAATTAATAAAATTCGAGTTATCATAACTCGGTAAGTTTTATTTGTACAAAAATGAAACTTTTATTGTTTTACTTATTAGTATACAAAGAAAGTTTTACTAAATATAAAGTACTTGAATCACGTAAAAAAATTAAATTTGTGTAACTTTTAAAAATAACACTTTTCTTATATAAACAGATTTAATAGGATGAAGAACAACTTTAAATCAGGTTTGCTGTTGAAGCTATACTTCTAAAGCTAATGGTTTAGGAAAATAGTCATTGGGCAACAATTAGAGCTGGCACTCTTATATACTATTTGTCACGATTTTTAATATTTTATAATCAAAAGTTCATTGATTTTCACAAATCTTTTCCTCACATAATACCAATTTGTCAGTGGCATGTTTAAATTAACAAAATTATTACCATAAGTTGTAGTATTACTATTATTGGCAGTATTATTTTTTTAAATGAAGCAGAATCGAGAAGGTTCTAATTTAGGATTATTTTAAAAATCACTAATATGTTAAATTTTTCTATCACAACATAATTTTCATCCATTCATGTAATTTATATTCTCTTTCAGATACCAAATATCTAATTCGTGACTTCTACTTAAAAATTTGGCTTTTAAAAATCAGCAAAACTTTAATTTAAAAATATTTTGAGTTTATATTTTAATATTATTGAGATTAATATTGAGATTAATATTTACTTATCAAAATCATAAAGTCAACTATAGTCTATTATTTAAAGGACATATATATATATTTTTTTAATAGGAAGTCATCTATTTAAAAGGATATTTTATCTTTTAAAACCTTAAAACTATGTTTGGAGAAGATGCGTTGATTTAATACGAAATTAGAAAATCATAATCTTATGCGTATAAAAAGTTTTCTTTTTCTTTTTTTTTTAAGTTTTAAGGGCGTTGTAAGAATTTACCTCAAAATTTTCTAACTTACAAACTCATTTTTAAACGTAAAAGCATGTCACTTGCAGACTGACTATTCAATCGATTTAGAATCTGATAATCTTTCATTTTTTGATAACTGAATTACTTGTTAAATTATAAGCCATTGTTGTTTGAAGAAAATTTTATCGGACTGTCACATCTGGAAATTCAGTTTAGAACGTATTGTGGAAATTCAGTTCTAATGCTAAATGCTTTTAACAGCCCTTTGTGAAAGATTGCCTTTAATGAAAATTGGAAAAACCGTTCGATTTCACAGTTTTTAAATCAGCATCTGTCACTCTCACGCAAGTGCAAATAAATATGAATTCTGGAAAGTAATCCGTTTGGATTTGAAAACAGTCTTAAGGCTGCTCTTAAATTCAAAGAAGTTATTTTCTGACACATTTCTGAATTCATCTTTCCTCGAAAGCACATTAAATAAGAAGGTGTTCTTATTCAGAAACTATGTAATCGAATTACTTTTCCATTTTATGGTGAAAGCAGAGGATTTTACAGAAAATACTGTAAAAGTTGGCGATTTGAACCAAATTCATGACACAGCAATGCGAGAAAGAAGAAAAACTTGTCGTCACGTAACAAGAATGGCTTATAATTCTATAAGCAATTTATTTATCTGAAAATGGAAAACACTATTCAATTAAAAATCATTTCAATAGGCCTGTTAATTTTATTCCTTGAAGTATAAAAACGAATCAGACAATGTATCATAAAATTTTGTGTTGCAGTACAACTTAAGAAATTGAATTTCTTTATCCACTTTTGGATACATGTTTTTCAAATGAAAACGCAATTCTCAGTTTTGAATTCACGAGAATTTAATGCTCTTCTTCTTATTATTAACCCCTTGGGGACGAGCGACACGTATACGTGCCGCATGAAGCGCTCAAAATCCTAGTTTTTCCTCACCAGTAAAATTTTACTGTAAAATTTGCCTTATTTAATCTTCTTTTCTCATTTCAAGAAGACACAAATTTCTGTTTTTAAATAACGGTGACAAAAGATTAAATATTTCGTAAAAGGCTCCCGTCCCGAAGGGGTTAAGTTATAAGCATGTGCATAATAGAATCGTGTGTTATTATAAGAATTATATATTCAGTAAAAATAAAATTTTATCAAGAAATACATATTTAAGTTTCAGTTATAAAACACCGTGGAACCGCTTTGGAATTTCAGAATTTGAAAAAAAAAATAAGTTTAGAAAGAAAATAATAGATCAATATTTAAATACCATAGTTTCAAACAAATTAATAATAATAATGATAGTAAAAACAATAATATTAAGGGCAATAAAATAAGTACTAATTAGCGTTCATAGGAATATTTCAACAGCAAGAATATCCTTTTATTTAGAATGTTGTTCTTTTTCCCTCAGAATCTCTCTCAAATTAATACAGAGAATAATTTTAAGGTGAAAATTATTTCTAGCATATTAATTGAAATACGAAATATCTTTACATAAATGTTAATATTTCATATGTTTGAGGTTCTTCTTGAAGAATTTTAGTATGAAACATCCAAAAGCACAGTCAATGAGAAATTAGTTTAAACCTGACGAAAATATTTGTTTCCATACATAATTATCCTATGTCAAATATTAAAAAAAATATGTTTCTAAACGAAAGATAATGTTTTGGGTGGAAAATGGCATTATTAGGTAACAAGTGTTATTTCCACATAAAATTTTCTCTTCTAAAATAATTTTAAAAAATTCTCCAATGTTTAAATTTCTTGTGTAAATATATATTTATATATGGATTTTTTATCATCACACTTTTATTTATTTCCCCCTTTTTTTTTCAATTTGTGCATTTTATATTAAAGGATATACATTTTTATATTGTCTATTTTTCTTTGATTTAATAGTTATTATTAAAAAAAATTTACATATGTAAATTACATATGTAAAATACATGTGTATAAATTTTTTCTGAGTTTAAGAAAAAACATTATTGATAGCCCAATTTAGCGAACTAACGCCAACAGAAAAGTGTCTTTCTAACAAAAAAGCTGTCACTTCGAGCCCATAAGTATAAGAGACGGGGGTGAGTATGATACCCGTTCCCCGTGACGCCGAGCGCAATTCATACAGGGGGAGGCAAAGAAGGGTCGGCATAGACGCAGTTAGCCGGTCTCCTTCTCCACATCATGGCTCTTTTAAAGGTAAAACTAGTTTTACAGGGTAGAGAACTTACAAACGTATTACAAGTTTCGCAGAGTAGAAAGCGAACTGAACTTTCAATGTGTAACAAATTGCATTTGATGCATATACTACTATTATACAATTATGGCCAATTATCTTTAATTCTTTAAGTATGTTTTATTATTATTATTATTATTGCAGTGAAACCCGCTTAAGAAGTTTTCCAAGGGAGTGGAGGGGAAAAACTTCTTAAACGGGAAATTAGCATTTTTTGAAAAAAATCAATAGTTTGAATATTGATATTCAGAAGAGGGTTTATTTTACATTAGTACAATAATACAAAGAGCACTTTCTATAAAATTGAGTTTTCTTAAGAAATTTAAATTAGTTTGCACACTTAAAAAATTAGCTAATAAAGTAAAAATACATTATTACCTTAGAAATTCTTTATTTAATCCAAGACAAGAAATTTCTCTTTAAGAGTGATTTGATATGTTTTTGCAAAAAAAAAAAAAAAAAAAAAAAAAAAAAATCGGTTATAGTTTTCAGTTTCTGTTTTTTTTTTCGGCAACCTTTAATCAATAACTTTTCTTCCATAACTTCACATTTTCCTCTTTTCACATTTTTAATTTTACGAGATTTTTCAGAACAGTTTAAAATGAGATCTCGTTTTGCTAGAATTTCATTCAGAGTAGCCACTGGTATGTTCAACTTCTTTGCAATTTCAACTCTTGTTGTTTTGGCGTTACTATCAACTTCTTTCAAAATTTTGATTTTGTCTTCAATTGACAAGGCTTTCCTTGTAATTGCCTTGCCCGACATTTTTGGGGAAAAAAAACAGAATTTTTTGTCCGTGTATTTTCTAACGAGAACGCTTTGATGTTATGCACTTTACACTGACTTAAAAACTGCGAAATGAATAAACCAAACGCAGATTTGGTACATTACACTTATGGAATATGGTGGTGGGAAAGAATCTGTTGTAACTATTGAACTGAAAGAGCCACCCATCGGTAGGGCAGCAATTCCCTTTTCTCTTATCAGTCACTATTGTTGCAGTGACGAGAGGCCCATCCTCTACCCACATTCCATTTCCATCAAACACGTTAAACAGATTTTAAGGTGAAATAGAGGTGACCACATCTGCTATCAGTCCTAAACATTGTCCTTTTTGAATAGCGAAGAATAATAAAGAAAGAGATTTCAGCACAGAAAATAAAATAATAATCAAAAAGACAAAATAAACGAGCTTTGAAAGGAAAAATGGAAGGAAAAATAAAACTTTTTAAGCGGGAAAGAGTTTCGAACAAAACTTCTTAAACGAGTTATTTTAGTGTTGTAAGAATAAGAGAAAAATGGGAATCGAAAATATAAACTTCTTAAACGGGAAAACTTCTTAAGCGGGAACTTCTTAAACGGGTTTTACTGTATTATTATTATTATTATTATTTTACATTTAATTTTATTACAAGCTCATAGTAACTTTTTATAACATCTAAATTATTAAAAGAAATATAACGAGAAGATTAGAAGTTTTGCTTCAGAAAATCGAAATAGATGTTATATTTTAACCAAAGTATTATTTAACGTTAGACAGAAAATAGAATCCACCTAATTACGGTTTCCCTTATAAAATTTCCAATTAATAATAAAAATTCTCAATTCAATATTACAATGTGAAATTTAAAAAAATATATTTATCGAAGTAATTTAATGATACAGTATTTGTTGTTCTATGACAACTCTAACACCTTTATTGCTGGAGGGGGGGGGGGGGGGGATCGCTTTTTGTAGGGCCACGAAAAATTAAGCATTTTCTGTGTTTGATAATACGCATATGGATATACATTTTCCGGCAAATACTTATATATCAGTGGCGTGGCGTCCGGTCATCGCTGGATGCGGCGATGACCAAGCAATATTTTAAAACTCTTAATAAGCTTTTAAAACTCTACGATCCAGTTTTAGCAGAACATTTGGAGTTCATGTATAAGTGAAGGTAAGATTTAAAGTTCCTTTTTTGAACATTCAACCATTGAATTTTAGAGTTAATAATTTTTCACCACAAACTTAAATAATTGCGATGACCACCGAAAATTTTCACGCCACGCCACTGCTATATATGATAGTTAATGCTATTCTATTCTAAAAGTACACAATAATAATTATAATCAACACAAGACAAAAGCAGATTTAAAATATCAGCTTTACAAAAATTGCATGCCGAATTTGGGGATCTCTTAAGGGATCTCAGGACTCTTAAAACTTCAAAATTTTCGAAATTTTAATTTTTTGGTACTTCTTAGTTATCCCGTTGACCAATTTCGCCAAATTATATAAATCGACAAACCACTCGCCAAATTATACACATTGACAAAATTTTTATTTTAAATAACGAAAGAACAAATAAATTAGTAAAACATTATTGTCTGAGCGAAGCGAACGCTAATACTCAGCGAAATATTACTGTCCGGACATATTACAGCTACGATGGATATTAACGCCATGTCCTACTAAAAAAAAAGCCTAATAAAAACCTTTCGTCAAGCATAACTCAAAAAATATTTGTCAGATTCCGTTTCTGATTGCACCAGAAGGTACCTATGAGGGCCACCTACTGAATGCACCTACTATGAAAAACAAGTTCCAAACCGTTTAAAAATTATCTTAAAAAAATTGATAAAAAAGCACAATTTATCTGCATACGTCACAGAAATTTGGTGTGCGTCACTTTCACCGGTGGATGTTTTCGTAGACAACTGGTTTGAACACATGGAGCAAATAAAAAAAAAAATACGCACGCAGTAATATTGAATAGATCAGTTTCAACCACGTGATCACAAACCTTGCAACAACCCGTGGCAACCAGTTTTAGTGGGCAAACAAATAATAATACAGTAGCCCGTACCACGGTGACCGTTTTTAGCCTGTTGTATAAAATCTGGCCTGTTGTATGACATACAACAGGCTAAATCCGGCTAAAAACTCAGGGTAAAAGATAGTTGTCAGTCTATCGGCTGGAAATTATCAGATTTTTTTAATACTCGTATAACGAAATTTAGAAACGATTGTGAATGATTAAAACAAAAGACATGAGTGTTTATTGCTCCGGGAGGTTACCTTTCTCTGGATGTCCGTCTGTCAATCATACAGCATGCAATTTCTTGTAAAGGATATTACTATGCAGTAAAACCTCCATAACGGACACACCCGATTAGTGGACACCTCTATTTAGCGGGTATTTTTTCGATTACCAACCCTTAAATAACTGTACATGTTTTACTCTCAGTAGCGGACACCTCCAAACAGAGGACAAATTCTGACCTCCCGAAGTGTTCGCTATTCAGAGGTTTTACTGGTAAAACCTCCATAACGGACTCACCCGATTAGCGGATACCTCTATTTAGCGGACATTTTTTCGATTACCAACACTTAAATAACTGTGCATGTTTTACTCTCAGTAGCAGACACCTCCAAATAGAGGACAAATTCTGCATTCTCGAGGTGTCCGCTATTCAGAGGTTTTACTGTATATATTATTGATAGTTATTTTATAGGGCCGCACAAAAGAATAAGACTATATGAAACGAATATAAACTAAATTCGGGATTGGTAGATCGCTGATGGTAATTGCCGAAACGTCAGTGAAGGCTTACTGTGGAGACACGAAAAGTTTTGGTTTCCGTTTGTCTGTCTGTCTGTCCGTCTGTTCCGCGATAACTGCCGTAAAAAGCATCCAATTAGCTTAAAATTAAGTACGCATGTTGGTAAAATCCCCGGATTTAGCTGTATAGTTTTTGGTTAAATTTGGTTCATGCGTTCGGAATATATAGAACATTTTATTTTGCGACTTAATGCTTTCCTATAGCAATTCAGACGATTTTTCCATTTTTATTTGTTGAAAGGAAATGGCTCATATGATTGAAGGATTTAAATAGTAAATTATGGATGATGTAATTTCTAATTAGAACCATACATTATTCATATTAGTTTGAAATTTTGTGTATACATTTGTCAGAGTTTTTAAATTCGGTGTTTAACTTATGGAGGTATTTTATATATGTGTTCCAATAATATATCTTTTTATAAATTTACTTTTTTTTCAAAGCACATATTTCATTGTTTTATTTTCTTTTAACTGTTGCCTAGCGACGGAACTACACCTAAAAATATCGTAAATGTGAAAGTATTTGTAATTGTTTGAAGTCAATCAAAGTCAAAAGGGACGAATTAATGCCTTTGTGACTTTACATATAGATGAAATTTACCCCAGAAATAAAGAAAGACTATGTTCTGCTTATTTTGTTCAAATATTTTTTCTTTTAAATTAAGAAGTTCATTATTTTCATAAGGAATAAATTGACATTTTGCTATAAATTTAACAATCTTTTTTTTTTTTTTTTTTTTTTTTTTTTTTTTTTTTTTTTTTTTTTTTTTTTTTACCGTTGCCAAGAAAATCCTATCCCAGAATAATAATTTATCCTAAACAGTTAATTTTGATTTGAAAGATTTTCATGTGCAAGAGGAAAATGAAATAAAAAATAGACATGAATACGTCTTCATATTGGAAATAAAACTAAAATACGAAAAGAAGGTGAATTTGATCTCATATATCAAACATAAAACTAATATGCTTTGAGGTTGAAATAAAAAGGGCTTGTGTTATGATATTAATTCTTATTATTAAAAGAAATGTTACTAATATCTCATGGTTTATCGTCTGCACACAGCTAACAGAAATGTTAATTTTTAATCGAAAATTTCAATGAGAAAAAAAAAAAAACTTTTGAAAATCAAATATATAGTAAATGTCAAAATTTTACACCGCAAAATTATCGCTGTCGAAAATGACGTCATTGTATTGGGAAATAAATATTCTCATTCTTAAAAACCAAGCATTAACTAGATTACCTAAAAAAACATTTTATGACGAGTGTTACTTCTTAATGCCGTCTCATTTCAGAAAATATGAATGAAAATTATTTTATTTTTAAAAGGAAATTATATTTTCATTCATAAAACCTAAACTTTTAATATAATTGCGTCAATGTGAATCATTTTCTGACCACCAGTATTGAAAATTAAGGCTCGGAAGTATAAAAAGAAATTTAAGATTTGCGATAACCATTAGCGCAATAAATAAAAAGTTACATATGTAAATTAATGAAACCACGGGGAGTTCAGGAGGCGGAGCCCCCCCCCCCTGAAGAAATCTGTTTTATTATTTAAAAAAATATCAGAATTAGTAGCTCATGAAAATTATTTCAAAATATCCTTCCATAACAACGTTTTTAATTTAATGCTTCTAATGTCTGAAAACTTCGTATTTTTTATTCTTATAAATAATTACATAATTTGAAAACTTTAAATTGCGGTTTGCATGAAATTGAATATTACCAAAGTGTGTCTAAAAACAGTGACTTGCAGAGCTGACGTTGAGGCTCCTGATCTGCAGATTTACTAGTGTAATTGCCGAAACGTCAGTGAAGGCTTACTGTGGAGACACGAAAAGTTTTGATTTCCGTTTGTCTGTCTGTCTGTCTGTCTGTTCCGCGATAACTGCCGCAAAAAGCACCCGATCAGCTTGAAATTAATTGGGCATATTCGTGAGATACCCGGACGTAGCTGTATAGTTTTTGGTTAAATTTGGTTCATTCGTTCGGAAAATATGGAAGATTTTATTTTTCTTTATAATGCTTTTCTACGGCAAGTCAGACGATTTTCAAATTTCCATTTGTTGAAAGAAAATGGCACGTTTGATTAATGGATTTAAATGTCAAATTATGGATACTAAAATTCCAAATAAGGGTTTTAAATTATTCCTATTATATTGAAGTTTTATCAATATATCTATCAGATTTTTTTATTTACGTGTATAATGTTTTGAGGACATTTATACATGTATTCCAATAATATAAAGAATTTTTAAATTAATTTTCTTGTTTTACATGATACATATTTCTTTTTTTTTTTTTCCTTTTCTTCGTTGCCTAGCGACTGTTATTCGTAGCCTATCATTGCTTCAAATATGAATGAAGTTAGTAAATTACGTTAATTTTGTTGCAGGTACTATTAAAAGGCTATCACAAAAAATATTTTATCGCGCCAAATCGATGCAATTTATGCAATTAACAGTGGGCACGATAATGAATTAGTTTCCAGTAGATTTATAGATCTCCAGATATGCATATTTTGGGGGGCTTTTAATATGTTATTGCTATCGCATGGATTAGGATGTTTAAACTAATGTTTAACCATGCTATAAGTGAAAAAAAAGTATTAAAGACATGTAAATCCTTTTTAACACTTTCCAACATGAATGAAAAGTATTTATGACTTCAGTTTTTCTATCTGTCGCCTGCCATGTTTCTCTACGTGCTCTAACTCGCGTAAATATAGTCGGGATTGCATGTAATTGATATACGTTATTGAGGTTTGCCAAAGTATGTTTGGTATTAAAAATGAAGAGTGTAGCATTCATAGCTTAATTACAGGGGCACTCAAAACTATTCCGTTACATTATAGTCTTTGGGAAAAATCGTCTGCGGTGTATTTTAATAATGTTACACAATTTTAAACGTAATGAAATTTATATACTTTATTAAGGTGCACTAGAACCTGGTTACTATAAAATATGTTATGTGTAGCACTTACAGCATGCGTACAGGGAACTCAAAAGTATTCATAATATTACAATCTTTGAAGAAAATCCTTTTGTGGCGTTTTTTAATGATGTTACTCTGTTACAAAATAATAAAATTGATATGTATTTTTGAAACATTTTTGTAGTATATGGGGTGCAAAGCATATGTTTTTTTCAGGGTCACACAAAAGTGCTCGATTAAAATGTGGTCTACGAGGGGAAAAAAACTCTCCACAGCTTATTTTAACACATTAGCGACGGGAAACGAGAATTCTCGTTTTTATTCAGAATACGTGATTGGCTAAGGGAGTGACTTCTACCTTACAGAAAAGACATTTATATTGTGTTGTCCATATTTTTTATAGATTGTAAGACATTATATATTACATCCGTACATTGAAAGATATTTACTGCTGCATAAACATGAAAAACATATTCCAGAAACCAATTTCCGACACACTTTCAGAAGAGGGAGGAGCTTCTACTGTTTTTAAACCCAGATTTAAATAAATTGCCTGTCGTCAGTGTGTTAATTGTGTTGCACTAATTCAAACATTATGAGATTAAATTACATTACTGTGGTTGAGTACAAGAAGCTTGAATATAATTTGTATCGTATTTATCGTTCATTTATAGGCTCACATAAAAAATTTCGGATACAGTTCTGGTCTATTAGGGATGATTGCTGAAGAGCATTTTCGATTATGGTGTGCGTTTTAACGTTAAGTAAATTTGTGCTTAATAAGTAGTGCTTAAATATTGTATAGACCATGTACAGGGATACACAAATGAATTCGTAAGTATAAATGAAAATGAGCGCGAATTGCTTCAGTGTTTTTTTTTTTATTTTATTTTTTTTTTTTTTTTGAGTTATGTATTTCCCAGCCCAATTACATTTAGTATACTAACAAATGTTTGCAGAATTTAAATAGAACCATATACAGGACTCCGCAGAAACTGGATATATGGTGCACACTATGCATACTAATCCCCGGAAATGTGATATGAGCAGTTTTAAGAGGGTTTTTTGTCTGCATTAAATTTAAATGTTATAGACGACGCGTAAAAATCTTCACGTAATATACAGGGCTGTAGAAAAGAATTCATGTACGTTTCCGTCTATTGGTAGAATTTACTAAAGGACATTAACACAATTAATTGATAATTACAAATGTAAATTAAATTACACTACGAAGGGATTCAGGGGGGCAGAGCCCCCCTGAAGAAATCTACTTTATTATCTAAAAATTACCAGAATAAGTAGCTCATGAGATTTTCAGAATACCATTACATAACAGGGGGTTTAATTTAACACTTCTAATGTCAGAAACCTTCGAAATATTTTTTCGTTTTATAAATGTTTATGTAATTTCAAAACTTTAAATTTCGTTTTTTGTAGAAATATTAATATTACTCAAAGGGTGCTAAACACAATGAATTGTAGAGCTGACGTTGAGGCTCCTGATCTGCAGATTTACTAGTTTTAGGATGTTGTTACAGTCATCCGCAGCATGTTTTTAGAGTTTCGTTCATATAACGAAACCCTACCTGTCTCACTCCTTTGTCTGTCTGTCTGTCCGTCTGTCACAGAACCCGTTCTCAGAAACTACATATGTCGGAGACTTGAAAATTTGCGTACTTATAGCTGAACACCACACATAAAACGGCAAATAATAAAATTTTGAAAAAGTCTAATATTTAACCCTCTGGGATCTAACTTGTGTATTTTAAGCAATTTTTCTAACTCAGCCCCTAATTAAGTTGGAGACTTGAAAGTTTGCATACTTATAGCTGAACACTTGCGATAACACGATAAATCATAAAATTTTGAAAACGTCATATTTAACCCTCCAGCCTCTAACTTCTGTATTTTAAGCATTTTTTCTAACTCAGCTCCTAATTAAGTTGGATACATGAAATTTTGCATACTTATAGCTGAACACCTCACATCAAACGACAAATAATAAAATTTTGAAAAAGTCTAATATTTAACCCTCTGGGATCTAACTTATGTGTTTTAAACAATTTTTCTAACTCAGCCCCTAATTAAGTTGGAGACATGAAATTTTGCATACTTATAGTTGAACACCTCACATCAAACGACAAATAATAAAATTTTGACAAAGTCTATTATTTAACTCTCTGGGCTCTAACTTGTGTATTTTAAGCAATTTTTCTAACTCAGCCCCTAATTAAGTTGGAGACATGAAATTTTGCCTACTTATAGCTGAACACCTCACATCAAACAACAAATAATAAAATTTTGAAAAAGGTCTAATATTTAACCCTCTGGGCTCTAACTTGTGTATCTTAAACAATTTTTCTAACTCAGCCCCTATTTAAGTTGGAGACATGAAATTTTGCATACTTATAGCTGAACACCTCACATCAAACGATAAATAATAAAATTTTGAAAAAGTCTAATATTTAACCTCTAACATTTTCTCTCGCGCAATTTTTAAATTTAAACTGTTTTGCAATATTATTTTTTGTTCATTTTGCATAATAAGTGTAATATGCCGTAATTTCTTCTATTTAAGACTTCTAACGCATGTTAATGAATTTATTTTACAATATCCTTTATCTTTTAAAAATTCACATGTAAATATAGTTTTTATGGCGTAATTTCCAATAAGTGCCTACTTTTTATACCCAATTATCCAATTCTAATTTGAAGGTTTTTTTCTGTTTATAATAGTAACGTGTAAATAATTTTTTTTTTTTTTAAAGCAAACATTATTGTTTGCGCTGTTTATACAGTTGGCAACAGTTTAAATTAATACCATTTTCTAAAATATGTAAAAAATATCTGTCGAAATGCTGAATATTTGAATTTAAAATAGAAATAAAACCTCAAAAAAATGAGTCAAATTAAAAAAATTAATAGAATCTGCACACCGGGATCTTCTATTGAATAAAATGATCTAAAAATGATTAAATGCCCATGTATAGGTTTTGCTCCTATAAAACTTTTTTAATGGAACGATTTTGTCCAACTTTAGCATTAAATATCTCTTAAAATAATTCTTCGATTTGAAAACTGTATGCATCAGCGTATTGTTCAAACATTTCTCTATAATACCACCGATTTTCATATTTTTGTATGCAACAGTTTTCTTAATATTAACGAAGAAAGATCTCCGGTCACAAAAAATTCAAAACCGCCGGCGGCAGTGACAGCGTTAGTTACTTTTTTTAGAATAGAGAGATATATAAAAATGAAAACTTGTCTATCTGTCTGTTTGTAATGCAATAAAAATCCGCAAATTGGAAGCCAAAATTGTGAAAAGATACGTACACGTGTATTAAAACATGACCAAGGCAACTAAAGTAATCCGGAATCGAAATAATTTATAGTTAATTTTTAATTAATAAAAAACTACCAATTTAACAGCAATTTCTTATCAAATTTAAACATTTTTCGTTATAGCAGTTGCCAAAAATTAAAATACACAATAAAATTATTACTACAACAATTAATTTTCTACTGCAAGATTTCCACGAGAAAAATGAAAATGAAATAAATAGTTTGCCGAATTTAAATGAAAGTGAATATGACTTCATAACTTTTCTATTTCAAGGTTTCCACGTGGAAGAGGAAAATATTACGTCATATTGGAAATATAAAGGACGTGGTGGATATAGTATAACGTCATATGAGTGTGAAACATGTATTGAAGCATGATAAAAACTCGATTAGGGAAATATTGGCGTATTTTAACATTATTGCTCCAATTATAAATTGAAATAAGTTCATTTATAGCTGTATTCTTTTGCGTCTGTTATATACATTTATACATTTTTATATAGCGTTTTTATATGATAAATTCATACAACATTTCGACTGCTTTTTTAATGTTTGTTTTGTGTTGTATGTTAAATTTTGAAATTGATTTTTCAGAACAAACATCCTTCAAATTCTGGGCAACGCCGGGCACTTTAGTTTGTAACAGATAAATGACTTTTGTATCTGTACATCTAATGCTAATATTATAAAGCGTTATAATATTATAAAGTGTATAATATTATTAATGCTTGTACGTTTGTGAGGTGTTATCTCTAAAACTACATAGCCAACTTAAAAAAATGTTGGTGGCCATCTCTGCTCCGAAGAAAAGACTGTATTTTATATCAGTGCAAGAACCTACATCGCTGCAGGAGCAAAAAAGTTCTAAAATTGCGATTTCTGTGATATTGATTGGGTTAGAGATTTTAAATTTGGTGCGGTAGTTACTTTTAAGATGTAAATACTCGTACTGAAAGCTCTCTAAAAGGTTCAATTTGACGGGTAAACGTAAAAATTTCTAGAAAGGTTCTAAACTATGATTTATTTGGAATACTGAAATTTTTGGGATACTGTTTGGGTTAGAAACTAGAACTTTGGCATGGTAGTAATTTATAAGATGTAAATGCTCGTTGTAGAACGAATTCTAAAAAATCGAAAGGCTAAACAAAGCGGAAAAAGATCTAAAGATGATCTAAGTAACGAAGTACATGGAATTGTTAGGAATAGAAACATGAAAATTGACATGGCTGTTTTTATCATGACATAAATTCTCGCAATAGAACAATTTCTAAAAATGTCGCTATACAAAACAGTGCAGAAACAAAAAACTTTCGAAAATTTTCTATTTCTGTGTTACTGCTGAGTCCAAAATCTTGAAATTTTGCTTCGAGTTAGTTTTAAAATGTACAGTTGTCTCTATGAATGGTTTCTAAAAAAATTAAAATTTAAAAAGATGAAATTAACGGAAAGCGATCTCAGTTACCATTAATTTGGAATTATTAGGTATAGCAACTTTAAATATTTCATAATGCTGCATTTCCTCCGCAAAACATGCAATTTAAATGCAACAAAACTGATAGATACCCACCTATCATTAAATAAATTGTGTAAATATTGAATAAAGACCTGTATGAAACAGTGAGTAGTTTGCCCGAAAGTACTTGTTAAAGTGTTCCCTCTCTAGGCTTTTCTCTCTCGCGCCAAGGCCATTAACAGAGGGAAATGCCGTTTTAAATGTGATATGAATTTTGTATGTGATTCATTTTTCTAGACATTGCATCATAAGGTAATATTCTCAATTATAATTAGTAGATTTTTTATATGTTAACTTATTCTGGTGAAATTTCATAATCGGGTTCATATTGGCTATGTTAGCTTTCACGATTTGCTGAATAAATATGTATGGGTTTGTAAATTACTTCAAATGACACTTTGACAGCTCAAAAGTTATGCAGACGATATATTCAGATCTTGTGTCATACTTTATGTTGCAATCATTGCCGATTTCTTTTATTTAATACATGCTAAATACAGTTCAACTTGTGCAGAATATGTTTGAAAACAAAACAATACAGCCTATGTAGTAGCCAGCATATACTTATCATTTAAATCCGATCGACCATATCTAAAACACACTAACGAAGCATTGCAGGCCAATGTTGATGTATTCGGCACTTTGATACTATATCAGATTTTGAGGAGAGAATTTTTTACATGTTATCGCAACCTCATTGCATCCGTGGAAAACAGATATTGTACAATAATAACTATTCCGGGGGAGCACACACCATATAAAGTATAGTCCATTCTTTTTAAACATCATATATTTGTCAATTAAAGTTACTCAAATTGGTGCGGAGCGTCTGATTATGCTCTTGACACCATTTTATACAGTTAAAATTCCGATATATGATAATTTAGTGTTTCATTTTCTATTTTACTTTTAATATTACGTACTTTCAACTTTATATCCATGCATGGCTGTCTTGCATGGTTTGATTTCCCATTTTTTTAAACAGTGTATACGAATTTATATATAAGATTTTGTAATTCTACGATTAGTTTATTTTCATCATTTCAATTTATCGCAGTATATGGACAATTAAAGATAACATCTCACTTTGTTTGCTTCCACATGTTATTATTAAATCTATGTTCTCAGCAATATTGCTCAGACTAATCCCTCTGAGGGAAGTCCTAGTTAAAAATACAAATAAAATGTCGAATTAATGGTTTTGTTGGCCATTATTGGCTTTTAATCTTACAATTAATTAATTATGGCAACCATAATTGGCATTTAATCTTACAATTTGGCGACAGTAATTTGGTCGACGGGATAACTAAGAAGTACCTATTTTTTTAAGTGTTAAATTCCTATATTTTCCGAACATTTTGATGGAATTGTTTCCTTGAAATTTCCATTAGAATAGAAGTTATGGCTTTTAGAATTATATACATTGAACAGCTGAAGCAGCGCTTCCAAAATTTTGAAATCGTTTTCCTCCAAATGACTTTTTTGGACATAACGCGCCCGATATCTCAAAAACTTCCGAATACATTTTCATGAAATTTTCAAAACTTATGTTTATGTTAGTTTGTATAAACTGAACCTAAATTTTTCTTTTTATCGTTCAAAAAAAAAAAAAAAAAAAAAAAAAAAAAAAAAAAAATATATATATATATATTTGTTTAGGCGATTATACTGTTGAAGTTTTCAAAATTTTGCATTAGCTAAATACAACTTTGTATTAAATATATAAAAATGCTTTAAATACAAATTTAAGTTATCGGTAATTATTACAATCTGAAGTATAAGTAGGCACCAAAATTTCCCTTTTAGTTGCAAAATTTATTTTTTAATACTGCGCGTAAGCTGTTATGCCAATTTTCTGCTTGTCAAATGTCTGACAGTTTGGAGTCCACTGTAAATGCTAATTTTGCATCTTGCAATTTTTTAAATACATGAAATGAAAGAACATACTTATAGCTTTCATCCAAATTAAAATTGCATTTTAAAATCCTATACATTTTAAGATATTAAATAATTAAATGTTGAAAATGGTCTTTTTTTCCCCCTTTTTTTCCAATCTTAAGAGTCCTGAGACCCCCTTAAATCAGCTGCCAAAGGCCACCGACCAGCTAATACATATATCAATAAGCCCCTTATTTTAGTTCTAACACAGATAAACTAAGTCTTACAGTATACAGAGTAATCGACAATTATCCGTAAATTACAGACGATTATTATTATTATTATTATTTTATATAATTGCATGTCAACATTTTGTTATTTCGCAAGTCAAATAAACATGTTCTGAACCAAAAATTGTATTTAATAAAGCGTATCTTGTTTCTATGTAGAATCTATTTGATTTTATTTCTTAAGAAAATTTTCTTTTTCAAAATATGTTTATTTTATCTTTAAAAAAACCGGAGTTTTGGCATCTTTGCAATTATATACTGCCATTTTCCCGAAATCTAAATTATATATAATAAAATAAACAAAAACAAAAATTGGAAGAAAAAGAAAAGAAAACGATGTTTATAATAATAGAAATATTATTATTGCATGGTAAGTAGAACACACAAATAATTTAAATATTTCTTTCAAACTTCCATAATTTCATCATTACAGAACTTGAAAATTGAAAAATTTATAATGGGTAGCATTTTTTGCTCTATGACAACTCTTTCACCTTTCTGGCTTTTTTGTATCTTAGCTGTTACAAAGGTTTAAAAATACACATATAATAAGTACTATGTGCAGACTTAATTTGCACCGGAACTCGCCAGTACCCAGTACCGGTACACTCTTGTTTTAAATATTAAATATTAGCCGGAATTCACCGGAGCTTATAAATACTCCGTACTGATGTCCAACGGAACGTTAAAAGATGATCAAATTTATTATTTATCAGATTAATTGGACCTTCTATTAACAAATTTTAGTTAAAGTCTCATATCCGTTCATGGCTAGCAAGTAGTTGTCACAGTGCAATCAACAACTAGCCCCCCCCCCCCCCAAGAAAAAAAAATAGAGACAGAATTAGAAAAAGATGGAAATCTTGATTTATTCCTGGTAAAAAATTTCAGTTAAGCGGTAATTTATGTATATATAGTATATATAATCTCATTCCCATCTCATAAAATATTCAATTACAACGGTTGGTACAGCATTGTCTCGGGAGATTTTTTTTTTCCTATTTTGTCCCCTACTATTTCCATACAATCATCTTCATAATATATTTATGATAGAAACTTATAAGGAAAATAACTGTATTGAAATAGTGATAGGGGGAAAAAATCTTTCTGATAAGAGGTATACTTGCGCAGTATTGGTAGGTTAGGGCAAGCTCTTTTCAATTAGATTTTTTAAAATGTAGTAGGGGGGCTCTCCCCTCTACAGCTCACTAACGCTCGCCAACCCCCCTGAATTGCGACGCAATTTATATTGGGACCGCTACGCGTCTCCAGCCTAATACGTATGAGTCGCAGGCGATTTCTGTCGCTTGCAATTTTTACGTGTAATAAACACTATTAATGTTTAATTCATTGCGTACGTAATGTATGATCAACTCCGTGCTATTTTTTATGTCTTTAATTTTAGTCTTTGAAAAAATCCTTTTCCAAATGGTCGTTGTAATTTGTTAAATTGCATTTTTTTTTTTTTTTCTGAAGAAAAAAGTGTTTTAAATTTGAAAATAATCTTTGAAATACAAATATGCAAGGGTAAATAGACGAGATTTGGGGGGAGGGAACATACAGTACATTGTTTAGTACTGTAGACTGTTAGATCTTCTGTAGGTTTTGCGTTAGAAATTAAGCACTGGATACGGATAAAAATTACGTATAGTCAAACATCCTGAATTACTACAGAACACATTAAAATCTTTTACATTTTATTTCATTATACTGCATGATCCAGCAGTCGCAAAAGAAAAAAAAATTGGAAATTATAGACAATCCCACGATCGCGGTTTTCATTGAAACGGTACAGAAAAGCATTGGATTTTTTTTTATATAGCAAAAAGAAAAAAAAAAAAACAGAAATTGCTATTAATAAGCGGAGTTTCAGTTTTGTCAGCAGTAGCGCAGTACAATGCAACACGCAACTATGATTACAAATGATCAGTTTGACGGGTGCCATTTTTTGATAATAGTAGTCAGATGGGTCGAGCTGCACTTCAGAGCATCTAAAAGGATTTCTCATATAATGACTCAAACAAATACAAGCAGCAATTTTGGGACTACTACAATACTAAAAAAGACAAATGTTTCTTAAGGCTGTTCTTAACTGCTCTGCTCAACAAGCGCAAAACGTTCTGACACATTTACAAACTCATTTTTTAACGGAAAGGTATAAAATTGGAAAGCCCGACCATGGAGGCGATTTGGAATTGAACTGTGTTTCCATTTTTTGATCAATCAATTACCTATTGAGTTATAAGCGATTTCGATCACGCGACACTGCATTTTTCTCCCCTTACTGACTGGATTTTCTTCTTTCGTTCGGAAGTTCAGTTCAAAATGCCAACTTTGACAGTATTTTCTGAAAGATTTATTGCGTTTACAAGAAAAGAGCTCGATAACATAGTTTCTGAACAACAACACCTTTTAGTTTCATGCGTTTCTAAACAAAAATGAATTAAAAATTATGTCAGAAAGTTGACCCTTTGGAATTGAGAACAGCCTTAATAATGCGAAGAAATAATGTAATCACGAACCAAAATGTACAGTCGTGGGTAAAAAAAGTAAACACCCCTTACTAACTCTGCAAAAAAGTATCGTAGAAGAAAGTTACTGATACCACACGATTGGTAATAAAGTGTACTTTTAAATGATGTATATAAAATTTGCTTAGGGGGCCATCTACATATTGAAACGAACCATAACATTGTTTTTTTCAACAGCAGTACACGATTCTGATAGCATAAATGAACTCTACACCCTTCAATTAGCCCTTTTTTTTCAATTCGTATGATAAGTTTCCGTGAAATTAATTATTTTGAAACGAGCATATTTTAGGAGCTGTATCCAAATTGAAGTTCGGTCTGGATTGTTGACCAAGAGAGTCCCCTTCTTGATCAAGGCATTTTAAGCGCCACTCAAGGAGTCATTGAAAACTGCTATATTACAGGATAGCATAATAAATTTCAAAATATCTACTCACATCTATCATAGATGGCCAAACCTTCCTTTTGCCTTTTTTTAAGCATGATTTGAAAACTGCTCGGCAGAAAAATGTGAAATTTTGGATTTCCATAAAGCAGGACTTAATAAACCTGAATCCATCAAAAAATTTTAGGTTGCAATTCATAATTTTTTCGAATATTAATTTCATAATTCATATCATAAAATTATAAAAATTACAAATTCAACTTATTTATGTTTGAGTATATTAGTATTATTGTTACACAAAAAATTAGCACATTAGGGGTATAATTTCAGGAGATATAAATAAAAATGTGAAAATGTAATTTAACATTAGAAGCATTAAATTTTGAATGTTTATAATTCAAAAACAGATCATCCAACTGATTTCAAATTTCGTTTCTAGGCATATTTTGAACCGAAGATTTGAAATATCTAGTTAAAATTGGGTATTGCTATTGTCAAAAATGAAGTTTGGGTTCGTTTTAATATGTAGATGGCCCCCTAAGAAAATTTTATATACATCATTTAAAAGTAGGCTTTATTTCCAATCGTTCGGTACCAGTAACTTTCTTCTACGATAATTTGTTGAGGAGTTAGTAAAGGGTGTTTATTTTTATTTTTTTTTTTTTCTAGGACTGTACGATAACCTCTTCTAATTTACTCATGATCCCGAAAAGCGCTCTTCTTCTTTCGAAATCTCAGAAGCAAAAATTAAAGAATCCTTTGTAATCGAATTTAAAGAATCCTTTGTAAAAAAAGGTTTCTATTGCTGCTGCTGATTTTTGGAAACGTTACCGAGTAGTTTTTATAAGTGCTTTAATAAGTTTAATGACATCAGAATATCGGTTCTTGAAAACTATTAATTTTCCATTAAACATTTTAGGCTGCTTAATTGACTTTATACATGCAAGAGCAGTAAAACAATATTAATGTTAAGATTATTGGTGTTAATTTATCATGTTTGTCTATAAGATATGTTTTTTGAATATGAAATTTTTTACTTGAGAATTAACAGCATCTCAAAAACTAGTATTCCGGGTTGAGAAAACATATTAATATACTGTAGAAATTACTTGGAAGCGTTTCCGAAAATCAGTAGCAGCAAAATAAACTTTTTTTGTTGTTGTTATAAATGGTTTTTAAATCTCTAAAAAATATTGGTTTTTATAGTTTCAAAAGATAAGTAACTATTTTGGAATCGTTAGTAACTTGGAAGTGGTTATTGCATATTTTTGTTCTTTGTAATATTATATTTTCCTAAATTATTTTAATGAAAATCTTGTTATTTTATTAAGGGGTCAGGTACCCTTTAAAGCGTCCAAAAATAGATTTTTTTAAATAGCTTATAATTAAATATGATTCATTAGGAACATTTAAAAAATAACCCCATTCAAAAATTTGTACACTATATGGCCATAGGTAACCGTCACTTACGATTTTAGACGTTTTCTGAAATATCTAGAAAAATACAGAGGAATTATCTTGAAACTCCAGGTGTGTAAACAAAATAGTACAGCTCATATATTTCCGTGACGATTTTTTCCCGAAACCCCATAGGGGACCGTCAACAAATTGAATAAGAACGAATATCTTTTGGATAACCCTGCCAAAACTAACGTAGTAAAAGCGTTCAACACAGTAGATTATAATTAAGTGCCTTATTGCAGTAAACTGTGTTCATTTTTATGAGAATAGCATGTATAATAGTAGAGAAATTAAAGTTTTTATAAAAAGAGTCCCAAATTTTGCCAAGGTTTTTGGTTATAATTTGTAGAGTTCTTAATACAAAAAAAAAAAAAAAAAAAGTTCTTTTCAGAAAAGATGGCAAACAATATTTTACACAATACCCTGCAATCAAAATAAAAATATAATAAAAATTGGATGAAAAATGAGCAGGTTTACTAAAAAATGTTTCACTGCGCATGCGCGAATGCAATCAAAATATAATGTGCATAATATATTAGCTAAGTGTATAGAGCAACTTTTGTGAAAGTCTCAAAAACATAGCTTGAAAATTCTGAAAATTATCGTTAATAGAATACGCTCGAAATCCGTTGTTCTGAAAATGAAGCAAAAAGATGAGGGGTTGTATCCATATATATATCCATTAATTAGTGCCAATATAACATACACAATATTGCACATACTACTGTATTTGGATACAGCCCCTTCTCTTTTTGCTTTATTTTGGGAACAATGGATTTCGAGTTTATTCTATGAACGATAATTTTCAGAATTTTCAAGCTATGTTTTTGAGACTTTCACAAAAGTTGCTCTATACACTTAGCTAATATATTATGCACATTATATTTTGATTGCATTCGCGCATGCGTAGTGAAATATATTTTAGTAAACCTGCTCATTTTTCATCCAATTTTTATTATTTTTTAATTCTGATAGCAGGGTATTGTGTACAATGTTGTTTGTCATATTTTCTGAAAAAAACTTATTTTTATATTAAGAATTCTACAAATTATAAGCAAAAAACTTGGCAAAATTTGGGACTCTTTTTATAAAAACTTTAATTTCTTTATGAATATACATGCTATTCTCATAAAAAAAATTAACACAGTTTATTGCAATAAGACACTTAATCATAATCTACTGTGTTGAACGCTTTTGCCATGGGGTTTCGGGAAAAAATCTTCACGAAAATATATGGACCTGTACTATTCTGTTTACACACCTGGAGTTTCAAGATAATTCCTCATGTATTTTTCTAGATATTTAAGAAAACATCTAAAATCGCAAATGACCGTTCACCTTTGGCCATATAGTGTATTAGAAGAGAAGTTATGCTCTAAATCACTTTGAGCTTTTCCTATATGAACAAGGGTTGATTTAACATTTAAAGTCAATTTTCTCAAAACAGTGATTTTGATAATTACGAGCACGATTTTCGAAAAATGGTTACCGAGAAATTCACGAAATTTTCGCTGAATTTATTAAGCGTATAGAGGCACAAAATGACCTGTTATTATGTTTCTCAAGTAAGAAATTTAGAATTCACGATTACTTAAAAAATATATATATATTGATATTTCGATTTTCTTAAAGAAAAAAAAAATTCTCCAGATATACATGTTTTATTTTTTTTTTAATTATAGGTCATTTTAAAAATACGTTATATCTGTACTCATTAAAAAAATCTTGGCCTGTTTTAGCCATTCAAATGTGAAAAATCATGCTCGCAGTGCATGCAAAAATAATTTTTTCGTAGAAATTGTATTACCTTCAAAAATAAATTAGAAACATTATATATGAGTATTTTTAACAACTTTAATTGGTAAAATAAATCTTTCTTAATATGTGTTTTCAATTTTATAATTAAAAGTCAATCAGTTATAGTGCTACTGCAATTCTAACAGAGGTCACTTTTTCATGTATTTTGTTAGTTCAAAGGGTACCTGACCCCTTGAGATTGCAAATAATGTGTCTTTAAAACTTTTAGAAATTTTCCATGATAAAATTATAAAAAAATATTATTTATTATTAGCTACTTAAAGATATAGTATATTATTTTTTCCACGACAATGCTATCAAAATTTCGATTACTCCCCATCATACGTGTTACAAAAGGTAAAACAAGTTTTTCAGAGAAGAGAGCGAACTGAAATTTGACGCATGAAGATTGTATAAACTACAGTTACAGTTATAATTATTTATCTTCAGCTAGTTAAAAATATAGTATTATTTTTCCCGCTATAACTCTCTCCCCTTTTCTGCTTCTCGGTGTTAGATTGTAAGAAGATAAAATAACTGCTAAAGGGTAGAAAATACATATAATATAAGTTAGCTGAATACAGATTGAATTAGATACAGATAAAAATATTTAGAGTCAAGTACGTATCTTTAATTATTACAGTAGCTTTTTTTAAATTAATAACTTTATTTTTATTTATTTATTTATTGCTATTATTATTATTATTTAGATTTGATTTTAATGCAATTAGATAGTTTCCAACACTGTAGATTTTTGAACACCACTATTTTTAAATATCAATTTTTGTCTCATTTATTCGCAGAATTTTTGCGTTAAATAGAGCTTTAATTTCTATTTGAAAATTCATATATTAAAAATTTCGGCGCGTTCGCAGGTCTCCAGTTATGTTCACCGCCATTCTCCAAAAATCTAAAATTACAAAAAATAAATAAATATTGGGTCATCCGGAAAGTTCTGCAGTTTTTTATGATCGATTTCAATATAGAAGTGCAAAAACATAAGAAAATTTTATCGAATCACATAAGCGCTATTTTCTTCAATAACTTTTTGCCATCGTTTGACAGCTGGATAATTCTCTTAAAAAAATAAAAAGTAATTAGATTTAGTCGTAAAAAAATGTTGAATGTGCTGTTTGATAGATTCTAAACAAATGAACTCTTGATCGTTCAGAGAATTTTTAAATGACCTCAAAAGGTAAAAATCTGAGGGGCCTAAGTCGGGTGAATATGGTGAGTTACACAAAACATTCCACCCATGCTCAGTAAGGCGTTGTCTGGCATTCATCACAATATGGAGTCGAGCATTGTCATGTTGGAAACCAACACCTCGGCGATTAGTCATTTCTGGTCGCTTTTATTCGATTTTTGCTTTCAAAACTGTCATTTGGAAACCGTATTTTTCAAAATTTATTATATGATTTGGTGGGATTAATTCATAATAAATAACTCCTTTGTAATCCCACCATACACAAAGCATGACTTTTTTGGGATGCATCCCTCATGTCGATGTTACTTGGCTTATCGGTACTTGGTTCATTTGACTTACCCCTTGATCTTTTCTTTGTAACATTATTGTATAGTATCGATTTCGCATCTCCAGTAATGATGAGCTGTTTTAATAAAGGAGCTTCTTCATTTCGTTTCAGCAAAAAATCGCACACTGAAACTCAAGTAAGCATGTTCTGCGATGTTAAAGTATGGGGTACCCACACATCATAGCGGCTTATATACCCAGTCCTCTTCAAATGATCATGCACTGTACTTTTTCGAATATTTAATCTGTTCTATAGCTCCTGAACTGTGTAACGTGGATTTTCAGCTATAGCTTCTTTTGAGAGGTCCTCCTTTACAGATTATGGTCGTCCAGAGCGAGCGTCATCTTCGATTCGGAAATTTCCACACTTAAACTTCTCAAACCACCTTCGAACTGTATCATTTGAAACAGCACTTTGTCCATATACGGCAGAAAAATTTATACCTGAGTAGTCTGACTAGCATTTTTACTTTTTTCGAAATAAAATAAATAATATGACGAAAATGAACTTTTTGACTCTCCATTTTTAACACTGCACAGAAACAAAAATTATGTGACAATACAAGCCACAATTATGCAGCATATGCAGAACAGACTTAATGTACAGTCGTGGAAAAAAAAGTAAATACCCCCTACTAACTCCTCAGCAAATTATCGTAGAAGAAAGTTATTGGTACCGAACGATTGGAAATAAAGTCTACTTTTAAACGATGCATATCAAATTTGCTTAGGGGGCCATCTACACATTAAAACAAACCATAACTTTGTTTTTGTCAACAGCAGTACACAATTCTGACAGCATAAATGAACTCTACACCCTTCAATTAGTCTAAAAACAAATTTTTATGCAATTCGTACCATAAGTTTCCGAGAAATTAATTATTTTAAAACGAGCGTATTTTAAGGGCTGTATCCAAATTGAAGTTCGGTACTCGATTGTTAACCGAGAGAGCTCCCGTCTTGATCAAGGCACCTTAAGCAGTCAATTAAGCCTGTTAGATTACATGATAGCATGAGAAATTCAAAATATTTAGTCACGTCTACCCCTTAAACCATCATTTTGCCGTTTTTAAGCATAATTTGAAAACTACTTGGAAGAAAAATGTGAAATTCTGGATTTCCATAAAGCAGGACTTAATAAATCTGAATCCATCAAAAAAATTCTAGGTTTCAATTCATATTTTTTTAAATTTTAATTTCATAATTCATAATTCATATCAGAAAATTATAAAAATTGCAAATTCAACGTATTTATGTTTGGGTATATTAGTATTATTGCTACAGAAGAAATTAAATCATTAGGATCATAATTTGAGAAGTTATAAATAAAAATATGAAAATGTAATTTAACATTAGAAGAATTAAATTTTGAATGTTTATAATTCAAAAACTTATCATTCAAATGATAAGTTTTTGGTGTCTAGGCATAGTGTGAACCAAAGATTTGAAATATCTCGTTAAAATTGGGTATTACCATTGAAAAAAATGAAGTTTGGATTCGTTTTAATATGTCGATGGCTCTCTAAGCAAATTTTATATACACCATTTAAAAGTAGACTTTATTTTCAATCGTTACGTACCAGTAACTTTCGTCTACGATAATTTGTTGAGGAGTTCGTAGAGGTGTTTACTTTTTTTTTCCACGACGTACATCTCTGGATCATTCAAGGTCGCGCCTTATCAGTAGCAGCAAAATAACTAAACGAAACCAAGCTTCATTTAGAAAAACCGCAGAACTCTCCGTATTACCTAATACATAAATAAATAATAATAAAAAAAAATCCACGACTTTAAAAATCTTGTTTTTGAAAATTAAATCTATATTTTATTTTAATCAAAATATTCTTTTTGCATATTAAAAGGCATAAAAATTCATTTAAATTTGACTTTCAAGCTTTTATATATTTCTATAATAAAAGTATTAAAAAAAGACTTATCATAGATATTTAAAAATGCAATATTTTTTGTTCTATGACAATTCTGTCACTTTTTCTGACTTTCAGCATCATAGTTTTACAGAGGTAAAACAAGTTTTAGAGGGCAACTGCAAATTCACAGAGCGAACTGCTAATTCAACGACACAGATTGTATTAGATATAAATATAAAATTTTATCGCCAATTACATTTAATTATTACAGCAGATATTATTCAGATATTTTTCCTTTGATTTTAGTATTACATTAATATTCTCTCTTTCTAAACATCTAAATTATTAAATCAACAAATGCATCAACAAAATTCCCATTTCAGAATAGTCAAAATCGATATTTTATTTTAATCAAAATATTGCTTTGCATGTTAGGTTGAACTAGAATACATTTAAACATGCCTTAAAATAATAAATTTTACGAAGAAAAACTGTGGAAATGAAGTACTTATCATAGTTAAAGAATGGTATTTTATGTCCCAAGATAATTCTGTCACTTTCCCCCCTTCACAACATTATTGCTCTTGCAAACATGAAACAAGTTTAACATGGCAGAAAGCGATCCATAATTTCAACGCACACAGAATATGTAGATTTAATTATTTATTGTCAGTTATATTAAATTATTACTCAAGGATTTATTAAAATATTTTACATTATTTTTGATTGAACTTAGAATTACACTAAATATAAAAAAATTAAATTTTTAAATTTATATATGGCTCAGAAACTTTTAAAAATTTTAATAATAAAATAATGAAACGAGGTATGATTACGCCTGGTGATTTTACTTTCGTTGCTATGTTAAAGCACTTATCATAGTTAATTAAAAATACATTATTTTTGTTATATGATAACACTGTCAAGTTTTCGGCCTCTCAGAAACTCTTATAAATGTAAAAATAAAAATTTTACTTGATACAGAGATATAGAAAGGGAACGCAACTCAGATTGTATTAGATACAGACATAATTATTTATTGTCAGTTATATTAAATTATTGCATAAGAATTATCGAAATCCTTTGCATTATCATATTTTAGATCGAATTTAGAATTCATTTAAATATGTTTTAAAAACTTTTAACATTTTTAATAATAAAATCATGAAATAAGTCTATGGTTACGCCTTTCGATTTTACTTTCTTTGTTATGACGAAATATTTATCATAGCTAGTTAAAGAAATAGTATTTTATATCCTAAGATAATTCCATCACTTTTTCCTCTTCACAGCGTCATTGCTCTTACGAAGGTGAAACAAGTTTTACAGGAAAGAAAGCTATTTGTGATTTCAGCGGACACAGAAGGTGTAGATTTAATTAATTATTGTCAGTAAAATTAAATTATTACATAAGAATTTATTAAAATATTTTTCATTATTTAATATTGAACTTAGAATTAATTTTAAAATGTTTTTAAAACTTTTAAAAATTAAAAAAAGAAAAATCGCGAAATAAGTCTATGATTCATACACCTGGTGATTTTACTTTCGCTGCTATGTCGAAATATTTATTATAAACAATTAAAGAAATAGTATTTTATGTTGTAAGATAATTCAGTCATTTTTCCCCTTTCATAGAATCATTCCTCTTTTTTTTTATTGTCAGTTGCATTAAATTATTACATAAGAATTTATTAAAATATTTTTTATTATTTAATATTATACTCATAATTTATTAAATATCTTTTAAAAACTTTAAAACTTTTTAACAACAAAATCATGGAATAAGTCTATGATTACGCCTGGTTATTTCACTTCCCTTGATATGACGATATATTTATCATAGCTAGTTAAAGAAATAATATTTTACGTCCTAAGATAATTCTGTCACTTTTACCTCTTCACAGTATCTTTGCTTTTGCAAAGGTGAAACAAGTTTTACATGGAAGAAAGCCATCTGTAATTTCAACGCACACAGCAGATGTAAGATTTAATTATTTATTGTCAGTTGCTTTAAATTATTACTCAGGAATTTGTTAAAATTGTTAATTTTGATTGAAATTGGAATTATTTTAAGCATGTTAAAAAGCTTTTAAAGTTTAAAGTTTTTAAATTTATGTATGCGTCAGAAACTTTTAAAAATTTTAATAAAAAATCCTGAAATGAGTATATGATTACGCCTGATGATTTTATTTTTAATTGTTATGATGAAGTACTTATCATAGTTAATTAAAGATACATTTATTTTGCTCTATGTATAAATTTTTTGTGCTATGTTCTCTGTCAACAATCCAGTCTCCCAAAAACTCATGTAAATATAAAGATAAAAGTTTTGCAGAGGATAGAGAGCGAATTCAATTCAGATTGCATTCGATAAAGACATTATTATTTATTGGCAGATATATTAACTTATTACATAACAATTATTTAAATTTATTACATTATTTTAGATCGAAATTAGAATTCATTTAAATAGGTTTTAAAAACTTTAAAAACCTGGTGATTTTAATTTCACTGATATGGCGAAATATTTATCACTAGTTAAAGAAATATTACTTTATGTACCAAGATAATTCAGGCACATTTACCTCTTCACGCATCATTGCTCTTAGAAAGGTGAAACAAGTGTTAGGGCAGATATCGATTTGTAATTTCGACGCACACAGAATATACGGACTTAATTATTTATTGTTAGTTATACTAAATTATTACATAACAGCTTCTTACAATATTTTATATTATTTTATATTGAACTTATAATTAATTTAAATATATTTTACAATATTTTTATAAATATTAATAATAATTCCCTGATTATGCCTGGTACTTTTCCATTCGTTATTTTGACGAAATATTTATCATGGCTAGTTAAAGAAATTATATTTTATGTCCTAAGATAATTCTTTCACTTTTCCCTTTTCGCATCATCATTGATCTCACGAAGGCGAAACAAGTTTTACAGGCCAGAAAGCGGCCTCAAATTTCAACGCACACAAGAGATGTATATTTAATTATTTTTTGCCAATTACATTAAGTTATTACATAAGAATTTTTTTAAATATTTTTATTATTTTATATGGAATTTATTATATTTAAAAAACTTTAAAAACTTTAAATTATAAAATAATGAAATAATTCTATGATTAATACGCCTGCTGATTTTACTTTCGTTGATATGACGAAATATCTATCCCAGTTAGTTAAAGAAATATTATTTTATGCCCTAAGATAATTCTGTCAATTATCCTTCTTCACAGCATCATTGCTCTTACAAAGGAGAAATAAGTTTAACAAGGCAGAACGCGATTTGTAATTTCAACGCACATAGAAGATGTAATTTAATTATTTATTGTCAGTTAAATTAAATCATTACATAATAATTTATTAAAATATTTTACATTATTTTATATTAAACTTAGAGTTTATAAAAATAAGTTTTAAAAACTTTAAAATTTTTAATAGCAAAATCCTGAAATAATTCTATGATTAATACGCCTGGTGATTTTACTTTCTTTGATATGACGAAATATTTATCATATATAGTTAAGGCAATAGTATTTTATGTCCTAAGATAATTCTGTCAATTTTCCTTCTTCACAGCATCATTGCTCTTACAAAGGTGAAACAAGTTTTACAGGACGTAAAGCGACCTGAAATTTCAACGCACACAAAAGATGTAGATTTATTTATTGTCAGTTACATTACATTATTATTTAAGAATTTATTAAAATATTTTACATTATTTTTGATCGAACTTATAATTATTTTAATATGTTAAAAAGCTTTTAAATTTTAAAATGTATTGTTTTTTTAATTTATATATGTCAGGAACTTTTAAAACTGTTAATAATAAATTCATAAAATGAGTCTAGGATAACATCCCGGTGATTTTACTTTTCATTCTTATGATGAAGTGCTTATCATAATTAATTGTAAAAACATTTTTTTTCTATGACAACTCTGTCAAGATTCCGGTCTCTCAGAAACTCATATAAATGTAAAAATAAAAGTTTTACAAGATAGAGAGAGAACACAACTTAGATTGCATTGTATAGAGACATAATTATTTATTGTCAGTTATATTAATTTATAGCATAACAATTATTAAATTATTTTACATCATTTTGGGTCGAAATTAGAATTCATATAAATGTGTTTTAAAAACTTAAAAAAAAATAATAACAAAATTATGAAATAAGTCTATGATTAATCCTGGTGATTTTACTTTCACTGATATGACTAAATATTTATCATAGCTAGTTAACGAAATAGTATTTTATGTCCTAAGGTAATTCAGTCACTTTTCCCTCTTCACAGCATCATTGCTCTTACGAAGGTGAAACAAGTTTTACAGGGCAGAAATCGATTCACAATTTCAACACATACAGAATATACGGATTTAATTATTTATTGTCAGTTATATTAAATTATTGCATAAACATTTCTTAAAATATTTTATATTATTCTATATTGAACTTAGAAGTAAATTAAATATGTTTTACAAATTTTTTATAAAAAATAATTATAAAATCATGAAAGAATTCAATGATTAAGCCTGGTGTTTTCGCTTCCGTTGTTAAGACAAAATATTTATCATGGCTAGTTAAAGAAAAAGTATTTTATGTTCTAAGATAATTCAGTCACTTTTCTCTCTTCATCATTGCTTTTACGAAGGTGAAACAAGTTTTACACGGCAGAAAGTGGTATGTAATTTCAACGTACACAGAAGATGTATATTTAATTATTTATTGCCAATTACATTAAATTATTACATAAGAATTTTTTAAAATATTTTTGTTACTTTATATTGAACTTAATATGTTTTATAAACTTTAAAAAATTGTAACAATAAAATCATGAAATAATTGTATGATTCAAATGCCTGATTATTTTTCTTTTGTTGATATGACGAAATATTTATCATAGTTAGTTAAAGAAATAGTATTTTATGTCCTAAGATAATTCTGTTAATTTTCCTTCTTCACAGAATCATTGCTCTTACAAAGGCGAAATAAGTTTAACAAGGTAGAACGCGATTTTTAATTTCAACGCACATAGAAGATGTAATTTAATTATTTATTGTCAGTTAAATTAAATCATTTCATAATAATTTATTAAAATATTTTACATTATTTTATATTGAACTTAGAATTCATTTAAATAAGTTTTTAAAACTTTTAAATTTTTAATAGCAAAGTCGTGAAATAAGTCTATAATTACGCCTGGTGATTTTACTTTCTTTGATATGACGAAATATTTATCATAGCTAGTTAAGGGAGCTTTTCACCCAGCTTCCGATTTCCCCCCACTAAAGTAAAGTCTATGGGCATTGGATACATTCGGGTATTTAAAATATCTCCTAAGGAAATTAATATTTTTAACTTCTATTATTTGTGTACACTTCCTAAAAGATGTTTCTTTTTGTCTTAGTTCTCAAAATATTTCTAAAGTAAAGACTTAATTTTATAGGAAATGTTAAAATCTTACTCATAGTTCCCCCGCTTTTAACTCATAAAATATTAAATTCTGCATAGATTTCAGAAATATATAAAAAACTAAGAACAAGATGAGACAGCCTTTAAGAAGAGTACACAGAAAAAGATGTTAAAAATATAAATTTCCCGAAAAGATATTTAAAATATATGAATGCATTAAAAGTCAATAGACTTAACATTACGGAGGAGAATTCCAAAGCTGAGTGACCAGCCGGAAATAGTTTTTTATGTCCTAAGATAATTCTGCCACTTTTCGCTCTTCACAGCATCATTGCGCTTACAAAGGTGAAAGAAGTTTTGCAGGGCAGAAAGCGATCTGCAGTTTTAACGCACACAAAATATGTAGATTTAATTATTTATTGCCAGTTACATTATATTCTAACTTAATAATTTATTAAAATAAAGTACATTATTTTTGATTGAACTTATAATTATTTTAATCATGTTAAAAAACTTTTAAATTTTAAAAGGTAATTAAAAAATATACATATGGCTCAGAAACTTAAAATTTTTGTAATAATAAATTCATAAAATGCGTCTATGATAACGCCTGGTGATTTTAAGTTTGTTCTTATAATGGAATATTTATCACAACTACGCTGTTAAAAGTTTTCAGGAAACTATCCAGTCATTCGACCGTTTTCTTAGAAAATGGTTACATAGCCATAATTCAACTATTTCCTGATCATAGTATTCCCTATATTATGAACAGAAAAAAACTTAAATTACTTTTATGTAACTGTTTTCTTTAAAAACAGCCCATTGATTGGACAGTTTGCTCAGCTGTAAGAGCGTTGATACCCTGAACCAATGACACAGGTTCGAACTCTGGCCTCGATAATTTTTCACTCTGTTAGTTCAACGTCTTGTATATATATATATATATATATATATATATATATATATATATAATTACATTTTGTAATCGTCCAAAGTGTGATACATCTCGAAGCAATTGCCAATATGTAATCTTGGCTTTTCTAGATAGGTATCACAAAATTATTTGCATTATCTCCGTAGCGGAGCCCTCGAGTGCAAAGGGTTAATTGATTAAATTGGGTTTTTTAAAATACACTACCCTCTGAATTTTTTATTCGTGAATTTTAATTATAATTCGTGAATTTTAATATATATATATATATATATATATATATATATATATATCATAACATTTGTATTCATAAAGAATTAAAAAAATAATAAGATATAACTAAAATCGCTTCGAGTTGCTGGTAATACGAATGAAAAAAAATTTCGAGTGCAAAGGGTTAATAGTTTCGTATTAATTAAATTATGATTATATGATTATAAATCAATTTAAAAATCTTAAAATGATAGTTCAAGGTTTAAATGGTACACTTTTTTATTTTATCTTCGCATTTCTTAAAAAGAAACAGCGCAAAAATTGTAATTATTTTAAATAAATTCACTAGTTCGCGCTTTCTACCATGCGTAAAAAAGTGGTTATTTTTTCCATAATTGGTTTGGGTCTCTACGCCAAATGAACGTCCTACTTTTTTCTTTTGGAAAATTCCTGAGTTTGAATCATGAAAATTGGGTTGATTTTCAAGAAAAATATTGAATGCTGATAAAAGAACGTTCAGGAAGAGTTCCATATCCTGTTCTGGATGGCGCGATTGGCGAAAAAATCCAAAATATGCGCTAAAAGTTCGTTTTAACTTCGTACCTAATTTTTCAAAAATGCGGAAAAACATGGTTTTTAAATATTTATAAACATATATTTATTTTATAAACGTTATATATGTGATATGTTAAAAAAGTAAGTATGATGTCTATATAAATATGTATTATTTTTATGTATATCATGCTTATATATGTAATTGTACATAGACACATACATATATAAATACATAATAAATGCATCTATAAATAAATGCTATATATACATATATATATTTATAATTTTATATATTTCATATTTTATCTATTTATTATATATGTCAAATACACTTTATTATTATATGCACGTTAAAGCATATTAAGTAGATCAAAAAATACATTTACATAATATTACATCTAGAGAAAAATACCGTTTAAAAAAACGAAAAGTTATAAACTTTTTCGATTTTTTTTTTTTTTTAATGCAAAAAAATTACACAAAAAAAACATATACAGTCCATTCCAGTAATAAGAAAAGCAATTCCAAAGGCAACCAACCAATCGCAGCAACCACATCAAAACGTCTATCAGCAATAAAAGCTCGCCAGAAAAACTACAACAGGATATGGAACTCTTCCCGAACGTTCTTTTAAAAATACTTTTACTTTTATTCTTATTTATTTATGATTTGATTTTCAATAAAACGTAATTAGGACATCAAAATCATCCGCCATAAAATATTTTGGAAGTTTCTGTTCAATAGATTTAATTTGTAATCAGAAAAGTTAATGGTGAAACAAAATCGCTCTATCGAATTTAATGAGAAATGTAATATTTCAAAAACTGTTTTATCCTTTCCCAATAGAGATAAAAAACACAAAATATGAATGCTAATGAAAGTAATCAATAAAACAAATTAAAGTTTCCTAGGATTTGTTTTTCAACCAATGCCATTTCACAGCAATAAAATAATTCGAAATCTAATGCATTCTTTTACAAACAGAACTTTTTTTCATACATTCACATTTAGGAAATTACATTAATTATTCAGAAATTTAATCATTACGTTTATAGCTATCTCCATTAAATACATCCTTTTCTCCTTGGTTACAGCGATTCCCTTTCTGTTTTTTAATCAATACTCTAATAAAAGAAAAAGTATCATGTACAATTTCAGCGCGCGTAAAAACAATCACTTGCTTTGAAGCTCGATATTCCATATGGCGCAGGAAATTAATTACAAATCGATGACGCTTTGTGGAAAAACTTTTACGATTCGATATTTTTTCGATTATTTGAAAAAAAAAATAACTTCATTGTTGCTTTTATTGTTCTGATAACTATCTGAGGCGTTCATCTTAATGGGCAGCCATATTATTGGAAAATTTATTGTGTACCAGTGAGCCATTCAGACGAGAAATAACCATGAATTCTTTGTTCTTGTGATATAAAAACTATTTATCAAAATGACGCCGGAATTTAGAGAGCAATGTATAGCTGGAGACAACGATAATTTTGCGTTCCTTTTTCTTGAAAGTAGAAGAGAAATAATAAACCGTAATGATTATAAGCTTATAAAACAGCGTTATCGGTATCTTGGTGAATTTTGTTAAAGAACTCTGAATGGAACAATTTTAATATGCTTGAGACGATGACTTTTGTTTTAATTGCCTTGTCTCAAATTATTATACAGGGTGTCCCAGAAGTAATGGGAAAAACTTTAAGGGGAAGTAGGGGACATCACAAGGATTCAGTATTGCATAGCAACCCATAGTCGGAAACGTCATGGGAAGGTAGTATGATAGGTACAAGGGACGAAGAGACTGTTGGCAAAAAAGCCACCTCTTATATACGCAGTAGTAATGCGCGCTAATACTTAGATGGATAAATAAATGTGATTCTGGCCAATTTATGATAAAACAATTGAATATAATAATATAGGAAATTTCTTACCTTTATCTTTCTTCAACAGCATTCCTCAGTTCACAGCTTGGTTGAGTTATTCCAGTTCTATGTATCCATTGGTCAGGAATTTCTGTTACTACACTGTGCTATAGTGTTAAAATAGAAAAGTGGAGGTTTAATGATTTTATCTTATGTAAATTGAATCCACTCTTGAGACTTGGTCACTTTGGTTATAGAAAATTATATTATTACGTTATCTTACAGATTTAAGTTATACTTTTACATTACGCTGCTTTTTGCAGCAACAATTTTATGCATAACATCTTTTTAGTTTAAAAACAACAGATCAACTGAATTAATGATAAAAAATTTTTATCAGTCATTTTGAGTTCTTTTTGTTGATTACGTGGAACTCTTGGTTCATGCGTGGGTTGACGTAAAGATATTCTATTGCTGAATATGATCGTTTATTTTAAATAGCATAATTTAGCATATATAGAAAGTTTGATGATTACAGAATGATTGAATGCTACTAAATCTGTTTATATAAGCGTTGAAATGTTTGTGTCTTTGAAGATTATTGCATTGGTTTCCTGTTTCGAAATCAATTTATTCGTATCTGAGAGGGTTATAAATCCATCAGAGACACAAGACTGAGATCATCTGAAATAATTTATTGGTCAATGATATTACTGTGGTAGATGACATGTGAAAATGTTACAAAAGATGTTCAAAGTTTCCACCATTGCTAGCGATGCATGCATTACACCGTCGAACCATGGATTGGCGGACTCGCTCAAATACACCTGGATTTTGTTGAATATCCGCAGCAGTACAGTCGAGTCTTGCAACCAGATCCATATCAGAATACACAGGCGTTGCGTACAAAGCACTTTTCAGTGCATCCCAGGGAGAGAAATCTATGCTGCTTAAACAAGGAGACCGTGGTGGCCAAGAGCGTGGGTCTTGTGAGCAACACCACCTATCGGCGAACGAGGCCGTTTCCGACCATGGGTTGCTATGCAATTCTGAATCCTTGTGATGTCCCTTACCTCCCCTTAAAGTTTGTCCCATTACTTCTGGGACATCCTGTATAATCTATACGTATACAATAATTAAATAATAAAAACTTTGGTTTATAACACGGTAACCGCCGCATGTAATCAAATACTATTCACACTGTATTTATTCAATGTGTTGTGTGGAGTGAGTCATATTTGCTTAGCATTAAAATTTAACTTTCAGGTTTCATAGTTCACGATACATATGTAAACGAAATTACTATGGCTAATAGAAATGTATGGTGGGTTAAATAGGTTTATACAGTGTGATTCATAAAAATCGAAACAATAGCCTATTTCCTAAAATATTGCCCCTAGACACATACTTCCCATTACAAAGTTTCATAAAAAAGGTGAAATTTTGATGAGATAAGTTGCAACTCTACGGGGGGGGGGGGGGGGGGGTCCATTTGAGAAAATGCGAAAACGAAATTTTTACACGGCTCCGTAGTGTAAAATTTCCAATTAGTAAAACTTTCCTTATGCATTTCTGAATTAAACACAAAAAATTCCATCTTGATATCTACAAAACTCACAGAGATATGCTCGTTTAAATAATTCGTCAGGTTTTAAAGGATTGATTGACACAAATTGAAATGTGTGTAATTGTGTGTAATTGTTAAAAGTGATTATTATTATTTTTTAAAAGTGGAGTAATTTAAATTCGCTATAACTCGAAACATTATTTGTCGAATTTCAAAATTTTTTCATATAATTAAAGAGGAAAGTATAATTTAAATTTTGTTCAGGATTTAAATATTAATTTTAAAAATATAAATTAAAAGAGTGATGTAACTTATTTTTTAAAAAATCGTATTTTCAAAAGTAAATATTTTTTCCAAATTTGCCGAAACTATATTAATGTAAAATAATCAAAAATGACATGTTCTAAGATTGCACCATTTTTCTTTAACAATTCTTGACTGACATAAATTTAAAGACGAGAAATGGTGGAAAAAATACGTTTGCAGAAAAACGCACTTAAAGTTTTAAACAAAGATTGGGTATAAATAAAATGCACTGCAAATAAAGGAGTCTTAAAGTAAGACAGAAAAACGACTGAAAAAGCATTTAAAACACGCAAATGTCTTAATATAGAGCTTAGACATAATAGATACCTTAATTTAAGATACTTGTGTGTCTTAATGGACTGGTAGTAGAAATGAACCAGTATTAAGTGTCTTAATATGGTGAAATGTCTTAAACAGCATACCGCAGTCGACCGCCATATTTGTTATTTGTTGTTATGTGTCGTGCGCGTATCCAAAACGATTTCCTTCTATAAATGTGAAAAAATCGCTGTGAAATGTGAATAAATGAACAGTGGACAAGCATTTCAATCTCTATTGTCGAGACCTTTCAGGGAAAATGCAACACCTTTCTGACAGCTGAGATAATCATCTGTGGAATGCAGTAGCACATGTAAAAGGAGATGCTATGCGAACCTCTTGCTAATTCCAAGACTTAGTCCAGCTGGGTTTTCTATGACAGCTGGTTAATTTAAATGAAATATATATTAATCAGTTATCTAGAAATCTTTGTTGGACAAAAAAAAAAAAAAAAAAAAAAAAAAAAAAAAAAAAAAAATTCTCCATATAAACAAAGGATAAATTACTAGGATAAAATAAATTAAAAGGATAATATAAATTACTAGATCCAAAAGGGTAAGTGATTTATAAAATATAATACTCCATTTTGTTCCACTAACGTTTTCTATATGTTGTATTATTTTTAGAACAAATTTGATTTTAACAAATATTAATGTTATCTATGTTTTTATGAGGTTCCATTTCTAAAGTATACATTTATTTCTAACATTTTAAATTAATATTAATCCATATTTACGCTATTGTTTTCTGTGGGTTTTTTTTCGTACTATAAAATGCAATACAGTATTGTTTAACTCTGTGTTTTTACGCAGTTTATTTTCTTATATAAAAAAAAATTTTAATCATATTTATTTATTTTTGTGTAAAAAAATAATGGTCTCATTTTTAATTATATGTATTATTGCAACAGTCGTAAACATTTATTTTATTGTTGAAACACACAGAATTAATTAAGCTTTTTCCCCCTCCAATGGAAACATGAATGAATTAACATATACATTTTTGACAACTTTAATTATTAAATTCCCTTATATGTTAAAAGGAAGCAAAAAGACATACAATGTTTTCAGATTTTTCTAATTATCTGATGGAAAATATTTATATATGAACGGTGAATTTAATAATTTGAAATTATGGGTAAAATTATTTAAAATATTCACTCCTGTTTAACAAGCACATTATTAACTGTTGTATCATAAAATGATTTCTTAAGTGATTTTAATATTTTACAACAAGATAATTTTGAATAATAAAATCATACGTAAATGATTATTTTAATTTCACCTTAAAAGAAAAGAAAAGAAAAGAAAAAAAAAAAACAAAACAAAAAAAAAAAAACGGTGTAATCAGAAATTTGAAATATGCTTCAAATCTTTGTTTATGAAAATGTGCCCGGATTTGTGTTTGTGCACATTTTCCTTGCATTATAAATGAAATATAAAAATTTGTTATGATTTACCTTATGAAGCATAGAAAAATTTCATAAAGAGGAGGGTAGATGCAGCCCCGTGCGAAAGGGGGGGTGGGGGGGGGGTGGCGAAAGGGGTCGTCGCCCCGGGCGCGGAAATTTGGGGTGCCAAATTTATACTACCAACGTCTCTGTTTTTTTCTGTCGATCTTTTTTGGTGGATTTTTTTTTCTCTCTGGGGACCACTTGTTGTTAGCAATTTTAACCTTGCCAATTTTCTCATTTTCTCCAACTCAAATACTAACAACAGTTGGAAAGAAAGAAAGGTTGAGAAAAATCTGTCCAAAACATCGCAATCTCTCTAACAATTAACTGCGATTTTCTCTTGTGTTATTTAGTTGCTTGGAATTTCTCAATTGTTATAAAATTATACGTTTTAAAGCTCCAAAAATAAACGCAAAATATTTATTCAATAGACTTTATTTCTGTTTTTGCACTTTAATAAATTTTGTGGCACCTGTCACAAAGAAAAAGTGAGGAGGGGGGAAGGGGGCGCCAAATTGAAACTTTGCCCCGGGCGCAGTTTTTTCTTCGCACGGCCCTGGGTAGATTTGTCGATTTGAAAATAACATTATATTTATCTTGTCTACAATGTTGAAGGGGTGAGGAATTTCGTTTTTAATTACATTGAATCTATGGAAAAAAACCATAAATAATAATCCCAGATATGGTTTGTATGTATGTCTAATAATTTAAATTGACTAAATGATTAATAAACTTCTTTAACTATTTTCCAAAGTAAACAAAGAAATAATTAATATTTTTAAATACTTGAAAATGGATTAATATAATCTTGGCATCGAATCTGATAAATGTAAAAAAAAAAAAAAAAAAAAAAAAAAACATAAATAAAAATAAATAATGCAGTCTGTTGTAGTCTTCCATAATTAGCAAACATTTATTTTAGCCTGCTGTTAATGAGACAGTGTAAATATGAGGGGAAAAAAATCTTCTAAGATGTTTTGTAGTGTCTTAAAAGACCTCATTTTAGATGTTTCAAATGTCTAAAAAATGGCGGCCTTTTAAGACGTTTCAAGTGTTTTAAAAATGGCCGCGTTTTAAGACGTTTGCAGTGTCTTAACCTCAGATACAAAAAGGTGTCTTAAAAAGTAAGACACCTTTTTTTCACTTAAAATGTGACCATCCATTTAAGACACTTTTTTAACTGAATTTCAGACGTTTGCGTTTGCAGTGTGTTTAAATGTCTTTTAAAAAATTACAATGAGTAAATAACTCTTTCTCGTAGCGTAAAATTTCAATTCAGTTTAACTTTTGCCGTTTTTCACCTTATTTCTTGACTATTTAATTTTTCGTCAGTTGATTTAAAACGAGGCTTTTTCTAATATGCAATTTCGAGTTTTTTCAGAAATTTAACCTTCTCAACTTCAGATTTTATATCGTCTCGGCGAGGCCATTAAAAAAAACTGTATTCTGCCGGACCCCGGCCCATTTAAAAGTTTGACTTCGTTTTGCTGCCTCAGCCCACGGACCGGGCTCAGGCCTATTTTCTTTCAAGACTACCGACAAGGCGGACCTGGACCTTACTTTTTCCTGAAGGCTTGACCGTACCGGGCGTATCGTATTTTTTCTATACCAAACCGGGACTGGTTTTACTTCTTCCTAGATCTGCACGGGATGAAAGTTTTAGTTTCGGTGTCGACTCAACCCGTATTAAAACCATTATCTCTGAGTAACCTGATCCGTCCAAAAATCTGTAAAATTTGGCTCCGCACAAAAATTTTTGCAAAAAATGTATATATTTTTAAACCGCCATTATTTTACAATTAAACTTATTTATTAATTATTTTTTTTAAAGATAGTAGATTTCTAGGCAATGAAATTAAAACACAATAAAACCTATGGAAAAAACCTGCCTATGACGGAATCCTGTCTTAAAGGGGAAAAAATGTTGATCCATCCAAAATGAATGTCATAATACTCAAGAAAAGAATAGAATACATTTGCACCTGCTAAGAAGGGAACTTGTCTATAACGTATTTTTTATTTTTTTTTGTTTAATACGTAATTCCGTCTTAGAAGATTTTACTGTATAGCATTTTCTAAAGCCTCCAATATATGGAATATGGATTAACAATATTAATGATAAGCGAAACATTTACATACATATAGAGATTCATTAAAAAGTAAACAAATAAAAATGTAAAAAAAAGCAATTTAACAAATTACAACGACCATTTGGAAAATGATTTTTTCGAACACTAAAATTTAAGACGTAAAAATTTGTATGGAGTTGATCATACATTACGTACGCCATGAATTAAACATTAATAGTGTTATTACACGTAAAAATTGCAAGCGACAAAAATCGCCTGCGGCTCCTCAGATTTCCTGAAACTTACGTATTATCCACCTGAAACTTACGTATTATCCAAGCATTTCATTGGCTGTTCGGGAAAAGGCTTTTTCAGCGTTAGATTTCCAAGAAATCTGACGACCGATTTTAAATGAAATTTCATTCTTAAACTTCTAAACATCCCACAATATTACTTTTTACACTGTCGTATAGAGAAAAAAATGTACTTTTTAATGCAATTTGTTTGAAAGCTGTCTTAATTTTTTTCTGAGTTATTAATTTTTTTTGTAGTTTTTATTACTTTTTTGTCATAGTGACAACAGAAGTATTCTTCTCTATTGAAAGTAAAGGGAAATACAGATTACTGTATAGACGAATCAGAAAACGAATAAAATGCGGATTAAACCAATAAAAAGCTTCAGATATGCTTTTGATTTCCTATCCTGACGAGGACAATAACCATTTTTCCAAATGGTTAATAAATATCACAGTCATGGGAACTTCTTTAAAAATGAAGATTATAAAACATGAAAAAAAAAGGCTAAAATAAGTATTTTTGATCAGAACTCCTCGTACGAAACACTTTTTAACGATATCGACGTAAAAAAAGCTATGTTTTGTAAAAATTCCGTCAGGCCGGATCGGGCTCTGGCTGAGATTTCAACCTTTTTCCAGGCAGGGGCGAACATCTTTTTCTATGGGTCGGCCCGGATCCGGGACTGGATATTACGGACCATGCAGACCTCTAAAGCAGACCTCCAGCATATTTTGAAAGCAAGTTTCACGTAATAACTATACGGTGCTATTTTATGCCCGAAGGAGAGGCACTGCCTGAAATCGACTTTTAATAACGTACAATTTGTGGAAGATCCCTATCTTGCATTCAAAACGCATCAATAACTTGGCGCTCAGAGATGGTTAAGTGGTGTAAGTCACGAAATTTGTATTTTAATATCTGTGCGAGTTTTGCAGATATCAAGATGAAATTTTTTGCATTTAAATCAGGAATGAACAAGGAAAATTTTCCTGACTGGAAATTTTACCCTACGGGGTAGTGATGGGCGATTCTGGAAAATTTGAGAATCGATTAAAATCGACATCGTATAAAACAGAATCGATCGCAATAAGAATCGATTCCCAAATTCTAGAATCGATACTTGAATCGATATTTCGATGTTCACAGATTCACACAGATAAGCTGAAAAATAGTACAGTAAACTCTGTCTAAGGAGGAATCGGTCGGGACTTAGAAGAATTTCCGTGGTAGACAATATTCCGGTTTATGCAAAAAAGCTCCCCCCCCCCCAAAAAAAAAAAAAAAGAAAACCCTGGAAGATGACGATCTTTTATTGATTCTCCTGACTAGAAAATTGGTTGAAAACTGAAATTCTGAAAGATCCTTTGTCTTTTTAAAGATAAATGAGAAACTTTATTCAATTTCTTAGTACTGTTGTAATACATTCATATTGGAAGTTTATACACACACACACACACACACACACACACACACAAAAAAAAAAAAAAAAAAAAAAAAAACTTTAATTTTGAATTTGAGTACAATATTAAAGTATAATATATTGTACTTTCGAAAATACGTAATCATTTTCATAAGTGTTCATTTTACTAGAAATATTAACTTTTAGATGCAATTTTGTATATGAAAAAATGGCATAAGCATAAATTCCTTAAAATTTAAAGTTTCCGTTCTTTTGAATTAACTTTTTTAAAAGCTTACGGAACTTTAGCTAACATGCTCGACATTGAGTTATTTGACTTATCAGTTTTAAAGTTTAATAAACAAAACGCTTTTCATTTTTAAATTATCCTTTTTGCGCCTTATGCAAAATTTTGGTTTCGGTGGGACCTTAAAATCCTTTCCGTTTCCGCGTCAGACAGATTCCGCCTTATGCAGCATGAATTAATGTAATTTTCTATGGGTTCGCCGGGACTTGAAAAAATTTCCGCGGTAGACAGATTTCCGGCTTATACAGAGTCCGCCTTAGACAGAATTTACTGTCATTCCAAAACGTAGCGAATTAACAGGGCCGTAACGACTATCCCTCACCTCCATTTATGTGGGCCATAGACAATGTTAGCGGCCCAGAAGTAAGCTACTACAGACCTTTGAGTCAAAAAATAAGGTTTTTTAACTTTTAAAATTATTATTTTTGAGATGTAATTTTGATAATAATTTATATTATATTTAAATTTATCTTTAAAAAAAGATCTCGGTCAGATAAAAAAAAAGAAAGAAATGATTTTTTTGTACTTTCTACTCTAACTCTTATTTCCTTCAACCAAACAGATGGGGACTTTCTTCCTATAAACCTCATTCTTAAAAATGCGCAGATGAGCGAAATTTTGAAGGCTCTAAATTTATTTAAAAACTTAAATGGTTTTTCAGTCTTTTTAGGGTCTTCTATAAGTGTGGGAGAAATGCAAATATTGCAAATTTTCTTTTAAAATAGCTGTGATGAATGTAATTAACCAAGTATCACATACTAATTATCCCCCAATTAATAATCAAAATTCTCCTTTTAATAATATATTTAACTAAAATTTCTTTCCCTTTTTAAAATATATATCTCCTTATCTCATTTACAGTTTATAAATATCTTTCTTTTTAATGTTTACCAAATATTTAGCTGTTAAGAATAAAAGAAAAAAAAGTTCTCATCCTAGAGCCATTAAGAATGAAATAACATACTTTTCTCTGGTTAACAAATAAATAAAAGTACATTCCTTGATTATATGTTTTTTTTCCTTTTTTTTTCTCCCCAGCAGTAATCTAAAAACCATAAACAGTTATTGACTCATTCGCTGACATGCAGAGTGCACTCACTGAAACAATAATAAATAAAAAAGAAAAGTATCGAGTTAAACTGATGGCATTGAGCTCACAGTCTATTTATACTAATTATATTTTAGACTCTTACTTCAAAGAATGCCTTTCGAAAATTAATTAAGGGGGAATAGCCCCCCCCCCCCCGTCACATCTCTATACTTAAAAAATAAGCCTCCAAATCTCATCAGGGAAGCGCGTTATCAGAATAAACTAGTTACCAAATTTGAAGCAAATCAGATAGAAAAACCCATATATATCTAAATTAAGGGGGGTTAGCCCCTGTTCCTCCTTTTATACTTAAATAATGAACCTCCAAATTTAATCAGGGAAGCGTCTTATCAGAATTTGCCGGTATACCAAAATTGAAGCAAATGAGATAATTCTGCATGAAAAACCCATTTATCTAAGTGGGGGGATAGCCCCGTACCCCCTCCTTTATGCTTAACCAATGAACCCCCAAAACTAATCAGGGAAGCGCCTTATGAGAATGAACCTAGAAAAAAAAATTGAAGCAAATCGGATATTTCTATCGAGAGTTATCGCGTTACGTATGTACGTACATACATACATACAGAAACTGCGGGCACATTAGCTCTCAGGCTTTCATAGCCTGTGAGCTAAAAAGAAAAGTGCCCAGTTAAACTGATGGCATTGAGCTCACAGTCTATTCACACTAACTGTATATTATGCTCTTATTTCAAAGAATAATGCCCCTCGAAAAATAAACTAAGGGGAGGGGGGAATTGCACCTCCCCGTTTCCCCTCTTTATATTTAACCAATGACCCTCCAAATGTCATCAGGGAAGCACCTTATCGAAATAAATCGGTATACCAAATTTGAAGCAAATCGGATACAAAAACCCATTTATCTAAATTAAGGGGATATTAGCCCCGTTTTCTCTTTTATATTTAACCAATGAACTTCCAAATCTAATTAGGGAAGCGCCTTATCAGAATAAACTGGTATACCAAATTTGAAGTAAATCGAATAGCAAAACCCATCTATCTAAATTAAGGAGGGTATTATCCTCTCGTTCCCCCCTCCCCCCTTTAGACTATAACAATGAACCTTCAAATATAATCAGAGAAACTCGTTATCAAAATTAACCGGTATACCAAAATTTGAGGAAAATCTGATAATTCTGCATGAAAAACCCATTTATCTAAGTTAAGGGGGGGGGGACTAGCCACCGTTCCCCCTTTATACTTAATCAATGAACCCCCAAAACTAATCAGGTAAGCGCTTTAGCAGAATGAACATAGAAAAAAAATTGAAGCAAATCGGATATTTCTATCAAGAGTTATCGCGTTACGTACATACATACATACATACAATACCGACGGGCGCATTAAATCTCAGGCTTTGTTAGCCTGTGAGCTAAAAAGTGCCAAGAGCGTGTAACTAGGGAGGGGGGAGGAAAGACAGAAAATAAAAGAGGACGTTAAAAGCTTTCCAACAATATGTTACAGGAGATGGTTTGGAAGAAACAATAAATATGCCCCCCGGGGGGCAGGTAAGTCTCAAACGGTGGGAGGAGCGACCTCAAATGTATCTTTGGTCAAGGTTTCAAAATGTGGATTTATAATAAAATAGAACGAGAATTGGGCATTTTTAAAATAGCATGCATATTTTGAACGGCCCTGTAAATTAAGATTGGCGAGGAAGGGGGGGGGGGAGGATTAGAAGGGATGAACTTGAAAAATACAACATAATAAACTAGTAACCCGAATAACTAGGCTTCTAAACAAAAGTATAACGATTTAACCTAGTATTGAATTCAGGGGGTGACCCGGGGGAATATTGGAATGTCCCTCCCGAAAGTTTTGAGATTTTATGCTTTTTAATGGAAAAATGTGCATCCCCCCTTACGGAATTCTAAAATCCCCCCCCCCCCCCTCATTCCGACCGGAGCAGTCAAGAAATCAACCCGCCATTCAACACTGAACCTAGAAAAAAAAAAAAAAAGGCTCTTATATAAAATTTTACAGCAATTCTGCAACTAAAACAGTTAAATTGGAGGAATTTATTCAACCCGAATCGTGGATCATGCGCGATGCGATTTGAATTGAAGTAAATCAAAATCTAACGATTTCAGCCGCATCTAAAAATCGGCATCGAATCTGAACTGAATCGATTCGCCCGAATCTAAAAAATTGAAGTAAATCAAAATATAGCGATTCTGCCCGCATCTAAAGATCGACATCGGCATCGAATCTAAACTGAATCGATTCGCCATTTCTGATCTTAATTTACGGGCAGAATCGATGCGGTCATTTTTTCTTGCTTTCTTTTGTCTTTAGAAAAAGAAAGCATTGGATTCGTGAAAAATTTCGACTTCCAGTTTTCGAAGGATTTATAGTTTTAGAAGATCTTGTCTGGAATACGATTTGACTATTTTTATACATTGTCTGTCTGTCAGTCTGTCTATTTGTTTGTCTCTGACAAAAAAATTGTGGGCGGTCTATTTCAAGAACTAATGCATGGAATCTGTTGAAACTTTAGATTCAATTAGACTTTCATATAAATTGGTGCTGATTACCTTTTGATGTAAATCTACCGACAGGTGGCGCTGCTATGCTGCATTTTTCCGATTTTCGCAATAGCTCTATCTCAAGAACTAATGCACGGGTTTTCATCAAACTTCCCATTCAGTTAGACGTTGGCATAAATTGTTGCATATTAGATTTCGGTGTAAATCGCCCAACAGGGGGCGTTGTTATGCAGATTTTATCAGCAGTGTTGAATTCAGACAATTTTCTCCGGGAGGGATTTCTGCGGATCCAAAGAGGGACAGTTCAGAGGGGAAGGGGATTGGACTTTTGTACATTAAGGATAAAATCTCAAACCTTCTGGGGGGACATTTGAATGTTGCACAGGGCGGAGGGGGCGCATGTCCCTCCGGACTACCCCCGGAATTCAACACGTTTTTCTGGATTTAAACGATTTTAGGGATCATATCTCAAGAACTAATGAACGGAATTTCACCAAACTTAATATTCTGTCATAAGTTGTTCATGATTAGGTTTTCGGGTAAATGATATAACAGGTTGTGCTGCCATGCTGCTTTTTTTTTAGCAGTGTTGAATTCAGACATTTTTCTCCGGGAGGGATTTCTATGGTTCTGGAGAGGGACATTCTAGAGTTTCGGGGGGAGGGGGGGGGTGGACTTTTGTCCCTTAAGCATAAAATCTGAAATCTTCGTGAGGGAAATTTCAATGTTCCGTGGTGGGGGGGGGGGGGGGGGGGTTGTCCACCAGTACCAGCCCCTGAATTTAACACTGTTTTTCAGAATTTACAAGATATTAGCAATAATATCTCAAGAAGTAATGACCGGAATTTCATCAAACTTAATATTATGTGTCATTGACATAAGTTGTTCCTGAGTTTTTCGTGTTAATCATGTAACAGACTGCGCTGCTATACTGTTTTTTTGCATGATATTCGTGATAGCCATATCTCAAAACTAAATGCACAAAATTTAATCAAACTTCATATTCTGTTACACTTTCAGATAAATAGATCCGTATTGGGCTTGGGTGTATACTGCCCAACAGCTGTCACTTTTATGCTCTTTGAATTGGGATTTTCCGTTGCGGACATCTAGGCTAATATCAGACGAACGTCTTTTTGCACGCTTTTTTTTCGCTCTTACACCGTCCCTACACATGCTAGCGAAGGTGTAGGGATGGCGTAAGAGCAAAAAAAGCGTGCAAAAAGACGTTCGTCTGACATTAGCCTAAGAGGGTGTGAGCCGAAATTCAACGACTTGTTAGGAAAATGCAATGCTTATATTTGCGAACCTATGCTTTTTGAATCCTCATGATGCGCATATGTTATCATTTAAATTTGACACCGTGATAGCGAATTTTGAAGTTTTAACATTTATGAGGCAGATGAAAGTTTTGGGATTGGCACATCCAACTACTTTATCTTCAATTTTTGAAGGAAAATGAAAATGATATTACCTTATTTTGTCTTAGAGACATCGATTAAAAAATTCATAGTATCGATTAAATCGAGTTGGCCATAGTATCGATTAAATCGATTAAAAAAATCGAAATCGCCCATCACTACTACGGGGGGGCCTATAAAAATTTAGTTTTCGTATTTTCTCAAATAGGCATGGAGTTGCAACTTATTTAATCAAATTTTGCTGATTTTCTAAATGAAACTTTGTAATTGGAAGTATGTGCCTAGGGGCAATATTTTAGGAAATATGCTACTGTTTCGATCTTTATGAATCACACTGTATAGTTAGAGCAGCAGTATTTCAAATGCATATACACAGCATTCCTAAATTATGAACACTCGATACTCATCGTGCGATATTTTTGGTTTGTTGTACTTAACAAAACAAGTTGAAAATTGTACGTCAAACGTGGCAAATGAGGTGCGTTCGTACTATAACTAGTTTTATAAATATTTTTTGCACCGCGCATTGTACTGAATGTATATTTTAGTGCACTTTATAAGTGCATATAAGTTTCATTCTGTTCGAAAGGCTGTAACATCATTAAAATGTATTTGAAATAATTTTTTCCCATTGGCTGTAATGCAATGGAAAACTTTTGACTGTCCCTGTAATTAAACTATACATCCGATTTTCATAAAACTTGAAATGCTTCTATAAAATTTTACAACAATTTCGGAACATATATTTGGAACATATACAAATTTCGGACCATTCGGTTGGGTAGTTTTTGTTCTGTTATATACGGACAGGCAGACAGACTGACGGACGGACCGAACGAGGACTATAGGTGCTACGTATTTATATAATTACGAACGCGCCTAAAAACTTTCAATCGATACAATATATATTGAGTGTTCACAATTAGGGGGCTGTGGCTTATTATAGGGGCTTTATTTTTACTCGATTTAGGCTAATTAGCAATATAACTGATAAACGCATATAACTAGGTAAATATATGTAAACGCATATAACGCGTGCACCGCGCTGCCCAGCAGACAAAAAATTCTTCTTATGGTTCGCGGTGGACACGCGGTTAACACTCAATAAATTTATTTAGCTAATTTATTAGCTGCTGCAAAAAATAGATAAAAAACTATGAATCGCAATTAATTTATGTCATCTTCAAGTAAATGAAAACAAAAAGAAGTTAGCTCGGTTATTAGACATTTTTTTGACATTACAGTGATCAAAGTTCTCACCCACTACTTGTTTACATTTTTACAAAAAGAAAAAAAAGAGAAGATTTGTAGGGGAAGGTGTTGTTCTTTTGACCACTTTGCAAAATTTTAATTTTCTTAGCTTAACTATTAAGGTTAAATTCAATTTCTCTGTTTTATTATAATTAGTATCTTATGGTTTATCATACGTAATTTTTTCAAGGTTCTAGTTTTACTTTTATTATGTTTAATTTCATTTTTGAAAAATAATAACATTGTGGTCAAAGGTACAACACATAGTTGTACCTTTGAGCATGGGTTGTTGTACCTCTGACCAAGCAATTAGACAACACAGCAATGAAGAAAAAAATCATTTTATTCAGTATCATTTTAAATAGGTTTAAATTAAATGGGTACAGGACAATATAAGCTTATTAAGAATTATGTTAATGATAGCGAAACAGCACCGAAAACTGGCGATATGAAGTAATTAAAATAATAAAACTTTGTAAAAAATCACCATAAAATAAAACAATACACAGGACGCGTTTCGAGCTAAAAACATAACAGCTCGTCATCAGCTACAACAAACACGTGTCCGCAAGCGAACCAGGTCAAAAATGAACTGAAGGTAAAGAATGTTGCAAAGTATCCGACAGATGGCGCTAGCTGAAACAGGCACATGTAAAAGAGAAAGGTGTTGCCAGAAAGATAGAAGAGAAATTGATAGGGAAAAAATGAAAATAAAAGAATTAAAATAAAATAAAAGAAGTAAATTAAAAAATATAAATAATAATAATAAATAAAGAAATATAAAAGAATAAATAAAAAAAAATCCTCTTTTTTTTTAACAAAATAAAAAGAAAAGGGAAAATAATTACAAAAGTAATTTCCAAGCTGGAGATAGGAAAGGAGATGATGGGAGATCATTGACAAAATTAGCAGAATTTTTAGAAATAAAATAAGCTTCATGAAAATCCAAGTGAGAGGGAGAGGCAGAGGAAGAAATAATTTTGACTATGGAGAAATTGAAACAATGACTGGAAGACCAACAGTGAGAAGCAATCGAAGATTTAGAGATTTCTTGATTTGCAATATACCTTTGATGCTCGCCTAATCTGAATTTTAAAGCTCTCTTTGTTTAAAAAATCTTTTAAGAGTGTTGTACCTTTCCCCTGGTGAAAAGAACAACAACTGATCATGGTCAGAGGTACAACACCATGCTAGTGCAAATTACAAAGCATGCTACAATTTTAGGGTTAGGATAATCATTTCCACAAGCCCCACTATATTTATAAAACTCTATAGCTACCATGTCAAATTATTTTTATCAACAAAGGTAAAGCACAAAAAATATTATTAGGCAAAACATTAACAAATAAATACTAACATTCGTATGATGGTAATGGATTAGTATTATTCACAGGAATCCTCTTTGACTTGAATAATCCACAGTAAATTTTACAAGCCCTCTAGTGTAGGAACTATACACTAATTACACCAAAAATCATAAAATGCTGCTAGCTGGCGCTACAGCCTAGGTGGTCAAAGGAACAATATGGTCAGAGGTACATCACCTTCCCCTACCACTTTAGTGAGGAACAAAACAATTTTCAGAAAATGTTATCAAATTCGGTATTTAAAATCGATTTTTGATATATGATTACTGCGGACGTATGGTGACGAAATTTTTATTATAAAGAGCAAATGTGTCTGTGCGTAACGCTGACGTCATTTTGAATTTGACGTTGATAACAGACAGATAATTAAACTTGGCTTTTATTAACTTTTATTGCAATTTTTTAAAACTTCTAAATACCGCATATTTACCATTTTAACACCGTCGAATACTGAAAAAAATGTACTTTTAAATGTAATTTGTTTGAAAACTATATCGCAATTTATTTGAAAACTGTATTCCAATTTATACAATTTTTATTGTTTTTAAATTAATGAACATTATTATTTTTTTTTTTCAAATCTCTACCGCGTGCAAACAATTACGAAAAATAAATCCGCTTGCACTTAAATTAATATAAATAGCTCATCATTTGATTCCAGCTTGCATTCCATAACGAAATTAAAAGATTCACGTATCAACCAATCAATAAATTAAATATCATACGTAAAACACAAATTTTAGACATGCAATTAAACTATACACTTAAACCATTTAAGGGTTTTTTTTTTTTTTTTTGACAAAAAATGAAAAAATAGAATTTTGATTTTTTTTTTAATGATACATTTATTGCTATTTCAAGAATAAGTAAAACAAATTTCAAGCAAAAACTTTATTAGAAGGTAAGTTACACCACTCTGAAGACACCTGCCCCCCCCCCAAAAAAGACGCTCACTTCCTCCACGTTTTTGGCTGATTGGCTTATCTGAAGAAAGAAGAAGAAAAAAAAAACAAGTGGGTAAGTGTGACCACAGATCGCACAGAGGGTTTCGTTTAATATTCCTTTTAAAACAATTTATCCTTTTGAAGAATCTGTTAGTTCCACATTTCGCAACCAGGGGCGCACTCTATTCTAAACAAACCTCTATCCGAAAGAAACTCCGTTTTACATACTATCCGTATATGTATTAGTCGAAGGGATTGGGCCCATAGCACCCGAGATAAGTAGGCGCCCCTGGCGGTAAAAAGTGGAACTAAAATATGTAAGGCTATGGTGCATAATATGAAAGAATGGTCAAAGGGGTGTCGGCAAAAGTTGGAAAAGTGCTCCCCGGGTGAAAAGGGCGGAGGTTAGAAAAATTGCTTAAAATATACAAGTTAGAGCACGGAGGAGTAAATAATATAAGACTTTTTGTAAGTTTTATGATTTGACGTATGGTCTGAGGTATTCAGCTATACGTACGCAAAAATTCATGTCTCCAACTTAATTAGGGGCTCTCTTAGAAAGAATTGCTTAAAATACATATGTGGTAGCTCAAAGGGTTAAACGTAAGACTTTTTCAAGATTTTATGATTTGTCACCTGGCCTCAGGTGTTCTGCTATGCAAAATTTCAAATCTCCAATTTAATAAGGGGCTCAGTTAGAAAGAATTGCTTAAAATACTCATGTGGGAGCCCAAAAAGTTAAATGTATGACTTTTTCAAATTTTTATGATTTGTCGCATGATGGTGTTCGGCTATAAGTATGCAAAATTTCATGCATCCAACCTAATTAGGGTTCACTTAGAAAGAATTGTTTAAAATACATATGTGGGAGCCCAAAGGGTTAAATGTACGACTTTTTTAAAATTTTATGATTTTTCGTTTGATGTGAGGTATTCAGCTATAAGTATGCAAAATTTCACGACTCCAACCTAATTAGAGGCTCACATATAAAGAATTGTTTAAAATACACATGTGGGAGCCCAAAGGGTTAAATGTACGAATTTTTCAAAATTTTATGATTTTTCGTTTGATCTGAGGTGTCCATCTATAAATAGGCAAAATTTCACGCCTGCAACCTAATTAGGGACTCACTTAGAAAGAATTGTTTAAAAGACACTTGTGGGAGCCCAAAGGGTTAAATGTACGACTTTTTCAAAATTTTATGATTTGTCGTATGATGTGTGGTGTTCATCTATAAGTATGCAAAATTTTAAGTCTCCAACATGTATAGTTTCTCAGAACGGGCTCTGTGACGGACAGACAGACAGAGGAGCGAGATGAATAGGGTTTCGTCAGATGAACGAAACCCTAAAAAAACGCCGTTTTAATCTGTAAGCCTAAATGCATCGAATGAACTGGAATCATTTGAAAATATTGAAAATTAGGATTTTGGCAGACTTCTGAAAAAATAATTTCAAATTTCATGATTTTTTTTTTTTTTTTTTTTTTTTTTTCGTTACGAAAAAAATAAAAATATTCGGAATTTTCGGATGATCCTTGTTCACTCCGTGCGTCTACATGTGCTGAGTCTTCTCTATAAATTTCAAGTGAATCGGTCAAACCGTTCTTGATATATGATGAAAAGTTGAAGTTGATATATGATAAAGTTTGAAAAACAACTTTTTGATAAAAACGCGTTTAAAGTTTCAAATACGGTTAAAACGATGAAAATCTCAACTTACCATCAATCTGCGATGCCTGATCCATAGAGCATTCCTTCCTCTTCCTCTTAAGAGGTCTTTCAATGCGGATTGCTGTGCTCTTGCTCCCATTCTGGCATTTTTTGCAACGCCATTCGTGTGCCGTTCGGTGCGAACCCATCACACGGGCGAACCCCCTTAAATGATCAAAAACAAAAAGGCTGATTGCAAATACTGATCTTTGGCGATGTTTTCGACTAAGTCTTGGTGCGAGGCCAATGCGAAACTATCTTTTAAAATTAATTTCAAAACCATATTTAAATACATAGGTACACTTTTTTTCATATAAGCATGATTTTAGGTATTGTTAGTGAACATTCTAAAAAAATATATTAAAAGTAAAAAATCTGCTACAATTATCATTAACAAAATGGTTTTTACCTATATTCTGTAACTCGGGAAATCAGGGTATATTCCCTTGTACAAATAAAAAATTAGTCGGATGTGGCAGTCCCAAAACTTACATGTTAATACTTCCTGAAAAATGCAGCATATCAGTGCCACCGGTTAGGTGATTTACACTAAAATCTAATCATCAACAACTTATGTCAACTTCCAACTGAATCTGAAGTTTGATGAAATTCCGTGCATTAGTTTTTGAGATACTGTCGAATCTCGTTAACGCGAACACTCAAGGGGACACTTTTTTGTTCGTGTTAAAAGTAGTTCGTGTATCCAAACTTAAATACATTACATACAACTGGACGGGGGAATCGGAAACAGTTCGTGCTAAAAGTAATTCGCGTTAAGGGTGTTCGTGTTAACGAGGTTTGAGTGTACATCTATTGCGGAAATCGTAAAAATATATGCATAGCAGTGGCACCTGTTGACCGATTTGCACCAAAATGTAACTAGGACCAATTTATACCAGGGACTAACTGAATCTGAAGTTTGATAAAAATTCGTGAAATACTTCTTGAGATACAGCTATTGGGGAAATTGTGAAAAATGCAGCATAGCAGTGCTCTTGGGCAATTTACACCAAAAACAAAGCAGCACTAATTTTTTATCAGGGACTAACTGAATCTGAAGTTTGATGAAAATTAGTTCAAGAACTAATTAGTTCTTGAGATAGAGATATTGCGATAATCATGAATAATGCAGCATAGCAGCGCCACTTGTTGGGTGATTTTCACCAAAAAGTAATCAGCAAAAAATATATCAAGGGCTCACTGAATCTAAAGTTTTATGAAAATCCGCGCACTAGTTCTTGAGATATAGCTATTGCTGAAATAGTAGAAAATACAGAATAACAGTGCCACTTTTTGGGTGATTTATACCAAAAAGTAATCAGCACCAGTTTATATAGAGGTCTAACTGAATCTAAAGTTTTGTGAAATTCCGTGCTTTAGTTCTTGAGATAGAGCGCCCACAAAATTTTTGTCACAGACAGAATCACATACAGAGTGACAGACAGAAATTTTCTAAAAAACATCAAGTTGTGTTCAGGATCTTCTAAAACGTATGAGTCCGTCGAAATTTTTCACGAATCCAATACTTTCTTCGTGTAACGATAGAAGAAAATAATAATAATAAAATGTTAAATAATTTACCTAAATGTTAATTAAAAGGTCAAGTCGACTGAAAATTGTTTTATTTTTTTGAACTCCTATATTTTACTGCCCTATATTTTACTTCAGTTTTGTTTTATTAGCCCCCGGTACGGTATGCTATTTCTTTCTCCCAGCTTATTTTGTGTCGCCTCCAAAAAATAACGTTACCTTTCAGAAGCCAGCAACAAACAAAGCAGATGTATTATTGTACGATTAAATGCTCTTTAGCAATTTTTTTAATTTCTACGCATCGCACATTTTCAATTTTTAGACCGTCGTATTGGGGAAAAATGTTCTTTTAAATGCAATTTATTTGAAAACTGTATCTCCATTTATTTTTGAAATATTAATTTTTTTTGTAGTTTTTAGCGACATTTGTTTAATTTTGGCAACTCAAGTACTCCATTTCTGTAGAAAGTAAAGGAAAAATAGTTGGAAAATAGCAATTATATCTTTTTGTTGCCACTTTCCCATAAAAGCTGAAAAAAAAGTAATTAAAATACATGCTATTTGGAAAAAAATATAAATGAATTGATTTCTTTTTGCTGCATTTGTGTATTATTCTGAGATAGTGACATCCTACACAAACTTTATTGTAGATGTTTAAGATTGGATCGTAAATGAGAATTCTTCAGCGGATTCGGATGACGTCATTTTATAAAAATAAAATCGCGTGTTTTAAGTCTTAAAACTGAGCTACAGTAGAGTCCCGATTATCCGAGTCGCGCCTAACCGAGTTTTCGCTTTAACCCACATATTTTCTTCTGATAGACTGATGGCTTCTATTATTATCAAACAGCCATTATAAATGAAGTGTTAGGTGAAGATGAAAGAGCAGCCGTAAAAAGTTAGAACTCTGATTTTCTGGTCAGAATGGGGAATAAAAATGGCCATAATTTTTTATCCGAAGAAAAGGATCCATTCCAAAGGTATAAGTTCGATTAACTTGGATAATCGGGACTCTATTGTATATATATATTTATATACATATATTTTTTTTTTTCATCGGGGGCGACACTAAATTCTGGAAAAGCAGAATTCCTCTTCTCTAGTTTATATATTTTTTCATACCTAATTTAAAACTCACCCACTTCAGCTGTTGTACTCTCACGCAACGCTGGCACTTGAGGCGTCCAGACATACTGCCAGTCAACTGGCTCCAAAACGTCCTTTCCCGCACCCTCCTACTCAACAAATTAAAACACATTCACAATTTCCTTACATACTTAACAAACTTAACTTAAGCCCTGGTTCTGCTTATTCAGTCTCACTGCCACCATATCAATCTTCAAACAGCACCAGAATCCAGTCCTCTTTGTAGGCTCCAGCAAATTCTTCTACTCATCAATGTGTGGTTTCCTACGATCGCAAGAGCCTCTGCTCGTGCTTCTGACCATTCTATCAAGAGATACATCTCCAATGGACGCTTGAGTATCTGCTCGTGCCATCTTACTTCTGCCACACAAAGCATTACATCTCCAATGGACGCTGAGTATTTGCTCGTGCCATCTTATTTGTGCCACGCAAATCATTACATCTCCAATGGACGCTTGAGTATTTGCTCGTGCCATTTTACTTGTGCCACGCATTCCATTCTTTTCCCTTCCTGCCGCCCCTTGTCGCGAGAGGGGTTCCTACCCCGGCGGCCAGGATCAGTGATGTTTATTATTATTATTATTATTATTTATTTTATTTTATTTTTACTTTAAATGTTCTCATACTCCCGCCCTCTGTCGCGAGTAGGCGTTTTCCTGGCGGGAAGGCATTCGTCTAATTTTTGTAATCCCACTTTGTTCTTTTTAAAATAAATTCTGGGTTCTGTGGTTGGTGGTGCATAGACGCCCTTAGCGGGTGAGCGTCGCCCCTTGAGCATTTTGTGTTTCTCCGTCTGCATACGGCCGGACAGGGCTGTACTCACTAACGAGCCCCAACGTGTCGGGGAACATACCGGGAGAGACGTTAAGCTCTAAGGGGCAGGCCTAGCCGGCCCTGAGCAGTCTCTCTTAGGCTGCCTAACTACTACCATTAATAAGAAGCCTTACACGGAAATTAAAAATTTGTTTAAAACAAAGAATTTTTGATGTGCCAAAGCACAAAGTTTTTATTTAAAATTTTATTATTTAAATTCAACGTTTCCACACTTTAAAAACAATGCCAATAGACTACTTCATATTCTATTCATGTCTTTTTGTAGGTAAAATATAGCAACTAGCTGATACTTTAAAGTGGAATATTTCCGCATACTTTGCTTATGGGCTGTTTTTGCGCATTTCCGGAGATGCAAGTCTTCCATTCTTTTATACGTTGTTTATTTTGGGTGAAACCAATATAAAAACCATGAATAAATCATGACAAGTGAAGAATCTGTTCTTTATAGGCCTATATTTGAATACTTATTCAACGCTACTCCTGAATTTTTATTTTGAGAGTTTATAAAAAAAAAACTATTTTTCGTTTCATGTAATAAATAATTTCAACTAAATTTCGTTTCATGTAATTAAATTAGGAAAATTTGTACTTGAACGGATCGTTTTAAAGAACCAATGTAATTTAGAGAGGTATCTCTTTATTATAGAAAAAAAAGAAAAAAAATCATACATCCAGCATAGATTATGTAACACTTTCCAACACAATCAGAATACTGTAACAAAACTTCACAGTTTATTAAGCTGAAATATCATGTACAAATAAAGAATTTGGAAAACTCATAATGCATTAGAAAATCCAATTTCTCGTATTATAATCAATGGTCGGAAAATATCCGTTTTTTTTTTTTTTTTTTTTTTTTTTTTTTGTGCAGACATGTGTATTATCCATGGAGTTCTATTTATACTACATAATGCGCTTAAAGTTAGTTCCTTAAAACGAATAGCACAGTTGAAAATTTCCATTCAGCAATTTCCGTAAATAAACGGAAATATACTTGAGAAATTTTGTGCAGCCCTATATATGATCCATAGAATTCATCCACACCAAGTAATCTGTCTATTCTAAAAAATGTAACTGTCACCGCCTCCGTTTTTTAATTTTTTGCGACCGGGGGTCTTTTTTCGTTAATATTAAGAAAACTATTGCATACACAAATATAAAAATCGGTGTTATTATAGAAAAATGTTTGATAAATATGTTGATGTAGACAGTTTTCAAATAGAATAATTATTTTAAGATATATTTAATGTTAAAGTTGGTCAAAATCGTTCTATTAAAAAACTTTCACAGGAGCAAAAACTATACATGGGAATTTAATCATTTTTAGATCAGTTTATGCATTTTAATTTGATTCATTTTTTGAGGATTTATTTCTATTTTATATTCAAAATTTCAGCATTTCGAGAAATATTTTTTACATCTTTTAGAAAAGGGTATTATTATAAATTGACAATTTTTAAATCAGCAGAAAGAATAATATTTCCTCCAAATAAAAAATTTATTTACACGTGACTATTATAAACAGAAAAAAAAAAAACTTTCAAACTAGAATTAAAGGATTGCGTTTTAAAAGCAGGAAAATATAGAAAATTAAGTCATAGAAATTATATTTACACGTGAATTTAAAAAGATAAAGAAAATTTTAAAATAATAAATTCATTAATATGCGTTAAAAGTCGCTAAAAGTCGTAAATGGAGGAAATTACGTCCTATTTAAATAGCCAAATAATAATATTGCCAAACAGTTTAAATTAAAAAAATATATTTGCGTGAGACGTTTATTTAATATTTTGAGATAATCTTTTAAACTATTGTTGTGAATTCTAAGACAGCACAAATAATATTTCCTTTCTAAAAACAAAAGTATTTTCACGGGATTATTAAAAAGAAAATGAAAACTTTGGTGAAAATTACGTCAGATTTAAAACGATACATTTAAAATGTCTTCTTTGAAAGAACTTTCTTATAGCATTGTTAAAAAATACCGGGAGACAAAGACTTTGTTTACTTAATTAATTTTATATTAGGTTATTTTCAAAATTTTTCACTGATGTGATTTAATCAAAAACGAAAACAGCCCGTTAACAAGGAAATTGCCACTGTTTTTTTTTTTTTTTTTTTTTTTTTTTATTATAATTTAGCCTTTCGAAAAAATTTTAAAGCCTTTAAAAAAATATATATATAGTGTGTTTTTAGAGTTTAGCGGTGTTTGAACGGGGGTTGACGAGCTTAGCTCGTAGAGGAACTCTCGTATTTAAAAAAATTGTTCAACTTAAAAGCCCGTACCACAACTGAAAACGCACTTCCAGCAATAACTGTTCATGGGCTGCAATAGTTAAATTTCTGCTGTTGCCAAATTCTTTTGTGTGTCCCTGTAAATGAACGATATGTTCTATGTACACCATATTCTACGGCAAGCGTCGTGTGGTTCACCTCATTGATATATATAAATTTCCCTATGTTTAAAATAGCGTAATATTATTAAAATTCACCGCAAACGATTTTTCCCCATAAGACGGTAATGTAACGGTAACATTTTGAGTGTCTTTTAATGAACCGTAAATATTATACACTTCACCTTCAATACCGAACATGCCATAGCGATACCCAATAAGATCTATCAATTTCATGGTAATCGGACTATATTTATACGTGTTAGAGCACGGATTGACAGACAGACAAACCGAATTCATAAACACTTTTCAACTCCGTTGGAAAGTATTAAAAATGTGGGTAACTAACAATGCTGCTTCTGCCGTAACTGTGACTTTTTCATTTTCTCAGCTTATTCTGCAAAAATTATTGCATGTGAAAACATGAAAACTGGTAGTTATATGAAGAAACGTATGATAAAGACGCTGACGTAAACAATTATTAAATTAAAGAGTTATTTTAAGAGCTATTTAATGTTGAAATCGATTGAGATAGTTCATAGTTGCATAAGTTTTATAGGATCTAAAACTAAACATAGCAATTTAATCATCTTTTGCAGGCACACTCTTGTCTAGTGTCTTACGCAGTGTCCAGTCACTTTTTAAATTTGTCTAAGCTTTTAAGTTTTTTTTCCAAATTTTTTATTCAAAATTTAATTTTCTGAATAGAGATTTTATTTGTGTTTGAAACAACCGTTTTTATCTACTGTTTTCAGATTTTAAAAAGCCCAAATAATAATACTTACAAATTATTGACATATTTGCAAATATTACAAGTATGTCAATAATTTGTAATATAACATAACCACACTGCAAATAAGGGCGTCTTAAATTCAGACACATATGTAACTGAAAAAGTAATTCAAACACTTAAGTGTCTGAATATGGAATTTCAGACATCATAGGTGTCTGAAATTTAGACACTTAAGTGTCTTACTATATGATCATGGTATAAACACTGTAATCTGAAATGTCTGAAATTCAGACACATAAGCGTCTGAAACTGGGGTGTTCAATTTTAAGACATTTTAAAGTGTCTTAATTTTTAAGACACGTGCATGCGTCTGAATTTAAGACATTTCAAACATCTGAATCGCATCCATTTTTGACCAATCTGGAAGTTCGGTAATAGGCAGTCAATTTTTCACTTTTTTTTGTAAGCTTTACACAATGTAAAAAAATATCCGTTAAAATATGGAAATTATGCTGCCAATTTACGTATTTTAATGCAAAGTTCCTTCCTTAAATTCCAGAAAATTTTCCATTTTTTTACATATTTCTGTATTTAAAAATTTCCATCTAAAAGGTAAAATGTACTCTTTCAAGGACAAATCCACATATTTCGCAATCAGCATTTTCTAAACCCATGTATATTAGACATGATTTATTTATTTATATTCAAATCAGTGCATTGCGCACTCACGGGAGAGGGGGGGGGGGGGCTAAGAAGGCTGAATCCCCTCCCAGACCAGACTAGATATTATTATTTTTTTAATTATGAAAGAATATTATTATTATTTTTAATAGGTTTAAAAAATCGGAATTTTTGAAAAGATATTAATTTTGTCACACAATTTTTTTCTCTTTTTATAATGAAATTCGAAATTATAGCATGTTTGAAATTTACTTAATTATAAATTTAAGACCCAGTGTAACCTCTTGTTCACTTTAACCTTCATAATATTTTGCTAATTTAATAATAAAACTTTAAATTGTTTGATTGCAAACACACTTTAAAATTATCCAAATACAGAAACACACAAAAAAAATCGCAAAAACTAAGATATATTTTAGTACAGTATTTCATTATTTAACATCTTAAAAGCATTCAGAATTACACCCTCTAAAACTTTCCAGAGCTTCCTCTGGCTTCTCTGGCTGGTTACGACTATCAGTGTTGAATTCAGGGTGTAGCCCGGGGGAGAAAAATTCCCCCCCCCCGGAGCAAAGAGATGTCCCTCCGGAAAATTTGAGATTTTGTGTTTTCAATGGTCAAAAAGTGCAATTCCCCCCCCCCGGAACTCTATAATGTCCCCCCCACCCCCGGAGCCTCAGAAATCCCTCCCGGAGAAATGTGTCTGAATTCAACACCGACGACTTTGCTCAAGTCAGCAGAAAAATAAAAATCAGGACCTGATCTGGCATGTCCCATCAAATCAAATGAAAGAAAGACCGGGCCAGATCTGAGCACATATACTCCTCTAAAATATGCCCCTCCAAATCGCAATCCTGGATAGAAAATGTCAAGTTTAATTACGAAAATTTCCCAAGAGAAAAATGATTTGAATACACCAAAAGCAGTAGCGCCATCTGGTTTGAGTCGAACGTATTATTATTAGTCGAACATATCATTATTAGAACGTGTTATTGAGCAGTCGAAAGTATTAATTTTTTTTTTTTTTTTTTGATTTATGGAATATTTCTGAAAATTCTTACTATGTAACTTTTTAGCTAATGATTCAGTATCGATCTACTCCAGGTATGATTTCACCGTGGGAAAATTAGTTTCATCAAAAAATTTTACTCTGTATTTTGATCGGGGGAAAAAAGGAAGAAAAAAAATTGTGCGTAAACGAATGATTTTTATTATTTTTGCAGAAAAATTATACCCAATGTTTATAACTGAGAAATTTTGTTCCGAATATTTAGCATATAGGAGAAAGTAATGAGTCCAATTTCAAAAATTTTGCCATATATTCACCTGATCAAACTAAAAAAAAAAGAAAAAATAATCAAAGAAAACAGAACACTATATTCCTTCACACACTTTCATATACACATACCTTCGCATTAAAATTAAACACAGGCTTTTGGCAATAAGAAATGCATTTATTTTTGAATGAAAAATTGATTTTATTTTTAAAGGCTGCCCCCCCCCCCCCCACACACACACACAACTGAAACGGGACAAGCCCGAATTAAATAAATATATATATAATATATATACATACGCACTGTTAAAACATTTTAAATATTTTAATATTTCAAAAATAACGTGTCTTCTGTATAAACAATAATATTTGTGTTCTGAAAATTTCTTCGATAGAAGTAAAAAAAATTTCTACTGGTTCTACATCGCATGAAATTAAAAAGCAAAATATTCAAAATTCTAGAGAGAAGATGTGTGAAATCTTTCAGAATTATAAGCAGATTGACAAAATATTTACCGTTTCCGTAAGATAAATTGTGAGTCATAAATAACTAACAATATTTAAACTTCCTAACTGTGAAGGCGTGGCCGAGAGGGATTATCGCCTAGTCTACAAACCATAAGGTCCTGAGCTCGTATCCTGCGACGGGTAAGTGTAATATTGTTAATGTTGTAAAATGAATTAGATGAGTAAATCATGTAAAATCTCTGAGACCTTCTACTGAAATGTGGTGAAATGTCCCTTTCTTGAGAGCATAATTTTTATTTTTTAAATATAGAAATTTCGAAAAAAAAAATATTTCTGGAAATTGAAGAAAATTTCCACTAAAATACGTAAATTGTACTGGCGTTTCGATTGGAGGTACAGTTTTTATATTTTAAAGGATTTTTTTTGCTTTGTATAAAGGCTTACCGAAAAAAAGGTGGAAAAATGCTTTTGCAGAGAAATTAAAGGTTGTCAAACATGGATGCAATTCAGACGTTTGAAGTGTCTTAAATTTAGACACATACAAGCGTCTTAAAAATTTAGACACTTTAAAATGTCTGAAAATTGAACACTCCGTTTCAGACACTTATGTGTCTGAATTTCAGACATTTCAGTTTACAGTGCATACTTTTATATTTGTAACATAAAAGTACAATTTTATTTTATTGGTAATGTTAGCCAGGCGCAAATCTCAACATTAGTAGCTTTTATGTTTTGCGTGTGTCAAATAGAAACAATTCTTTCATGTTGGAATGAAATATTTTTGTTTATGATATTATTTTGTCCTTTTCTTGTAAGAATTTAAATAAATTAGTGAAAGGAATGTATTTTAAATGAAATGAGTGAGAGTTTTATACTTTAAAAAAGGAATGCAATATGAATATGTACGGGAACAATATTTGGAGATCACTAGCGCACAGCTAACGTAAAAGTATCATTTTATTTTATTGGTATTTTTATGTTAGCCGGGTGCAAATCTCGAAATTAGTAACTTTTATATTTTGCGTTTGTGAATTAGAAACAATTCTTTCATGTTGGAATGAAATATTTTGGTTTATGATAGTATTTTTGTTCTTTTCTTGTAAGAATTTAAATGAAATTAGTGAAAGGAATGTATTTTAAATGAAATGAGCGAGAGTTTTATACTTAAAAAAAGGAATGCAATATTAATATGGTATGGGAACAATATTTGGAGATTTATCCCTAGCGCTCAGCTAACATAAAAGTACCACTTTATTTTATTGGTATTTTTATGTTAGTCGTTTGCAAATCTCGAAATTAGAAACTTTTATATTTTGCGTGTTGTGAATTAGAAACAATTCTTTCTTGTTGGAATGAAATATTTTGGTTTATGATATTACTTCTGTTTTTTTTTTCTTGTAAGAATTTAAATGAAATTATTGAAAGGAATGTATTTTAAATGAGTGAAAGTTTTATACTTAAAGGAAAATAAATGCAATATGAACATGATATGGCAACGATATTTGGAGGTTTATCACCTGCGCCCAGCTAACATAAAAGTACCATTTTATTTTATTTTATTTGTTTTCTTATTGATGAAAGCTCAATTTAGTTTTGGAAAATTACCCGAGACAAATGCTGAGCTACTTATATTGTTTTAAATTAAAATCTGTTATTATTCTTCCGTAATGGGGTCTTGTACTCGATTAAGATTAAAAAAAAAACATGCTTGAAAATTATTAAAAAAACTGCAATGAATGAGTAAATTGTGACAGAGTTTTCACACAAATTGAATTTAAAAGTATATTTTCCCTCTTCTACAGCGGTGTAAAAATTGAAAACGTTCGATGTTTAGAAGTTAAAAAAACTGCTGTAGAAAAAAATGCAAAACCGAAATTTCACTGTCAAGTGTTGCCATTCGTAAAATGACGTCAGCGTTACGGACGGACACGTTTGTCCTTTATAATATAGATAGACAATCCTGTAACCGAATTGTTTTTGATACCCTGTAAATTAAAGATAAATGCTATGCACAAATACTCTTGTAGTGCACATCATTGATTAATATCAATTTCGATATGTTTGAAATAACGAAACATCATTAAAATACGCCTCAAACGATTTTCCCCCATAGACTGGAGAGACGGAGTTCATAATTTCCCCACTTGGCCCATTCCATAGTAACGGAATTCTTTTGAGTGTCCCTGTAATTGAGCTATAAATACTACACACTTCATTTTCAATATCGAACATTCCAAAGTTCATCTCAATAACATATATCAATTACATGACAATTCGTGTATATTTATGCGAGTTAGAGCTCGGAGAGACAGACAGACTGACTGACAGCAGACAGACAGGTAAACCAAATTCATAAATTTTCAACTATCTTGAAAAGTTATAAAAATGGCTGAGATATAGCAATTTAAAATTCCATAGTGGCTGACATTTTGAAACAAGTACAACATATTAAAAATGAAAATCAGGGATTAATTTGAGTTTTAGGGAATGTGATTTCACGCAAATTATCTTTCATTGTTCGAACCACTTTTTCAATCATACGCGTAAAAATGAACCTATATATTCATATCTGTTAGCGTCAAATTCTCGCCAACTTGGCGACCCTTGGCGAAATACCGCCGAATTTGGCAACCAAAAATAAGTCGTCAGATATTAGTCTAAATTGGCTATAGATGACTAATTTAGCGAAATTCTCATTTACTATGAGAATTGAAGAATCTTCTCTTTTTGGGTTCTTCGCATTTTAGCTTCGTGTTTTCGAGTAAAATTGGCTAAAATCTTAAAACCAAAAAAAGTTAGGGAAGCTACTTTTCTTTCTCTGTGCAGGCCGGAAAGATTTTTTTTTTATATAGTTTCATCTAATTCCATATCAAAGTCTAAGGACTCTCAAAACAGAGTTTTTGAATCTGTATGACAATATATTAAAATTTATTTTAAATTAAATTAAATTAAAAGTAGCATAAAATCAAAACAAGAAGAACATAGAAAGAACAACTTTCCGGCTCAATGTCACATCGTTTTGTCACTGTTTTTCTTCTGCGAGATACCCGTTGGTCTCCTCATAGAATCTTTACGAGCTACATACTACGCCAGCAACTCACCCAATCCGTATAAAATAAAATTTGCCGCCCCTATAAAAACGCCGCCGACCATTTTCAAACCGTCACTCAAGTTTTTATTCGCACTTTCGCGGCTATAAAATAAAAATATATTCTCGGCCGAGCTCCGCGCCTTTTTCTGATAAATGTGTTCGATTTCCGCCCCCTACATCCTCCAGACAAGTAAATATAGCTTATTTATCCTGCACACGAGGGATTCCTAAGCGACAAGCCAACGCTAGAGCGACAGGGCCTCGTAATGTATTCTTATAGCCCGGCGTATAAATATAAGGGGAGAGATAGCGATATTGGGGCGTATATATATATACATTTATTTATATAGGTATGGGGGCGAAATGTCATGGTTGGTCGGGAGATGGGAATAGGAGCCGATTTTTAGCGCATTGTGGAAATTTCAATTTTCAATGAAGACGAGGCGCCGTTTCGGTAGGGAAAAAATTTCTTCCTTTCCGTTTTTCCCCTTCTGTCGAGGGATTTTAAGAGTTTTATTTATTGGTTGAAAAAAAAAAAAAAAAAGATTTCAGACCACTTGCAACCGATTAAATTGCAGACGACTTTTCCTTCTTGGGGGCGTTCCCATGTTTTCAAGTGGCTGATAAATGGGTGTGATGGGAATAGAATTGCCAATATATTTTAAATTGTGATTCTTTATGCAGATTTCTTACTCAGCTTTATGATGGAAAAGTCTCGAATCTAAATAATATTACAACTTTTGCCCAAGTCACTAAACTGTAGAAATGGGGAGAAGAATATATTAAAAATGGCAGATGCTAATAAAATATTCTTCGTAAGATATAAAATTATAGATCACTTAAGAGAAGCATTAGACTGTTTAAAATTTTTGACCGATGATGCAGCTTTTTTATGAATAAGAATTGTTTCTTTACCGTAATCAAGTAAGTGATTCTTCTAGAACTTCCTGTCTCTATTCATACTATTTGCATTCGTATTATAATTACAGTCTTCGTAAGATATAAAATTATAGATTACTTAAGAGAATCATTAGACTATTTAAAATGTTTGACCGATGATGCAGTTTGAGTTTTTAACACTTTCCAATATAGGTGAAAAATGTTTATGACTTCGGTTTGTCTGTCTACCGCCTGCCGTCTGTCTGTCCGTGCTCTAACTCATGTAAATATAGACGGATCGCCATGAAACTGATATATGTTATTGATATTCACTATGGCATATTCGGTATTGAAAATGAAGAATGTAGCAGTTGCAGTTCCTTTACAGGGACATTCAAATCAGGTTTTTAATAACGTTTCACAATTACAAACTCGTTGAAATTTGGGATGAGGGTTTGTCTTTAAAAGTTAAAATTCTGCCTGGTAAAACTGATAAATTAATACATTTTTTAATCAATTGTAACGTAGAAATATCATCGCTGAGAAAGAACAATGTTCGATAAGAAAGGCATTTCTTTCCGAATTCGATCTTGCTTTTTGCCAAAAATCACATAGAAATGGAGATATGTTTTGCTCGTATTAGCCGTTATCAAGCTTTGGAAGCTCGTAAAAAGCGTGAAATTCTTAATATAATTTAAATGATCAGCCATTGTTATCGTTCAAATGGTTCGTTTTATCGCGTCCTCGTTTTTAGCCCTTCTCGTACATTAAACGAGTTCGACTTTATATATATCTACCTACAATAATAAAGAAAGAAGTTTGTGTGTGAGTGAGTGAGTGAGTGAGTGTGTCGACGGTGTTCTGAAGAGACCACTGCACGTAGAGTTACAAAATTTGGGGAAAAGGTACGTCTATATATGAAGTTTTGCACCTTGAAGCCCGATTTTCGATTTTTTGATTAGATTTTTTTTAATTTAATTTTTTATGCGATTTTTAGCATTTTTTTATGTTGCGAGGCGATTTTCCCATATAAGTGAGAAGAATATGGTTTCTTTCTTTTAAGCCAATGTAGTAAATTTTGTTCTCTTTTCAGAAAAGTTTATTCGGAATTCGTGCAGCGATTTTTGAATTTTTAGCGAATTTTTTATGCAATTATTGAACAGCATTTAATGCATTTCCATACCTATACGGAGGTTACTGTACAGGGACACAGTTCTGTCGCCAAATGCCGTCAAGTTTATTGCCAACTTGGCGGTATATCGCAAAATTTGGCGACCGAAATGAGTCGCCAAAAGTGACGCCAACTTGGCGATATCTCTAATGTTTCGCCAAATTCCCATAGACTTCCATTGTAAACCAATATGGATTACTTGCTTACAGAAAATCAACAAATTGAGATATTTTAATGCAACAAAAACTAATATTTATAATAAAACACTCATACTACAATATATATTAAAACACACATACACACATAAATAACGCCTGCATTCAATAGTTAAAGGTATATATAAATATTATATAGACATACAAATAATAAATACAATAAACCCAACTGGAGTGAAAAATTAGCCAGAGCCAGGAATCGAACCCGGGGCCAAAAACTAATATTAACTTAAGGGATTATATTAATTCGATTTTTCCACATTAGGAAAAATAATGCGGTTTCTTTCTTTTAACCCAATATAGTAAATTTTGTTCTCTTTTCATAAAAGTTTATTCGGAATTCGTACAGCGATTTTGGAATTTTTAGCGAATTTTTTATGCGATTATTGAACAGCATGTAATGCATGTCCATACATATAAGGGGGGGGGGTTACCGTAGGGGGGATCCAGTTTTGTCGCCAAATAACGCCAAGTTTGTCGCCAACTTGGCGATATATCGCCAAATTTGGCGACCAAAATGAGTCGCCAAAAGTGACGCCAACTTGGCGATATCTCTAATATTTCGCCAAATTCCGATAGACTTTCACTGTAAAACAATAGGGTTTACTTGCTTACATAAAATCAACAAATTGAGATATTTTAATGCAACAAAAACTAATATTAACTTAAGGGATTATGTTAATTATATTTAAGGGAGTCCAAGTAAATTAATTATGAATAAAAGTAACATGATCTAATGCTTAGCATGATTTCCAAAACATAAATTTTAAGAGAGCCCACAGGTCAAAGGAATTAGATTTGAAACTTTTATCCAATTATAGTAAATTTTGACTTTCGTGATTCTTGAACTTTTTGTGATTTTTAATGCGATTTTTACGTTTCTTCGCGATCTGCTGCAATTTTTTGACATTCCATTTTTGACCTAAAGTACATTCTGCCCTCATTTCAATAAAGTTTATTCGGATTTCATATAGCAATTTTCGAATTTTTCGGGAATTTTGTATGTGATTTTTAGTGTATTTTAGCGATTTGCTACTATTTTTCCACATTATTGAAAGGAACCAACTTGCAATCTTCGAACATAATATATATATATATTTTCTATTTTCAGAATTTGAGAAGCGATTAAAAAATTTTTCGCGATATATTATTGTGATTTTCAGAGTTTTTTCGTAATTCCTGCTGTTTTTTGACGTACCCGGGCAACGCCGGGCAAGTTCGTTAGTATATATATATACAGTCAAACCTCGTTAACGTGAACACGCTTAACGTGAATTACTTTTAACATGAACAGTTCCCACTGTCCCCGTCAAAATGAATACGGATTCTAGTGTTTTTTCTACTTTTAACATGAACACGTATAACGTGAAATTTCGCTTAATATGACCAATTCTCGATGTCCCCATGAGAGATTGTGACGCTTAACCCGAACGAAAATTCCTAGAAAAGTTTGAAAGCTTCCTATTTCATGAGGAACAATGGGTTATACTTTTGTTTAGAGCTTCATGAAAAGGATTATTCTTTAGACCGATGGAAACGTGTACTATTGCCATTAGAATGTTCTCATTTTTGGACAATGCAATACGTGTCACCAACTACATGTGACCAGTAGCTACCTAAAGGGAGTATTTTTATGTATTGTTTCTTTCTTCACACGTGGAAAATTTACAGTTTAGTATTGCAACTTTCATATGAAAGGTGGCATGCGTTCTATTAATGAATAAAAAAATATATAATAGTTTAATTATTAAAATAGAAATTCTAAACCAAAGTTTTCTCTCATTAGACCCTATGTGAAATCCACATTTGTCCCTCAATCCTTCACCACTGCATTTAAGGGTGTATTCCGATCCAAACTGCTTATTTTCTGATTCATTTTAAAATTCATTTTTGCTCTCAAACGCATCAAACTGGGAAATTCTCTTATTTATAAACTATATAATGTGCCGTGCTTCTTAATTTTTTGATAAATGCAGAAAATACTGTAAAAAACGCTGTCAAAGTTGGCGTTTTGAACCGAATTTTCCGAAGCGGGCGATATGGGAATGAAAAAAATGGTCATACTGAGAAAATAATTGTTTAAAAATCAAATTCTAACTAATTGAGCTGAAAATGAAATCACACGGCATGTTAAACATGCCTTCAGAAATCCCCCCAGCAAGTTTCATGTTTTTACTGTTAAAAATGAGTCTGAAAATGTCTCAGAAAATTTCGAGCTGTTGAGGGTGGAAAAACATTTTTTCGAATACACCCTTAAGCTTATTGTAAATTAACTGTTTATCTCTGGTACAAAATATGATTAAAAATGAACATTGCATAAAAGCTTCATAATAAAAGGTATTATTATCAAAAACTGATTTAATCGTTGAGCAAAACAAATATTTATTAAATAATTAAAAAAAAAACTCATCTTGATGCTTAAATATATCTTGTTTCTTGCTTTGCAAATAGCTAATGAAAAAAGTGGTTCAATGCATGTTCTTGTATAATACTGGAAATGACATTTACTGATAAATTTCGACAAAACCCCGCTGTCCCGTTAGCTCCCATGTCCTATTAGCCCCAGTCTCCCCTATATGTATTTTTCTCTTTTTTTTTTTTTTTAATCGGATTTTTTTGTTACTGATAGCATGAACTACGGATAACATGAACAAAAATTTAATTCCCCTTGAGGTTCATGTTAACGAGGTTTGACTGTATATATATATAACCATTAATTAAACATTACCGACCATCATCAAAAACCGCAATATTGTGAATGAAATGACAATAAAAATGGATACCACAAACCTATAATATAGAACTGTTTGTATAAAATAAAGTGCCTTATGCTTAATTACAAGAAATTAATATGGAAGAAAAAAAGAAGAACATGGATACCGAAAAAAATTGAAAAACTTATATATTGAATTACGTTTTCAAGAGTACAGAATTCAATGATATAAGCAAATCGGTTGTTTTCTGTGAAAAAAAAAAAAAAAAAAAAAAAAAAAAAAGCCAAAAGCTGAAATTTTTTTTTCTCCTGTTCTCAAACAACTAATGTGACCAAGAGAATAGTTACAAGATGAAAACAGAGCAATATCAAATGGCATGAAATTGAGAAAGCAATACAACCCTTTAAATATTAAATTTATAGCATGAAAAATAGAAAAATTACACAACATACCGAATAAAATCCCAGTTGATTTTCAAAATATCCTCGCGCACATGGGTATCCAAAAGCACGATAAGATTAAGGTGAATTAAACAGTTAAGTTAACACAGAACTTAAAAGCTATGGATGCAGTTAATTCATTTTGAAATACCGTGATAAATTCAATTAATATATATATATATATATACATATGAATAATTTTTGTCATACAATACCAAATGTATTTTTATGAACCAACTTGAATTCAACTAAGCATGTTCACAAGGCTTACCAAGATTTCAACGAAATTCGTTGGTCATCTTCATCCACCGAATTGTTTAAAAATGGCAGCCACTTAAAAATTTTAAACAAAATTAAAACTCAAAATTAGAAATCAAACCAAGCCCCCCCCCCCCCCTCCCCACTCACCTTCTTCATGATGTTAGGCCTTGATACAAGGATTCCAGAACAATTTTCGTATGGCCTCTATCTTAAAAACTGGCTGAGATATAGCAGTTTGAAATTCTACGGTGACTGCCATTTCGAAACAAGACACCGGAATAAAAATAAGGAATTCCTCTACAATCGAATTTAATTTATGTTTTAATGAGCACGTGTTTTCTAGAATTTCTTTTGTATAACTATGATTCCAGATCTCATACGCTTTAAACTACATGGTCTTATTATAAACTGATGTCATATATACATAATATCTATTGGATACAGTCGATATTTAAAAAATATCTGACCGTCAATATTAAAAAAATGTATTATTATTCATAAATATTCGCAAACACACGTGCGCGCGCACATGTGTGTACATAACGGTGTCCACCGGCGCTAAATTCTCGCCAATCTTGGCGATATTTTGAGAAATATCATCATATTTGGTGACAAAAATAGGTTACCATAAATGAAGCCAACTTGAAGGTAGATAATTAATTTGAGAAATTTTACATTCAAATTCAGTACTGACGAAAACTGAGAATATTCCATAATCGGTTTCCATGCATTTTAATTTCGTGTTTTCGAGTAAAAATAGCAGCATTCTTAAAACTAATGAGTAGAGAAATACCATTTTCTTTCGTTTTTTTCGTTTTAATTTGTTCTGAGAAATCAATTTTCAGTTGTGTTAACATTACTGCTACTTACTTTACTGTTACCGAGAAATTCTCATTGTTGATAATTATGCTTAAAAATTATTTAAAAAGGCACTAAATTGAGCTACAGAGAAGAGTTTCATATCCTGTTCTTTTCTTTTTAGCCCCCGTAACGGTATGCTATTTCTTTCTCCCAGCTTATTTTGTCTCCAAAAAATAACGTTATCTTACAGACGCTAGCAATAAACAAAGTAGATGTATCATTGTACAATTAAATGCTCTATAGCAATTTTTTTAATTTCTAAGCATCGCACATTTTCAATGTTTATACCGCCGTATTAAGAAAAAAAGTACTTTTAAATGCAATTTGTTTGAAAACTGTATGTCCATTTTTTTTTAATTAATTTTTTTTGGAGTTTTTAGCACCATTTGTTTCATTTTGGCAACTCAAGTACTTCATTTATATAGAAAGAAAAGGGAAAATAGTTGAAAAATAGCAATTATATCTTTTTGTTGCCATTTTCTCATAACAACTGAAAGAAAATGTAATTAAAATACGTGCTATTTTGAAAAAAAATATAAACGAATAATTTCTACGAATAATAAAACATGGGGCTATTATAAACTATATTTAATTTTAAGTATCTGTAGATCTTTTCAGTGTGACGTCAGTCATGACGTTTTGGTTGGAAACTGACTCCAAACAGACGATTGCTATGCGTCATTTCTTTTTAAATATAAATCGTGGAAAATGTTACCAGTCCATATCAAGTATTGAAACACTTAGATGTGAGATATAGATATAAGCAGTGGTGTAGTCGTAAAAAAAACAGAGGGTATACGTTCTAAGCAGAGGGTATACGCTCAAGGCGGTGGGTATACCCTAGTGTACACATACTATAGCTTTCTTGAGAAACAGAGGGTATACGGTGTTTCTAAAAAAAAATTCAGAGGTTATACGGCGTATACCACCGTATACCCTCCACTACATCCCTGGATATAAGATATAGCTGCAACACACAAACAAAATAGAAAATACAACATAGCAACCGTTTGTTTGGAGTTAGTTTCCAACGAAAACGTCATGACTGACATCAAGACTGAAATCGTCTATATTAATGTTACAAACTAATGAATGCCTATGAATGAATAGATAGCCGTTTTTTTGTCCAGTTTCTTTAGTGACGGCATCTTTTCGCTGCATTTGTGTATTATTTTGAGATAGTGATATCCTATGCATGCTTTACTGTAGATGTTTAAGAGTGGATCGTAAATGTGGAATTCTTAAGCGGATGCGAATGACGTCATTTTACATAAAATAAAAGTTTGTGCTTTAAATCTTAAAATTGAAATATGTTTTGTACTATTTATATATACATATATTTTTTTTCATCGGGGGCTACACTAAATTCTGAAAAAGCAGAATTCCTGTTTTCTAGTCTTTTCTGTTCTTTTTTTTATTTTTTTCTTTGCGATAAATATTTGGATTTAATTATTGTGATCTTCAGATTTTGGGGTTGCTTTCTTACTACTGACAGGAATTTTACCTTTGTGACATCACACCATAATGCTTATCTGTTATTCTAGCTACTATACCGCCTGAAATGCCAGTATGCGCAGGCTCAAATAACTTCAGGAGACAAGTTTTAGCCTGGACCTAGGTTGCGCGTATAAATTTTTACGAAATTTTGCAAATTTAGCGATGTTCTGAGATACAGAACAACATTTTGAATTTATATAACAATATATTACGCATTTACTTCAACAAAATTTAATTTCTTCGTTGTATTTTTAACAAATAAACACCAATAACGCATTCTCCTTATAGCGTTATGCTAATATTTTAAAGTAAATACCACCAGCAGACGAATTTTAGTCTCGACTTCAGATCATGTGCATAAAGTCCAGTCAACTTGCTGGATAAGTATAATAATTTTAGATATTTTTTTCGGAAAAATTTATAATTTACTTTTATGTTTTACTTTTTAAATGATATTTCTTTGTAGATGAAATGTTATGTAAAGTTGTCTCTAAAACATGATGTCACTTTAAGCAATGAAGTATGTCACTTTAAACTGTGAAGTCATTTTATGCGTTTGCGGAATCCATGATCCTTGCAATTGCAAAACGCTTTTATCTGTGAACCACTGAGCAGAAACGAGAATTTTACCTTTTTATCTGTGCCTTTGGAAACATTAAAAAAAAAAATCTACTTATTTAAATCTAAGTGTAGGTAACCATTCCCGGAGAACCATGTGATCTAAATATTTAAAACACAAGGCTGTTTTTTTAGTCATCTGCACTAAGCTTTCTACTGAACCGATTTTGCTAATTATTTTTTTAAATGAAAGCTGTTCATTTGTAAATATGTCCGCACTAGCTATTTTTAAAAATATTCCATTTTTATATTTTTGTAACAAATATATTTAGATTCCGCTAGATGGCAGCACTAAACGACAGTCTGTGATTAACGGCTGTCATAGTTTTCTCGCATCATACCTTGCAATACATTTTTCCGCAGAGAGTTAGTTCTACTGTTCGCAATGGAGAGGATACGAAATGCTTGCTGTCTTGTTTCTCCCCCGGAGTTTAAAAAAGAGGCGGAGAGAATGTAATGAAATGTTTGCGAATCAATGTTTCACACGCGGATGTCTTCTGATTTCTTTATGATGTAAATATGTACAGTAATCCTGTAAATAGCGATATGTCTTGTAGTACAGAGTTTTATTAAACATTTCTTCCTACTAAAGTATAGAGTGGCGTTTCCTTTTGAAGTGATGAGTCGATTCATATATATTATGGCGCCTATTGTCATGGAAAGCAGGTAGCTATAAATGGCTTCCCCAACCTTGGGCCCTGAATCCACGACCGACTGAGTAAAGAAAAATGCTTGTGCTCTTCGAGTTTTAAAAATGCTGGTGCTTCATCGTAGAAAGATGGTGTTTTTAAAAGATCTTGCGTTGTATCCACAGTGTCGTGCTCTACAAATTTAAGAAAGGGTGCTGGTGTTTTAAAAAGTGTTTAGCATCTGCTGTTCAGACGTCGTTTCTGATTTCAGCCAAGGCAAATTAAAAGATGCCGTTCGTTCCCCAAAATCTTGAAGGAAAGTATGTTCTACGAACGATCGTTGTTCTACATGAGCTTCATGCAGGGCCCGACTTAGACAGTGGGGGGCCTGGGGCAAACATTATTCGGGGGGCCCCCTTCAATCTTTTGAAATTTTTCGTGAATTATGTTGAAATGACTAAATCTAAACTTCATACCTATTGTATGTAGACTTAAATTTCATACCAAGTACTGTTCAAATCTGTATACTGTATAGTACAAGAAAGATAACTTTAAGAAACTATAGCATACATTTTTTTTTTTTGGTTATAGGAATATAAGGATAAATGTGAGCCGTTAAAATGTAAATACAGTTCACTCAGGCATTATTGGCTGTTTGTGTTAATACTTTTCCATTTAACTTAATCTTTTTATTCAATCAACATGCATTTGGGTGATTCCATCATATAGAAAGGCAAGTGTTGGCATGTATTTAATAATAATAGCAACAAATTTCAATGCTTGTTATGTTGTTACTGCATTCCCCATGATGCCTTAAAGTACATTGGTATAAAGTTTCGTAATATGAAAACAGAAAGCAACAGACAGCAGATGTGTGATATTACTGTAACATTTTAATTAAAATTATGTATTTAAAAAAGTTTTATGAAATTAGTAAGGAAGAAATTAAATATCACATAATGAAAAACACTTTAAATTAGAATCTGGTCACTTTTGGATATTTTTTATCATTTTCTCCTTTAACTAAAATTTATATCTGCCCTTGGGGGGCCCCCTCAAATCGGGGGTCCCGGGGCAGCTGCCCCGCATGCCCCTGCAGTAGTCGGGCCCTGGCTTCATGTATATGTGCCAAGTAGTGGTGTGAAAGTGTTATAAAACTCTTGTTACCGAACGTCGACTTCGGAACAAAGAGAAAGAATATATTATATATTCTAAAAGTTTTATAGTTCTTTAAGATAAAAATATGGATGCGTATATAGCAGTTATAAGAAGATAAGTTTGTAATTTTATTTTAGTAAACTTTTGTTTATTGCATTCTCATATTGTTTATTTTATGTTATTAAACTTTTGATGTTAAAATTGTTTAAGATAGTATTTGAAAGTATATAATTTTCTCTTAAAGAAAATAATTTGTGTCTGTTATGTCATTGACATACAGAGGAGGTAAAAATGTTCTGAAGTTGGGAATCTTAGATAACGTAAAAGTTTTCTGTAATAATTAAATTATGAAAGTAAAAATCTTTGATTAATTTAGATTAAAAGAATAATTTAAGAACAAAGTTCTATTAAAGTATTTTTTCACTGATGTGAAAATTATGTGTTGTGTTCTAATTTGAGAAAACATTTCGTTTTGAATTTAATAAACTGTATTTTATTAAAATGGTATATTTTGACAGATATTTACGATAGAATAAATATATTTCGTGGGTTTTTTTTTTTTTTTTAACCATTTGGAAAAAATGGTTATTGTTCTCGTCAGGATGGGAAATCAAAAGCACATCTGAAGGTTTTCATTGGTTTAATCTGCAATTTATTCGTTTTATTCGTTTTCTGATTGGTCTATGCAGTAATCTGTATTTCCCTTTAATTTCAACAACGATGGATACTTTCTGCTGCCACTATGACAAAAAAGTAATAAAAACTACAAAAAAAAATTAATAACTCAGAAACAAATTGAGATACAGCTTTCAAACAAATTGCATTTAAAAGTAGATTTTTTTCTCTATCCGACGGTGTAAAAAGTAATATTGTCGGATGTTTAGAAGTTTAAGAATGAAATTCCATTTAAAATTGGCTGTCAGATTTCCTGGAAATCTGACGATGGAAAAGCCTTTTCCCGAACAGCCAATGAAATGCTTGGATATTTACGTAAGTTTCAGGTGGATAATACTTAAGTTTCATGAAATCTGACGGGTCGCAGGCGATATTTTTGGCTTGCAATTTTTACGTGTGATAACACTATTAATGTTTAATTCATGGCGTACGTAATGTATGATCAACTTCGTGCGATTTTTTACGTCTTAAATTTTAGTCTTCAAAAAAATCGTTTTTTAAATGGTCATTGTAATTTGTGCATTTTTTTTTTTTTTAATTAAGTTGAGTTGAGTTTCGAATAACGTTGATTTATGAAAGGACGTAATTAAGCTCTGAACAGAACTTTAATAAGAATAAGTTTTCTTATATGTTAAACATTTAAATTTGAATTTGTTTCAAAAGGTAAAAAAAAAAAAAAAAAAAAAAGAGACAGAATTCTGTTTCCCGGAATAAAAGTAAATTGTGTTCTTTTGAGAACGTTTTTGAATTATTTTTGCTAGTAAAGTAATTTTAATTAATTTTGAATAATTATGTTCTTAAAACAAAAGTAGAAAGTGTTCTTTTGAGAAGAAAGTTTTTAAATATTCTTGCTTAACGTAATGTTATTATTTTTCTTTTTCTTTTTTTTAAGAAATTAAAAGTTAAGAACTGTGTAGTTATAATTTAGTTTTGTTTTATTTTGAGATGTAATAAATTATAGATTTTTTTTGTGTGTTTTATTATAAGTATAGGGTGTATTATAAGTATCGTATGACATAACGGTAAATCCAAACTAGTTTAATTTTGGTTTACCTCCGTAAGGAAAGAGTTGGAATTATATGTGAAATAAAGAAAAAGTTTATATTTTAGTGATATTACAGTAAATTGAACTTTATTTATATTGTATTTCGAATATATTTTGTGTTATGATTTCTGTAAAGAAGAAATCCCTGGGTGTAAGGATAGGTTTACGTAGAAAAATCTAAAAAATTGTTCTTGAAATTGAAAATTTTTAATTGAAATTTTTAAATTGAAAATTTTGTTCTTGAAATTTTAAACTCACATTCTACTTCTTGAAGTGGAATTTTTAAATCGAAATTTTATTTTCGTTGTTAGTTTTGTTAACTTTAAACAAAATGGCGTTTTTTGGAAAGGGCAAAAAAGAGGATCTACGTGTCCTTTGCGATGAGTTAGGTTTAACTGCTACTGAAGAAATGAAAATGGTCGATTTACGTAATTTAATTACTACGCACGCTGATTACGAAGAGTACTTTACAAAAAACTTACTTACAACTATAATCGATAATAGAAAAACTGAACAAGAGCGCTTAGATTTAGAAAATCAACATGCTTCCGAACAAGAACAGCGTAAAATCAAACAAGAAAATTTAGAGCACGAACTGACTTTCGAACTTGAAAAATTACGCCTTACCCATCCGACTTCGGCATCTACCTCAGAGGTATAAAATAATAGATGCACTTACGAAAAGCCGCGAATCGATCTACAAAATGCTGAAAAATTTAGAATTCTGTTCGTTCAGCACATGAAAATTCCAGAAAGTACTTGGAAAGATTATTTTTTTGAGCTTAGAACATACTTTGAAGGTTGGCTATCTGAGCTCAACATAACTTCATTCGAAGATTTGAAAAATCTTATTTTATCTGAGAAATTAAAGAGAAGGTGCTCCCCACAGCATAGAGAACATTTCTTAGACGATTGGACTGATTTAAATGATCCAAATGTATTAGTAGAAAAGCTATATGCTTACGATGTTCTAAAAGTAAATACCGTAAAATCCAAAGAAGTGGAAATCCACCAGAAAAATAAAAACTGGTCGAAACAGAAAGAGACCGTAGACTCGAACTCTTCTAATAAAATGTTTCCGAATGAATCCTTCTACTCAAAGAAGACAACCCCGTCAGACAACGAAAAGGTGAATCCCTCACCACTGACTGAAGATCGCCCAGCCTTGAAATGTTATAATTGTGGTGCACCCGAATTTATTCGTGCTAAATGCCCAGCTTGCAACCCTGTGATAAAAACTGAGTCTTCTCAGTTTGAGCAAATCCAGATATACACATGCTCAACCACAACCACACTTTTAACCACAGTAAACCTGAAAATTAATGGGGTCTGTAGCAAAGCCTGCCTAGATACCGGATCTAGTCACAGCCTGGCTAGTGAATCATTGTATTCTGTGTTAAAAGAAGAAGGCGCAAAATTTCAGAAGACCTCTCTAAACCTGTCCTTAGCAAACGGCCAGCGGTCAAAAGAAGACAGTTTGACCACTACTGTTACTGTAGAAATTGAAGGAAGAAAATTTCGTATAAATTTTATTATGTTACCTAAAGCTAAAGGAAACACAACCCTTTTAGGAAGAGACTTTCTTGATAAATCAGGGTTTGTACCAGATGTTAAAGCAAACATTGGTACTTCGGCGATATGCCTCATATAAAGCATGGCTTTGCAGATCTTGTTCCAAAGCCTCTTGAATGTTCTGCCTAGAAGTCAGAATTAAATTACTTGCTGAGAAGGTATGAAACCATGTTTCAGCCAGGGGGAGAAGCCACCCCGTCCTCCTGTGAAATCCGTACAGTCTCCATTGAGATAACCCTGAAACCAAAGAAATTTGCTGTGAAAGACTTGGTCGAACAACGCCACGACAAAAGAAAACAGTTTGCGGACAGAAGCCGGGGAGAAGGATCTCAGTATTCTCCTGGTGACCCTGTATAAATAGAACTTCGTCCCGTTAGCAAGGCTGGTCAAGAACCGCCAAATTAAGTCCTCGACATGACAAACCTTATGGAGTGCTCACACAGCGCTCACGTACTTCCTACGAAGTTGCGAGTTTACAAGCTCCTGAAGTTCCCTTAGGAACTTACCATACATCTGCCCTAAAACGTTGTAACAATGTTCCCGACCAACCAGTTATTCCACTCAGGAAACGTGGTAGGCCAAAGAAAAATGTTCCTGGTCCTTTGCCGAGACGTCTAAGGAACCAGAGGGGAAGGATGTAACAAATATATTTAGATTCCGATAGATGGCAGCACTAAACGACAGTCTGCGCTTAACGGCTGTCATAGTTTTCTCTCATCATCCATTGCGATACATTTTTCCGCAGAGAGTTAGTTCTACGGCTCGCAATGGAGAGGGTATACGAAATGCCCGCTGTCTTGTTTTTTTCTCCCGGGATTTAAAAAAGAGGCGGAGGGAAGTGATGAAATGTTTGCGAATGAATGTTTCACACGTGGATTTCTTCTGAGTTCTTTACGATCTAAATATGTACAGTAATCCTGTAAATAGTAATATGTCTTGTAGTACAGAGTTTTATTAAACATTTCTTTCTACTAAAGTATAGAGTGGCGTTTCCTTTTGAAGTGATGAGTCGATTAATAAATATTGAGGCGCCTATTTTCATGGAAAGCAGGTAGCTATATTTTAATTTTAAAAGTTCTTTTATGAAATGTCTTCAAAATGGTGGCAATCGTATAAATTCCATTGTTTCAGGTAAAAGAGAAATAATGAAAAATATCCAGACAAAACGAACGCATTTTTGAACGTATTTTTTCATTTGCAAGTAATTTTCGTTAAAAAAAATTATGCACGTGTACTTTGTTTTATAAGCGAATAAAAATTCAAACATATTGCGACATCACGAGAATATTGTCCATTGGATTTATTTTTTCTTTATGCATTATGACTTTATCAGATTTTTTAGAAAATATATTTTTGTTTGAATGCACTGTGGTTAAGCATAAAAGTACGTTTTATAATATGTTTGAAAAGTTTTCGCCTGTGATCAGCTTGAATTGTATTTTTACATTAATAAAAATAAGGAGAAAAACTGACATGTTTGCGTCAACATGACGTAATTTTCACATATTTTTCATTTCTTAATTCTAAAGATTAGAATCGGAGCCTATATTGTTCTTTGGACTATTTCAGAAATTGAACATTGAGTTAAAAGGGGAAAAAAAATATCGCCACCATTTGTATTTGTAGAAATCATTTGTCATTTTTTTTTAAAATGTACTTTTATACAATGTACAAACCTTTCAATAATAAAATCTTCAAGCTACTTGTTTGTATGAAGTCTTGTGAAAATGAAACTCAGATCAACATCTTACCATTTTTGACGGGGTTGATAGACTACCCTCATAGCATGCATGGTCACGGTGACGTCACTGTGGTCACGTCACACCTGTGACCAAAATGCTACCACTCAGTGATGTCACATTGTGACTGAGATGTGAACTTCTTAGAAAACTTAAAAAAATTACAAAAATTCTTTAAAACATGTTATTTACTGTAAAATTATGTTTTTCTGTCAATTAAAAAAAATTGTGAGGTGACTGTTTTGTCACTGCTATGAAACGTACGTCACGTCACATATGTGACAAAAAACCATCATATTGTAAGTCACAGTGTGACAAAAATATGAACTTCAAAAATCTTTGAAAATGAAGAGAAACATTTTAAACAGTCACGAGTTACATGGCATAAGGAATAAAATATATTAGTGGATAGCAAATGGTAAATTCTGTCACTAAAGGGGAGGGGGTGGGGGCATAATAAATAAAGTGCACGATACAAGCATTAATAAACTAAATTTTCAGGCTATATTTTATGAATTTGATATCTAAGATAGTGAATGTATACTTTTTCATGATTTCAATTTTATCTAGCATTTGGATAATATATTTAGAATTAGGAATATTAAATTTATACACTTTACATATTTAGTTTGCTGGGAGGAAATTTATTTATTTATTTCTTTTTTTACCGACCAGGATTATTCGAAACACTTCTGTGGTTTCAAAATAAAAAATTTCTATTACAGTTAAATCTGCACCTTTTAATGAGCACGTAGAAAGAGTCTTCAGAGTTTAGTCATCTATGCATTTCTTGCTTTAGAATATTTTTATAATTTGTATTCAAGCCATAAATTCTACTTCTTTCAGACTTTTTAAATAAAATTAGCATTTTCCGAAAATAAAAGAAATATACAAAATTTGTACAAAACGAACTTTACTTGAAAAAAAGGGGGGGGCTCGTTATTACCATTAAATTTATTTTTACACCTTTTGAAAATTTAAACAATGGTATATCTAATAAACTCTAATTATGAATATTATTATTATAATTATTTAGAAAAAAGGAACTTTACAATACATTTTAACTTGAATTATTTGGTACGGATAAAAAGAAAAGGTTAAATACATTGGACATTTCTTCAAATACAAAATTTTAATTAACCATACTTTCAGAAAATTACTGCGCATTCAAGTTTCATATCTCTTGCATGCAAAAACAAATAATCTGTACCAGACCATCTGCTTGAAAATCGTCTGCCCACAAAAAAAAAAAAATAAACATGAGAAATCGCGGGAAATAAATAGTTCACTGTTTTTAGAACATCACCTTTACCACCACGTCTACAACACTTTAAGATAAGGAAATGACCATTTTAGTATACACGGATATTAATAGAACGTATATGTAAATTTTATTTAATTTAAATATTTTATTCCTGATTTGTACATATGAGTTAAATAGTTTTATGTTATATTTGTAAGAGACTGATCTTTAACTGTTAGAAGCGATATTTTCAAATTCGATAACTGTAAAGAAAAATATCTTAATCTGCCATCGCTTGGAAAAAAAAAAAAAAAAAAAAAAAAAAACTGCGCAGAGACTGTGCATGCCTACATTCATACTGGAATTAATATAAACATTAATTTACTCTTACTTGAGATTGAAAATGTATGGAACGACAATGATTTGGAGTGGTTTTCTTCGAACCGTGGATTTTCCATGTGTAAATACGAATTAGGTTCCCTTAGAAAGACCCCCACGGAGGGCACTCCCCCCGGGCCTATATCCCTCGTGTAGATAATCGGCCGTCAAAAAATCAACCAACCAACCAACAATGATTTGGAATTATTTTATTGGCTTCTTACTATTTTTTGATTACTAACACTTATAGTTATTATTATTTTGGGGTTAAATATGATGTTCGATTATCATGAGATTACGAAACTGTTTCAGATTAGAAATTAACATTATACTGGGAAAATGTATTTTTACATATTACAGTAGAGAAACATTTGAAAGAATTTTCTTTTAGTGCTAATAATATTTTAAATTATCTTTCAAAATCCTAAATCTTCAAACCAATGTTTTCAGATTTAACATTTGCCGAAATTATAAAATAATAGGAATTCCTTATACCATATGGAAATATTTTTGAGATATTGTTAAATCTAATAATGCATTTAATTTATCTATTGAGTTTGCTGTTGTTTAATAGTACAATTATAAATACTAATTATTATTTTTAGTGTTTTTCAAATTGGTATATTTATTTTTTTAAATTGTATGTAAGCATTTTTTCTGTTTGTGATTTTAATCAAACATTTAATTATAGACATTCTGAATCGGTTATTAAATTTTCTTCTATTGTAAATTCATTTTCTACGTTTATGATACGCGTAATTATTGGCACTAAAAAGTAAAATATGATATTTAAGCATTGAAACAAAGTGTTTTTCATGGCTGATGGAAAGTTATAGATTAAACTGCTTTAGTATATATTTTTTAAAAGTTCATATAATACAGGATACATAATATAGGACACAAGTTGAAAAGTGCTTATGACTTCGGTTTGTCTCTCCGTCTGTCCGTCTAGCAGTCTTTCCGCACTCTAACTCTCGAAAATATACTCGGATTGCCCTGAAATTTTTGGATGTTATTGACGTTTACCTTAGCACGGTACCTATTTGTAATGAAGTTTGTAGCATGCTTTTTTCATTTACAGGGACAGCCAAAAGTTTTCCATTACATTACAGCCTATGGGAAAAAATCGTTTCAAATGATTTTTTATGATTTTACGTACGCTTTCAAACAGAATAAAATTTATATGCATTTATGAAGTGCACTAAAATATGCATTCTGTTGACTATGCGATGCAAAGAATAGTTATTGTTCATTTACAGGGCTAAAAAAGGAATTCAAATACATAATGATATAGGGGTGGAGGGAATTGTTTGCGGCATACTTTAATTATGTTAATCTATTTCATATATAATGAAATTGATATATGTCGCTGAGGTTTACATACTATAAATTATTTCATGTATAATACGAATAATACGTATATAGCCTTTACAGGGACACACAAAATATTTCAGATACTATATTGTATCCGAAGTACTGTTCATTAGCGATGATTGCTGGAAATGTATTTTTAATTATGATATGCGCTTTTATGATTCACTATATTTATGCATAGTATATGGTGTATATAAATGCTATAATTCCTATACAAGGCTACACAAAAGTATTCGTAAGGATTACTGGGTATGGGCGCAAATTGCTTAAAGGTGGTTTTTAAATGAGTTATGCTTTTTTTTTTTGCTGAACTGCATTTAATTTACCAAGAAATGTTTATAGAATATAGATAAAATGATATACAGGGTCACGTAAAAAATTGGATTACATGGCCGTCTATAAATTATAATTTCTGGAAATGTGATTTCAGCAGTTTTAAGAGGGTCTTAGTTTGAATTAAATTTTAACTAAATAGTGGCGTGTAATAAAGATTCTAGGTAAACTACAGGGTTGTACAAAAGTATTCAAGTATGTTTCCATACATTAGTATAAATTGCTGAAAAAGAATTTCAACCTGTTAGGCTATTTCTTGCTAAACTAAATTTTCCCATTATATAGTATATATACACTTTAAAAAATGGGAAGTCAAAATTGAGTAAAAAGTACTCAATTTTAAATGTGTCACATACTCAAATAGCTCCGATCCAAATGTACTCAAAGTTGAGAAACACATGTACTCATTTTTTATTCATTGGTTGTGATCAAATATGAATCGTTATGTACTGCACCCCCCCCCACCCCCCACCCCCCTCCAAAAAAAAAAAAAAAAAAAGAAAAACCTAAAATTTAAAGTAAAAATGTACTGACATTTATTTCCCGTTCAAAGTTCTTAACAAGAAATGTTTAATTGATTATTTATTAAGAAAAATAGCAAAATTCTTAACAAGATAGTCAAATCGAATATAAGAGCATTATTTCCAAGCACTTTTAAATTATTTTTAAAATGCTGTGCATAATTTAATATTTACATTAATAAACATCATTTATGCCGCCATAAATGAAATGAACCATTACAGGGTACAAAACTATTCGTTTGTTTGGGTTTGATAACATGTGATGTTTCAAAATAGAGAAAGCATGGGTTCATTTTTGATCCAAAAATATTCAATTCGATATGAGTACGTCGGTTTACTTATTTTTGGGTTGGGTTGATTTTTGACGGCCAATTATCTACACGAGAGATATAGGCCCGGGGGGAGTGCCCTCCGTGGGGGTCTTTCTAAGGGAACCTAATCCGTATTAACGCATGGAAGATCCACGGCTCGAAGAAAAACACGAAAACTCCGAACGATTAGGCCGACGGGCGCGATTGGGATCGAACCCAGCACCTCCCGTCTACCAGCTTCGAGAGCAGAACCTCTTGGCCACTGGTGGGGCGACTTATTTTTGAGTACTTCATTTTTCTCAGTGTATCAACCTACAGATGAAATACAGGGCTGTTCAAAAGAATTGGAAAACATATTTGGCTATGGACGGTAACTGCTGAAATCATTTTTTCAAATGTTTTATGAATTTTCTAAAATGTTTACTTAGTTATCTTATTTACGTCATTTCCCTAAATTACGATGTCTTGTTAAAGCATTCAGAAAGTGTAGGAAAGTATTTTATAATCTATGATTAACGCATGATTTTTCTTACTCGTTTTTTTTTTTTCTATTTCCCAAATCAGTCTTTTCCTATAAAACATACCAAATCTATTTAGCTCATATTCACAAAATACAATATACACGGGAATAAAAAATTTAAATAAATATCGCTTATCATGCCGCTCTATAAATAATAGTTGTATTAATATCCGTTAGTCTCCATGTTCGTATTTAATAAAGCAATGACAAATCACAACAAATTAAAAAAATTACACATTCTAAATATCAAGCTTGAACTCAATATCAAGCATAGAACTTAATATCAAGCATAGAACTGAATAAAAAAATATGTCAGTTGATAAGCATTGTTTTTTAAGTGGAAAAATTTAAAATGTTTTAGAAAAATAGGACTCCAAAATAGCGATATTTTGCTAAAAAGTACTGTAAAAAGATAAAATTTTATATTTACAGCAAAAGGTTATTTCAAAATTCATCGCTGTATTAATACTTAGAAATTTTTCCAGAGAGAATCCTCGCCTTATATACAATATTTCAAATGAAAATCAAATATCAAATTAATTGCTTAAAAGGCGCAAAGGCCAACATAGTGAAAAAGATTCCATGCCGGGACTCGAACCCGGGCCATCAGTATAGCACACTGACATTCTACCGACTAAACCACATGAACGAGGCCCAGTCTGTAAAATTTCTCACTATTACAGGTTGGCAAGGCTACAAACGCAGCACAAGATGGAATATTTATCATGAGCCACCGACATCGGGTAAACACGAAACTTAATGAAATCCAGCATCGATTGAAACTATATTAATAATTGGAAATTTTTCCAGGGAGAAACATTCGCCTTGCATACAACATTTCAAATTAAAATTGCCTTTTAAGCAATTAATTTGAAATTTGATTTTCATTTGAAATATTGTATGCAAGGCGAATGGTTCTCTCTGGAAAAATTTCCAAGTATTAATATAATTTCAATCGATGCTGGATTTAATTAAGTTTCGTGTTTGCATCATGTTGGTGACTCACGCTAAATATTCCATCTTGTGCTGAGTTTGTAGCCACGCCATCATGTAATAGTGAGAAATTTTCTAGCCTGGGTATCGTTCCATGTGATTTAGTCGGTAGAATGTCAGTGCGCTGTACTAATGGCCCGGGTTCAAGTCCCAGCATGGAATCTTTTTCACTATTTGCGTCTTTTAAGCAATTAGTTTGAAATTTGATTTTCATTTGAAATCACAGTGTTTATGACAAGTTCGTCACAAATGACACATATTTCACAAATTGGTCACAGTGTGACTTCAAAGCATTATCGCTTTCGTCACAGGTTCGTCACAAAGTTAATGCCAAAATAGTCACAAATGACACACTTTTCACAAATTTGTCACATCGTGATTTCACAGAGTGGTCACAATGTGACGTCACAAACGACCTCTAAAACGGCCATAACGACCTCGCATTCTAGTCACTATGACGTCACATCGACGGTCACAAAATCACAGTGTGACTTCACAACGACGTCGCCGTGACGTCACCATGCCTTACGGGTAGTAGTATTTATATCAAAGCATTAATTGTTTGACATTTTTATACGCACATTTTCATAGATTCCTTCCACATTCCTGTTTATAATGAGATGTACCTTTCCTATGATTTCACATTATTTTTGGTAACTTTTATCATTCATTTATTGTTTACAATTTGTTATCACAAAAAGCCTCTTAGGTTTTATCATGTTCTTATACTGTGTGATTCATAAATATCGAAACAATAAGCTATCGCCTTAAATATTGCCCCTAGGCACATACATCCAATTGCAAAGTTTCATAAAAAAAAAAACAGGAGGAAAATTTGATGGGATAAGTTGAAAATCCATGGGTGTCTATTTGAGAAAAATAAAAGGATTAAATTTTTATAGGACCCCCGTAGGATAAAATTTCCAAATTGGGAAATTTTTCCTTATCCATTCCTGAATTAAACACAAAAAATTCCATCTTCATATCTGAAAATTAACTGAGATATGCCCGTTTAAATAATTTGTCAGATTTTAAGGGATTAGACACAAATTGAAATGCGTGTAATTCAAGAAACAATGTTGTTTTAAAAGTTCCAGGGAACATGTAAAAAATATATTTATTGAGTCAGAGTTTTGAGTTTTCTTTCCTTTTTTGTGATGGTTAACCATATAATTTGCATGCAAAAACACATCCTAAAATTTCTCATAAAGTTTTTAAATTTTTTTAAATGATTATTATTTTTATTAAGTGCGGGTAATCACTTAAGATTGTTATAACTCGAAACATTATTTGTAGAATTTTACATTTTTTCATCTGATTAAAGAAGAAAATATAATTTCAATTTTGTTTCAGGTTTTTTTTTCAATATTAATTTTTAAAATATTGAAAATATAAATTAAAAAAAATGATTTAACTTATTTTTAAAAAATCATATCATTAAAAATAAATATTTTTTCAAATTTGTTGAAACAAAATTAATGTAAATTGATCAAAAAAGACTTGTTCCAAGCTTGCACCTTTTTTCTTTAACTATTCTTGAATTACAATAACTTAACGACATTAAATAGTAAAAACATAATGCAGAAAAACGCTATTAAAGTTTTAAACAAAGATTAGCTCCTAATAAAATGTTTAAATGCTTTTTTAAAAAATTGCAGATGAATAAGTAACTCCTTTCTGAAGCTTAAACGTACGATTCAGTTTAACTTTAGCGCTTTCCACATCCTTTCTGTACTATGTAAATGTCCGTCTGTTGATTGAAAACTAGGTTTTTGTAACATTCCGATCAAGAGATTTTTCATAATTTTAAACATTACATTTAATAATTTCTATATTTCTATTGTAAGAATTTTAATTTTTGTAAATTTCTCAATTCTACAAAATACCAAAAAAATATTTTAAATAAAAGATTTGAGTGGAGTTATAAATGTTACACAAAATCCCTAAAAATTCAAAATTAATTAATTAATTTTAATTGGCAAAATTCTTCTAAAATTTATTAAATGATTGTGTAAATCTTCTAATGTAGTTTCATAATTTGGGAGATAAAGGGCTAAAGGGTCTCTGAATACATCTCAAAACATAGTAAAGCGATTACGAAATATCCAAAATTTAGATGAAAAAAAATTCCCTAAGCATGGCTTTTAAAGCTGGAGAATTTTAAAAGAAATACTTCCCAGATCACAAAGGAGAGAAGAAAAAAAAATTTCAACAGAAAAATGCTAAAGATCCTGTACTTGAATTGAGCTACAAGTGGAAGCTTACTATGTGAAGAGGACGCTTGACACTGATGGATGGTCCACAGTGGATATGGAAAGAGAAGAGAGAGTTGGTTACCGGACTCCAGCAATCATGTTGAACTAAAACAAGTAGTGTAATATTTTTTAAAACTAACATATTGATCTATTTTTGTTTCAAAATAAGAAATTTAAGTTGAGCTAGAATCTTTGGATTAAGCTTATTTCCTTATACCGCACCATAGTAGCACAGAACATTAAAACCCTTATATCGGTTAAAGTTTGATCTACTAAGGGACGAGTAACAGCATGAAGCCTACACTGTCAGAAGATCTCGTCAATATACACTAAATTGTTCCTCATTTTTTAACAAATAATTTCCGTACTCCTATAAAAGACGTTTTATCCGTGAATTCTTCCCGAGTCTGAAATATAAAAGATTAAATAAAATAAAAAAAAACTAAACCAACAACAAAGAAAAGAAACGTTTTCGAATTAAAAAATAAATAACAATTCGGTTTCTCATTCGTTTAAAAGTTTTCACAACTTATTTTTTAAAGTTATAAAAAAATATTCGCATTTAAAATATATTTTAAATGAACACATTTAAAACAGATATTTTAAAGAAAATATTAAATGGAAAAAAAAAATCTCGCATAAAAATATAATATTCATATTGTATATCTAACAATCTACATAAAAATACTTATAATAAAAAATTTTATTCTATTTTAATGCTAAAATATTAAAACCCCAGCCACAATCTCATAAAAGATGAAATTTTCCCGAAATTAACTTTAAAATTCAAAGCTTTTTAAAGAAATTAATCAACCCATACCATTTGACGCAAACATATTTACTTCAAACGATTTCGCTACTGTGCAACTGTAGCTGTGCAACTGTAGCTGTTAGGGTACTGCTCCCGTAACGTTAAGGTAGCTTGTTCGATCCCAAAGTCAGCAATTTTCTTTTTATCCACATTTTCTTCAAATGACGCATATTTTACCTTTTGCAACAGAGAGAAAAAAAAGAAACAGATATTCATCTCTTTTACGTCTCTAAAGTTGTAGCCATGTCAAATTTCAAGTTTCTACCCCTACAAAATTAAGATAAATCCTATTTCTATTTTAGAGCGGTTTCCGCTCATTTCACATTTTTAATTTCGATTTTTTTACCCGACTGAAAAGAAGGGTTATGTGTTTCACGCGTATCTGTGTATGTGGATTTCTTTATACCCTCGAAACATCCGAACGGTTGGATGGATTTTTATGAATGAGGTCTCTATCGATTCGTCTTAATCTTCCGATGGTTATAGGATAGGTTTTCTTTTTATAAATTCAA